>CAWUFW010004705.1:547500-1147500 GCA_963921515.1 Calotriton arnoldi
AAGTGAGGGGGGGCTCCCCGGGCACGACGAATACCCGTGTCGGGCCTTTGGCATAGCGGCAGGCCGGGGGACGGGGCCCAGGGCTAGAGCACCCGACCCAGGGCCCGGTGGGGCCCCTGGACCCAGCCGGGGCTCCCGAGCCCAAAGGCACAGGAGAAGCCTCCCCGGGCCCGCAGGACCCCGTCCTGGGCACCCTGCCACGCGGCAGGCCCGAGGACGGAGCCCGGGGTGGGGAGGCCGCCCTCCCCAGGGCCCTCAGGGGCCCCGGCTGGAGCTCCTGAACCCAGCCAAGCAGGGGGAGGCGCCGGGCACGACGGAACCCCGTCTCGGGCCTTTGGCAGAGCGGCAGGCCGGGGGACGGGTCCCAGAGCTGGAGCACCTGAACCGGGGCCTGGCGGGGCCCCTGGACCCACCCGGGGCTCCCAGGCAGAGGTGAGGCCTCCCCGGGCCCCCATCCTGGGCACCACGCCACACGTTGGGCCAGGGGATGGAGCTCCGGGCTGGGGGGGGCGTCCTGGCCCGTCCGGCTGCCGGCTGAGGACCGCTAGGCAGAGAGGGGTTGTGGAGTACCCTGGCCCTAGTAATCCGGAGGAAGGGTACCCCCCTTTCTGGTAACCTGTGCGCACCGCAAGACTGAGGGGACCCAAGGTGCGGACACGCCGGACCTCTTGCAGCCCTGGCTGGGATCGGGGAGGCAAACGAGTCCTCATCGGGACTTCCAGGGCAGCCCGGCCATCTTGTCGCCCCATTGGAAAGCATTGCGCGCGACCAGATGGCCGAGGGGGAAGGCACGACCAGATGGCCGGGCCCGAAGGACGCCAATCTGCCCGCCCGAACCTCCGCGGGAGGGCTCGGAGGCTCTGCGTTTCGGGGGTGCTCGGAGACCCCGGCTGGGCCTCCGGCCCGGGGCTGCGGACGGGGTTCCCCGATGGACCTCCGACCCGGGGTCCCCCTGGCACCTTGACAGGCGGGCAAAGCAGGAAGGAGGCCTGCCCGGGCCCGACGGAACCCCGTCCTGGCACCATTGCGGAGCAGGGGGACGGAGCCCGGTCCACTAAGCCCGGCCGGAGGTCCCAGGCTGGCACGCGCAGGAGAGGCCTCCTCAAGGCCTGCATCCCAGGCACCCTGCCATGCGGCAGGCCCGAGGCCGGAGCCCGGGGTGGGGAGGGCACCCTCCACCCCAGGGCCACCAAGGGCCCCTGCCGGAGCTCCTGAACCCAAACCGAGCTGGGGTACGCCCGACGGGCCCCGGGCCCATGGTGGAGCAGAGGACGGAGCCCAGTGTAGGGAGCGCCCGGCCAGAGCTCTCGGGCCCGGACGCCCAAGGGAGGATCGCCCGGGCCCGATGGAGCCCGTCCCGGGCACTTTGCCACATGGCAGGCTGGAGGATGGAGCCCCGGACAGGGGGGAAGGTGGTGCCCGGTCCCAGCCCATCTGGTCCCCGGCTGAGAACCGCCAGCCCACGAGGGGTTCCGGCATACCCTGTCCCTACTAATCCAGAGGAAAGATACCCCTCTTTCTGGTAACCCGTGCGCACCGAGTGACAGAGGGGACCCAGGGCACGGAGGCGCGACCTCCTGGAGCCCTGGCTGGGATCGGGGAGGCGGACGAGCCCTCAACGGGACTTCCAGGCTGGCCCGGCCATCTGGTCGCCCCATTGGAAAGCATTGAGCACGACCATATGGCCGAGGGGAAAGGCGCGACCAGATGGCCGGGCCAGAAGGACGCCAATCTGCCCGCCCTGAGCCTTCACTGGAGGGCTCCCGCCTGCCCTTGGGAGGGCTCAGGCGCTCTGCGACCCAGGGGCTCGGAGACCCCGGCTGGGCCTCGGGCCCGGGGCTGCGGACAGGGGTCCCCAACGGACCTCCGACCCGGGGTCCCCCAGGCCCCTTGACAGGCAGGGCGAAGCAGGAGGGAGGCCTGCCCGGGCCCGACGGACCCCCGTCCTGGGACCATGGCGAAGCAGGGGGACGGAGCCCGGTCCCCTGGGCCCGGCCGGAGGTCCCGGGCCGGCACGCGCAGGGGAGGCCTCCCCAAGGCCCGTGTTTCAGGTGTCCTGCCATGCGGCAGGCCCGAGGATGGAGCCCGGGGTGGGGAGGGCACCCTCTACCCCAGGGCCACCAAGGGCCCCTGCCGGAGCTCCTGAACCCAAGCCGAGCTGGGGAACGCCCGGCAGGCCCCGGGCCCATGGCGGAGCGGAGGACGGAGCCCAGTGTAGGACCCGACCAGAGCTCCCAAGGGAGGACCGCCTGGGCCCGATGGAGCCCGTCCCAGGCACTTTGCCACATGGCGGGCCAGAGGACAGAGCCCTGGACATGGGGCGGGGGGGGAGGTGGTGCCCGGTCCCAGCCCATCTGGTCCCCGGCTGAGAACCGCCAGCCCGGGAGCGGTTCCAGCATACCCTGTTCCTAGTAATCCAGAGGAAAGCTACCCTTCTTTCTGGTAACCCGTGCGCACCGAGTGACGGAGGGGACCCAGGGCGCGGAGGCACCCGACCTCCTGGAGCCCTGGCTGGGATTGGGGAGGCGGACGAGCCCTCATCTGGACTTCCAGCATTGCCCGCGACCAGATGGCCAAGGGGAAAGGCGCGACCAGATGGCCGGGTCCGAAGGACGACAATCTGCCTGCCCCGAGCCTTCGCGGCAGGGCTCCCTCCTGCCCTTTGGAGGGCTCGGGGCCTCTGCTTCCCAGGGGCTCATCAGAGCCCTTAGCTGGGTCTCGGGCACGGGGCTACAAGGGGGGGCCCCCCGACGGAACTCTGACCTGGGGCCCGCAGGCACCTTGACACGCAGGCGAAGCGGGCGAGGCCTGCCCTTCCCCGATTTACCCCCGTGACGGGCACCCGGACCCTCGGCTGGCCACAGGACATGGGCTCCCGCACCCCAGGGCCCGCCGGAGTCCAGGCCCTGGAACCGGTCCCCGCTTCTGAACCCAGCCAGGCCGGGGAGGGGGGCGAGCCTCCCCGGGCACCAGGGACCCCTGTCCCGGGCAGACGGCCCCTTGGCAGGCCGCAGGACGGGGGCTCCCACACCCCAGGCCATGCCCGAAACCCAGGCCCCGGTCCCTGCTTCTCAACCCAGCCAGGCCGGGGGGATCTGGGATACAAAAGGGGATGATGGACGGAACGTTTGAGCCAATCAAACACTCACCCCCAGTCAACTGATCTGGGTTTAATCCATCATCATTCTTTAGCTCACTCCACCACCCCAGTTCAGACATGGCCATATGCAAATCAGTCTGACCCTGTGCCTCATGGGAACAGTCCAGCCCGAACTGCCAAGCCATGTCTTCCCTGGACCGGAAACAAGCATCCTAGGACCGGTTTCTGGCATTCCAGCCGTCATCAGCCAGGCTTGCTTGAATCCAGTGGCAAAGTGAGCAAGGGACCCACGTCTGGGCATACCCCGCCAACTTAGGGCGAACAAAGCGATACAAAAGGGGATGATGGACGGAACGTTTGAGCCAATCAAACACTCAACCCCAGTCAACTGATCTGGGTTTAATCCATCATCATTCTTTAGCTCACTCCACCACCCCAGTTCAGACATGGCCATATGCAAATCAGTCTGACCCTGTGCCTCATGGGAACAGTCCAGCCCGAACTGCCAAGCCATGTCTTCCCTGGACCGGAAACAAGCATCCTAGGACCGGTTTCTGGCATTCCAGCCGTCATCAGCCAGGCTTGCTTGAATCCAGTGGCAAAGTGAGCAAGGGACCCACGTCTGGGCATACCCCCGCCAACTTAGGGCGAACAAAGCGATACAAAAGGGGATGATGGACGGAACGTTTGAGCCAATCAAACACTCACCCCCAGTCAACTGATCTGGGTTTAATCCATCATCATTCTTTAGCTCACTCCACCACCCCAGTTCAGACATGGCCATATGCAAATCAGTCTGACCCTGTGCCTCATGGGAACAGTCCAGCCCGAACTGCCAAGCCATGTCTTCCCTGGACCGGAAACAAGCATCCTAGGACCGGTTTCTGGCATTCCAGCCGTCATCAGCCAGGCTTGCTTGAATCCAGTGGCAAAGTGAGCAAGGGACCCACGTCTGGGCATACCCCCGCCAACTTAGGGCGAACAAAGCGATACAAAAGGGGATGATGGACGGAACGTTTGAGCCAATCAAACACTCACCCCCAGTCAACTGATCTGGGTTTAATCCATCATCATTCTTTAGCTCACTCCACCACCCCAGTTCAGACATGGCCATATGCAAATCAGTCTGACCCTGTGCCTCATGGGAACAGTCCAGCCCGAACTGCCAAGCCATGTCTTCCCTGGACCGGAAACAAGCATCCTAGGACCGGTTTCTGGCATTCCAGCCGTCATCAGCCAGGCTTGCTTGAATCCAGTGGCAAAGTGAGCAAGGGACCCACGCCTGGGCATACCCCCGCCAACTTAGGGCGAACAAAGCGATACAAAGGGGATGATGGACGGAACGTTTGAGCCAATCAAACACTCACCCCCAGTCAACTGATCTGGGTTTAATCCATCATCATTCTTTAGCTCACTCCACCACCCCAGTTCAGACATGGCCATATGCAAATCAGTCTGACCCTGTGCCTCATGGGAACAGTCCAGCCCGAACTGCCAAGCCATGTCTTCCCTGGACCGGAAACAAGCATCCTAGGACCGGTTTCTGGCATTCCAGCCGTCATCAGCCAGGCTTGCTTGAATCCAGTGGCAAAGTGAGCAAGGGACCCACGTCTGGCATACCCCCGCCAACTTAGGGCGAACAAGGTGATACAAAAGGGGATGATGGACGGAACGTTTGAGCCAATCAAACACTCACCCCCAGTCAACTGATCTGGGTTTAATCCATCATCATTCTTTAGCTCACTCCACCACCCCAGTTCAGACATGGCCATATGCAAATCAGTCTGACCCTGTGCCTCATGGGAACAGTCCAGCCCGAACTGCCAAGCCATGTCTTCCCTGGACCGGAAACAAGCATCCTAGGACCGGTTTCTGGCATTCCAGCCGTCATCAGCCAGGCTTGCTTGAATCCAGTGGCAAAGTGAGCAAGGGACCCACGTCTGGGCATACCCCCGCCAACTTAGGGCGAACTGGATTCAAGCAAGCCTGGCTGATGACGGCTGAAATGCCAGAAACCGGTCCTAGGATGCTTGTTTCCGGTCCAGGGAAGACATGGCTTGGCAGTTCGGGCTGGACTGTTCCCATGAGGCACAGGGTCAGACTGATTTGCATATGGCCATGTCTGAACTGGGGTGGTGGAGTGAGCTAAAGAATGATGATGGATTAAACCCAGATCAGTTGACTGGGGGTGAGTGTTTGATTGGCTCAAA
Source organism: Calotriton arnoldi (assembly GCA_963921515.1). Lineage (NCBI taxonomy): Eukaryota > Metazoa > Chordata > Amphibia > Caudata > Salamandridae > Calotriton > Calotriton arnoldi. The sequence goes on from CAWUFW010004705.1 coordinate 552,811, forward strand.
CGTTCCGTCCATCATCCCCTTTGTATCGCTTTGGTCGCCCTAAGTTGGCGGGTATGCCCAGACGTGGGTCCCTGCTCACTTTGCCACTGGATTCAAGCAAGCCTGGCTGATGACGGCTGAAATGCCAGAAACCGGTCCTAGGATGCTTGTTTCGGTCCAGGAAGACATGGCTGGCAGTTCGGGCTGAACTGTTCCCATGAGGCACAGGGTCAGACTGATTTGCATATGGCCATGTCTGAACTGGGGTGGTGGAGTGAGCTAAAGAATGATGATGGATTAAACCCAGATCAGTTGACTGGGGGTGAGTGTTTGATTGGCTCAAGCGTTCCGTCCATCATCCCCTTTTGTATCGCTTGGTCGCCCTAAGTTGGCGGGGGTATGCCCAGACGTGGGTCCCTTGCTCACTTTGCCACTGGATTCAAGCAAGCCTGGCTGATGACGGCTGAAATGCCAGAAGCCGGTCCTAGGATGCTTGTTTCCGGTCCAGAGAAGACATGGCTTGGCAGTTCGGGCTGGACTGTTCCCATGAGGCACAGGGTCAGACTGATTTGCATATGGCCATGTCTGAACTGGGGTGGTGGAGTGAGCTAAAGAATGATGATGGATTAAACCCAGATCAGTGACTGGGGGTGAGTGTTTGATTGGCTCAAACGTTCCGTCCATCATCCCCTTTTGTATCGGGGGGATCTGGGAGCCTGCCCGGGCACGAGGGACCCCCGTCCCGGGCACCTGGACCCTTGGCTGGCCGCAGGACATGGGCTCCTGTTCCACTGATTTTTTTCATAACTCCGTGGAACTCCGCGTAGTGGCCCTACGCCAACTACGCCCAGGGTTAAAAGGGACGCAGGATGACAGACAACAAGCCACTCTGCAGTTGAGGACACATGACTCTCTTCAAAATAGTTTCTGTGAAGACAGATTTAATTATTTTATCCCGCTCCCCCTGTCTTAGAAACCTTTCCCTAAGCCAACTGCAAACTCAGCAGTTCTACTTGTCACACCCCAATACCCAGGTATTTCCCAAAGGCGTGTCCTGAAGAATTAAGCAAAATCAAACAATTATGTGATTTCACAGAGTAACATTTTTGGTTGAGTGGAAAAAGCCACCATTCCGCAAGATGCGTGCTTCATGAAGGGCCCCGTTCACTATGAAAGTCACTGCCCTGCCCAGTGCATTCAGGTGCTGCACGGAAATCATCTGTACCGACAGCCTTTCTTTCACAGTTTGGGTTGACAGAATCCAGGACAACCCCCAAAAGAGGACAATAAACAAACTAGCGCTCGAGTTCAGATTCCCTCAGTAATCTGTTCCCAAACATTTTGGAAGAAGAACCCTGCAGACTCGGTGCTTTACCTTCTCGAACACTATCAAGTGTATTCAAGTAATAGACACATCTGTTCCTTTAAAACGAGGTATGGTTCGGCTACAACCAGACGTCAAATGCCTGTTTCAAACTGTTCACTCCCTGCCACCCTAATGAGCCCTGCTCACTCATTTCTTCATCTGAAAACACCTGCTTTGGCCTCACAGTTGCATAAACTCTTCACAAAAGCGAGTTGATAAATACATGTGGTCTAGAGCCCCTGTGGTCAACTGTTTAAAGGTGAGACCAATGTACTAATACTCGAATGCCCAATTCATCAAATTGTGTGATTGTGAAAAATCGGGGTCTCAGTTCCCCTGCCTACCAAAGTGTAACATTGACCAGATCCCGAGCAATAATTTTGCAAAAACAATCTTCCCCATAAATGTACTCAGCAAACATTTCGAAAGGTGTACATCTGTAACAAAGGTCTAATAATGGTTCCCATATTTTCACAATGGTTTGTAAATTGAGAATATTGATTGGCCTTGAAAGATACAGAGAGAGAGGCAGAGTGAAAGATGGGTCAGATCCCCATCCGAGCTTCTTGGACCTCCTTAGGCTTTATGAATGTTTCTTGGAGCTTTTCCCTCGATCGCTCACTCTAAAATCAACCAGACCTGGCAGTTTGGGCCTACGTTTAATCAAGAAGCATGCGTAATACAACAAGCCAAAGTACACTGGACTGATTAAAGTGGCAAAGGAAATGCAACTATCTGGTCTAGTGGGCAATTCCTTTCGCTTGTTAGCATTCCCATGGTAGAATAAACTTCATTTTTATTTTGGTAACCCAACACTTTGTTGCGAGTTAATTATGACCTCAAAATTACTATAATTCTTTGCTACAACCTACAGTGGCGGCCCAACATACAAAAGGTAGAGGGGCGGGGGGCACACGGGAGGGGGTGTGCGGGGGATTAGAATAAAAAAAGATAAAACTTACCTTAAGTTGCCGGCCGCATCCCGCGTCGGGTGTTTCCTCTTCCATGTCCCACCAGGCACTGGGGCTGCTTTAGTCTCCCTGTCCAATCCACACGCTGATTGGCCTGAGTGGGCTGAAAAGATGCTCCGCTCCGCTCAGGTCAGGGTGTCTGTGGGGTTTTTCCAGCCCGGCTACTCAATGCAGCCAGGCTGGAGAAACCTAAGTGCGCATGTGTGTTTTGGTCGGCCTGAGACGGCCGGCCAAACACAAATGCGCACTTAGAGAGTGCACATAGCACTCCTCCTAACCACTCCCCGGCCTGCCCCTCCCTGCACAAGCTGGCTGAGCCAGCTGCTTTAAAATAAAATGATAATCAAATATCGTTTTATTTTTTAGCTGCTGGCTCTGCCAAGGGTCGGACACTCCTCCGCCATTGCGGAGGAGCCGCCCCTGACAACCTATTTGCCTTTAAACGTGATAGTTATTATACTGTCAGGCAACGTTTAAAACCACAAGAATATGCACCAGTTTGTGCAGACAGCTGTACCATCTGACACCATGTTTGCATTATCCATATGTTCAGATCCTAAAGACCAATGAGGAACTACCTTCACATTTTTATATTGCTCAACAGCAGAGAACTTGGATCCGCTGGACTGAGAGTACTCCCAAGGTGTGCATCCACACCTAATCTAGGATGGTACCAGTTGATTCAAGAGAGAAGGGCACATACCTACTTACCCACCCCTGCCCTCTAAGATAAAATCCATTCAGTCTTCCAGAACTGGCTGCTCTTCATTTCCCCATGTGTATGTGGTATGTTTTTGTATATTTGTTACATGTGCTGCATGTGTGTATTGGAGAAATAGAGTAGTTTGCAAGAACACAATGACAACGATGGTTTACCACAAAATTAGTTTCTGAGGGCTTGTCTGACTGCTTCTAGTTCTCCAGACTGAGGGGCTCCTATACACAGATATTCGGAAACAGAAGAGAGTTTCTAAGCCCAACATCTATGCCTTAAAGCCACACCACTAATGCTCCTACATGCCTAGATTTGCATGGCCAATGAACATTCCACTGGACATCTGTTAGCCTCTCCTGTCCCTTCACTCCTCTAAGTATGAACATCCGGCAAAAAGCCAGCAAATGTGCCCACTGCTTTCCTAGGTTAAGGGATTCAAATCTTGACTTTTCAACAAACTTTCACCAGTGCCCTGCACTTTGAGTAATCACTAGACATTAGGTTTAGGACTAGTAAACAGTACACCTGGACTTTGAGGAGGGATTTTACAGGATGGCTGAGTTCTTGCCAGAACAAGGATTCGCCAGCCTCTTCAGTGCTGGGAACAAGTTTTGCTTGACAAATGTTTAAACTGCACATGGAGGATGAACAGAAGCTAGTAAGTTTTGACTGGAGCTGCCCCGGACCCGGGATTAAGCGTCAAGATCCAGCTGCAACTGCAGCATTGATGAAGATGCAGACAAGGAAACACAAGGATTCAGGCCTGCTGATCAGGATGAAAGACAAAGAATTTAGACCCCGAGTGAATATTAGCAGTGATCAGTGAGACAGATTACACAACCGCTTTACCCAGAGACATATCTGCAACATACTGCTCTTGGACTAGAGATTGTTGATCCCGACATCCAGGACGTTCGTCAATCTGCCATGGGTTGAACCACCTTTGACCTTCTGAGGCTCCTGCCTCGGTTGTGTTCTCATGTAATGGAGGCAATAGCTTTCCCCAGACTGCTAAGATCACTGGGCTATACCAGAGCATATCTGTGGTCTAGCTGATCTCTGGCCCATCCACCAACTCTCTCTCTTGCATGATTTACAAGTTCCTCACAGTGCCTTGCCAATAAATGTCCCATGGACCCATGGGCGCCTTGACACTGAAAAACCTTCACTGCAACCAATATAAACTGAGCTACAGTCATGAAGTTGCACAACACCCTTGGGTGCCATTTGTGAGGTGCTATCCGGCTTAACAGCACCCTTCGGTAACCTCAACCAGAAAATACATTGTAGGACATTTAGGAAACATTCAAAGGGATGTGCACGAAATCCTGATGGAAGTCAATCTGTGTGTATGTATAATCAACAAATAAGAATGTGTGGAGATGTCCTATAGCCACTCCATATACAAGCCTACCAGCAAATGTACTGGGTATTAATACTGCAGAGTATTCAACATATTGTTAAGGATGGCTGACAGGATAAGCAGCAACTGTGCGGAAATGGATTGAGATTCAAAGGCTTTGATATTAGCAAAGTTTTCAGCTCTCAGTGCATCATGAGTATATGGGACTGCCAGTGCTAAGGGCTCACATCTATGAACCTGCGTCTCCCAATGAAACTGGCCCGAAGGCACGACAAAAGGAGTTTTAATCACACTTTGCAGCTAATGAACTTGCTGACAAGTAGTGTCAGTGATAGCACTGGTGTGCGACCCGCCTTTTCCAAAACATGATGAGTGAGTGTCAGGCTAAGCAAAGGTCTGCCTGACACACACTTGTCATCTCAGAGTCAGGCAGCAGGTGCTTTAGATGCACTAAAGCACAGGCACCTGGCTGCCTGAGGCAAGGTTTGAGGGGCTGAAGATCTCATAGCCATGAGGGCTGTGACATCATCACAGTGGCAAAGCCCTGCGAGGATCCTCCCCTTGATGACGATGAGGAGCGTCACTGATACAGTCAGCCCTGGGAGCTTCAGATTTAAGCCTTAAGCCATGTCATGCCAACGGCTGACAGTCTATCAGTGACGCCTCACACCACCCTTTCCCAACTTGTCACAGAGTGGGAGAGGATCAGCAAGTCTTCCTGATCCAATGTCACGCCGTGACGAGTTAGGGAAGGCCCTTCTCTCCTTGACAGGGTCAGCCAATCAGAGGAGGTGGCAGGATCTTCTGTTTTTTCCTTCCCTCTCCGAAGCCTCCAGCTCCTTCCTGGGCCATTGGGCTTCTCTGTCCCACCACTCACTGGTGCTACCTTCCCCGCTTGGTAAGTGCTTTATCGAGTCCTTTGATGTGTGAGCATGTATAAATGTGTGTGTATTTGCTGTGTATGATGTGAATAGGCGTGGGCAAGTGTGTGCATGAATATGCTTTTGAATGAATGGGAACGAGCGTGTGTGCACCTGTGTGCCTGTAAATGAATGGGTGTATTTTCATACATGAGCGCTTGTGAAGGGATGGGTGTGACTTATGTGCACGTTTCTGCTTCTGAATGGATGGGTGTGAGCGTGTATGCTTGTGAATGGGTGAAGTGAGTGTGTGCCAACCAACTACTCTTCTAATTAACCAGCCACTACTGAGCTCCTTATTGAGCTCAGCTAACCCCACCCATAAGTCTGTTTCTGCCTTTGCCAACAAAACAGTACGGAGAAGAAGGAAAACTAGTGCGCGGAGCACGGAGATTGCAGTGCAGCACCATTGGTGAACTCTATGAATTCTGGTCTAGCCAGCACCAAAATCTGCATGTTATTCCCCATTGTCAAGGAAAAACGTGTATTTTTGAGGTATTGATCACACCCGATACATTTTATCACACCTATTACCGGCACACTTGTAATGAGGCTGCCCAAGTGATGTTACTGGAGGAAATGACGGTGCTGAGGTCCATCAGAAAGGTGAGAGTGGCATCATGTGTAGCCTAACATTCCTGGCTTTTTTGTGGCTTAGATGTTGAGGATGAGAAGCAGAGGACTGAGTCCAGAGGCTTTTGAGATTCTGATATATCTCTATGAAAAGTCAGTTTCTGCAACATTAAACCATGACGTGCTTTCATTCACCCAAGACTCCATAACTTTGAATGTTGCAGTGATGGTTTCTAGTTGCCATAGGGCACTGCTAGAAAGTCCCATTTATAGCGGTGAATCCAAGACCCAGCTTGTCTGAGTAGGACTCCCAGCAACTGCGTGCAGAACACTGAACTTGGTAGAATTAAAACCGACGTATTGGCTTGCAGACAGAACCTGAACCATGGACTGCAGTTGGCCAACAAGGATATTAAAATGAAGAGTGTCAGAAGCAGCTGAAACGTCAAGCAGGATCCATGGGGCTTTGCCATTCAGATATAATAATTTGAGAAAACTGCAGACTTCATCCATAGCAGTCTGGGTAGCTTCTGTACCTACAGATGGTACTAATGGGAACCGACCGACCAAAGACAGACCAAACAGGAAGACAAAAACACATTGAGAAGAGGAAGAGCAGCCAAGCTAGAGAAGGCGGCCATGCCATGGGACAAGGAGTTTTAAGAGAAAGCCAAACTCCCAAAGAACTTTGCACAATTTTTGTAGTTTGTACCAGGTCGCAAAAACAACACTTCATAACTTCACACACACCCAATTATTATTATTCACACTGACAAACACTTTATTTCATTGGCTAAACCCGACATTTACCCTTTTGTAGATTTTATTTGAATGATTTCAAGAAAAAACTATATTTAGAATATACATTTCTCCAGATTTCAGGCATATTTTTAAAATGCCTCTTGTTTAAAAGGTGCATGTTAGATGTAAATTTTGATGTCTTCACCATAAAAGCTCCGCCTCGTTTTTTCTATCATACTTCCCTCTATAACTGTGTTTTTAAAATGCTTAACGTGCGAACAACAGCAACAGCAGATTCTAAAGATGTTTTCATAAGTATATGAGCATTACCACCGTGGGCTTGATAAATAAGATATGCAAGGGGCATGCCAACATTCATCAAGGTTCACATTTTTTTCACATTTGCACAGTGAGCGGGTTTCTCGTTTTTGGCGGGCGCCCATTCTGCGACCTGAGCACTACAAAGGAGAGAACACACTTCCCTGAGAGGGAATTTAGAGTATGACAGTTGGTAGAACATGTCTGGAGCGCGTAAGTTTAGTCACTTCTCGGCCTTGTAACGCAACAGCGGCTCCCCGCTACACCAGCAGCGCTGCTCTCCTGGCAGCTGGCCGACATCGTTTCTATGATCTCCACAAGTTGAGTCCATCAATAATATAAGCTTTCCTCTGGGACAATGCTGTGGTGAGGTGAGAGCGAACAGGCTTGGAGCCAAGATGGGAAGAAGCGACATTAGCACTGAGAGAGCTCATTAACTGGTGCCCGCGCATACAGAAGCGGCAGTTTCTGGAACCCAACACGGGAAGCACAACAATGCAAACCTCCAGGAACAGGAGGGCTGCATCAAACAGGACTAGTGTTTGAATGATTAATGAGTGGTTCAATCCTACAGTTATTCTTTCTGCTCTTTTCCAAGAATGATCGGATTTTTGAAGAGCAGTACTCTTCTAGTTCAATTAACACGTAAGCATTCAAAGAAACCACTGGAAAAAACCCAGAAAAAAGCTTCAACTGTACAAACAAATATTTTGGTGATGGGGACTGGGCGATTTCAACCGTAGCAAGAGGTATTTATTTTATCGTTTTATTTCTCACCAATCGGTGTACCTTCAATTGTGGTCCTTCTGATCCAGTTTTTCCCGTCATCTTCATACAGAGGCCTCGCACAGATTAACAGATGAAAAACATTAGGTTCACATGGTGCTAAAGTAACAATATGGAGATGCTATTTACATCTCCATACTGTCGCCTCCATCAGAGCTGTCACCAAGCTCTGTCTATTGTCAGCCCTCTTTGTCCTTGTCGCCTACATGAGATGTCTATGGGCCCAACCCCTACTGGATTGCTTTAAAGAAATGAAAATAAGTTTGTAAAGCGCTGGAATGCCGTGGCGTCTTGGCGCTGATAGATGTGAGACAGTGATGCTCTATAGTTCATATAGCTTATTTAGAAGAGAACAGCCAGGATTTAAGTAGTTTCCTAAAAAGCTGCAAGTTGGGTTGCAGCCTCATAGCAGTTGGCTTCTTATTCCACAGAGTGGCTGCGCGGTAGGAGAAACTCCTGCCTCCCCATCTAGCTCTGCAAATTTTGGGAATTTGAACAAGACCCACATTTGTTGATCTTAGGTTCCTCATAGGCGAGCACCTTAGGAACAATTTCTGAATATCAGCAGCTCCGCCACCATATAGTGCCTTGTGGACCTGACAGAGGGCCTTAAACTCCACTCGTTGCTGAATAGGGAGCCAATGTAATGCTCTTATTCCAGCTGAGGTAGAATGGCCTTTGCGGATATTTAAAAGCAAGCGAGCCGCTGCATTTTGTAAGGACTGTAATTTGGACATCTGAGCTTTGTCAATGCCCACAAAAAGTGTGTTACAGTAGTCTATTCTAGAGAGAATAAGAGCTACCACCACAGTTTTCTTGAGTTCCTGAGGAATAAAAAGGAAAATCTTAAGGAGGATCTTCAGCAAGAAAAAAACAGGAGGACGTAAGGCGGTTTATCTGGCCTGCAAAATTTAATTGATTGTCCAAGATCACTCCTAGATTCCGGACCTTAGATGTTGGACAGGGACACTCACCCGCCTCTGTTGGCCACCACGTTTGGTTCCATACGGAAGGGCCCTTACCAAACTCCATCACCTCCGTTTTCTCGGTATTAATCTTAAGAAAGTTTTGACTCATCCAGCTCATGATTTCGGTCAAACAGGTATGGAAGCTGATGGCAGTAGTTTCTGGATTTTTTGATACGGATATAATAAGTTGGGAATCATCCGCATAAGAGACCAAAGCGAAACCATGCTCTCTAATGATTCTAGCCAGAGGAGTGACATATATGTTGAAGAGGGTGGGTGATAGGGCCGATCCCTGCGGCACCCCGCAAGGAAGATGAAAGGTGTTCGATTGCAAATGGTCCCAGACTATGCTCTGCTCTCTACCGGCTAGGAAGGAGGTGAGGAGGGCCAGGGCCATTCCCCCAGAGCCTTCAGCCGCCGCACTAAGACCGTGTGATTCACGGTGTCAAATGCTGCCGATAGGTCTAAAAGGATGAGGACGGCCCGGCCCCCCCTATCAACCTGTCTGCGAATCCCTTCTGTAGCCGTTATCAAAGCTGACTCTGTAGAGTGGCAGGATCGAAAGCCATGCTGACTGGGATCTAACAAGTTATTAGATTCAAGGAATTGAGATAATTCCATATTTATCGATTTTTCCAGAATCTTAGCAGCTATTGGCAAGCAAGAGATCGGTCGGTAATTTTTAGCCTCAGTCGGGTCCAGGGCAGGTTTTTTGAGGATCGGCCTGATACAAGCTTTTTTCCAGGCACAAGGAAAGATCCCAGATTCCACTACTTTATTTAAGAGGTGAGTTAAATAGGTACTGATTGTATCTGAAACTAGATGTAAAATGGCAGGGGGACAAGGATCATTGGGTGAACCTGACTTAGTAGTTAGAAGGAGGTGATTCACCTTCTCCTGTGAGAAGCTTAGAAAACTCGTTAGTTGGCTCTGAGAGATATTCTCCTCCACAGGCGACCTACTAAATGTGGTTGCAGTACTTACTGTGTGGAGGAGATCATCATAAATAATTTGCACCTTCGTTTGAAACAATCTAGCCAACTTATTACAGAAGGCTTGGTCAGGACTAAACTGATTGGACTGCTGTGGCTTAGATAGAACTTGGACTGATTTAAAAAGCTCCTTAGAGGAGTTTTTAGCCTCCCCAATTTTAGTCGTAAAGTAGTCCTTTTTGGCCATTATAATAGCCTCCTTGTATTGCTCCAAGGCTAAGTTATAAGCCAGTTTGTGCTCCTTTCTGTAATTGGATCTCCATATTCGTTCTACTCTCCTGCAGTTGGATTTGATGCTTTTAAGGCCTGGTCCACACCATGGGGATGTCGCCTGACGTCTTCTAGTTCTAGATATTTTTTCCGGAGCTACCCGATTGACCGCTTGTCTAATCCAGTTCTCAAATTGGGAAACCGTTTCATTATTATCAATGACCGGTAAGGGCGGGCAGATGTCAAGAGCCTGTTGTAGCTCAGTTCCCCGTATTTTATGCCAGGGTTGGGTTTTCACCATAGGGGGTCTGTTTAAGGTGAGGTGATTGGGGTTAATGTGTTTAACTTTAAAATATACAGCCTTATGGTCGGTCCAAGATAATGGGGAGATTTTGACCAGAGTAATATCGGGATTATTTGTGAAAATGCCATCAAGTGTATGGCCGGCCGAGTGGGTCGATTCCGATACAATTTGTGTAAGGCCATAGGCAGCCAGGTTGTCAAGTAGCCTCGTAGTATCACAATTGTTGTTTAGTTCCAGGTGAAAATTAAAATCACCCAAAATGGTGAGAGTAGAGGATTCTAAACAGGATTCAAGAAGAGTCTGTAGAGCCTGGGTAAAGGGCGCTCTAGGTCCGGGTGGGAGGTATAACAGTAGCCCATGAAAGGTGGAGATATTATTGATTTTAACAGTAAATAACATAGCCTCCGCCGGAAGCTGTGTAATGGCTTCAACTCGAACCTTCAGCTGGGAACGATGTATTATTGCAATACCTCCACCTCTATTCCCTAGCCTATCCTGACCCATCACTGAATAGCCTGCCGGAAGAGCAATATGCCAGTCCGGATCAGATGCCTGATTTGTCCATGTCTCAGTCAAAAATACTAAGTCCGGATTTGAGAGCTGCGTCATACATTCGAACTGATACTTGTTTTTAACTAGTGAGCGGGTGTTTAGCAGTATACACTGCAAAAACTGTTCCTGAAAAGGTATTGGAGGATAGGCCAGGTTTTCGAAGATTCGCTGCAATAGCGTCCGTATCATTGGGAAGGACCTCAGGAGTTCCAAGCTCAAGCTCCATACCATCTATCCCCGTCACTGAATTAGTCAGTTCCGTGCTGAACCCGAAATCACAGCCCCGCACTTAAACTCCCTAGAGTTCCACAGTTGGCAGCAAACTTCACGAGAGGGACACTCACCTCTCCTGAGCGCCAACAGTTGTTTCTTTGAATAGTTACAGGAGACAAAACAAGCAGGGGTTCTGGCGCTGGGCGCGCTCCGGGTGCCGACGGGCTTGCCTTTGGAAGAGAAGATACTTGTGTGCTCAAGCCTATTCCTGTGGAACTATCAGCCGCTCCTGCTCATGAGAGCATGTCATCTTGATAATGGCAATACATTACAACCTCACCTGCTCAAATCTACCTTAGGTCCCCTCCACGCCACCTCATGTGGCTCGGTCCGACTCTTCACTGTTGCCAATAAGTCAACCCATATCACTCCACTTTGAGAAGATGGCTTCTTAAAGCCAGCCCACATATGAAATACCAAACACAAAACAGAACAAAAAAACTAATCAAAATCAAACTCTGATCCAAGCTTTGTTCTGCCAAGCTCCAAGACTATGCAATCCACAATCGAAAGATACAATACAGACCAAATATGTCACTTTTCTGCAATGAATTAAATACTCATCATTTCAATATCTTGAACAACTCTTTCCTCTTATACAGGCTATCTAATGATTTATCTTTGTTTCCTCTATAATGTTACCTACTGGTTTGTCAAGTGCTCTGTTACAACTTATAGCTTGCTCAGCACTGCAATAAATCAATTCTATAAATAAATAAATACCATCTTACTGAAAACTGCAGAGCAAAGAAACTTTGAAATGTGAGCTGAGATGCATAGCTTTGCTCTGAGATGTGCCTGACTATTGTCAAGAGGTTGTGTAACTTGGACCAGCAGCATTCTTTAGTTAAGCTGCACAAATAATCCAAAGAACACCATTCACGGGCATCGCCTAACAGCTCATTTGGAATAAGTCTGAGTTGAGTGAAGCCACTAATCAGTGTGCCACAGACCGTCTAAGCCATGTCCGATTGTAAAAGTGCTCATGGTGCATTATAGATCACAAAACCTTAAGAGCCTGCCAGCAAAGGGCAGGTATATCATACAGGTCTTTACTCTAATCTAGACAGCCTTTCAAGTGGAGTGACATCAGAAAGCCGAATAAGTTCATCGGCCACCAGAGATAGCACAAATACATTTGTAAATTTATAATCAAGTGTGCTCTGTTTAGAAATGTTTTGCCTTGCTAAATGGTTTGTAATTATCAAATAGCCAAAATTATATATAAGATCTTCCATTCAGAGGATCCCAGTCGGAACAAAGCAATGGTTCCGTGTTAGCTTCGCCTATAATGGAAGATGTCAGACATGGCCTCTTGCGTCTCATATGCTGTCACGATTCATGCATCGGCTAACTTGCTTCCCAGCCTTCCCGCCTTCTACTTGACAGGCAGATACCACACTGCATTTGTTGAATGGTTTTACATATACAGATCCCTTTGTAAGGCTAAAGCATGTTGTTGAACTGGTTGATTAATTGTTAAATGGCCCAGTTGGCCCATCTTCCTATGGTATTCACTCATATGCCCCTTGGAAAGGTAGTGGCCTCATTTAAACTTCAGACTTCAATGACCTAAATAAAGCTTACATTATGCCTGGCTTTGTCCAAATTCCCACCTTTATCTAAATTGGGAGATCACAACATTTGTTTAATGAGAAAATAACTGAGAATTGGAAGACTAAAGCTGTGTAAAGAACACCCACAGGTTCTGCTAGGGCTAATACAATATCAAGCTTGAATCCTCTGTCTACAAAAGTCAACCAAGTTAAAACATTCTACGTTGTTTCATAATCCATAAATTTATGGGTGTAATTCACAAAGGTATTTACGTGTAGTAAAGTTACGGGTGTCGACTCTCTCCACTCTGAGAACTGCAGTGCAGAGATTCAGCTCCGAAAGCGGAGACTTCGCACGCACAAGTTTACTATACGTAAATACAATGTATTTATGGCATTAAAGCTGTGATAGACACCAGCAATCAAACTTCAGCCAGGATGGACTTGATCAGCCTCCCATTTGTAGTTACTTTGCTCACTGGAAAATGCAGTTTGTGAATATTGATTTCTTTATGTCCTCTCCTCTTTGACTACATTGTTGGGTACCACAGTTGTCCGTCTTGGCTGGGTATAATGGTGAGATCTGCTATTTCAGCAATTTATATGAAGATTTATCTTGAAGTGTTGGGTCTGAAAAAAAATAAAAGGCAAAAACTCTTCCTTGACTCTCTTGATAACTGAATGGACTTCTTCTGTCTCAAATCTTAACTCTATTAAAACCACTACATTCTAGTAACACCGAAGTGCTATTTCTTCCCTCAATGATATTCTGCCATCAATTCAATCCTAAATCAACATTCTGTGAGATGATATTGACAAATCTGCCTCTTACCAAAACGACCTTTCATGTACACTCAAACCACTAACCCTTTCAGAAGGCTTCTTTCTGGACAGTGGTTAAGGCCCTCATCCTTTTTCATTGGGATGGTAATAAAGCTTTAGTTATGGGTTACCTTAAATCAGCTACAAATGGAGAGAAATCATATAAAGTAATGCAAAATAAAATGCACATGGAACATAATCTCACATCCCGGCACAAGGACAAACATATTTATCATTAAAGCAATCAAACAGGCAAAATTGCCAATTATTGATTTGAATTTGTATAACGCGCTCATATCCAAGAGTGTTCTGGTGCTGAGAATAGAACTGAACCAAATATATGGGTAAAAGCCTCACTGCCATCTTTGACCACTGCTGCTGTAATTTAATTTTCCTTATTCATATGAATGTATGACTACTCTCCTGATGTTCAAACTATTTTAACATGCTCACTTTTGTAAACATCTGCCACGCAGCTGCATAACTAAAGTATTCAAAAAAGTGATGGATGGAATGCTTGAAATAATCAGAGACACTGGAAATTACTCGAGGCCACATCCCAGTCCATTGTTATTTTTCACATCATGCCACATCAGTTTGGACCCAGCCATATGCTGGAGGAGGACATGGCCTGGCAGTTCGGGCTGGACTGTTCCCACTGGAGCAGGGTCAAGATGTGGCCTCAAGTAATTATCAGTGGCTGAGATAAATTCAAGCATTCCATCCACCACTTTTTTGTACACTTTAATTTGTCGCCCTAAGTGGGACGGGCATGGATCCTGTGTCCACTGTCAATGGAACCAAGCTATGCCTGGCTGATGAGCCCTGAGGTGAAACCGGTCCTAAGTTGCTTGTTTTCCAGTTCAGGGCGGTCCTGGTTGGGCAGTGGCTGGACTGTTCTCATTAGAGCAGGGTCAAGATTGACTGAGGTGGCATGATGTGCAAAATAACAAAGGGCTAGGATGCGGCCTCGAGCGATTGTCAGTGGCTGAGATTAATTCAAACATTCCATCCATTGTTGTTGTATGCAGCTGCATAAAGCATGTGGTGGTATTTATTTCTGTGTTCTATGTAAAGCATTGTTGAACCCATGGGGCTAGTGCAGCATTAAAGAAATATACTCAACAAAATACAAATCAATGGCACTCCATCTAATCATATATTGAAGATGGAGTCACGTTCAGTTGTTGATCATTCCTCTAGCTTTTTTATAAACTTTAACACCTAAGCATCAATGTTGACAGATGTAGGTTGTCCACTGCAAAAGATAAAAACTGCACCGGTTTTGATTTTGCAAGAAGGAAAAAGAATGTTGTAAACTTACCAAAGTAGAATGACATTTTTCACCACGTTGGTTAATATGCTGTGGAACTGAAGCAGATAGCCTGCTTTAACTTCATTACAATGTTCGTCATCATAGAACCAGAGTAAATTTCATGCGATTTATAGTGTAAATTAATAGGATTTCACTAATGTACTATATATATCACTGTTTATTCAAGTGACAAATACCATCAGGGATTAGTTGTATTACATTTTTATTATAGTTTCAACACATTTCCATGTTCTCTGAATAAAAAATGAATAAGGGCTCGGTACCAGCGAAGTACCAGTTTCAGGTTAATTTCTGGTCCATATTTGTAAATAACACATAAAATGCAAATAACAGAATATTTCAGCATTATTTATGAAATGACACTTCTAGTTTCACCATAATCTTACCCTGTCCCTTCATTTATGTGGCTGTGTGCAAGCAAAAGATGAGATGTGTAGTCTGCTGGAGTGGTCTTCTAATGCCTGGTGTCAAAGCTACCACGGTTGTTGAGGTTTTACCAACTCCGACTATGATTCTGGGGAGCTGCTGGCATGGGAACTAGGTACTTGATGGCAGGTGTGCTGGGGTTGGCACGCAGCAGCGATAGCCTGTAGAGGAAGTTCTAACTAGACCTCGGTTTCTAATTAGAAAGTGAACCTTTTATAACATAACACACTACCCTATCGAGAACCAGTGCACCACCATAGTATCTTAACGCTGATAAGAGGTTATCAGTGTTTGTTTTATCAATCTCTGGTGGATTAAAGGGTAGGTAGACCTACAGGGATTAGAACCTCTGAAACCCATGGTGTGAACTTCAGTGACTGCTGAACGACCAGACTGGCATGATGATACGTCTGTGGATTTAAAAAAATCCTATAAAAAGCGCAAGCTCAAAAATGTAGCGATAAAAAATGAATATCAAAAAAGTTAGTAATTAACTTGTATTTCTATATGCAATACATACATATAGTGGTAAAAAAGTTACATTTTTCCACTTATGCCTCATTACGATAATTTAAACCCAACCCTTTAACACTTACCCCAAAATGTGGCCTGATCCTAACACTAAACATAGCCCTGACACTGACCCTAACATAAACCCTTCTTCTAACCCTAACATTAACCCAAACCCTAAACCTAACTTAACTCTAAGCCCCACCCTTCCCTACACTTTACCTGCAACCCCGACCACTTATTCTCTTACTTACCCTTAGTATTAATCCATTTCCTACCCAAACCCTTACTACAGTTCACACCGTAAACTCATGTTTTATTAGAGAACTGAACCTTTCCTCACGTCTGAATCTCAAACACTTAAAAAAATTTTTTAGATGTAAACAGATATGTTGATTTTAAGCCACAGTTTTACACTTTCCTAAGTAAATGACACTATTTTTCAGAAACTTTTTGTGTGTCACTACATTTCTTTCAAACAAAAGCGATGATAGAATAATCTCAACAGAGCCTAAACTTGCAAGGATGAGATGAAGGAGCAGACCCTGGTCAATGACGTAGCCTAACGGCTAGAGCGGTCGACCTCAAATCTGGGGAACCGGGTTCGGGTCTCGGCAACGACGCTCAACATCCTGTGATTCTGGGGAAATCACTTAATCTCCCCGTGCCTAACAAAAACGAATGTGTCCTTATGTAGCGCAACGGGTGCTCATGTAAAGCGCTCCGATACCTTCGGGTTAAGTTCGCGCTATTTAGAACTACGGGGAAAAAAAATGACAGCTTAGAGAAGCTACTGTAAGAGGCAAGAGGCAGAATATGACAAACACATCAAAATGGTTGCTTGAAAACTGGCATGCAGGCTGTTGTGCCTGAGCAGTATAGCTCTTCAAATATCCCAGATGAGGACATGCTTGAGGGAAGGTGCATTGTTCGTTTTACATTTAATAAAATAAGTCCTAAACCCTATTTTGCACTTCTTTATTTATATATGGGATGTCACAGGGACAAACAGACAGTATGATATATTTTGCATGTTTGAGATTGACAGCTGGGAAATGAAGGCAAGAGTGTGGTTTGGGGGAATGCACAGGAACACAGATCTTGGCAGTCAGCCAGACGTTGGACACCACTTTGGGAAGAACCAGAGGCTGTACCAACACCTCTCTATGGAAAACAGTGCAAAAGCACAAAGCAAATAACTTGTATTTCACCGGCCCTTTAAGCAGACAGATCACCCAGTTAAAGAAACCTAAATGCTTGCTGTAAGACAGCTGGCTCTGACCCTAAAAAAACTGTTCTTTTGATTTTTGGACCTCCTGGTTTTTGGATTTCTGTTGTGAGTAAAAATCCCTAAAGGAGTACTACTTACTGTAAGCCTTCTGTTAAAATAGATTTGAGCTGTAATGACCAGTGCCCACCAACCAAATTAAGCTCCACTGCCACACAGCTATGTTAAGAGTCTCTTTGCTAGTTACAAGTGAAAAGGTGAGCACAACAGAGGAAGATTGGTGTCGGACTCAGTCTAGTCTCTGTGCACATGTAGCTCTGTCACAGATGGGAAACACAATCAATTAGTTAAGTCCTTTTTCAGTTACATGAGGCCAGTGCTTAATTTGTAGAAAAGAAAAAAAAAAGTGCTAGGGCTCTTGTCAGGAGGCAGCTTGCACCAGCTCATTTCGCTGCCTGAAATAGAGCTCCTGTGCCTACCAAAAATGAATGTGTCAGCACTCCGATACCTTTGGGTCGAATTCGTGCTGTAAGCGCCGATGTTCATGATTAAATTAAGCACTGCATGAGGCCACCTAGATCGCTAACTCTACCCCTAGGCCAGCCTTAAAAATATGCACTGAATAAAGGGCAGAACATTAACATTTGGTGTGATAGAAATGTTGGACTCTCAAATTTCATTTTCAACATCTTCTCCCTTTCTTTTCAGTAGAAAGCAACACTTTCAACAAGCATTTTTGTAAAGCTCACTACAACAATTAGCTTCAGATCTACCGAATAAATTGATTTTGCTCTGGGTAGACCTTATAATTTAATTGGGAATTTAAAATGGAATGCCCCTCTTTTAAGCCATACTGTTTTAAAATCTGTATTTACTCTTTGGGTAAAAAAATCTTAAAATGTAAGTTTGGATTGGCTAAAATTAGAAAAGCTACCGACATATTTTTGCAGGACCAAGCACATATACTATAACCGTTTGGATCCATAAGCACTCCTTTGGGTATTTTACCCTTTGCAGTAATTCTCTAAAGCCAGTCCTATTGAGATCTGGGTTTTGAACTACCCTGTTGGGCCAAGTTAAGTACTCCCCTGGCTAGCGCACAGTTCATAGACTCTCCCCGAACAATAGGCTCCTTTGGTGGGATTAGCCTTCTCCGGGAAAGGAATCTGCATAGGGCTGCCATCCTCTAACAAGCTTTGGCATGTGTTTCTGGTAGAGACAAAAACGGCATGCAGAGCTCTGGCAACAATTCACCTGGGGCTTGCATTTAAGTCTTAGAGGGAGAGAACCGATTTTGGCTCGGTGGATTCAGGCTCAGAGAAGAGAACTTGCAAAGTTCGTTTGATCCTGCTAAATTTGAAACTTCCCAGAATACAATGCTGGGAGGTGGGGCAGCATGTGGGATGTTCACAGAAAGTGTCAGTTAGGGGTGGAAGAGTGACGTGGCATCTATGGATTGGGTAACGGCACCCACTCTCTAGAACTCTTCACCTCCACTTTTAAATGCCTACTCAAATTCAGACACTCCGACAAGAATTAAATGACAGATGAAGAAGGACCGATCAGCAAGCAGGCAAACCCCTTTGTGGAGTGAAAGGACTCTAGACACCTGCTTCTTGGACTCTGTCTTCACAGCTTGTGGAATCACCACACCCTAGCAGTGCAGACAGACCTGCTGGGGACCCTGAAATAAAAGCAACCCCTTTGAACTTCTATGGGCTCGTCCTAGCTGGTGATGCCTTGGTAAGGGGTACCCTCAACTTGTGCTAGACATACAGGCACCATGCAAGTGAGTCAGGCGGGTGCTTGGGGAGTAGGAAGTGTAGTCTGCCTTAAAGGCTATGTGGGATTAATACAGGAAGACCCCATGCCAAGAGACGGTCACAAACTGGGATAGGAGGGTGAGCCACCAAAGCTCTTTGCATTCTACTGCTGGTTGAAGTTGGGTTGATTATGTTCTGGGTCAGAGAGGACCAGGCTTAGCAGTTCGCACGGGGCTGGACCAAGGGTGATTTGCTTATGGCTTGGTGGCATGCTGTGTAAAAACACAATCGACTGGGATGCAGCCCAAGCCAATACCTGTGCCTTAGGATAATTCAAGCATTACCCCCATCACTTTTTTGCTTACTTCAGTTCGAGGAAACAGCAGCCCTGAGGGGGGGGGGATAAAAGTATTTTCCTTACACCTGGGAAACCAGCAGGAAACTAAACTTATAGACCAGGAGTGCCTGAACCAACCCTCCTGGAGTGTTCCACTAGCAGTGAGGAAAAAACACATGTGATTTGGCCAGCAGGGCCTGAGATATCTTTACCAAGAGTGTGAAGTTGGAATTAACTGCAGTGGTGCCATAGAGCTCAGGGTACCTCCATGTGTAAGCTAATCTCTAGTGAGATTTCAATATATCCCCCTGAGAGCCCATGAACCTGTGGGTCCACCCGGGAAATGAGCACAACTGAAGCGGCATTGTTCTAATGTTCACCTATTACTCCCATTAGATGTGGGTCATACAGATGTTACTATTCTGGTCTGGGGAGTCCCTAGGCCTGATCTACACAGACTGTGTGGATCACAGGCCTCTCAAGGCTGCCGACGCTTGGTGTGCTATATGCCTTTTCCACCCTTGCTGGCACAAACTAGAGTGTGCCGGCCAGGCAGAGAGCAATTTACAATAAACAATGGATAGAAAGAGCGATAGTAACATGTTTCCCTTTGTATGAGTCTTTTGTGGGACATTATACCAGTACGATATGGTTCTTTTGGGGTGCAAGTTACCTTTCTTTTGCAAGACTAGTAGTACGTTTTCCAGCGTACACAATAAACCGACAAAAGAAGAGGAAGGGGACATACCCTTGTTTAAGAGTTGCTCTGAAAAAGCACCTCTTCTCATGACATTGATTGGTATTTGGACGAAGGCGACATTCTGAAAGTCTCAAGAGGGCATCATTATTCTAGGGATATGAACTAAAACATTCACCTCCTGAGTCTTTGTAAATAATGAAATTGTAGATAGGATAGAAGGCTTGACCCGATGGGGCCTGCAGAGCCAGGTCTACAGAGCCAAGAAATGAAGCTTCTGCAAATCCCGTTTGTCTTGCATTTGACAGGTTTTAGATATTCCTATTTTCTAATATCACAAGAATCCATTCATCCACGCTACCACTTTTCAAATTAAATTTAAAAAAAGAAAAACAATGTAGCTGCTTCAAATTCAACTGTGTTCAATATCTTCGATTGATTTCCTGATCTACATCATAGACACGAATATTAGTCCTTCAGCGAGGCCAGGTAGAGAGAAAATAAGCAGTAGGAGTCAAGGAAACATCTTAAAAAGCACCAACAGACTGCAATCAAAACAGCAGCGCCTATCCATCCTTAAAGGTGCTGCGGAAGGTGCTGTGGCGACGTACACACAAGCAGGATCTCATTCAAAGATACCAGCTGCTTGGACTTCTAAAGATGACAATTCAAGCTTTCATTCAATTACTTCAAACTGAGAATTGATAGGAAGATGGAAATCTGCACAGGCAGTACCTCAATAAAAAACAATGCTCTAAAGTTAAAAAAACGTAAATATGCAAATAAAATAAAATAAATATATGTGCAACAACTCTATTACGACCCAGTGTTCTGTACTTGATACACTTGTTGGACAGTCGTGTGTCTAAGAGCCTGCATGGAAGTGCATGAATGGGCGGGGTGCATATTTACATGCAGTATTAAGCAATGGACTCCAGGCTTAGTGCATTTAATATCTGTGGAATTCCAAAACTATAGCTTTAAAGTTGATTCCATCTATTTAGCTTGCTTTAGAAAATCATGGACGTGTTCAATATAGCATGAGGCAGGAGGGTACCCAAAGAATTGTATAATAACTGGGAAACTGGAGTCTGGTGCACCTTGGGGATAGGGGGAACAGCAATACACGAGAGGTGGCAAACACAGTGTGAAAGTCACTTAGTCATCCAACCTGCAGCTGTCCCAGAGGCTGTGCAGTGTCCTAGTTGCAGGCTCTGGAAGCAGCGCATCTCCAGGAAGAAGAGAGGCGAAGGCGGGCTGCATCCGCTAAGGCCAAAGGGATTTTCAGCTAAATGCACATTGTTTAATGTTAATTTGTTCACTAAGGGTACTAGTTTAGGGTCTGGGTCGACGTCAGAGGTTCCAACACATAACACTGCCGTTTAATGCTAAACAAACATATCAGCTGGGAAAGTGTTCATGATACGTGTGTATTTTAACATGCATACATCAAGTATTCATTTTTAGACCAAAAAAGCCGAGAGCATAGAAATCAGCTTAACAGAAAGCTAAAATCTTAACAACATAGTCGAGAGCAGTTGAAACAAAATGATATCAATATGGTTTTCAGGTAAAAGTACAAATAATTTTGAATTTGAATAAAAAGAAATGCTTCTCTACTTTACAATGGTTTTGGGAAAGTATTTTCAAAGGCATGAACCAAAACTAAGAGACACATCTTTACTTCTCTCCGCTCCTTAGACCCTCTCCCTGCCCTCTACTTCCCTCCTCAGAAGTTTCATTTGTAAGCTAGTAAACATTACATGTTCCCCTTGAGAGAAAGGATCATTGGTCAGATTGGAGGGGAAACAAGAGAGCCAAATGAGATGCTCATCCCAACTTAAGATCAGCTTTAATATCTACATAAAATCCAGAAGCATTTAATAAATTATTAAGCAATTTTAGTAAGAAAAATAACAAGCCATATGGAAAGAAGCCTGGGTCTGATTTGTACTCTACTCTGTTCAGTGGCATGGCCAGGCTTGCCCCTTCACACATAAATAGGTTAAAAGACTCCTCAAACTACAAATAAATAAATTCATAAAATATCAATACCTTTGTTAACCGTTTCTTGATGAAATCCTTTTCACCGCCTGTCTCATTACTGTCCCCTTTATTTGGCATTGTCCCTTTTTTTCACTTAAAATAGTATGACTGCCACCAAAGGAAGGACAAGAACTGAAATTTAAACATTTTCCCTAGGTCATGTACCATTATTTATCCTTTTCTTTTTTAAGGCGCTCTACCTAGTTAATACTAATCAATATGTAACAAGTAAAAAACACTCCCTTAAAAAAATGTATCCGATGTATAAAAAGAAAAATTAAGAACTGACCATATTATGTGAAAGTGTGACTCTAGGCAAGGTTCTCAGTGCTCAACCCTGTTATGTAAGTATCTAGGATGTTGCTGCCCATAATGGGAAATCAAACAAAGACGGGGAAAAACCACGCTAGACTTCAACTGGGGAACAGGCAGTCTTAAGTTGCTTACGAAAGGCTAGTCTGTACAGGATACTCGTAAGCAAGGCATTCCACATGGGAGGGGAGAAGGCAACTCAACATCTGCTCCCCTCTGTGATTTTATTGTTTTATGGTCTTTCAGAAGTACAATGAGGACTATCTTGGGGATATCCCTAATTTAATGGAAGCCACCTTGCTCTGGAGAAAAGGTGCCTCTAAATTGTAGACCCACATCCACTTTCTGTGAAGTGATGGTCTTCCGCTAAAACTGGTCTTTACCTCAATTTGTATGGCGTTGATATCATTGGGTAATTCCCAGAGTTGGGCTTTTGTTTGCTTTGCACTCTCAGTACCAGACAATCACAGACCTCACGATGCAGGATGCAGAACAAGTTATTTTACAGAGGGGGTGAACACATAGGGAAAGAGAAGCACAGAAGAAACCTCAAGTGTTGGTTGGTTAGAGAGTCCTGGGGTCTCCAATCTGGTGTAAGAGTCAAGAGACTGGGCAGGAGCCTCAGGAGAGGAAAGGGCTTGAAGGAATCCAGCAGCACAGTAAGCATTGGAGAGATGGGCGGGTGTGGTTCACGACTGATACGATTTAGAATGAGGAAAAGAGTCCATCAGTGATTCCCGCCTAGAAGTGTTATGTTATGAACCGTCACAGAGAAGATTATCATTCTGGGATATCAGTTCAGGGATAATAGTTAAAGGAGGGGAGAATGCCTGTCTTGCCGCCCTGGACATAAGGCCTCGAGCTCCTGGTTGGAAGGAAAGGCAGTTCCAGCACTGTACGGCTCTGCCAAGACGGAAGCTGAATGTGTTGTATTGTAGCTCTCCATGTCTCATTTCTACATCGATCCCATGGTGACAATTAAAGCATTCTGTTTTTACTCCCGGTATCAGCCACCAAGCTTGAGGTGCTTACAACCTAAAAATTAAAGACGTGATTGATCATTTTATGCATAATATACAGATGAACTGTAGAAAATAATAAACGATCAGTGCTCTGGGGAGTCATTCATTGGAAAGGTGCCTGTGTTACAGCCTCTTATATCAGTGTAACGTGCCATAACGAAAGACTAATATGTGCTGGTAGGCTGAAACCTCCACAGTGTTGCCAGCTGCAGCATATGGAGGGACTTGTGTTCAGCATAGTCCATAAAGCCCATTTCTTATCCCTGGTCTTAAGTGAAGGCGCGTCCCTCAAGAATGCTGTGTTCTGTAATCCGCAAGTTTGTTGGCAGCACTTGTTCGGTTCAGGAGGGGAACATGACTTGATGGCACCACATGCAGTCCATCAGGCTGGCACCCCGATAGAGGTGCCCTACGGTCAGCTACTGCCCGGGTGCACAGTAGTCGCTTCTCTTCCAAACTTTCAAGGTGGTATTCACACAACTCGATCAGCGACTCCACCTGCTCATGAACGGGAAGGGTCTTGAACTTCCGCTGGGCAAGATAAATGAAGGCTTCCACAAAGGCCTGCAAGCACATGCCTAGGAAACAAAACAGAAGAGAGGTTACAACACACTCTGTTCATTCAGTTCACTGAAAGGCAACATAAACCAATGTGTGCCACAATATCGAGCGACAAAATATCCCCCTGCTATATTATCATGTCCAGTCTATTGACTACCACAATGGTGTGTAGGCCAAGTGTGTATGTATATTTTTACTATTCTCACCTTTGCACCTTGGTGATGTATGGCGTTAACGTATATTAGAACATTGGAATGTTGAGCGCTCCATTGAGGACAATGGAGTGCTCCGGGCTTCCAATGTTTGTTCACAGCTCACGCTGTGAACAAAAGCCTCATGGAGCCCGAGGGGATTTCAAACCCCTCGGCTCCGTGAGGCCTTTGTTTAACAAATTAGAACATTCTGCCCTCTATGGCGGAATGATCTAATTGCCTTAGTGCCCTCCGTAGCAGGCTTTACTGGCTATTAAATGTCCGCTCCCTTAATAAAGGCCCTCGGCGAACTCCTTTAATGGGGGTAGAGCCCTCTAAGGCTATAGTAAATCTATACCTACCTAGACATACACTGATTTTCACAATGCTGTGGTAGCCCATGTTCTGGGTTGATAGTTTGTCAGGCAATATTTAAAACTCGAAATTATGGTGGAACACCATATTTAACATCACACATACATACATATCAACTCTTGGACAAAAGACAATCAACCACATATTAGGCCCTCATTAAAGACATTATTTTTTATTTTATTTTTTTTAACTGTTTTTTATTATAAAAAGAAAAGTGCATTGGTTCATTTACAGTACAGACATAGTGACTTGGCAATTGCAGAAAACAAAACTCTGGCATCGAGAGAGCATATACAGTGTGCAAGACTCTATACCCGTACCCCAACCCCTGGGGGCCCTCGAGTGAACCTAACACCCTCAACTGGATAAGAGTCCCACTCAACATATTAGAATGCTTATTGGGGTCTAGCCGTAATCTACACCTATACCACCAATGGAGGGGGCTCATCATCTATCATGAGGCAGGCCATTAGTGCTTGTCTCTCCCGCCGCATCTCCACCGCCGGGGAGATGCAGATGTCCCCGCGGTATTTGTTCCACTTTCCCCATTTATGGTCCCATTTCCTGGGGCAGCCCCTTCCCTTAAAAACTGTTTTCTCAGCTATCATTGCCCCGTCCATGTCCTTCGCCCAGTCCGTTACCTTCGGGCTGGAGTCCTGACCCCACTTCTGTGCTATGTTCCGCTTTGCAATCAACCATCCCATTGCGGCCCACGCCTGTTCCATCTGGGAAAGGTCGGTAGCTTCCCATATGTTGAGGAGACAAAGCTTGGGAGAGGGACTCAGAGGTTTGTTGCATGCCCTAGACAGTTGGCGTGTCACCCTGTCCCAATAGTGTTGTATGCGTGGACATTCCCATAATATGTGCATGAAAGTGCCAATTTGGTTGCAGTGTCGAAGACAGAGCGGATCTGGTCGTCTCCTAAGTCGGAACAATAACGTAGCGTCAAAATATACCCGGTGGAGTACTTTGAGTTGTATAAGGCGCAGACGCATGGGGATTGCTACCTCTCTGGGAGAGGCGAGAGCGTCTCTCCAATCTTCCTCTTCTATAGCCCCCAGATCGGATTCCCATTTAGTACGTATTTTATGCATGGGGTCAGTGCGATTATTTACCAATTTTTTATACGTTAAGGAGATAGCCTTGTGCTCCATCTGATATTAACCGATCCTCCAATGGGGAAGAATCAGGGAGAGGAGTCCCCCCAGGCAAGGCCGCGGAAATGGCGTGTCTGATTTGGAGATATCTAAATGTCTCCGAGGGCTCCAGTTGATACTTGGTCTGGAGGTCGGAGAAGGTGGCTAGTTTCCCCTTCACCCTCATGTCCCCTACGGTGGAGATTCCGATAGTGTCCCACTTATCGAACCCGGGGCATTGACTGAGGCTGCCCAGGATATCCGGTTCCCATAACGGCATTGCTTTCGTGAGCCGATTATGCCACCCCAGTCTCCTCGTGGTTCCGTGCCATATTTCAACTGTGGGGGCCGTGGGGCCCGTCAAGTGGTGTTTGCAGGGATTGGTATATAGCGCCCGGTTATAGCCCCCTCGTCCCATGAGCCAATGGTCGGTGCGGAAGTTGGGATCGTCATGTGGGCCAAACACCCAGCTGTTAATTGCCGTCAATTGGGATGCCTGGTAGTACAGCCGAATATCAGGCAAACCTATCCCTCTGTCGTACCATCCCATGGTCAGTTTATTCATAGCAATTCGAGGCGGACGGTCTTCCCAAAGTAACCCACGCAACACACTGTCGATTTGGGCAAAGTACGAGTCTGGGATTGGGTATGGGGCGTTCTGAAGTGCATAGAGAAAACGAGGGAGCGCTAGCATCTTAAATAGGGACGCACGTCCCAAAAGAGTGAGAGGTAGAGAACGCCAGTGCCGGGCGTCTGACTTTAGACGTTGAAGGGGCACCACTAGATTCCGCTCGAAAAAGATCTGAGCATCTGCGGTTACAAATACACCAAATATCGAAAGCCATGAGT
The DNA here is from genome assembly GCA_963921515.1 of Calotriton arnoldi. Classification (NCBI taxonomy): domain Eukaryota; kingdom Metazoa; phylum Chordata; class Amphibia; order Caudata; family Salamandridae; genus Calotriton; species Calotriton arnoldi. The sequence continues at coordinate 579,009 of CAWUFW010004705.1, forward strand.
GGCTACTGGTATTTCGTATCCCCTTGGGCTGGGTGCGGGCTCGCCCCACAATACATACATCTGGGATTTGGACCAATTTATCCGGTACGCCAAGTGCGCTCCAAAAATATGAAAAATGTGCAGTACTCTCCTCAGCGAACACGCTGGAGAGGTTAGGTAGACAAGGATATCGTCCGCGTATAGGGAAATTCGATCTTCGTGATCGTGTGTCCATTTGAAGCCACGTACCTCCGGATCTCCCCTGATCCAAACTGCGAGCGGCTCCAATACCAGGGCAAAAAGGAGCGGAGACAGCGGACAGCCTTGTCTCGTGCCCCGATGGAGGGGAAAAATGCCAGAGCAGTGATTGTTGACAGTGACGTATGCAGTGGGTTGTGTGTATAGTAGTTTGATCCAGCCAATCAGCCGGGGGCCGAATCCAACACAATTCAAAACAGCAAAGAGGAAGTCCCATTCAATGGTATCGAATGCCATGGTGGCATCAAGGGACAACAGGATTGCTTCCTCTTCTATAGTGCTTATTCTCCCCAGGGCCCGTGTACTCGCCGTAGGTTCCTGGCCGTATTCCTGCGCGGCATAAAGCCGGATTGGTCTGGGTGGATTAACTCAGTGATGTGAGGGAGGAGCCGATTAGCCAGGAGCTTGGCTAGGATTTTAGCTTCTACTGTGAGTAGGGATATTGGGCGGTACGTACGATTTACATTCTTCCGCTGGTTTGTTAGGCTTGTGAACTACCACTATGGCTACGGTTTGAATATCTGCCGGAAGAAGTCCTTTCTGGTAGCATTCGTTATAGAGACCCAAAAGATGGGGCGCTAATTTTGCGGACATGGGTTTGAAGAGTTCAATGGGAAGTCCGTTGGGGCCCATTGCTTTACCTGAGCGCACCCTCTTTATGGCTTTTTGGATCTCCGTCACGGTAATGTCTGCTTCCAAGGCTTCCCTATCCTGCAGGGATAGGCACGACATTTCAATTGTGGCAAGTAGATCAGCAGACAGCGGAGCCTGAGAAGCATCGGGGAGCCTATAGACGTCTTCAAAATAAGAGGCAAACATATGTGCGATATGTTGAGGATCCGTGATGAGCTCCCCATCAGGACCAGCTATGGCTTGGACCCATCGTGTTGCCTGCTCTTTACGCTCCAACCACGCCAGGAGTTTGCCTGTACGCTCGCCCTGCTCATAGATTAGATGTCTGGTAGACAAAGAGCGCACCGTGGCTTCCTCCAATAGGAGCTGTCTGTAGTGTTTCCGCTTGATGTTAAGAGTGTGCTGTGTGTCGGGATCAGGGGCCTGCGAGAGGGTCGCCTCCAGGGCTAGTATCTCTGTTTCTATTTCGGTCACCCTGCGGGAGCGCTCAGCTCGGTGTCCACTGTCAAGGATAGTGCCCTACCCTTAATTACCGCGCCAAACGCCCCCCAGAGCGTCACTGCCAAGGGCACTGACCCCACGTTCTCTTCGAAAAAGTAGTCAGTTTCCTGCAAAAGGGTCTCCTGAATGTGAGATATGTTGAGCGCCCATGGCTGTATCTTGATATAGCCAGGTTGCCTGGACCGTAACTGACCAAACGTCGTCAATAGGGGTGAGTGATCGGAGATCCCTCGTGCCAAACAGCGGGCCTCACTGAAATGGTGTATGTCTTGGGCATGGGTGAACATATAGTCAATGCGGGATTGACTGCCATGTGCTCCCGATTGAAAGGTGAAGTGGGTGTGTGTGGGGTTCAGCCACCTCCAAATGTCTACCATACCCAGGGCGTTGGCAAACTCTTGAAGCTGCGAGCCTCGTGCGGGGTCATATCTGGGTGGGAGACGGTCCCTAGTACCGTTCATGGTTAAATTGAGACCTCCTCCCAGTATTAAAGTCCCCATGGGTAGTTCCATTAGTAGCTTCCCTACGTCTCGTAGTGTCAATTGTTGTAGTCCTGGGGGGGCATAGACAGAGACTATATTTAGGGTACGCCCTTCCCATGTGCCTGTAACGGCTGAAAACCTACCAAGATTATCGGTCCATGTATTGTTTGTGATGAATGGGCAACCCCTACGGAGAAGGACCCCCACTCCCCTAGAGCCCGATGAGAATCCAGAATGTACCACCATTGTGTATCCCTTCCTGTTCAAGGCCATGCATGTGTCCCGACTAGATGGGTCTCCTGCAACATTACCAAATCAAGGTCTTGCCTTTTAACATACCGTAAAACAATTCCCTGTTTGATTTTGTCCCCCAGTCCATTCACATTCCAAGTGGCGACTCTAAGTCTTGTGTCAGGTGCCATCAGACACTTGTGAGGAAAGAAATATATATCCAGAGGGACCCACCCAGGAAGGATCGCAATGGACCCCCCGCCAGGCACAGCCCAGGGCAATAATGCGTTCAGGGCAGCTTCCACAGCACCCGCCTACAGTGCAAAGTGTTGGGACTTGCAAGTTACCAATACGCCAATAGATATGATGAACCAATGCAACAAACAAAAGAACCATGAGAAACAAACCCCCCTCCCTTCCCAACCTGGAACCCCCCCACCCTGCCTCCCTGCATAGCGAGCCTGAAACCGCCCGCCTCCCCCCAACTTGCAGAGTGCCTGTCGCCCACCCTCATCAACATCTGGAACGTGAGCAACCCCACTCCCATAGTACCATTAAACTCAACACCAAAAATCCGCCCCGGCCACTAAATCCTTTGGGCATAACATGCAATAGATTGTTCTAGGGGTACGGATCGCATTGTATAAGACTAAACATAAGAGACCATATTTTCGAAAATTCAAAGTCGTACGGCATTCAAGGGCTCCACGGAGGCCCAAGTGTTCATGTAGGCAGGGAGAACCAGCAGGTCATCACTCAATCTACCATCATAAACTGTATTTATAGGCACCCCACGTGTCCCTGAGAGTCAGAGTCCGAGTGTGGAGGGGAACGCCGCTGTTGTCGCCAATCACCCTGGCTGGTTGTGGCCGGTGGAGATTTAAGCTGTTTCTTGCCAACTGTTCGCCAGCCCTCGAGCCAGTCCCAGGCGTCCTCCGGCCTTGTGAAGAACCACAGTTTACCCTCAGATTCCACACGAAGTTTAGCTGGGAACATCATGGCATATTTAATCTCCTGATCTCTAAGGGCTCGCTTCACCTCCAAGAAGTTACGCCTTTGCTTCTGGACCCTCAATGTGAAGTCCGGAAAAAATGTGACCCGGCTGTTTTCAATTGTCAATGGGGGGGCCGCCCGGGCGGTCTGGAGGATCACATCCCGGTCACGAAAGTTAAATACACGAGCCAATATTTGTCGGGGTGGAGCCCCCGGCCTCGGCCTTCCCCCGGGCACCCGATGGGCCCGCTCAATGGAGAAGCAGTTGGATAGGCCACATGGCTGAAGTTGTTTCAAGATGAGTTCCTCCACGAAGAGGTCCGCCGCCTGCCCCTCCGCCCGCTCCGGAATTCCAAGAATTCGGACGTTGTTACGCCTCATCCTACCCTCATAATCGTCGAGTTGTAGGGCCAAGGCGTCGTGAGAGGTGCGCAATTCCGAGACCTGCTTTTTTAAGAGGGTTGTGTCAGTCCCCAGGTCTGGTGTAGTAGCCTCAACCTTGCTCACACGCTCTGCCATTCGTCTCATATCTTCCCTTATCAGGGTTACCTCAGTGGCGAACGTGTCAATCCGAGTCTCTAGGGAGGTACGCACTGCGGTAATTGCTGCAAGGAGGTCTTTGTTTGTAGGCTCGGTCCTGTCATTATGGGCTACCGTCGTCCCGTGGTCTTCGCTCTGTTGTTTTTGCCACGCGAACTTGTCTAGTTTGGATTGAGTCGCTGTTCGACCACTGCGACCCGTCGCCATGTCGTCTCCCACAGAGGGCCACAGGAGGGATCCAGCCGCACCCACTACTCACCGCCGCCTGCGGTAAAATCCTCCACCCGGCCTGTCGGGTTTGGCGGGTGCAGCCCTAACCGCTGGTAGAAGTTCACCACCAGCGCTGCTCAGAGAAGGTGTGATGGATATAGAAGAAGTTCCAGGAAAGCACTGGGGGCCACAGGGCCGCGTCGTATGTCCAGAAGCGGATGCGGTCACCCCCCGGCAGATGTGGCGACGACTCGTAGGGAAATCGGGGCCGGGACAAATAGGAGCTGCTGCTTGGGCCGCGGCCTAGGGGCGCCACCCCACCTCGCCAGTGTTCTTAAGGCCCACTACGAAATCCACACCGCCTCATGGGTCGAGTAGGGCCGCCCGTTTATGGCCACTCACAGCCACACGGAGGGCCCAAATAGTCCCAGGACCCCCCGTAACGCCCACAGCGGGGGGTCTCACCTCAGTCTGGGCTGCCGAGCGGGCCCCACCACCTCCTCCAGGCCTCCGCACCCTCTTGGCGGGAATCTATTCCCCCGATCGTCGGCTGGACCCCACTGACGTCCCTCAGTCTGGCCCACAGGTGGTCCGTGGCTACGCGGGTCCTCCGAACAGTCGGTTGCCGTCAGCGGGTCTCTCGGGGACGGCCAGCCGCTGCGCGGGAGGGCCCCGGTGTAATCAGCGTCAATATTCCAGTCCCGGCTGATTGAAGGCTGGGAGCTGATTCGGCTCGTGCACGGGCCTCACTCACCCCGCGCTGCGCTCACCCTGATCAGGAACGCGGAAGGAGTCCGCAGAGCACACTCGCGGGTTCCACAGCTTCACCAGTGCTCACTTGTAAGGCGGCAGTAGTCTAGGCCGCAACCGCGGTCTCGCGTACCGACTCTGCGCTGGGCCTCTTCACTGCTCTGCGGCTCGGCCCCAACCATAAGAGCCGGCGCTGGATGTCGCTACAGTTGGCCCCCTCAGAAATCGCCCAAACTGCGTCCGCTGGTCGACCACACACTGGAAGGTGTCTCCGTCCCCTCAGGAGCAAGTTTTGGCCAGGGCGGATAAAGCTGAACGGATGTTTTCGGGAGTGGCGCAGCGGAGCTCAGCTACTCTGCGGCCATTCCCGTCGGCAGTTGGCCACGCCCCCCCATTAAAGACATTATTAATAAAGACATTAATCACATTCAAACTCTCCTGTAGTACTTTCAAAGTTGTCAGATTGCAAAATTTGATTCATACCATTTCCAATCTTCATTTACAAACTTTGAACCCATAACACAGACTGGCTTGGCCTTTTCATCAAGAAAGCTAAAACCTTACTGCGAGCATTCTTAGCTGTCGCATCAAGAATAAGCTTTTTTTACTACCAAATACCCGACTGGCTCCACACCATCCCTTCTTCAGATATACGCAAGAAATAACGCCACTCGAGTCGCCTGGGAAAATATTTTCCAAGAATGTTCTTATACACCTACAAAGCTGGGTGGAAGCTAATAACATTATTCCAATGGAACAAGGAGGCTTTAGGTCAAATAGTTCGACTCTCGACAAGATTACTGCCCTTCAGGCAGTGCTTAATTTGTAAGTAAATAAGTGCCAGGGCTATCGTCAGGAGGCCACTGCACCTTCCACCACACATTGCCCCTGCCATGCTGCCAATGTTAGCCACAACGCAACTACTAAACATCACACTCCTACAAGTGTGACAGTTCGAACTATTTTTGGCCCCCAAAGCTATAAGAATGGCTTGGGCGTCAAGTAATAGTGATTTATACTGTATATTGAATTAATAATTAAGTGTGTTGTGATCATCTCTAAATTTGTCAGGCATTGCCACCTTGTGGCAGACTGTCCAAAGCACCGGTGTTGACAATTAAGTGCTGGTGCCAAGCACCGAAAATCACCGGCACAAATTAAGCACTGCCTTCAGGTGATTTTGGAGAAATATATTACAAAGTAGGTTATGTCTGTCAACGCAGCATTTATAGACTTTTTAACAGCTTTCAACGACGTAGACAGACCCACACTGTGGAGCAAGCGTTGCGCTCTTGCACGTGGTGCCATGTCCTGTTTGGGGGTGATCGTGGGCTGTCTTAAAAAAAAAACAACACAGAACGGTTTAAAGAGGGCTGTTTATTAGCTCCCCTGATTTTTCTTTATATATTTAAGACTTGCCTAGTATGCCCAGAAGGTGGGCCCCTGTCATATAGCTTTACACTTACACTCGGACGATATTGTGATTTTAGATCTAATTCCAAAAGGCCTACAAAGTCGTTTAGATGCTCTACAAAAATATTCAGGTTGCCATTACTTGAAAATGAATATACAGAAAAGTAAAGTATTGATTTTTCAAGGTAAAACTTGTAAAAAGATTAAAAGCTATAACTTGGCTTTGGGGAATCGAGTAATGGACACAGTTAACACATATGTCTATTTAGGGAAAATCTTTGCAAATGCTCCATTTTCTTTTTATAGTGCTACGGGGCATCGACATTTTAAACATCTGCTTACAGTTCACCGGGCAAAAATACCACCTACACTGTTGTATGCTATTGAAGTAATTGATACAAAACTTAGGGATTTCTTGAATAAATAGAGGGCAAAATCCTCAGGAAAATCTGTAAATTCAACTCATTAGCCTTGACTGAAGGACTTCGACTAGAAATGGGCTTGTCAAGTAGCTATGTAATGGGATTGGCTGCTATATTACAATAGGTTGCTCGGCTTCTGCGCAGCAATGAGTTTACTTTAAGAGGTAACTTACGCTTTGGATTTTTTGGTCAGAATAAGAAATTGTTTACTCTTTTTTAAAAAATCTGAAGCAAGCACTCAGGCACTTTAATTTGAGAGAGGCTGATTTGCTGGAATTGTCGTGCGCTCAACCTAAATATTTTCTGACAATGATTAGGAGCAGCTCTGTGTGTCTAGACAGGCTAGCCTGTAGCGGTAAGAAGAAGATGAAGGTTGTTGTCTCTTCATGTTTTGAAGCCCAGCCTCAACCATATTTATTCTGGAATTGAAGCCATGGAGTCTGTTGTTTATATTTATTGTTGCGTATGAACATTCTACCCATAGAGGTGGTTGCTGGTGCTTGGGTTGGTCTACCCCTCAAAGAGCGGATTTGTGTACAAAGTCTGTGCAAAATTTAGATCACGTTTTATTCACCTGCCCTGCTTTGCACTTTAATCGACGTCTGTCCCTAAAACCTCTGTTTCTGAAATACGGTGTGCGCACAACAAAAGAGGCGACTCACTTGATATTTCACCCCCTCAATAAAATGATGCTTTAACATTTTAAATATTATGAACGTTTTTTAAATTTGTATTGCTAATTGCTGATTGTATAATTTTAATTTGATTGTATAGTTTTAAGTTCATCTAATTGTAGATCTGAATCTTCATAATAAACAAACACTGATACATGCAAGAGAGACATGAGCTTCGTTGTCTCTAGTCGCTCTCCCTCCATTAAAAACATTCTTGCACATTATGACCCTTTAACAACCATAATGCCAGTCCCTAGTTGGGCAGCAAGCACAGCCTACCAGGGTCTGATGCCTAAATCAATTCACCTCAAACTGAGCCTGACAGAAGGTCTCTGCTAGAATCCTCAAATCGCTTAAGAGCGTGATTCCACTTCTAGACAACTGCCACTGGGTCTCAGAGGGATGCTCCACGTGATGGCCCTGGTCCAATTAGCTGGCAAAACAGCTGCTTCTCAATGTTTCTAGCGCCACTAGAATGCTTGAACCATGTGTTCCGCGGCACAGTGGTCGCCACATTGAAGAAGCAGACAGTCCGGTACAGGACAATCAACGCTTTAGACATCACCGCTTGGCACAGAATCCAAACACATCTTACCCAAGATGAGGACCATGCTCAACTGTGTGCTCATTCTGATGTTGACATCTAGCACAAATGGCGTGTGCACCAGATTGCACCTGGTTTCACAATCCGAATGGGGTGCAAATTGCATTTCCATCTGGGTTTTTTCTATGCACAAATTCCTGCAGGTGTACCCTGGAGAAGCGTGAGTGCGATAAACTATATGTGGAAGGAACACTGTGAGGTTTTACAAGTCGATAAGCCTAACACAGCACGTTATTCCTCATTCTGATGGTTACGACCACTTTCGGGAATATTTTTGCCTCGCTGAGAAGAGGCTTATTCTTTTTGTCAAATAAACAGCATCACAGCAGCACTGGTGCAACCCTCGCATGTTCACCTTCTGTGTGTCCATCCTGTGCAGCTTCCAGCCATGAATTCACTGCACACAGAACCCTTCCAGCACAGGGGACGGGGGAGTTTAACAAGCGCTTGTTGTTCGACCTTACAGGTTAAACTGAATGACTGAAGCGTGACATTTTCTGTTTGGGGCTGTTTGATAAATGACACGCAGAAGGTTAACGCTCTCTAAATGAGAGCACGTTTTACGCTAATGTGTCGCTCCCTGTAGCCCTCTTAGCAGGCCCCAAGGGTGCAGTTACCACCTTGTGAAGACAGAAGGCGTCACTGCTTGCAATTTGACTCCAGACTGGGCAAATGTGTATCCTGACAGGGCTATTAGGATAACGAATGGATTGATGCTGTTGTGAAGGGGGAACAGGGAAAATGCACTGCAGTGGAACACTTTCAGGCAAATGTCTACAAGCCATAGCTTGTCTGGGCACCTTACTCCAAGACACTCTAGGTCACTGATGCAATGATATGTCCCAATGTGTCACCCAGCAGAATGTAGGAAGAAGCTGTGCTTACTGTTTACACGGTGCAGGGTATCTGCACAAACAGACAGCTAATTCATTTAAGTGGCCCCTGCTCTGCCACAAAGCCGGAGACTTCTACACAAAGGACCAAATTACAAGTCTGGCGGTCCTAGATCCGACAAACCCGTTGCGGTGTGGCAGTGATGGGCCAGCCAATGCCGCACCCATGGTCTGACCGGCCTATTACAACAAGGGAAGTCGGACCGCCGCCGATGCAAGGGAAACGCCATTCCCTGGCGGTGGTGTGGTGGTCAGAGGACGCAATATGCTTGGCGGGACTGCCGTGGTCCCGCCAAGCATATTACGAGTTTCCTCTCCGCCAGGGTTTTCATGATCGTTCCACTGCCGTGACACCCCTGGTGGAGAGAAAACAAGGGGGCCCTACAGAGCCCCCTGTGCCTTCTCAGCTTGTGTAAGCACACAGGTGGGCATAACATGTACCCCCCTGTGTGCATTCACAAATGAGGCTGCCCGCGGCCCCCGCAGGGGGCCACCCTAAAAGGGCGGCCCCTTTAGTGGCATTTGGGCACGTCCCCACCCCCTACGTTGTGGTTTGCGGGACTCCTAGCGGAGTCCCCTTACATGACGTCCCAAGCACGTCACTTCCGGCTAGGATTGGGGAGGGGAGGGTATTTAGGCCTCCCCACTCCCTTTTGTGCCCTCTTTACGCCTGGCACGCCGTTTCCCACCCTACCTCTTACCCGGCGTGGGGGCTGTCAGGCTAATTACAGAGGACGTGGTAATGTTTTCTTTGTCGTTGCAGGCGGAGTTACAGGGCGATCTGGACGCAGGACGGGTACAGAAGGGTACCTCTGCAAGAGCACAATAGGGGTGCCAGAGCCAAACCCCAGGAACCTCATGGGAGGGTCCTGGAACAATTACGTCGGCGCCCCGTTAGTCCTCCGGGCGGTTGTGGGCCTGAACAACCGGGGGTTTGCCTTGCTACGCTCCGCCCTGAAAGGGGCGTGAGTAATTCGGACCAATGTGTCACGTGATCCAGTAAGGGATCACCCCCATAAGGGTAGCGCCGATTGGATTCTCCACGGTGCTTGGCTCAGCAGGCGGGCGGGCAGCATAGGTTGGTTTTAGCTGCCTGCCCTTGGATCGCCCGTAAGATAACCCACCATGTTTTGCATACTTTGTATGGAATAAACCTGCAGCATTATTTTCTCCAAACAAAAGGTGTGTGGCGTATTTATTTATGCATGCCTACTCTATTGTGGGGGTGGGGGTCCTGTGCCAATAATGGAACTAAGTTCCTGCACAGCATGGACTTTTCAGTCCATGGCGTGCAGGAACCATGTGAGGCGTTCCCATTTCCTTTGAAAGAGGCACCGCCCTGGGAATGCCACGCTACCTGCCCAGACTACAAATAACTTGTATCTTGGCAGGCGCCGGCGAGTCTCAGTGGTGGGAAGGGGGGGCGGTGGTGGAGTACTGCCCGCCCCTGCACCACTGAAACTCGCCATCGGGTCCTTAGTGTCAATGCGAGATTCTACAAGAGGCCTGAATATGAATTAATGGACAGCGTTTTAGAAGTATATTTGTACAGGTTGCAGGGTCTACTGAAGAAGACGTTATCAGGGAATGAACTAGTAAGGAAATTCAGGTTTGGAGGTCTCGAACCTACAGAGAGGTAGGTACCTCCCATGTGAGATCTGCAGTACTGAAGAAAAATTCAGGCTTCACAGAACCTGCAAAATTCCCTGAGGTGTTGTAGATGCAGTGCACTTCCTCAATGCTTTCACATTGAAGTTCAAATGTTTACACACTCGTTTCTCAGAAAACAAATGGGGACCTTTTTGATAACACTAGCAAGGGTTGATCTGTTTGGACTTTTTCATTAACCTGTGGATAGAAAGGAGTAGAGGAAAAGAAAGAGCATAAGACCTTCCTGGACAAGAGCAGAGGGAAGGAATATGACAGCCATTTTTCATTTACTGTATGTATTTATGTATTCATTTAATGCAGAACTTTATAAAGCCCTATATTATCATCTTACAGTCACTTCAGAGTGCTGGAACAGCAAACAGAGTAGACACTGAGCATCATAATTGAAGCCTATCCGAAATACAACTGTCCCCATCCAGTATTCTTCTGGTGCTGCCCACTCGGTGAGCCTAGTTGAAAGGAGTTTACTGACCAGCTCCCTTTTCAGAAGATGCAGTTGTCTGATCACAATCTGGTTGGGATTATACGTGCTAAGATGTCAGGTCAGAATGCACTGCGCGGACCAATGTAACCTGGGCCTTTGCCTCCGCACCCTTTGTGAATAGCACATAGGATTGTGCATAGGAGTTTGAATGTCATTTGCTACTATGAGAGAGCCAGTACAGTACTTTCAGTGCCAGCTTCACATGGTGACTTTTCCTTAATTTGGCAGCTAGGTTCTGCATTCTTTGAAGCCCAGGAGAGACCAATGTCTTTCATGCTGCAACAATCAAGGTGTGCCACCCCCAAGGCTCTCGTTAGCTCTCCTTTTTTCTGGGTGTTGAAAAGTTGGCCATTCAAACAGTTCTGTGTCCAGCCCTGAGCTTTTCACCTACAAATCACTGATTTCAGGTAAATTTCTAAAATGCCATTCACTTCGTTCGATGCAGCACAGGTACATTTAGCAAAGACCGTTTTTTGCCCTTTGAATTGCCTTGTGATAACCTAGTGCTGGCTCGTTATTAGAGGAGTCAGGGCAAAGTCCTGCAACCTGTGAGCGGCCAGATAATACCCAAGCCTCTGCTCACACTCTTGATTATTTAATTTAGCAGTGTTCCTAACAACAAAAATGTAGTGTTTTATGAACACTGCCAGTGAGCAGGTCAGGCCTTCTGGCTTCAACAGGATCCTGATGACAGTGGAGGCACAATCCATCTCCAGATTGTAGGTGGATGTCTGGATTGGGCATGTGTGAGAGTGTACCTGAGCCGTTTCCCTCACACAGGCACAGTGTATATCATGAGCTGACATTCCATGCATGTGTCTGGCAGCACAGTATATCTGCTAAAATGGGGTTGTCAGGGATCAGATCAGTGCATCCCTGAAGATCGCATAAGAGCACCAGCATCCCAAGCACTGTCCAAGCTTCTGACAGGCCTGTTCTTCCTGTACTGTCCAGAACCTGTGAAAGGGGTTGAAAAGGGTCTTCCTCTTTTAATCCTGGCCCTACTGCCCTGACTGGCTTCTTGTTGGGGATCATGCCTTGGTGGTTACAACGTTCAGTTCCAGATTCCTGTCCTGCGGCTGGAATAGAGGTGCTACAAGCAAAGGAAGCGAGATAAGAAAAATAAATCCAGTGTTGTTTCTCTGTGCATGAGTGAGTGAGTGAGGGTGTGAATGTGAGTGTGTTTGTGAGTGACTGAGAGTGGATAAGATTTAGTAAAGGTGACAGAGAGTGAGAGTGTATTAGTGACTGTCAATGAGAGGGGAAGAGAGTGAGAATTAGAGAGAATGAGAGAGTATGAATGAGCGAAAATGAATGCGAGCGAGTGAAGGAGTGCAAATGAGGTACAATGAGAGATATAGTAAGAGAGGAAGTGAGGAAGTGAGTCATAGGCAGAGTTGCCAATGGTGCAGCAATGCTCAGCGGCCTGAGGGGCCTACTGAAACCTATTCATTAAAGCACAGAACCTATACATCAGAAGGTCAAAGCAGAGCCAATGTACACCAGCGTTGGAACAAGAGTTAATGAGTGTAAAAGAGTGCATGTTTGTATGGGAGTGAGAATCGGTGAGTGTGGCCAGGTTTATGTGTGAGTGACAGTGAGTGGGAGTGAGTATGAGTAAGCAACATTATGTGTGATGTGTGTTTTAGAGTGAGTGAGGGGAAGAGTGAATCAGTGAGGGATTGAGTGTGAGTGAGCGTATGTGAGAGTGTGTTTGTGAGCATATGTTATGCTCACATGCCTGCCACTGGCCATGGCATACCCGAGATAAATCTTGACTATTGGAGGCACCCAGGGAAACACAATGTCTCTGGTATTCTGGAGATAAGTCTTGACATAAGGGACACCACTGTTTCAAATGGAGGCCTTGACATAGCAGAAGTAAATACTGGCCTACGGGGACACCCAAAGCAAAATACTGGTGGTGGCATATTGGAAGTCATGTTTGGCCCTCGAGAGGGCAGTTATGGCATATTGGAGGAGGGTGTTGGGTTAGGGGATGCATACCATAAGAAAATACTGGCTGTGACATACCGGATTTAATTTCTGAAATATGGGTCACGCGTTGTAATATGGGCAGCTTCAATGGAAACATTTCGGTACTGGCATATTGTATGTGATTCTTGGCATAACTGGAAACCCATGATAAAATGCTGGCATTGTCATACTGTCGGTAATTCTTCACATATAGAGGTTACCCAAGGATATTATGAAGACAATGGAGATAAACTGTGGTAAGCGATCTCCTCGGGCCACTGGGAGCCAGAAGAGGTCGGCGCAGTGAGGCTTCATGAAAACACTAGAGTCTAAATATACATAAATAGCAGTGTGTGGAGACTAAGGCCATTGTGTGGTTGCTCACAAGTGGCAGGGCACTGCCCAAATGCCCCTTTTGAGGAGCCACCATGGATAAAGGCCCTTTTACTGCCTTTGGCTTTTTAACAAGTTTATGTGAAAAGTATGCTTAAAAATGTACTATTTGTTCTCAATTTTTTCTGAAATTTTTTCAGGGGGATATCTCCATCAAGCCCTCTTAGCAGGGCGCCTTTTGTTTGAACATTTACTGGAATTACTAGCAAGAGATTACCAGCCACCACTGTGGTAACCTCTACTGTGCATTTGGTGCTGAGGTTTGTAAATCTGGATCACATTTTAAGCAATTTATACTACATTTCCCTATTAGTTCTGCCATTTTACTAATAAATCATTTATTCTTGGTTTTGAGGTCTACGTTCACTTCTTTGTTTTTGTTTTTTTAAATTGTGAAAGATATCTTTTTTAGCATTCTCCGAGGTTCTTAATGCTGACTTCTGGAAGCGGCATGACCAAGCGCCAAGACATGCTCACATTTAAAAAGTACTAGTAACTATTGGCTTTACAAGTAAGACCTTGAGAGAAATATCCCCACTAGCTGGGACTTCACGTTTTCAACATTGTACTTTGTAAGCTATTTATGGCCTTGCACAACTTCCCATGCTTCTTGGAAAAGCACTGTGGTTAACCTTACAGAAGCTAAGGGAAAGTGCATCCTTTTGACTTTATTACTACATGATCAGATATAATAATGTCAACTACAGTGACTGGGACAGATTGGCCATAAGGGTTGTCCATACTGCAGTATGGTTTGTTTTTCTTGGCCATGTCCTGTCTAGTCACATTTGTTGTTTCATCTTGCTTCCAGGTTGGTGAGTATAATGATTCCAAAAAACCTAACTGCGGTTAGATCTCTGCTACTTAGCCGTGAACAGTCGTACTCGCGTAGTGTGGTGTACCACCACAATATCATATTAAAGTGCTAGGGAGGAGAGGCTGTTGAGATGGAGAGATGCAAAGATGGAGCAGGAGATGGGAAAGTTGGGGACAAGATAGGGACTATGAAAGGAGCCAGGTGGTCACAGTGGTCTCCAGCAAAAACCTGCTATCACCCTGGTCACACCGACAGGATGCTGGCAATTACCCCCTCTTTAGTGTCTTAAGGGCAGTGAGGGAGAAGGAGCATGAAAGAGACCATACAAATAGACACTATTTCACTGCATGCTAATAAGTTTACTCACAAAAGTAGGTAAATAGCAATCATCGACTTGAGATGTATTTTTTTTTATTCGCAAAGTGCTCAAACAAATAAAACAATAACAATGTTAATCTTTGAAACTATTGATGTTTCTGGGAATTATCATTTAATCCAATGAAAAAACAAAATGGTGCCGGAGACAGGAGACATTGAATAATAAACCCGCACAGCAATGTTTTATGTCTGGGCTCTCTGATGGAGTGGCTGCTGCCTCTCTCACTCTTTTTATGAAGTTCATTAACGAGGTATTTTAATTTAGTATCTAATTCACAATTTAAATGAGGTTTTTGTTGTGCATGGATGATATATTTCAAGACAATCACAGCAACAACAAATGAGAGGCACCTATGAACTCTTCTGAATTGGAAACTTTAATGTGATCCCAAATGTGATGTGAACAAAATGTGACGAGCTTATTGCCCACAGCACCATTTAGCATCCAACGTCAAACAAGCACTGCTAGATGTCTGCTCATTATTCGCCTATTGGCATCAGACACAAAGAGGAATGCAAATGGGCTGAATTAGAGAGCTAGGGAGACAAAGTTTAAACGTGAAACAAAGCAGCACATATGCTAGGAATCTTCATTTTAATGTGACGGATCTGACTATTAAATAAGGTATCTTCCAGTTTCATTAAATGGTGGCCAGGTTCCACCCTCATCTTGGTTCACTGGACGGTGCAACGTTTATTCACCTTTTGAAGTATGGCACTTTCCAGCACTTCGGCACTACCAGCCAGTTCTACCACTGCTAAAATCCTGCACCCTATCCAAATGCAGGGTTATCATTTATTCCAGGTAGTGAGATGCCTCGAGGGCAGAGGAGTTTTTAATATCCTTAACAAGCCCACTATATAAACTTCTCCTAATGAAAAAAGGCAAAAGAAACAGACAGACATCTGCCCACGGAGGTTAGTGATTTCAAAATCATACTCCAGGCCTGAAAATGGGCTTTAAAGTGAAAAATGTGTGTTTTTATTTCCATGAAGATTCAACTACCCAAAATATACATCTGTGCTTTATAATTTGAAACATATTTTAGGTTTTTAGTAACCCTGGGCGTAGTTCGCGTAGTAGCGCTACGCATAGCTACGCGAAGTGCACTTCGCACTACGCGAGCTACGCGTACCACTACGCGAACTGCGTAGTGCGGTAAGAAATGCTGTTCGCAATGATTGCACAGTGCCGGATGCTTGTCCGCACTGTGCAATCATTGCAAACGGCATATTGCACAGTGCAAGCGGTCGTTTTCTGCCGCTTGAGTAGATTTGTACTCGAGCGGCAGTTTTCTCAACGCGGACTGGTAGTTTCTCATCGCGAGCGGTCGCGAGCATACGCGACCACTCGCAATAAGAAACCTGACCTCCCCGCGTTGAGAATCTCGCCGAGAGGTTTATTTTCCACGCTCGCGATCGGCAACTTGATGTTGCTGATCGCGAACGGCAACTTGATGTTGCTGATCGCGAACGAGGAAAAAGTCTCGCCGGGATGTCATTTTGCTCGCTCGCGGTCGCCAACATGACGTTGAGAACCGCGAGCAAGCAAAAATGCCCGCTACGCGTTTTTGCACTGTGCTACGTGCAATTCGCGTAGCGCGTAGTTGCGCAAACTACGCGAGCGTAGCGTAGTTTTCCACCCAGGCCTAGTTTTTAGCTGCTTAAAAATACTTCCTGAAAAAAGAATGGTTTTTTTACTCCTTAAGAAATGACTTCATTACCAACTTCCACAAGCATGGGCTAAAATACTCACACTTCAAAACATTATAAGCTGTCCTGCGATAGTTTGCACAATAAAAGGGCCATGACATGTGGGATAAAGTACCCCTTGTCATATATTATAAGGAGAATGCAAGTCACCAAGGAGTTCAGTAACCATATAGAGGAAAAAAGCCGAAGGCTAAGTTCTTTTATATGGTAATGGAACTCTGAGGTGACTTGCAATATCCATAAAGTAAAGGGAATTGTATTCCCTATAACATAGTCACACAGTCATCCTTCCCGGAAACCACTTAAATACTTGGGGGGTCATTATGATAGCGGGCGGATCGCCACCGCCCGTATGGCGGTGGCGATGCGCCCGCTATTTTTCACCGCCCGCATTCCATTTCCCCCCCCCGCCATATTACGATGGCTGGGGGGACCCCGGCGGACGGAAAGACCGTCCGCCGGTCTGACAGGTGACCGGGCGGAAAAGAGCTCTAACATGGTGACCGCCATCCATATTAGGATGGTGGCGGAAAGCAGCCTTTCCATGGCGGCGTTGCCGCCATGGAAAGGCATGCGGTCTTTGCTTCTGGGGGCCCATTGCGGGCCCCCAGGGTTTTGGGGGTGTGGGGGGTGCACATGGGGGTTACCTATGGTACCCCCCTACATTTGAATGCACAAGGTGGCAGGCACCGCGCGGTGCCTGTCACGTTGTGCATTCAAATGCACAACATGCATTTTTCACATTGCGGCGGGTGCTGCTGACAGCACCGCCCGCCGCAATGTAAAAAATACGGGATGCGCCTGCCAGTGTGGCGGGCGCATCCTAATTTGAATGGCGGGACCGCCGCACCTATGGCGGGCGGTCCCTTTTGCCGATGCAGTGGCGGGCGGACAAATGACCCTCTTAGTGTCTTGCGCTTCCATAAGAGAAACAGACATGAATAATAAAGGCGAAATCTAGTGCAAAATTAAGCACATCAAAAAGCAGTTAGTAATTTGCTCCAAAAATGTAATTGAATCAGTTTAATATAAGTCAGATGACAAAATTGGGAAACTCACACTGTTTAGATAAATGCAGAAAGATTCTGTTTTTCTTCTGTGTCCAAAAAAATAAACATGTTGCCTTAAATACTTCCTTTCTGCCCATCCTAGATCCTTTTAGAACAAGCATTGGCATAGCCAATAGGTCTCGCCTTTGGGGCCTTATAAGTGTTTAGCCAGAGCTATTGACTTTGCCAATGTCTTCAAGCTGTGCTGTAGAGAAGTGTGGCTGCTGTGCAGCATGCTGAAAAGTTATAATAAAAAAGTGTCAGAAGCATTTTTGTTACTTTATATATGACCAAGAAGGCATTATGTAAAACTGAACGACCATATTAAAAAAGTATTTACAATAAAAAATTCTCAGTTTTCTTTTGTTCTTGCAATGCTGGCAACTTGTTTCTGCCTATTGCAATGGTTGTTTGTTAAAGCTTTTTTTTTGAGGGGGCATAAACAATCGGAGGGTGAAGGTTGGGAACTAGTACCTGTATTATAACACTAGCAGCGGCCAGACGCTAGGGGAGAATCAACAGATGCCAGATTCCGAGAGCAGGCTGAGGTGGTGCTGAGTGATGCTGAGGTGGTAGTGGTGGTGGTGGTGACTGTTGCGGAGACGATGCTGAGGTGATGCTGAATGATACTCAGGTCTTGCTGAGTGATGCTGTGGTGGTGCTGAGTGATATTGTCTTGGCGCTGAGTGATGCTGTGGTGGTGCTGAGTGATATTGTCTTGGCGCTGAGTGATGCTGTGGTGGCCCTGAGTGATGCTGTGGTGGCCCTGAGTGATGGTGTTGTGGTGCTGAATGATGCTGTGGTGGTGCTGAATGATGCTGTGGTGGTGCTGAATGATGCTGTGGTGGTGCTGAATGATGCTGTGGTGGCGCTGAATGATGCTGTGGTGGCGCTGAATGATGCTGTGGTGGCGCTGAATGATGCTGTGGTGGTGCTGAATGATGCTGTGGTGATGCTGAGCGATGCTGTGGTGGCGCTGAGCGATGCTGTGGTGGCGCTGAGTGATGCTGTGGTGGCGCTGAGTGATGCTGTGGTGGCGCTGAGTGATGCTGTGGTGGCGCTGAGTGATGCTGTGGTGGCGGCGAGTGATGCTGTGGTGGCGCCGAGTGATGCTGTGGAGGCGCCGAGTGATATTGTTGTGGCGCCTAGTGATGCTGTGGTGGCCCTGAGTGATGCTGTGGTGGTGCTGAGTGATGCTCTGGTGGCCCTGAGTGATGCTCTGGTAGCCCTGAGTGATGCTGTGGTGGCCCTGAGTGATGCTGTGGTGGCCCTGAGTGATGCTGTGGTGGCCCTGAGTGATGCTGTGGTGGCCCTGAGTGATGCTGTGGTGGCGCTGAATGATGCTGTGGTGGCGCTGAGTGATGCTGCGGTGGCGCTGAGCGATGCTGCAGTGGCGCTGAGCGATGCTGCAGTGGCGCTGAGCGATGCTGCTGAGCGATGCTGTGGTGGTGCTGAGTGATGCTGTGGTGGTGCTGAGCGATGCTGTGGTGGTGCCGAGTCATTCTGTGGTGGTGCTGAGTAATCCTGTGGTAGTGCTGAGTGATGCAGTGTTGGCCCTGAGTGATGATGTGGTGTCGCTGAGTGAAGCTATGGTGGTGCTGAGTGATGCTGTGGTGGCGCGGAGTGATGTTGTGGTGCTGCTGAGTAATGCTGTGGTGGCGCTGAGTGATGCTGTTGTGGCGCTAAGTGATGCTGTGGTTGTGCTGAGTAATGCTGTGGTTCCACTGAGTGATGCTGTGGTTGCACTGAGTGATGCTGTGATGGCGTTGAGTGATGCTGTGATGGCGTTGAGAGATGTTGTGTTGGTGCCGAGTGATGCTGTGCTGGCTCTGATTGATGCTTTGCTGGCTCTGATTGATGCTGTGGTTACGCTGAGTGATGCTGTGGTGATGCTGAGTGATGCTGTGGTGTTGCCGAGTGAGAGATAGAGTGAAGATATAATGCCCAATTAGAGAGGGTGGTGAGAGAGAAAGAGAGAAAGGGTGTACATAGAATAAAGAGTGGAGCGGGATAGAGAGAGAGAAAGAAGGGGAGAGAGAGTGAATGAAGGAGTTTGAAAGAGAAACAGATAAAGGGGTGAGAGAGAATGAAAGGCTAAAAAAGATAGAGAGGGGAGAGTTAATTAAGTAGAGAGAGAATTAGAGAGGGGAGAAGGAGAGAGACAATAAGAGTGGGGGTGTGGAGTTTAAATAGAGTGAAGAAGTGACGCGGAAAAAGTAACCTTAAATATAGCTTTGTGCTTTGCGTGAATAAATATTTTTTAAAAACAGAGTGAGACAAAAATACTGGTAATTAGGCTGTGACTCCCAATATAAAACAAATAGCGATATAAGGTGAAATCAACCCACCGAAGCAATATTTCTAACTAGACAAAAAAAAGCTTGCATTTCAATGCTAATCGCTGTTGTTTTTCATGTGACTGTAGTCCAGGGCGTCAGTTGGTAAAGTGAGCTGCTGCTGCGATTGAAACATCAGAGTCCAGAGAGTTAATGAGCCATGACGAGGAAATGAGGAAGAGATAGGAAACCCAGATGGCAGCTGCGCGCGTGCACGCTATCGTGAACGCAAGCTGGTCTCCAGCCGAAAGCCAGTGGGTTTGCACTTCCAAAACCCGCTTACTAAAACTCTCGGCCAGACCAGCGCAAGCGCTGGTGCAGGCCGAGACCTAAAAACAGATCGGAAGAACAAAAGCTCATTCCGTTTTGTTTAAACTACAGCTATAATGATGCTCCGTGACCTGTCTTTGACCTTGGCTAGTGGCTCCAGCAGCAGGCATTATGACGTCACAATTCAACTGTAATAACTTATTACAGTTGAGCCACCATATCATTTTATTATTACAAGTAACTAGAGACGTCACAATTCGCCTGCAATAAGGAAATTAGAGACAATCTTTTAAACTGGGATTGCATCCTCCTACGTATTAGAGATAGATAAATGGGTCACTTGATTTAAACTATGCCTCTGGATCTTCCAATCATAAAAAAAATCAACTTGTGCGAGTGTGACAAGGAGCTTCCTAGATAACTATTTCCTCAATGAAAATCAATCAAATAGTTAAATTGAAGGACTTCTTTGCCCCGCCGCTGTGGGAGTCCTCCTAACGCTTGCTGAAAACCTTTAATATATTTCTCTCATTAGACATTCAACACAGAATAAAGACTTTTTGGAACTGTTTTTTTTACATGATAGCATGGCTTTCCCATCAAGAACATGGTTGGACGTGTTTTCAACCAAAGAAGGGATGGCGGAGAAAGACCAGTTACCAGATTAACAGGTTAGGTCCCATAATTCACGACTTCCATTAAATATGAGCATAACTAGCCATGCGTGGGTCAGCAGCAGGATGTTTCCAGTGCTGCTTCAAAAGGAATGACACCTAAGACGCCATTAGCAGGAGATGTCCATCTTGCGTCAATAATCGGCAAATATGGTCCTATTACCAAAGGGAGACAGAAGGGAGAGGGGTGGGGGGAGGGGAGAAAACATCTTTGCACTAGTAGTGGTGTCCTTTTCAGGAGTCACTGCTGAATAAAAGAGACGATTGAGAGGGTCACAGAAAGTTTTACAGTGAGGGAAACATGACATCAGCCCAAACTGCCCCTGAAACCATTTAAGAGTTTAAGATTATCAATTCAGTTTTTAGGTCATAGGCTGGCAAGGTAATGCCAACAGGAAATGAAAGTCACCTGTGAATTGCATATGTATTCAAACAAGCTACTTCACTGATCATGTGCAGTAGATTGGATGTAATGTACAGTTCACAGCTGGTGCTCAGCCGGTTTGTATTCACTCAGTTCGTGTCTCACAATGGCTGCCAACACTTCCTGGTTAAAGTGCTGGCAACCAATCAGATCGGTTGGATTCGCGAAGGGTTCATGCCTACAAATTTGATTTTCTTTTAATATCTCGAAAACTACTGAACTGATTTACACCAAATCACAAAAGGGCTTTTTCTGGACCAAGAGCTACTATTCTGCCAAATTTGGTGTAATTCCGTCCAGTGGTTCGGGCTGTAGTCGTGATCAAAATCCTGATGGGAAATTGCATGGGGAAAAATAATTTTGGGACCCCCGTTTTTCTCGGCCCTGCTTCACGTATCACCCCGAAAAGTTCCAACATAGCAACTGAACTGAGTGTTGTACTAATTTTGAAAAATTTGTGAAGATTCGTCAAACGGTGCCAAATTTATTGGCAGAACAAAAACGCTTTTCCTATGGAAACTGGAGGCTAACTATAACTACCTACTGGCACCTGCCAGTATGATATATATATATATATAGATATATATATATATATATATATCTATATATATATATATAAGCTCAGAGTTATCCTACGTGGTTAGTTTTTTGTGTCACTAATAACTTTGGCACTGTTTGTCAAATCTTCAGAAAACTTTCCAAAAAAGGTTCAGCCCACGTCCTACCTGGAAGGTTTCAGGGTGAGCCATCAAGTGGGGACCAAGAAAAATAGGGGGGTCCGAAAACACGGATTTCTAATGTTGATTGAATGTTAAATGTGATTTAAGTAATAGTATTTTAAGTTGTTCCACTCACTGTGTGTTTTAAATATGAAAAGGGGCTATTTTGCTAAGAAAGAATGATAGATATGTTGACTTAACAATATCTCTCCTATCTGTAAAGTATTTTTCTATGTCTATTTTCTGTGTATTTGCGAACTGTACAAGCACCTCAAAATGGAGAATGAACAATGATATAAAAAGAATGAAGAAGGCTCGCATAGAGCCGAAACGTGTCTTTTGTATCCACATTAATAATACCTTTTACCACCAGATTGTGCACTTCCAGCATGATGATTTGCAGGAGTTGATTCAGATTTACAAGGGGTCACAAATGTACATATTTGTGAGGGTCCACTACATTTAATAAGGACAGGCCTTTGGAATACCATCTGTCCCTCTCCTGTTCATACAACTGGAACTACAAAGAGAAGGCTGTACTGGGAGATTGTCTACAATCATAAGTATGATCTTTGAGAGCAAATGCCTATTGATCCTGGTGCTGTGGCTTAGGCACTAGGTATTTCAGTCAGCAGATTTGTTCCTTTGCACATGTAAGTTGCACATACATACTCAAACGTGGATTGGGCCTTAAAGAAATGTTTTCAAACACACTGGTCAGAAAACTAGGATCAGAACCCCTTCTTATTCTCTCTTTCATTATTTCTCCTTTTTCTTTATTTTATTCCTTTCTTACCCTACTCCCGAGTTTTCCTAGCTCATCTCCATTTCTCTCTCCTTTCTGACTCGCCTTCCTCCTTTTCTCTGTCCTTGTTTCCATCCTCCCTTTCATGTATTCCTTGCTATCTCACACTGCTTTCTAGTCTCCTTAATCCCCTCCCTGTTGTTTCTTCCATCTTTTCTTTCTCTTGTCTGTTCCATTAACTCACCACCCTTTTCCTCACCTCTCCTCTTTCCAGAGTACACTTACTCCTCAATTCAGTGTACGGGTTCGGTCTCCATAAAACATGCCCTGCCACATACCACCGACAGAGATTAATCAATGTTAATGCACTGGCTAGAGATACCTGCAAGCAAGAGGGACTCACAGTCTGAAATCGTGACAGGTTCAGCTCAGCCTTTCATCCTTTCAAGTACATCTGGTGTCCATGCTTAGAGATGCTAACATCAGCTATAAAAGCATTACTTTTGTGACGTGTGCCACACATGCATCTATGAGTCGTAAAATGGCTTGCTATTAACAGAGCCATAATTTGGCAAGAAGTGTTCTCAAATAATCAATTGGAGAACCGTCACCAGAGCGAGAAGAGTTGGTTTCCAAGGTTCTGGGAAATAAGATAAGGTAGAGTGCAGTTTAGGTTTATGCCTATCAGTATCAGACTGGGACCGCTGGGAAATGAAAACTGCATAATGTAAGTTCTAGAAGCCCATTGGCCTAATCATGAAAAAAACCCTCATGAAAAAAACCTAAGGTTGAGCCCTAATCTCCATTTCCGTTTGTAAATTTCAGCATGTCTAGTTTTGGGACACAAACATATGGTCCATTTTGAGTTGCTGAAACAAGGCGTTCCATTGGGATGGGCAGTAAACTTTATAAGGTGCAATTCATGCTATATTGTTCTTTTTCAGTTCTCACAGGAAGGTAATGTACCACATAATGGCAAAACGGTTTCAAATTCACTGATAAACCTACAATAGCACACTGTATTTATTTTGCTACAAAACCGCGTTCCAAATTTAAAACGAAACAAGAAAGCATAATCCGAAAAGAAGCAGCGGCACAGAATATCATAAAAGCCTTCTACAGGTGACTCAGAGCTAAAAATATCAACTTTAATTTCAGGAGGGCATGTTCCTGCAACTATATGACTTTTATTGCTTGGGCACTATTTCAAAAGGGGTTACAAACTCTAGCACAGTTCTAACCTTTAATGTTATATTAAAAATGGAAATAATACAACTCGCCCTAACATGGCAACAAAAACTGTATGCCCAAATGAATCCAATTGTTGTTCTTGGAAGAACAATTACCTTTTAGCTAGTCCTAATTTGCGGAAGAGTTAGCTATCATCTGAATGGTGGCTGGTCTTTCCTAGTGCAGGCTGCAAAGTGTTACAGTATGAACAAGACTGAAATGGCAATCAATGAAAGCAACAAAGACATGTCTTTAAATGAATCCTGAAGGTAAACAGACAGGCAAGAATATCTGGGACTTACCGGATTCTCTCTGGTCCAGGACCAGGCTGTTCCATCGTCTTGTTATGTCGATGTAAAGGATGTCCACAGATGCCATTGAGAAGTTGCTGTTGCTCAGCTTGCAATTCCTGAAAGATAAGGAAGGACTGTAAACAGCACACACTTGCCTCAAGACATTCACAGTGAACGCCTTAAAAGTATGAAGGTGCACTTCATTTGAAGGCCTCACAGCACACACCTAATATTGCTGCTCAGACTGAACCCAGGAAATGTGTGGCATATTTAATATCACTCAGTAGAAATCTACAATCTTCCAGCGGTGTACCTGGATAAAAAGGCCTCCTGCCACCGCAGACCTTTGACTGACTCGGAGGTGCAGTTGGGGATTTAGCGACACTTATGGAATAATTCCCACCTTCAGAACATAAGGCAGGTGTCAGCTTAGACCCAGGAAGTGGAATTTACTGACAGCCAAGGAGTTGCTCTGCTAGTTCAGAGATGTCCATAACCAAACGCCTTCCTCCCTGGGCCTTGGAGATCCAGTGGTGGTGGTCTCCTTTGGCTTGCTGTGCACATGCAGCAGGACGCAGGGGCCCCTGAAGCCACACAAGACCAGAAGATAGGCAAGACACCCAGCTACACCTCAAACCTTCCCACAGCGGAGCTCAGACCCAGTCAGTATGTTCTCTGTCATTCTGAAGCTAAGGCAAGCCTTCTCCTTTGATAGCAGTTTGCACCTGCTATCCTCTGTGTTCAAATATTCACATTACTTTCGCTTTTTTTACACTTGAAAAGGTTGGATTGCTATTCTAACCACAGGTGAAGCAATCAATCTATGGTGGGGTGGTGTCCACGTCATACTTTAAAAAATATCTTCCACATAAAGAATTTTATAAGCAATAACTCATAACCTAAATCAACACTTTAACGTAGACACATTTACCTACGTTGCCATGTTATCGGTTGCATTATGTTTAATAAAAGAAAATGTTTAGATCACTTTGTTTAAATTTGATACACATTTCTGTGCACTTTTTGAGAGCTGGATTTCTACCACAACCACAGTAACCTGTCAAAAGTGGGATGATATCCAACAAGTCCATAATCCAAAGAACATTCAAGAAAATATTTTCCACAAGATATATTATATATCAATGAGTCCTAAACATAAATATTGTTTGATCCAAAATCATTTACTTTCCCATAATTGTGTTTTTTTTAACATATGAAAATTATTTGTCGTACAGAATTTGCAACGAGTCTATCCAGAAATTCCTTGTGTAAACCCTTCCAATTGCTGCAATGAAGTGCGCAATCAATTTACCACAATTACTTGTGATGTATCAACATCATTACTGAAGAGTAACGGACCAGGCAGGGCCACTGGAAAAACGTGATTGCGGGGCTGCAGCGTTTTCAGCGTAAATGCGATTTTGCAACAATCGCCAGATAATCCAACATTTGCTGCATAACTAGCAAACTTTAACAAAAAAACAGTCTCTGCCTCAAGAGGATTAACAGCTATTAAAATGTGTGCAGCCAAGGGGCACTGCCAAACCAGCCACTTATGAAAGTTAACTTTTTACCTTCATCTGTTGATTGCTTTAACCATCCGTTTAAAGAGGAGGCGCTGATGCCTTGTTAAATGTCTGATTCCAGCGTCAACAAGTGAAGGTGACAAGTCAACTCTTACAAAGTATCAGGTTTGTAAACATCTGCATTTAACGAACTGGCAGGAGAGCTTCTGTCTGCATCAGGAAACAAAAGCCTGACTTACATGTCTTTCAAACATGTGGGCAGAATGATTCCTTCTTTGTTCACAATTTTTTTTGTTTTATTATTAACATAAATGTATGTTTGCTTAAAAATACACAGTTCTCAAAGCTGATGTTCTTACAAGATGCCACTCACACTTCAGAAGAATCACAATTGCATCTTTTTAATGTACTATATGTTGAATCCTAAACTCCCAGCTAGTCAGACACAAGGGTAATAATTATGAAATTATCTGTACTATTCAGCAGAGTAGTTTTTAAGGGAAAGTGGTGATGCATAATAGCAGAATGATTTGTCTTTCCTTGCGGAACAAATTACCACCCCTTGCTACATAATTTAGGCTTATATTGCCACATAATTCCAGTGACCCTGGTAAAAAGCATTCTCAAGACATTTCCAAATGCATGTATTTCTTTTTTCTGACTGCCCTTTAAAGCCTTTCTTTGCATTATCTTCTTTGTTTCAAACTGTTCAGAAAGCGTTAGTAGTTTAGGTTATTCTCTGAATGCTATTTAAACGGAAAGTAAGGAGAAATCACCCAATGTTCATAAGTGAATAAAATGATACAAATTCTAAATTCTTTTGTCATTTAGCAGCCCAAAGAATACCTTGGCTGAATCGTCCCACATTCCAAAATGTCACAGTTTTCACTTTTGGGCTCACTTACCACTTTATATCTTTGCAATTGGGTAAAATATTTCTGCAAATCAGAATATAAAACATCAGTCTGACACCAATAACTACAGTACATACCTAATGATCTAAGAAAGCTTCACAGATCTTCTTATATTCACCCCTGAGTTTCTGTGAAAACACTTTTAGCTTCTCTGTCTTTGGTGTTTATCCTGATGTTCCACATGTCTGAAGGCGCGGACATGTGCTCATTGCGTTAACACTGATTATATAGAGGGTAAGCATCATTCTTAAAAACAACTAGAACAGTGATTCAAATGTTCCATGTCTTCCTGATACTGCATCCCTCGTGTTTCCAAATTTGAATCATGACACCTTTGATATCAAATCTAATCTGATAATCTTCCTTACATGAAAAGCCCATTTTCATTCAGCTGTTTTTGGGTGTTTGAAAGTCCAATCCCACTCTTACTACATTCTAAGCTTTTCTTACCACTTTATCTTAATTGTTCATAGCCTGAATTAGCTGCTACATTGAGTATTCATAACATTCTTATCCCTATAAAGACATATCGACTGTACTTATATTCCTGGAAATGTTTTTTTAAAATATTAAATGAAGGCTTAGACCTTCATAAGCAGTCAATTTCTGTCACCACGTACTGTAGTGTATCGTTAAGGTTTATTTTTAGCTGAATAGTTAGCTGTATTTTCATAGGGTTCTGATTCTTAAATAAATCAATTATATTTCTGTGTCCACCTTAAAAACGTTTCTTAGTAAACTCTCGTCTATCACAATGCACAGCAAACACATTTTTCAGCGATCTTAATAAAGTTTTTGCAACCAACCAAATATGTAACCCGAAATGGTTTTCTCTTATCACTATTATTATATACAAACCTTGGTAGTAAAATGATTGTCACATTTCAATCATGGTTTACATTATATGAGATATTATAATTAGCACACACAGTTTTTATATTCACTCCCCTTTCGTAACCATAGTTTGTACCTTATGTACCCATCAAGTCTCATTTGTGGTCAGGCCAGAAATGCCGATGCCAATGTCCTCCTCCAGATTGTTGTAGATGTGTGTCCTCCCCATTAAAGCTTACATTTTCTTGTAGATTGGTAAATATAATATAACCACAAAAGAATAACATTTTATAGAACATATGAACTACAATATGTTGCTAAGTGTTTTACTGAAATATATTTCCTTCTGGAGGAAGGAATACCTATAAACCTTGTTGCATGCTAGCGTATCGCCCGAACACCTAAACCCTGACTTTGGTTCCCATAACGCCTGAATATATATACATATCCCCACCATTCCCCATGGGAAAAAGACAATGTTAGTCCCAATATGCCAACCAAAACCATCTCTAGGACCTTGCCCTGAATTTGTCTCCTGATCATTGACTTCCTGTCCATTTGAAGACGGTGCACAGTTACAAGTTCTCATGGCCTTTGACCCTTGTCTTTTAACCACTGACATCTAGGACTCAAACCTACTCCTACTACCATACACACGTAACTAATGATCCTGCTCCACGGCCTTCCAGACTCAATAGCCTCCATTGAAGGCATCCTACGACCTGCAAGCACCCTTCATCAAGGGCCTGAGGAAATATGATCACATCACCCCCCATCTTTGGTACCTCCACTGGGTCTTGCCCAACTGCACCATTTTCATGAAGAGCTGCATAATCTATAAAGCCATCACAACCAAAACCGCAGACTATCGGGCTGACAATCTCACCAACTCTGCTGGCTTTCGGCACACTTGCAGTGAGGACACAATGGGGAGACGATGTGGCGTAACAACCAGAGCTGCTGACTTTGGAATTGGGGAACCGGTTTGAGCCTCAGCATCTGCTCAACATCCTGTGATTCTGGGCAAATCACTTAATCTCCCCGAGCCTAAAAATTTGAATGTGCCGATGTGTAATGTAACTGGCACTTATGTAAATCGGTCCAATACCTTCGGGTTGAGTTCGAGTTATCTAAAACTGCAAAAAAATAAATACATCAGACTGGAAATTGAGAAGGGCAAAAAAAGAACATGCCTTCTCCATGTAGGCAAAAGAAATAACAAAGAGTAGCAAGCCTTCTCCGTATATGCACTCTTGATCTGAAACAACATCCCTGTATCAATCAAGACTTTTCAAACCCGGCCCCAATTTAGGTAGAAGCTAAAGACACACTTCTTTAAAGAACACTACATCACAACGAAGTAACAGCCGATGTCCATTATCAGAACCCATCTTCTGCTCTATGACCCTGCACAGCGCATCAATGCTTTTCGGCTTGGTTTGCGCTATAGAAACACCACATAAATACATTCACGACTCCTTTTTCCGCTAAACCTTTAGACCTCTTACTCCTCACTAGCCACCCTTTCCCCCAAACCCTGACCTCTGCATGCTTATCCTCTTGACACGTCAAACATGAACAATTACATCCGTTATGTACTTATAGGTACAATTTTAATTTTTAAATTAATTACTTATGCATGACAAGATTATTATAACTCGAGACTGCTGCCGTCCGTTGAAATATCAGTGACATTGACCCCCAGGATTGACAGTAGGGTTGAGGCGCTGACACCTTCAGAAATTTCTTGGTGTGAAATGTGATAAAGGTGGCAAATAAACGCCAACATTACACCTAGAACCGCTAGGAACAGTGCCATATTAACTCATGGGCACGCTGGGCAGTAGCCCAGGGGCCCCACAAGCACAGGGGCCCCATGCAGACCAGAATTTAACACTAATTTTCCGTTAAACATTTTTATTCCAGTGAGTGGTTGTGTAGGCAGGGCCCAGCGCACTGCTTTGCCCGGGGGGCCTATAATGCTGTGAAGAGAGCCCTGGCTAGGAGTATTGCAGTCAAACCCTATTTACAAAGCCCTTACAGGAGCTCAATATTGTTCTCTTGATGAAACACATTACCTTTCTGTTTAAAGAGAGGGGACTGCACAACCCTTCCTGAAAAGCGACAGCGCAATATTTGGAAAAAAGAGCTCAATGAAGACGGCTGCTTCCACTGAGTGCATTCCATCCGATGTGACGTGGGTTTCTCAGAATCCCTTTCATCGAACCGAGAGGTGGATTTAAAGAGCTATTGAGATGAAAAAACATAATGATTTTCTGAAATAGAAGTACCTTCTATTCTGCTCCCCAGAAGGGGAAAGGAGGATGAGGCACAAGCAAGCATTGATCAGGCTGGAGAATTGTCATTTGATTCAGTAAAGCCAGAAGGAAGCCTTCCCAATTGCACAAGAGCTTCTTTCAGATTTTCTGAAAGAAGCACGGTTCATGTAACTCAACTTTAAACACAGATGTGGATATATATAAATGCTGGCATAATGAAATATTTGAGATCATTACAATGGCTTTCATCTCTCTTGAAGATACAAAAATGCTTTAAAACTAATGAAACATGTTTATTTCAATACTGAGTTTTGGTATATATATTTCTTTGACTAGCCTTGAATAAGTCGTTTTTCGACGAAAGACGTGTCAGCTGTCAGCATCTACAATACCTACTACGTGTCAACATACTCAAGACCATTTGTTGTACCTTTGATTTGTTGTGTACCTGAAAGACCATTGTTTCTAGTATACATTGAATAATGTCTTGTTTATTATTAAATAACTGACAACAAAGTCAGCATTGAAACTTATTGATGGCTGTGCTCTGTAATTAAATAATTGTTATAAAATGCAAGTAGTTCCTATGGACCTTCAGAATTGGTGCCAGAACCTTGTTCAGAGGGCAATGGGGCAAGCAGAAGCTACTGGTCCCAACCGTGGGGGTTGAAGCCTTTAACTCCTGATGTCCTTAGGCCTGACCTACTATGGATCCTGAGCAACTGGGTCAAGTCCCCATTAAATACTTGACTCTCAGTGGCAGAGTGGATCAAGAAGTTCCAGGCTTCTTGGGGGGGACGTAGACATGGAGGGGTGAACAAAGGCTCACAACTCAAAATACGTTCAGCAGCAATAAATTATTGTTCAGTCAAATACCTCCTTTTTGGAAAAAAGGAGTATTTATATGCGAACACAGAGGAAAATATGACATTCACAAACAATGTACACAGTCCCTTTAGACCAGGGCTCTAGAGTTTTATAGGCGGGTCCATGAATCCCACTCCTCTCTCGCTAGCAGTAATGATTATTCCCCATTCACTGTAGGCAACATTCAGGTTAAACCGCACTAGTAGTCAGAGTCTCAGGAGTTGCACTCTGACTCTTTATGAAAGTCAGATTTGAGACTTGTTCCAGCATCGAAGCGCTATACGGCAGACAACTTCTCCAGCGCCATCTGCCCCGTAAATCAGTCTTACCCACAGCAGCAAGATCAGAGCGACCGGAGTCTTACAGCATACCCCTTCGCGGGCCATTAAGCCACAGTAAAGTCTCTGGTAAGTTCCTCACATGTGGCCCGGGAGGGGCAGCAGTCAGGTGTCTTCGAGTTCCTCACACATGGTCCTGCAGAGGCAGCAACCGTGGGGGACTGTGCTCAAGTTTCTTGAGATCTTCCACACAGGTCACGCTGGGGGCTTGCGATGCTCCTGGTGCTGGTCTTCACTCATGGTTTGGGCCTGCTCAGGTCACAACGGCAGCCTATGGCTCACAACAGTGGTCTCAATCTTGTCCCAGTGGCCTCCCTGGCACCACACGGTCGTCGTCTCCAGTCAGTACACGGGTTACAGCTGAAAGGCACAGCTGCAATCTTCACCGCGGCCCCACCTGGAACACAGAGTCGCAACTTATCCCTGCACACAGGCTACGGCCCGATCGGCACAGCAGCACTTCTATGCTGTCGACCTACCTTGCATACAAGGTTGGCAACTTAGCTCCACACACTGGCCCAATCGGCATGGCCATCCTTCTTCATGGCAGCCCCACCTGGCATACAAGGTCGCTGATGACCAACGTGCACACAGATGATGACTCGACCAGTGCCGCAATGGTCACAGCTCACTTTACCGTGGTCCTCCTCTGGCATCTTGGGGGCCACCGACTTTTACCTGAACATGGGCAAAAACCCAGTTGGCGCAGTAACCGCCTCCTCAACCTCCCTACAAGGATTCAATCAACAAGTTCCCCCACTGGAATTCGCTCCCTCCAGTGGTCTCCTCTTCCTCACAGGGCACACTGGTCTTTGCCAGTAGGCAGGGAACGGTGCTCCAAAAGCAGGTGGGTTTTTTAGTCCCTGGGTGATGCCCCCTCACCCAGCTGGGAGACTGGCAGACCTTGGCTTCCAATCCTGGTCACAGGCAGACATCTTGCAGAGCTTCTCCTCCTCACAGAGCCCGACTGGCTGCTTTACAATTGACAATTTTGTGTGCCTCGAGCTCCTCTTCTTATAGTCCATTTCCAGACATCAAATGTGATTTAGAGTCTGAGTCTTTGAAATTTAAGTTGGGGGTCTGCTTCTTTTTGAAGGGCCCTTTCCTCTGCCCTGTCCTTCCTCCAGAAAGCACTCTGTCACAGCAAGAGTGACTCCAAATCTTTTAGCCCCATAGCACAGGCAACAGGAGTGAAGAGAGTTTCACATCAGGATGTCAGCCATTGTGATATGTGTATCAAAAGGTTGCTTCAGGGCCTCAGCCCTACTCTTTATTATTCTGTTATCTACATCCTGAGATGTGCCCAGCACCCTTCCCAGTGACCACTCTATGAATCAAAAAACATCCTCTGAAGTGTACTGAAGAGCCTGGCTCTCCCTTTCTCCCCATTCGTCCAACCCAGCACACAGGAATGCAGCAATCCAGAAATCTGTCTGGGGGGATTCCTCTACCTCCTCATGTTCCTCCAGTCAGCCCTGGGTCACACAGAATGGAACTCAAAATCTTCCATGTATTGTATCATTCACAGGAACCCATACACACAGCACATATATATTACACACAAGCACTGCACAGCACTACATCTCCTATGTACTGTATCATTCACGGGCACACATACACTCAGCGCATGGATAACACCCACACACTGCGCAGCACTACACATCAATCCGATATAGGCCAAGGGTGAGTTAAACACACAGCAGTGTAACTTTAAATAAGTGGGCCTGTAGGCCTCACTCCAGATACATAGGCACAAAGGACCTTTTCACTTTTACTGATGACTACATTGGCATGCTGCCGCCACTGCGCTTGTGCAGCTAAACTCCTGGCAAAGGCAGTAGCTTTCACCATGATGAGGGTAGGGCTTTGTCACCCAGGGCAGGAGATCGCGCTTTATAAGTTTAATTACATTACATTACATCCTGGCACGAAAAGACAGCAATCCAGAAGACAAGCCTATGGCATGGCACACATGTATGATTTGTGTTCGCCCATGACAAAAAAAACAGCAACAGGGTTGCAAACATCTTTACAGTTGGAGCACTCAGGGTAGGGTGCACATCAATCACCGTACAAGGGACTGTTCCGTCCCAACAATCGATATGTGGAAATACACATTCTGTAAGCCAAGGGACACCATACAGTCCCCTAGATCGAGCACTGACCGAACCTGCACAGAATCTTGAACTTCTCTTTGCAGAGACCCTGGGGTCTAGGATTGGACGAAGTATGTTCTTTCTTTGGAACAAGGAAGTATCAGTAATAGCATCCTTGACCAATCTTTTGCTCTGGCACCAACTCCAAGGTTCCTTTCTGAAGCAAGGCTGATTTTTCTTGCTGCAGAAGGAAGAGGTGTTCCTCTGAAAAGTCTGACTGGGGAGGGATCCGAGGAGGACATTGCTGGAATGCTAGGTGTCCCACAGTTTGTAAGACCCACTGGCCAAGGTTATGGCCTTAAAGACCTGTAGAGAAAGGGAAGCCCGGCCTCCCACCAGTCTCAAATGAATCGACATTGGATAACTAGAACTGCTTCCCTGCAGAGGAGACTGAGAGGGAGGGAGGGTTGACTACTTGGGTGGCTTGATGTCCTCTACCTTTCCTCTTCCTTTCCCAGAACCCCTTTACTTGCACAGGATGAGGTGTTGGGTATGTTGCTGAGGAGGGCAGAATGGTGATGGCGGAAGATAAGGTCTTTCCCAAAGCCAGAAAACTTCCAAAACCCTTGGAAGTCTTTCTTTTGGGGTTGCTGACTAAGGGAAGAGGCAGTGGCAGAACTTGTCTTAAAATGTTTAAAGGCTGAATCAGCCATCTCCCCAAATAGTTTAGTGCCTTCAAAGGGGAGGTCCATCAGAGAGGTCTGGACATCAGAGGAAAATTCAGATGTACTCAGTCAGGTGTATCTGAGAACAGTGATGAGTGTTGCCTTAGACCTGGTAACCGAATCAGATGTATCCAGACCTTACAGAGAGTGCACTAGCCTGTCCAGATGACACCTGACCATCTCTGATGAGGTCTTGAAACTAAACCTGGATTTTCTGGGGGAGGTTAGGGATGAGAGTGCCCAGTATACTACACAGCGCTCAAGCAGGTACGTAACATTCAGGGCCTTAATGCTGCTTGGGAAGGGAAGTCGCAGACTCAATCCCCACTCATCCAAGGTGGGCACTCAAGATGTTCAACTCTGGTGAACTCCTTCTATTCTAGGGCGTCTCAGAACTTGGACTTTCAAAAGGGAGACCGCATACTGATATGAGATAGTCATCCATGAAGTACATTGAGGATCAAATGAGTGTGAAGTCTGGGACATTTCAATGGGAGACCGCATCCTAATACAAGATCATCATTCAAGGAGTATGCTCAGGACTAAATGAGTATGAAGAGGCCATCTCAGAACTGGGACCATCAAGACGGCGGCCACATCCTGACAGGAGATGATCTTCCAAGGAGTATATTCAGGAATAAATGAGCATGAAGAGGTTGTCCTGAAATATGAAATACCATACGCCCAGCAAGTCTGCGTCACCAACGAATTATTACGCCCATAGTGAACGCTCCATCCATATTCACCAACAAAATAAGAAACTCACAGAGAGTGCACTAGCCCTCTTCGCCAACCTCCCTCTCTACTCCCTCAGGCACAAACACACACAACACACACACCTCCTGTAATCACACACAGGTGTCTGGCAATACAAAGGCACAGCTTTTGCTTTGCCAGAGCTGCTGCTTCCCTTTATGTTTCTGCAGCACTTCATCAGCCTTAGGCATAGTTTGCTTAAAAGAAAGACATTAAAAATGCACTCACTAGACTGTAAAGCACATTTCCTAAGAAACAAAAACTAATTTTGTTCTGAGGCAGAACAGAGACCAATGTCTGGGTTTTCGATGATAACTTCCTTTCTAATGGAAGACAAAATTAACATGCATTGTGCTCATCAAGATGATTCAGGCTTTGTTTACAGCGCTACAAAAGAGCAGAAGTAGGCACTGAAAAAAGACAATGACGTGCGCCTTTTTGTTTCTGATTCCAATAACATGTTTAACAGAAAAGTAAGGCTGTCTTATGCAGGCAGGGAACAAAACCATGGCTTAGAACACTGGGTTAGAAGCCAGGAGTATTCGGGGAGGAGGGAAGTCAGGCCCCCAGTAATGACAACGAAATAAAGGGCAGGTTTTGGGAAATACTTGAAAACATTTGAAACAAACTTTGCTGTGGGAGCTGTCGGCCCTCGCTAATATTAAATATAATACACTGTAAACAGTGGGGGCTCCTCCGCTAAGGCGAAGGAGCGTCGCCCCACTGCTTTTTTGCAGTGAAACAAAGGGAAAATAAAATGATAACTTGCATCATTATCATATTATTTTCTTCTACTTACGCAGCTTTGCGTGAGTGGGCGGGGTCAGGAGCGGTAGGCAGCACCCTCCTAAGTAAGTGCGCAATGACTGCTTGGCCGGCCCTCTCGGGCCGCCCAAAACAGTCTTGCGCACTTTGCATGTTCTCCATGCAGGCTGCATCGCAGCCTAAGTGGAGAACATGCCCAGGCCTCCAGTCAATGTCTGAGCGCCGAAACACAGCGCTCAGACCAATCACAACGCTGCTAAGGCAGCGTTGTGACTGGCTGACTGGGAGCCTGGGTGTGCTTCCTGTGGCCGAGCGAGGGAGGGCTACAGAGGGCAGACGCTGCGAAGAAGCGGCGAAAAGGTACGTTTTAATTTAATTTTTTTACACCCGCCCCCCCCCCCGCGTCCTCCCCTTCCTCCCGCTCCTGCACCCCTACCTCTGATCCATGCCGGCCGCCGGTGACTGTAAAAAAGCAAACATTTTTCTTAGTAACATTGCCCAAGTAGTCCCTGGTTCTGAAGGAAACTAATGTGTGTGTGAATGTATTTGTAAAGGAGCAGAATACAGTCACTCACAGGAAGTTAGCCATTGACTTAAGTGGGCAGACCACTTGCCCCCCTGCTTTATGCTGTAGCCGGCAAAAGAAACGTGAATAACGCAACAACAGAACAATGGATGAAGAGAGCTGGTTGAAAGCCCCTATCAGTATATTATATCTATAACCAAAAGGTCTTAACTAACAGCAGAGCTAAAAAGCATTGGCAAAGTAGGTCTCGCCTTTGCAAGAGCTATTGCCTTTGCCAATGTGTTATTGTCATGTTGTGCACCAGCGTGGCTGATGTTCTGCATGTCCAAATGTTAGTGGCGTAGAGAAAAGCGGTGTGGAGTGTCGTAGAGTGAAGTAGCAAAGAGTGTCGTAGAGTGTAATGGAGTGTTGTAGAGTGGGATGGAGTGTCATCGAGTGGAGTAGAGAGGAGTGGAGTAGAGTGGCATGGAGTAGAGTGGCGTGGAGGGGTGTAGAGTGGAGTTGAGTTTTGTACAGTGGAGTGGTGTAGAGTGGAGTAGAGTGTCGTAGAGTGGAGTGGGATAGAGTGGCGTGCAGTGGAGTGGTGTAGAGTGGATGAGTGGAGTAAGGGGCATAGTGTGGAGCAGTGTGTCAGAGTAGAGTGGAGTGGCATACAGTGGAATAAAGTGGCACAAAGAGACTTGTGTAGTGTGGAGTAAAGTGTCATAGAGTGGAGTGGAGTAGAATGCCGTAGAGTGGCATAAAGTGGAATAGAGTATTGTAGAGAGGAGCGTCGTAGAGTGGAGTGGCTTAAAGTGAAGTGGCATAGAGAGAAGTGGCGTAGAGCAGAGTGGCAGGGCGTAGAGTGGAGTGGTGTAGACTGGAGTAAAGTGTTATAAAGTAGAGTGGAGTGGCATGGCGCAGAATGAAATGGCGTGGAGTGACAGAGTGGAGTAAAGTGTCGTAGAGTGGAGAAGAATTGAGTATTGGGGCATAGAATGAGGCGGCGTAGAGTAGAGGGGCACAGAGCGGAGTAGTGTGTCATAGAGAGGAGTGGCGTAGAGTGGAATAGCATAGTGTGGCGTACTCTGGAATAGGGTGGTGCAGAGTGTCATAGAGTGGAGTGGCGTAGAGTGGTGGGGAGTGGAGTGGAGTGTTATAGAGTGGTGTAGCGTAGAGTGGAGTGAAAAGTCATAGAGTGCAGTGGTGTAGAGTGGTGGGGCGTAGAGTGGCAGGGCTATAGAGTGGCAGGGCTAGTGGCGGGCATAGAGTGGCATAGAGTGGAGGGGAGTAGTGGAGTAGAGTGTCATAGAGTGTTGTGGTGTGGCATAGAGTGGCACACAGTGTAGTGGTGTGAAGTGGAGTAGAGTTTCGTAGAGTGGAGTGGCAAAGAGTGGAGTGGCGTAAAGTGGATTAAAGTGGTGTGGAGTGATGTAAAGGGAATTGCATAGAGTGGATAAGAGTATCCTAGAGTAGAGTGTCGCACAGTAGCACAGATTGGAGTAGAATGTCGCAGAGGGTCGTAAAGTGCAGTGTTGTAGAATAGAGGGTTGTAGAGTAGAGGGGCGCAGAGGGATGCAGAGTGTCGTAGAGTGGAGAGTCATAGAGTGGAGTGGAGGGGCGTAGAGTGGAGGGACTTAGAGTGGAGTAAAGTGTCGTAGAATAGAGTGGAGTGGTGTAGATTGGAGTGTCAGAGTGGAGAAAAGTGTTGCAGAGTGGAGTAGCATGGAGTGGCGTAGAGTGAAGTAAAGTCGTGTAGAGTGGAGTGGCGTAGAGTGGAGTGTCACAGAGTGGAGTGTCGTTGAGCAGCGTAAAGGCGAGTAGAGTTGTAGAGTGGAATGGCATAGAGTAGAGTGGCGTAGAGTAGCCTAGACTGAAGTGGCATAGAGTAGAGTGGCATAAAGTGGAGCACAGTGTTGTAGAGTGGAATGGTGCAAAGTGGAGTAGTGTGTCGTAGGCTGGAGGGTCATAAAATGGAGTGTCGAACCATGGCACAGCGTAGAGTGGAGTGAAGTGTCGTAGAGTGGAGTGACGTAAAGTGGAGTGCCAAAGCGTAGGGTGGGATAGAGAGGAATAAAGTGGCGTAGAGTGTCACAGAATGGAGTAGGGAGGCACAGAGTGTCATAGTGGCGTGGGATAGAGTGGAGTGGTGTGGAGTGTCGTAGAGCATTGTACAGCGGCATAGAGTGGAGTGGCGTAGAGTGGTGTGGTGTAGAGTGGAGTATGCAGGGTGTGGTAGCCCACTGCCATTACATACAACACATTTTCAATTGAAATTACCATTACACTTGCATATACAGTTTTACAATAATGTACGGAAATGGCATCACCTACTGTATTGATTTATTTTGATCGTAATAAAATATTTGTTTCCACCACACTTCAGAATTACCCAAAACTTTGCTTCATTTGTGCTTTCTTAATTCTGATATATTCAGAAATATTTGCACAGTTCATTTACATTTAGTTGTGTGCTATATAAAACCCTTTCCTTTCCCACCCCTGGAATGCAGCAAGATTGCCACATAAATCCTCTCAGTTTGAAGAGAGAAAGAAAAGTTAACAACAAGCTCCCTCTGAAGACAGAGCCTGGCATTTGACCTTTGTCTTTCAATGCACAGCAAATGTGAGAAGATAAGAACAAAATTTTAAGGCCTGTTTACAGAAAGTGAGCACTCGAGGAAAAATACGAGGAGTGAGTCAGAGAGATGGTAAACAAGCTGTGCTCCACAGGGGGAACAAACACATGCAGGACAGCCTAAACAAATAAAGCCAGCAAATAGAAAGCTAGCCAATGTGAGTTACAAACCACAAAGCCAATGGTATAATGGATGAAATTCATCCTCAGGGACGCTTTCAGAATGTCCACGCAAATTTTCAAGCAACCAGACAGCTGTGCTGTCTAGTAGACTTCGACTTAAAATGAAATTTAAAAAAAACTGCTAGGGTGCTATAAAAAGACATGAGGTATGGGGTCGTGGAGGAAAGAGATGAGGTAGAATCAAGCCTAGGCCAGGGCTTAATTTGAGCTGGAGGTTGTCAGTAGGCTCCATTTTTTTTCCTTAATAGATTTTCACTCAGAGCAAGATAGTGAAAAACACACAAGGGGAAAAGAAGGAAGAAGAGAATGACTGAAAAAAGGTGCCAAAGTGAGAAAGCAGGAACCTGCAAGAGGGAAATAAAGGAGAAATTAGAGTCTGTTGGTGTATGAAAGGGGCGTGAGATGGAATCAGAGCTATGCAGCCAATGCGGACATACAGTAATATCGGCCGTGGGATCTTTGCAAACCTTTGAGCCCTGGTGCCTGTTCTTGCACATATGAACCACTGGACTAGGCAGCCTTCGTATTCAACAACCCATCTCAGAAAAACTTCGGGCCCTCCACTTATTTTTAATAGGTTTTAGACATGGTGACCAGAAGACAATTCCAGTGTTGTTTTCTTCCTTTGCTTTCATTTTCCTGCTCTCTTGTCCATATTTAACCTTTTCTACTCCTGCTCACCTTTGTGCAATGGTTTGCATTTAACCACTTTCTATTATCAGATCTAACAGCAGTGAATCAAGACTGCTTGAAATAAAATACATCAAGCCAAATGTTCTACCTCTGAGCTATAAACCGGCATTCAAACTCGTGAGAGCTCTGGCGATGCAGCAGTGCACCACCGGAGGCAGGGGGCGCATGCGTGTGAACAGTGATATCTGAAGGAGCGGAAGTGAGTGACGTCCGCAAGCGGAAGTAGGTCCTTTGGCAGTAAATAACGTTTTCCTTTGTTTAAACTATATAGACATTAAACACAATCACGGCTATTCCTACTCTATTTTAGTACACAGTTTCATGCAATGAAAGTTGAAACCTTGAAGGTGTGCTGGGGAAAAAATATAAAAATGTGGTATGTTACCCTTTTCACATCAATGAATCACTGTTTTATACCATGGTGTTTAAGAAATAATCTGAAATAAAGCAAAAAGCAAAAAGATACCTAAAAAAACACAAGCACTGGGAAAGCCAGTTGGTCTTGCCATTAGCACCTACTGACTTTGCCAATGGTTTCAGTCATACGGCACAGCATTACTGATGCTATACCACACAGCTACATTTAAAAAAAAAAAAACTTTTGACGTGGTTTACTGTGTGATGTTGCAAACGTGATCACCATGCATGCACGCGCTCACAAAATGGGGTGCCTGCTTTTTATTTTATTTTTCGTTACCGATCTGAGTTTGATCGGTAATTAAAAACAAAAAAATACACAAAAGAGTTTTTGTGTTTTTAAGGCGGGGGGATGCAAAACAGGGGAAGTAACACAGGGGAGAAGCAAAACAGGGGGTGGAAGCAACAAGGGGGGAGCGGAAGCAACAAAGTGGCGCGGTGGGGGATGCAACACAGAGGGCACAGGTGGGAGAAGCAACACAGGCTAAAGACAACGTGGAGCTGGCAGGGAGAAAGCGTACGGGATGAGAACGCGACATGGGGAAGTGGGAAAGAAGTTCAAGTGCAAGAGGACACATGGGAAACAATTGTAAAACATATGCACTCACGTAGAGTGCTTAAACAATAAGAAAAAAGTAGCACCTGAAAAAGCAAGCACTGGAAGTGCACACTAATGCATCCATGATCCAGGAGAGGGAAATACACAAGAAGAGGAAGGAAAGCCCACACAGCTGATGAATAAGAAGCAAGCATAAGAGTGACAATGAAGACAACCAAAGGTAAGCAATGGGCGGGCTCGAAGCCCACTGTCAACTTACAACAGTGTTGCAACAAAACAGTGAATGCGGGGTTTAGTTGGCAAGACTTAACAAGTGGACACACGGACTCAAACCAGCGATCTATTGCCTGCAGTCAAATGCTCTACCGCTGAGCCATATCGACACCCAAGCTAACTGCTTTCAATGAGTAAACTGCATCTCTAGTTTACTGTCGAATGTATTCTGCTTGTTATTAAAGAGCTTGCGAAGGCTGGAACAATTTGTACTTCAGTAGTTGGTGTATAGTTATTGTGACAAATAACTATTCTACAACTACTAGCTCTTTAGGCTTCAATACAAGCACTCTTGAACAGGCATTTTACAGTACAGAGACAATTCCATGTGCACCGCAGTGCACAGATAATAAATGTGCGCGTTAATGAGAGACGGGATGTTCTTTAAAAGAAACTTCAGAAATGACGCCATCAGAATTTAAAAAGGTTTAGGATGAGGAGAGTACACTTTTACAGTGGACCCTGTGATCTGTAATCAAATGCTCTACCACGTAGCTATCCCCTATGCAAGTTTGAGGTTTGGTTGTTTACATACACAACATACTAGCAGTTTAATATACAAGAGTTTGTTGGAAGTGACAGAAACCAAAGACTAATACAAATATTGAATTAATACAAGACAGAGTACATTGGTAGCAGGTAAAATCAGACAAGGATTGCCAGAGTAGCAGCTCCCCACGATTTCAACAGGAGCAACACCAGGGCTGGGCTACACGTGAGAACATGCAAGACAGCGGCAGCTCCTCCGCTAAGGCGGAGGAGCGGCGCCCCACTGCTCTCAGCAGTGAAGAAAGGAAAAAATAAAATGATAATAAAACATGTTATTATCATTTTATTTTTCCTTGCTGAGCCAAGTCCACGTCGGGGCCAGGCCATCCGCGTCGACAGCAACAGCGGTGGCACCGTTGCAAATGCACATGTCTTAGGACGGCCAAACTGCAATGCGCATTTAGATCTCTCCACCCGAGTTATGTTGCACAGTCAGGTGGAGACAGGAAAAGGCTCCCAGGCCCTGACTGAGCAGCAAACCAGGCAGCTCAGACCAATCCTTATGCTACTCTCATGCTGGGTATTACCAGCATGAGAGCAGTGTCTGGATTGGTTTAGGGAGTCTGGGAGGCTGCTGGAAGTCGAGAGGAGCAGAAGAGGACCGAGATGGCGGCCGGCAGGTAAGTGTTTTTTCATTTTTTTCTTTATTTTTCCCCCTGCGCTGCCCCCTACGCTGCCCCCCACTTTTTTCTCACAGCAGCCGCTACTGATGTAAGAACACATTCAAAGTGAAAGCAACTGGTCTTTATGTATCTGTCCTGGGAACAGTGACTTTAGAGTTGACTGGTAGACCCGTGAAACTGAAGAAAACTACTTTGTGAGCAGATGTGCTCCTTCTGAAAGGAAAGAATGCCATCCCTCACAGTGAAGTTAGCCAGTGGCTGAAGTGGGCTGAACCATTGCTCCACACTGTAACCTGTAATGGGTGGAAGAAAAATGTGAATGACACAACAACAGACCAAAAAATGAAAATGTCAATGACCATGTCATGAGTGATGTAGTATGTGAGGTCATAAGCAGTGCGTTACGGGGGCACGAGTTATAGTTAGCTCAGCTAACTATAACTGCTGAATTTCACTGGTTTTGTACGAGTGAAATCTGAGCCTAGCTGCAATGTCCTGTAACCTTTGGTTTTTTCAGGGAATTTCTAAGGTTTTTTTTAAGACGTAATGGTGTTTGCAGAGTTGTGGAGAAAGGGGGCGGGGCCTCTGACCAGCTCTCATAAATCCCACTGTGTAGGACTTGCAAAAGGACCAGGATGGCTTCTTGGCCCTCAAGAACCCTCAGCATCCAAGAGGACGTCATGCCCCAACCTAGTGCACCAGAGGACACGTTTGCAGAGTGGTGGAGAAAGGGGACCTGGCCTCCGAAGACCTCTTAGCAATCCAGATGTGTGGGAATTACTGGAGGTAACAGGAGGGGTTGTTCGCATCCAAGGACCCCCAGCAGCAAAGGGGACTTTATCCCCCAACTAGTAGTGCACCAGGAGGCGTGTTTGCAGAGTGGTAGAGAAAGGGTGCGGGCCACGATGATCTCTTAGCAATCCCGCAGTGTGGGACTTACTGAAAGTAACAGGAGGAGTAGTTGGCCCACAAGGACGTCCTTGGGCGCCAGCAACTCCTCCTGTTACCTCCAGTAAGTCCCACACAGAGCGATTGCTTAGCTGTCTTTAGAGGCCACGCCCCCTTTCTCCACCACTCTTCAAATGCGCCTCCTGACACACTGATGGTTGGGGGATGAAGTCCCTTTGGCTCCAGAGGGTCCTTGGGGGCCAACAAGCCCTCCTGTTACCTTCAGTAAGGCCCACACAGCAAGATTGCTGAGAGGTCTTCAGAGGCC
Source organism: Calotriton arnoldi (assembly GCA_963921515.1). Taxonomy (NCBI): domain Eukaryota; kingdom Metazoa; phylum Chordata; class Amphibia; order Caudata; family Salamandridae; genus Calotriton; species Calotriton arnoldi. The sequence goes on from CAWUFW010004705.1 coordinate 621,521, forward strand.
ACGCCCCTTTTTTCAGCACCCTGCAAACGTGCCTCTTGGCGCACTGTTTCCTGGGGGGGGTGAAGTCTCCTTGGCTCCAGAGGGTCCTTGGGGGCCAACTACCCCTCCTGTTGCCTCCAGTAGTCCCCACAAAGCGGGATTGCTGAGAGGTCTTTGGTGGCCACGCCCCCTTTTTCCAGCACTCATATCGCTTTGCTTTCGTCTCATTGGGTCTGTGCTCTCCCTACTGCCTTGCCCGTACCCTCTGCTTCTGCTCATCTGTCCTCATTTTCTTCCTGTGGTGCCTCCCCTACAGTTAAAAATGAACATATCTTTTCACATTGCCACCTCAGCCAATTTCATAGAGCCCTTACACAAATCTTTTATTGTGTTGGTTCTATTACAACATCAGATATCCCTTAATATGCCCCATTACCAAGAGGCATTTATGGACAATACCATTACAGAGATTCAGCCAGGACAACCCACCCTCAACATTTTTAAAGCAAACATTACTTTGTCTCTCAAAAAGAACCCACTACTAAGGAATTGTTCTGCAACAATTATACGTTTGGTCATCCTCAGTCAGACTCAATTATATGATGACAATTGTTGGCTGGTTGCTTTTGTTTTGGCTGGTTGCTTATGCTCTGTTACTATATTAAACACCTATGACTATCATTCTGGTGTAGACCCTCTACATTTCTGCAGTATGAGACATTTCTCCTGATATTATATCCTCGTTACGTGTGCCCGGGACTGTACCTACTTAATTTGTGTGGATTTCTATCCATACCATCACGGGGGTTTTAGGGCATATCCCCTGACCTGGTTTGCACCGTTCACACTCCTAGTATAACATAAACTCAGCGCGAATTAGCTTGAGCGCCATTATTCCTGTCAATACTAAAAACCCCACACTGATACAGACAATTGTTTTTAGTCAACCTCACCCAAACTTAATCTTAATCCTAACAGCAATATTAACCCAATTTAACTTTCCCTCTGGCCCTATCCCTGATCTGATTGCAATCCTAAACCTAAATAGCACCTAGCACTAACAAGCTCCCTTATTACTTTTGTAATCACAAAAATATTGAATTCCTCAATGTTTTTATTTTTTCATTGCAACACAAACTAAAGCTGATATGTTTTTTGTTACAAGTTTTTTCCATTCTATTAATTTGGAGGGATAGTTACTTGGAAATACTGTGTCCCATGTGCAGCTACTCCTTCGCAGCTGGGGGTGGATATTATATCCATTTGAATGCACCCATTTAACATCACCTAATAATATAGAGGATTACTAGAGGTTCGCCCTTAGAGACTGTAGGATATCTCTGCTATTCTCATGTCATGATCCAGTCCACACTGGGTCAATCAATGGTTTTTTTCCCGCCAAAGTCCAAGCTGCAGAACTTTTCTCCAGCCTAATAGACGAAAATAATGTGGATCTTCAAGATACTATAAGTATTGTTCACCCCAAATCTTAAATATCTTACCTTATAAACATTCGAAATCCTGTAGGCCCCATCTTCTTCATTCCTTTAATGCCAAGAAATCGAATAAAAAGGGAAGCAACACGTTCCACCACTCTCAGATAGGTGAACTGCTTGGCATACTTTGGGAAAACTTGTTTGAGACATAGAGATGGTAGGCTGGTCTCTAGAATCACGGCTGCATCTGGATCTAATTTCTCTGGCGAGCCAAGTGGCTGTATCTCCTTCTTGACATCCAATGGCTTCTCAGGCGGAATCAACCTATTTCAACATATGAGAAACACACGATAAGCACAACAGACTTTGAAGTAGAGGATAATAAAAGAAAGCTTAATTAACAGCTTTTGTAACTAGTGGTTCCTCTTCAGAAAGTGATAAACACATTTTAACAAATCTCAAAAACTAACCTAATTTATGTTTCTTTAAAGTTTTTTTACACAAATCTCCATATAACAAAAACACACTAAAGCTGGATATTTCATTCTAAAAACCTGAAGACGTTGAACCATATTTCTAAAAGTAAATCTGGCTCTTGTCAATATACTGGGCGTACCACCATGAGTAGTTCACATGCTTAATATTGAGGAGTGCTCTTTTATTAAATTAAAAGTATCCAGCATTTTAACTGGCAGGGCATTTGTTTGTTTGTTTTGGGGTTGGGAAATGACTGGTAAACTAATTCACTCTACTGTGTGCTCTTAATATCATAGATTATACATGCATTGATCGGACTACTCAACCTCACTTGTATCAAAATTAAAAAAAACAATATTGCACTTGGTAATATTTACTCAATCCTAGATTCAATTTGCAACTTAGGATATATAATTGCAGTGTATGCTTTTCATAAATATGTATAATATACAAAACAGGTGTCATATGACATGTAGAGTAAGTATTCGCAGCAGTAAAAGTACACAGAGTCTTTTAGAGAAAAAGGTTAGCCACAGGTCAGCTCTGTGCCACAATTCAGCTAGAAACCAAACTCCTGAATTATTCATTCTTGATCAATTGCTAAACCTAGATGCACCGATTCTATGTTGTACAAGTGAAAGGCTTCCCCTCTTAATAGAAGTGCATAGTGGCATGTTCTGTTATTTTAGTACCCATTCCCCCCCACACACACATACACCTAATAGATCACCTCCTTGTCAACAGAAGCTATTTTTCCACTGGGCACAGATCTTGGTCTCAATAAAAAGGAGACAAGCGGTCGCCTAGACTAGAGAAGAATCATCTCTGGCAATACCTAGTCCAAAAAGATAACAAGACTTCTCTGTGTCTTATTATAATTATATACATATGGGCCTGATACACATAGCTAAAACTAAGGATTGTAAGCAGCATAATTTATGCAAGCAAATTCAGGATTCACAATATGTGAATTTGCACTAGTAAATGGATTTTCTGACATAATATTTTAACTCTACTACATAATATTTAAGTGCAAGCAAATCTCACTGTGGCGAGTTGCGTGCATTTCGGGCATGAACTTCCACAAAAGGAGGAGGACAACACAGGGGAAAACAAGTGTAGAAGATCAGAAGCTGAGATGATGGTGGGATCCATGAGAGAGAATGAAGTGGTGATAGTAAGAGAGTGAAAGAAAACGCAAAAAGGAGCAGGATAAGTGTTGTCTGTAAGGGTAAGAGCATGACTGAGGAAAAGAGGAGAGGCAAGAGAGATGAGGAAGGGGATGGTAGGCTATATTGTGGCCATCTTTGCAATAAAAATGTCCATGACTGACATGATGTAGTGAATCTTATCATTAAGGTGGGCAGCCATAGCACAATTATGGCTCTGACATAATAGTGGACTTCCTTGGCATAATGTAGGTGTCTTTAGTATTATGTTGAGCATTTGTGGCATGACATGGTAATACCTGGGCTGGTGGAGCAGTCTCTGTCAATGGGATGAATTTGTACCAGGGAAATTACAAGCTGACATTTGGGGACCACGCATGAAAGCTGATTTTTAAGGCACACAGTGAAGATTTTCTTTCGTGTGATAATCCAATTTGGAAAGTGCATATTTGATAGAAAACATGTACTCTGAGAAAGCGATATACTGATATTTAAAATAAAATAAAATAAATCTAAAACATATTTAAAGTTGCTCTTTGAATGATAGGTCCAACTTATTCGAAGAGATTTATAGCTGTTAGTATTTCCTTTGTGGTGGTGGGCACTTTCTGTTTTTGCTGTTATTTCATTAGTCGCATGGAGGCATTTTAAATTGTTAAAGCTTTTCCTGGCATCGCTGTTAGTAACCCTGTCATATGCTTTGGGGTGGTTGGTGTTCTACTACAATATGTCGGTTTAAATGTTGTCCAGCCAAAATACTGTATCCAGAATATCGGCTAGAGCAATATAATTAAGGTAAGTATTTATGGGTTCATTTTATTTACATTCTTAACTACATTTCTATTTATCTTGAAGTTAGATGCCTCTTCAAGGTATGTAGATGTGGATTTAAGAATAGCAGATCTATACTTAACTATATATATATGTACTTTCATGATATTACATAGTCATATTCTGGATATATTTTGACAGGATCCTATTTTGTTACTTGATATTTTGACATGCATCTGGTTGGTCTCTACTACTAATCACGCATGGTGTGGTCACTGTTGATATTGTATTTGATGTTGGATAACAATGGTCGCAGTCATTAATAGCTCCGGGCTATTTTCAATGATCAAAAGTAGCTCTTGTTATAGAAACCTTTGGAGAGCCCAGGTCTAGAGACTCTAATACGGAGTTAGCATGCTTGCCTTGCAACCAAATACCTGTTCTAGATGTCAGACAGTGATGGCGGACCTGACTCAAATGGCGCATTAACGTACTGTCTTAAAAGAAACTAGAAAATTGTGGGTAACAGTATATGTGATATATTTCATCAAGACCTAAAGGCGCACACCTTTGGTTATAATGGGGTACATTAACAAGTTGACAGAAACATTTAATCAGATATAGTTATTTTATTTGATTTCAGTAGCTCATAAAACATTTTCTCTATTGTCAGCATGGAAGAAAGATGTATGCAGGGACACCTAGAGCCTAATTCAGGGCAGTGATAGTGTCTGCATTTAAATGACTGGTCTTTCTCTACAAGGGAGTGGCTGCTCTGTCAAAGTATGGATGCACTGATAGTCTCCAGAGAGTCATACTCATTCCTTCTTACGCTGAGAAAGAGTGTGGAACTCACAGAAATTGTGTGGAGCCTTGACCCTACTTCTCTCGTAGCAGGGGTACGAAAGAGCGAAGATCTCCCTTAGGAAAGGCTCTGACAGCATATGGGGCAACGATTTGGAGGATATAACAGATCCTCAGGGATCCAAGTGCCAGACAGTCTGGAAATAAGCCACGTCTGTGCATTCAGCAGGTACAGTCAGGTTGATATAATGTGACTGCTGCTTGGCAAACATACAATACTCTGGATGTTTTAAGTCATCAATCACAAATTATTCTTAAAATGGCTACCAAATGTGGTCTACTTGATTTAGCACACCAGGAGGGAGCTTGCGCCATTGGCCAAGGCTCTTGGCATTCACGCAGAGTTAATTCAGTTCCTGTATGCTTACCGGACCGGGACACCAAGCAACAACCTCATCCAAGTGGACATTTATGGCATTTAGGTTGTATGGACTACACACTGCTTACATATGACTAGGGCAACAAACTGTTGCAAGTATTCCTAAGCAACACTCTGGGTGAACCTTCCAGTATGTGTTACTTCTGTTTTTTTGTCTTATTTCACAAAGTTATTTCAACAGAGTGTGTTCTTGGTATACGAGATCATACACAAGCATAAACGTTTTGGATGACTTTCACATATAAACTGAGAACTATGTATGTAGCCTAATGACTTTGGATCTGGGAAACCAGTTTAGAGTCCAGGCGTTGGCTCCACATCCTTTGATTCTGGACAAATCACTTAATCTCCTGTGCTTAAAATAAAATGAATTTGACCTTGTGTAATGTAAACTGGTGCTCTTTTAAAGTGTTCGAAAGACCTTAGGATTTATTCGCATATATATATATATATATATATATATATATATATATATATATATATATATATGTCGAAAGTTTCACCTCAAAGATCCCAGGAATCACAAAGCTCATGAAAACCGGAACAGATGAAAATAGACCCAGCTGTAAGTGCAAGTGAGTATTATATTATATATATATATATTACCTACTGGCGGTCGCCAGTAGGTAGTTATAGTTAGGACCTATTTTCCATAGGAAATTCACAACATTCTATTTCCAATAACTTTGGCGCCGGTTGATGAATCTTCGCGAAATTTTCAAAACTCGTGGGGCGCTCCGGTCCGTTCCTATCCTGAAAGTCTCAGGGTGATTCGTCAAGTGGGGGCCGAGAAAAAAGGGGGTCCCAAAACGTGTTTTCCCCATGCAATTTTCCATAGGAACCTTTAGTCGCAGCTACAGCCCGAACTGCTGAACGGAATTACACCAAATTTGGCAAAAAGGTAGCCCTTGGTTCAGAGTCATGCCTTTTGGTTAAATGGTGTAAATCCGTTCAGTAGTTCCTGAGAAATTTGAAAAAGAAAACACATATATATCTGGGCGGAGCCTAACCACACATGTCATCGTGAGATCTGATTGGCTGTCAGCACTTCATCCTGGAATTGCTGGCAGCCATCTTGGGACCAATATAAATGATAGTACCCCATTGAAATGCATTGTAGTGAATCGAAGATTTTGAGGGTTACCAAAAGGAGAACTATAAAGGGTGATAACAGACTTTAGTTACATTAGAATTCATTTGTTGATGGTACTATACTAATTTCAGGAATTGTGGTGTGTTCTAAGGTGATTTTACCCTGTGAAAAACCTTCTGCTGGGATATCATGAATCATGTTTGAGAGAAAACTATTTTCACATGCTTGTCCCATACAGTTTTGGAAGGTGCTCCAGAAGCTAAAATGAGAGCATATTTTCTGTAAATTCACATTATCTTTCTCAGTCATGTGAGAATGAAGTCTGACATTCTCAGTAAAACATGTACATCCAACAAGGGCAGAGACTGTCAGTTGATTCCTTTGTGTTCTACTGCAGCTTCCCAGAGTGTTCTAAAGAACAACTAGAGTGCTAACAGCCTTACTTATGACAAAAGTATGGCTCACCTGAAGCCATCTTGATTGGAATAAACTGGTAACACTTAAAACATTTAATTTAAAAAGGAACAAAATGATGGGGTTCATTTTGTCATAGAAATTATGGTTAGTGCTGTAGAAAGAAAAATTAGGACATGTTTCAAGTGTGATCTCAAATATCTTCCTGTTATATTTCAACAGGAGCAGCCTGTCAGTTGATGCCTTTGTGTTCTACTGCAGCTTCCCAGAGTGTTCTAAAGAACAACTAGAGAGCTAACAGTCTTACTTATGACAAAAGTATGGCACACCTGAAGCCATCTTGATTGGAATAAACTGGTAACACTTAAAACATTTAATTTAACAAGGAACAAAATGAGGGGTTCATTTTGCCATAGAAATTATGGTTAGTGCTGTAGAAAGAAAAATTAGGACATGTTTTAAGTGAGATCTCAGAACAACTAGAGCGCTAACAGTCTTACTTATGGCACACCTGAAGCCATCTTGATTGGAATAAACTGGTAACTCTTAAAACATTTAATTTAAAAAGGAACAAAATGAGGGGGTTCATTTTGTCATAGAAATTATGGTTAGTGCTGTAGAAAGAAAAATTAGGACATGTTTTAAGTGAGATCTCAAATATCTTCCTGTTATATTTCAACAGGAGCAGCCTGTCAGTTGATGCCTTTGTGTTCTACTGCAGCTTCCCAGAGTGTTCTAAAGAACAACTAGAGCGCTAACAGTCTTACTTATGACAAACGTATGGCACACCTGAAGCCATCTTGATTGGAATAAACTGGTAACACTTAAAACATTTAATTTAAAAAGGAACAAAATGAGGGGGTTCATTTTGCCATAGAAATTATGGTTAGTGCTGCAGAAAGAAAATTTAGGGCATGTTTTAAGTGAGATCTCAAATCCTCTTCTATTTCATTAGAAAATTCTGACATGCAGACTGAAACAATCACTTTCAATACCAGCAGTAGACTTCCAGTTAACTCCCTGGTGAGCAGTAGCTTTACTACAGTGATCTAATGAACAACTAGAGTGCTAACATTCTGTATTTATGGCAAATGTGTGACACATCTGAATGCCTTCTTGATTGAATCAAAGTAAAAAACTGAAAGCATTTCCTACTGAGGAGACTGCAGTAAATGACGAAATTAGGAAACTTCATAACAAATAAGTCTCCCAAGATGGCCACCAGAGAAAAAAGAGCCCAAATGTAGCACAAATATCACCCAGATGTAGCCCACATATAGCCCAATGACAGAAGTGTGCAAAACACTTTTTATTTTTAGTTTTTCTGCAGTTTTATATAGTGCAAACTGGTCAGGTATTGGAGCGTTACATCTTACTTGGACCCCTTATTGCGTATTTTGCACGAAGTACATGAGATTGATCTTGCGAAACATTGAACTTTACGATTCTGTTAACCTGAAGTTGCTCTGAACCGGGCTTTGTAACACCCGTTTTTACCTACTGGTTTTAATTAATTCTCACTGTATTGTATTAGGAAAGAGGATTTACTGTTTTTATGTACACTTTTATGATCTATGTTTCTAAATCAGATCAAATAAAGTTTAATGAATTCTATGGCAGGACGGAGGCGAGGATTATGCATATCTTTCCTCACTTTATTTGCATAGCAGTTCAAAGAAAACGTAACACAACAACATTAAACAAAAGACTACACAACCCATGAACCATTAGGGGGGTAGTCTCCAAGGCAACTATAGTCCAATCATATCACAGTCCATCGTATATAATATCGTGACGTCCCTTCCGCTTCCTCTTTCTTCACTGCTCGTCAGTTAAGTGCATTCCTTACATTCTTGGCTTAATCTGACGTTGTTGCTGTTTGTATAGCGGTTTCTTGTGCACGTTATTAGCATTATTGCCTTGGTATTGTTTCATATTCCCTGCGCAGCAGGCTCTTGCCCGAGCGCGTTCTCCCCCTCGCAGTTTCTCCCACTGTGTGCTCTGCGCGCGGTGAGATCCTGTCAGGCGCGTCTGGTCCAAGCGAGGCAGCTCCGTCGAGCGCTCCCGCAGGTCTTTACGCGCGTTTGGGAATCCGGTCACTCCTTTAGTGTCCGCTTTATTCCCGACCAACCCTCGCCTAATTTTGACACAGCTACGCGGTGATTTCCCCACACGGCCACGTTAGTGACCAGCGCCAACTGGTGGTGGTAATTGGTATTGCGCCTCAGTCTATTCTTATAACAGCTTCGGGGAAAGCCCAGCTGTTGGAGAACCGGCGAGGGGCTGTCTTAAGGATTTTAAGGGCATTTGTTCTGTGCTCACACCTCTGCTATCATGTCTTCTCCAGAAGACCATATTTACTCCTCCTACCAGGAAGTGGAGGAGGAATGGCCCCCAACTTCTCCCTCCAGCAGTGGACCAAGCCCTCTCTCTGGCTATTTCTAGGGCGCTGGCTCCTCTTAGGGATCAGGTTGATAAGCTGGCGAAAAGCATCCCTGGGTTGTTCAGTGACCCAGATCTGGTGGTGGCGGGTCCAAGTAGCTCCCAGATGGGGAATAAAAGGGCAGTTAAGCATAACGCGGGGCACTTGGAAGGATTTGATAAACTTACGGAGACCTTCCTCAAGAGTGCGCAAACGCTAAAACATGCACCCTGCCGGGAGGAGGAGGGGCCCGGAGAAAATTGCGACACTGTCACCACTATTGTAGACCCCGACGGCGGGTTTCCCTTAGAGGGAGAGGGTGTATCGCAGGACGATTTCTCCTCCGATGAGGATAAGGACTCGGGGCGTCCCTGGCGTCCAGAGTCCCACTCCTCTCAGTCCCCGGTTGGGGACGGGGTCCACTCGGACATGTTCGAGCCTACCCAAATTCACCATCCTAGGTCGGCAGAGTGGACACCTGCAGCCAAAGTGGCAGAGTATGTGGTGGGGAAAATCCATCAACCCCTTGAAATGGAGGTCAGGAATAGGATGAGGGGAGAATGCCCCAGGCCCTCACTGAAGGGGAAGGTGGCACACACGCCTGAAATTGATGAGAAACTATGTACCTTTTTCTCCAAGTATATGAGGGATCCCAAGAAAGGAATTGATAGATCTTGGACGTGGTAGGGCCCTTGACTTAAATTATTCAATTGACGGAGCGTTCCAAAGAGTCAGGATCCCCTTTGTCCACGGATATTGTGGCTGGTTGGGCGCACTACCCTAAACCCTAAAACACTACCCCCTCCACTACCCAAACACCACTGCACTACCCTAAACCCTAAAACACTACCCCCAGCACGACTCCCTACACTACCCAAACACCACTGCACTACACTAAACCCTAAATATACCCCCAGCATGACCTCCCACAATACACAAACACCACTGCACTACCCTAAACCCTAAAACACTACCCCCAGCACGACCCCCTACACTATCCAAACACCACTGCACTACCCTAAACCCTAAAACACTAACCCCAGCATGACCCCCTACACTACCCAAACACCACTGCACTACCCTATACCCTAAAACACGACCCCAGCACTACCCCCTACACTACCCAAACACCACTGCACTAACATAAACCCTAAAACACTACCCCCAGCACAACCCCCTACACTACACAAACACCACTGCACTACCCTAAGCCCTAAAACACTACCCCCAGCACGACTCCCTACACTACCCAAACACCACTGCACTACCCTAAACCCTAAATCTACCCCCAGCACGACCCCCAACACTACAAAAACACCACTGCACTACCCTAAACCCTAAAACACTACCCCAGCACGACCCCCTACACTACCCATACACCACTGCAATACCCTAAACCCTAAAACACTACCCCCAGCACGACCCCCTACACTACTGCACTACCCTAAACCCTAAAACACTACCCCAGCACGACCCCCTACACTACCCAAACACCACTGCACTACCCTAAACCCTAAAACACTACCCCCAGCACGACCCCCTACACCACCCAAACACCACTGCACTACCCTAAACCCTAGAAAAGAAACCCCCACCCCATGCCCAATCCCCCTTACCTCTCACTCCTCATGGTTCCTCTCTCCTCGTGGTTTCTGCTTCACGTCATCTCTGAGGGCGGTGCACGTCGTTGTGAGGAAACGGAACAGCCTCTGTTTCCTTACAACGACATGGATCGTCTACATGTTTTAGAACGCATGGTCATTTACCATACATACCTTTACAACAAAATTCGTTGTAAAGGCATGCGTGGTAAATGACCATGCGTTCTAAAAAATGCGTAGTAATGACTTTGTGATGTACAACGCATGCGTGGTAATGCATGCGTTGTAATGGTATCGCAAAGTAAAAAAGTCGTTGTAACGGCTGTTTACCGATCGAAGCTGGCCCCTGTTCTTCAGTGAGACGTTTATTTGATTAATTAGGAGGAAGGAATGTGTTTTTTTACCGAAAAGTGCATTCCCGGCTGTTGTATTGTGAAAGTGTCCGCGTGGCCTGGTTTCACTTCCGGTGAGAGAGTGGAAGAGTCTGTTTGGATCTAAAGGAGTTCTGTTGTTGGACGGGGCCGGCGCGACATGTCATCAGAAAACATAGCTAATGAAAAGCGTCCTCCCTGAAGTGTGGAGCAGTGCCATGAGAGGTCAACGAGTGTGCGTCCCACCGCAGTATGACCGTACCGCGTGACCCGTGTGCCGCCTCCAGGGTACGGGAGGCAGAAGCGGCATCGCAGGTCCTCTTGAAGACCGTTGTAGCACTAATTCTACATTTTGGTACTAGGGCATTTTAACTTCGTTGTTCCTGCCAGATACAAAGAGAAGATCCTGTGTTATTCAGTGCCCTCGTTACCTTTTTTGTGGGTTGTGATGCTTGTCACTTCGCTGTCCCGCCGGTGCACACGACTGGGCACCCCACCTCGTGTGCCATCTGCAGGGCCTCTGCCCTCGGATCACTGGTTTCGGTTTCTGGAGTGGCAACATAATCAGTTGCTCCCAAAGGACTAGCCTGAACACTTAGGTGAATATCCCCTGCACCAGCATTCCATGGAAATTCTTTCCTAGCTCTCCCACGTCAACGAGCACGGCTCCGCTCGCGACACCGTATGACGTCATCGGAGCCATAAGAGGACCTCGTCGGCGTGCTGACGTCAGTTCCACCCATTTTTTCCGTGCCACCGAGGCAAACAGGGGACCGAGACATTTTCACATGTATACATAGTATAATAAATATATATATATTCACTGAAAAACCATAGGTTTCAGGCACGTTATAGTTAGAAATTAGCATTTAAAAACCTTAGAAATTCACTGAAAAACCATAGGTTTCAGGGGCGTTATAGTTAGTTGGACATTTCACTCGTACAAAACCATAGAAATTCCCCGTTATAGTTAGTTCAGCTAACTATAACTCGCGCACCCGCAATGCACTGCTGATGACGTCACATATTACATCACTCATGACATGGTCAGTGACATCACTCATGACATCACTGATGACATCTCAAATGACATCACTGATGACATCACTGATGACATCATCCAGTGAATGTGTGTTTTTCTGAAAATTAAATATATTTTATATATGTATATCTCAAGGTCGATGGAAGAATAAATGGGTATATAAGTGTTTAAATGGATGATTTTGTTTTGTAAAATTGATTGTATAACTGACTAAGTGTATCTTAGTGAATACATGGGTTAGTGAGTAATGTTTAAATATGAAAATATCTGTATCAGTCTCTCACTTTGTGTATAAGTGGCTGCATGGGTTGGTGAGTAGCTACATGAGTGTCTATATGGGTTATTAGTTGGTTTTTTGAGTATCAGTATGAGTGTCTGAGTGTCTGTATGGTTCAGTGGGGGTATTACTTAGTGCATAGATGCATGAATGAGTGACTCACTGTTTGTATGTGTTGAAGACAGCATGTGTGCAGGACTGTATAGGTGGATGAGTATGTGTATGGGTGTGTTAGTGAGTGAATGACTGTCTCAATAGTGTCTTTATGAGTAACTACATATGTTTTAAACTAGTATATGTGAGTATTGGTGTATATAAGTGAGTATATGTGAGAGTGAGAGATTGGAAGAGTTCCTGTACAAATAAGTAGGTGTTTCTATAAGTGATTGTTTAAGAGAGTAAGTATGTGTAAGTTTCTGTAGAAGTAAGTGTGGTAGTGTGTGTATAACTGTATATGCAAGTAAATGGATGTTTGATACTTTGTTTGCATGTGTGACTATGTGTGTGAGTAACTCTATGGATGAGTGGCGGTGTGTAACAGGATGTATAGGTGTACGAGTACATATGATGAGTGAGTTCATGTATGAGTGACTGTATAGGGACTGTTGGTGAATGAGTGGATGTGTGTGTAGATCTTGGAATTACTGAATAGGTGTGTTGTAACTGGTATTGGTATGTCCATTGTTTTGAAAATGTTAGTTTGTATTTTTGAGTGTGTGTATCAAAGGTTATATTAGGGTGAGAGGAGGTCTGCCACTCTATCACAAGGATGATGTCATGAGTGATGTCATCAGTGATGTCATGTGAGATGTCATCAGTGATGTCATGAGTGATGTCACTGACCATGTCATGAGTGATGTAATATGTGACGTCATCAGCAGTGCATTGCGGGCGCGCGAGTTATAGTTAGCTGAACTAACTATAACGAGGGAATTTCTATGGTTTTGTACGAGTGAAATGTCCAACTAACTATAACGCCCCTGAAACCTATGGTTTTTTCAGTGAATATATATATATATATATATATATATATATATATATATATATATGATTCAACAATTTAGTCCTTAGTGGGGGGAGCACTGTTTCAGCTGTTCTAGCGGCGAGAAAAGGGCCAGTTCTCGCACAAGTATTTTCACAAAAGGAAGAAATACGCGACACTCTCCTTGGCTATTTCAGCTCTTTATTTCGACCAAAACTCTCCTCCTCCTACGCGTTTCGAACTTCTCGTTCTTGATCACGGTAGTATACACAGTCCCTTATCTATTTCTGCTATTTATACTGTGTCACCACATTTGTCCGTGATGAGGCATTGTGGGCAGTCGCGGTCCGTGTAGGAGTGCCGGCCGGGCGGTGACGTGGGGCGGGGGAGGGGCAGGGTGGGGGGTAGCAAAGTACGGATTACGGACCAATACAGGTAAGTAAACATTTAAATCAATAGAACGAATTTCGTTGTGAGCGCTGCATCGCCAAATGCGATGCAGTGCGCGCAACGAAATTCGTTCTATTGATTTAAATGTTTACTTACCTGTATTGGTCCGTAATCCGTACTTTGCTACCCCCCACCCTGCCCCTCCCCCGCCCCACGTCACCGCCCGGCCGGCACTCCTACACGGACCGCGACTGATTGTGGGACTAGTAGTTCACATTTCATGTGATTTTACAAACATGTTTAATGCATTTAGAAGACCTCTGGTAACATCCTTATGGATAATGAAACATTCTAAATGACAATGAAGTGGGACTCAAATTCACCCATAACATCAATTCCAAAGAGATTGATTTCCTGGACACAAAGGTGTATATCAAATCTAACAAAATACACACAACAGTCTTTAGGAAAAAAACTGCCACTAACAGTGTACTGCACGGCTCAAGCTTCCATCCCCAATCCCTTAAAAGGAGCATACCTAACGGGGAATTCATAAGAATGAAGAGGAACTGTTCAGAACCAAAGGAAATGGAAACCAAATTTGTGGAAACCAAAAACCGCTTCCTCAAAAGGGGATACAGACACAGAGATATCCAACATGGCGAAGAAAAGGCAAGACTGAAAACAAGGGCTGAGACTCTGGTAGACAACAGGAAACTGATGAGTAATAAGAAAGCCCAACCATCAGACAGTACACCGCGACTAATTTTAACCTACAGCAAAGAGAGTTTCAAAATTCAACAAATCTTAACAAAGTACTGGAATGTCCTGAAAAAAGGCCCGGACATTGGAACCGGAATAGGGGATCGTCTCCTTATATCATATAGAAAAGCGCCATCTCTATCTGATACATTGGTCAATAGCCACTTTGAAATGAAAAAAACAGATACATGGCTACAAACCAGACAGAAAGGATTTGTCAAATGCACTAGTTGCAAGGCATGCAAAATTGGAGGAAATTTAAAATCAATCAAGGATCCAAGAGGACAACATTTTGAAATCAAGGAAACCATCACATGTGACACTTCATATGTAGTGTACTTAATTGAGTGTTTCTGTGGAAAAAGATACATAGGGAGCACTATTTGCCCACTCAAAAAGCGAATACTTGAACATATAAGGGCGACCATAAATCATGACATGACTTATGCAGTGGCGAAACATATGAACACCCATGCAGGCAAGACCTGGCTGGACATGAAATACTCAGGCCTGGTCACAATACCTCCACATGAGAGAGGAGGCAATAGGACGCTTAAATTAAGACGCCTGGAATCCAAACTCATCATCAGGTTCAAAACCAAGACCCCTCTGGGACTAAACGGGGATGAAGAGATGCATGTACATTTATAAACATGCATCTCTTCATCCCCGTTTAGTCCCAGAGGGGTCTTGGTTTTGAACCTGATGATGAGTTTGGATTCCAAACGAACACCCCATGGGAGAAACAGTGTAATCTTGACATTGCTGGGAATAATCTTGGAACTTTTGCTAATGCTAATATACCAATTTGTTAACAGCTCATAGTCCAAAGGATCTTGAACAGAACCTGAGAAGTGTTGTACACAAATGTAACAGTAGTTTTTTCTTTTTCAATGCAAAGGAGTTGATCCCAGTAACCAATCCAGTAATGGACTATTGAGACAGGTGTAGGCTGGAAGAACACGAAGTCACTCAGCCTATATAAAACTGACACTCAGTCTAGAAGTTGACGCACAACCTGAAAGAAATTGTGCCTCAATCCAAGACAACTTTGGGACCATGATACTATTGCTAAAAATAAAGTTGGCAGTGCCATCGCATCTATTGAGATAAGGCACAAGCGAAATAGCACATTTGTGATATAATAATGCAGGAAGGCGCAACTTTTTAAATATAATTGTCAACAACAGCCCTAACAAATGTTTCATTATCCATAAGGATGTTACCAGAGGTCTTCTAAATGCATTAAACATGTTTGTAAAATCACATGAAATGTGAACTACTAGTCCCACAATGCCTCATCACGGGCAAATGTGGTGACACAGTATAAATAGCAGAAATAGATAAGGGACTGTGTATACTACCGTGATCAAGAACGAGAAGTTCGAAACGCGTAGGAGGAGGAGAGTTTTGGTCGAAATAAAGAGCTGAAATAGCCAAGGAGAGTGCTGCGTATTTCTTCCTTTTGTGGGAAAAAAAAAATATATATATATATAAAATATATATATATATAGCCACTGAACAAACAATATTGTACTACCTGAGGAAGGCAGAAGCAGAAACAATGTAGTGGAAATATATTTTTGTTCTTTGGTGAGTCCATCTGTTTGAATCACTTCTTTCCTGGATATTTCATTGGTTTTTGACTCATTATATCCTTTGGGATCTGTATTTTTGACCTGGTTGGTTGTTTTTTTCTTGCGATCCTTCATCTTCTAGTGTGTGTGTGTATATGTACGTGTGTGTGTATATATGCATGTATGTGTGTGTATATTTCTCTCTATATATGTATGAGAGAGAGAGAGAGAGAGAGACACACAAAAAAGCCTTACCCGCACTCTGTGCTGTAGAAGGGGTTTCTCAAATTTGGCAAAATCACTGGGTTCAACATCAAGATTTTTCAAAAGCCTTGTGATTTTAGTGAACAGATGCTACAGGCCAGCACCCCACTCTGAAAAGTGTTCCAACTTCAGACTCTAGCACATTTTATCCAATATCTTGGCCACAGTCCGATATCGAAGGGTGTGGTCAAGGTTGTGACTTTTACAAAAAATTGCTGTTATTACAATAAAGAAATCGCCCCTGCCTCATGTCCATTGACAAAATGGGTTATAGTTCTGAAAGGTTTGTGAATCACTGTTATGGATTATCAAGAAATAAAAGAAGAGAAATAGGTCAAATTACTACTTCTCCTCTTCCTCTCATCCAGTGTAAAAGATTAGAAAAGTGTTATGGTCAAGGGTATTAATTAAAAAACAAAAGCTTCATGAATTTAGCTTCTACGTTCCACGCTGGCTCTGATCCCGGGAGTGTATGCTACCATCCACCAACACCACAATAAGGTTAAACAAAAATAGAACATGTAAAAAGTTCTTAGTCCTGAGTATGAATGAACACAAGCAATAAGTTATAGTAAGGAAGAAACATTAATCTTGGATGAAACATTCACAGGCTTTAAAAAAAAAAAAAAAGTAGTTCCCTGATCACCTTGGGCCAAGCATTGAGAACAGATGGAAGCCCAGCGATAAAATATGTTCCATGCAGCAGCCAAGAGCAGGCACATCCTTCAAATAAAAATACAAACCCAAGTTCATCGGCAAGATCAATCTTGCATTTCCAATCACTCAGCAGTAACACGCTGCATTAACTACATTTAATCAGGATTTTATTAATACAATTATGATGGACTATAAATCTGAAGCAACTTAGCTTGCTGAAAGAACACGGACTCTCAAAGGCCATTAAAACTTGCGCCTTACATCTTGTTGTGTTTTATGCTAATTCACTTGTTTCATTTTATGAAAAAACAATAAGATTTTATAGCCAGCAGTGCTCTCAATGGTAAATTGACCCCACGGTCTCATCTGCTGTGCCATGGGGCTCACAGTCTCACTCCTGCCCACTCCCCTGTTAGTGAGGGGCTGCCGTCCTATTTGGTCTGCCCACTTCCCAGGCAGCTGTGACTCACAGTCCTGCCCAATTGCCTGGGTGGGCCCACAGTTTCATCTGCTTTACCATTTATTTGTTAGAGAGAGCCATTTACCAGGCAGATGTGGCTCATAATCCTATCCATTCTGCCCAATTATCTGGCAGATTGGGGCCACAGTTTCATCTGCTCTGCCCATGTCCTAGTCAGACAGGAACCACAGCTCTATATGGTATGACTATTTCCCTAGCAGATTAGGCCCAGCCACATTTATTTTGTCTATTTTCCTTCCAGATGGGGCTCACCGTTCTGCCCATTTCACTGGTAGATTGGGCCCACAGTTTCATCGGCTATGCCCATTCCACGTTGGAGTGGGGCGGGTCCCATAATCCCACCTGGTGGGCCCTTCCCCCTGGAAGATATGACCCACAATCCCATCTTCTGCACGTCACAGGCACATTTTCCTGGCAGATGAGGCCCACAATCTGATGTGTCTGTTTTCCAGCCTCCTGGTGGCAGACACGGCAGATAGGCCAGCCCTATAACTTGGAACACCCAGAAATTTGCCTTTGAACATTAGGGGGCAGCAAAATCCTTTTATCTAAGGAAACCAATTGATCTCAGCTTGACCGTTTTATTTTCATTTTCTCAAACAATATTTGTAAAGGCTGCGACTGGGGCAAATATGTTTCTCAATAGCAGCCTTCAGCGTGCTGCCACTTTTTGCATAAAATGTGCAGTTTTATTAAAAAGGTATAGGCGTCACATGGCAATCCATACTCAACACAAAAATTATTAAAAAAAGAAATACAAGGAGCACATTTTATTTACTCAGTTGAACTGCGTGTTCGTGAGGTGCCAACCAAGGTAAAGAGTACTTATATGGAGGATTAAGTGTATCTACCCATCTAATGCAAGAGGCTCAAAATAATTTGTTTACTCTTTGGGATTTCTGATTTATTTGCAGTTGTTAAGAAATGCTCCCCGGGATTTAACCCGTCATAGCCTTGAGAAAGCCCTAGGCCATCGAGCCATGTAGGAGCGAAACACGTGTCGGCTGCTCAAAGAACGCAGCTATTATACAACGGTGCAATTATTCACGTTTGGAAGAAATCATTTGTTAGCAACTGCAAATAAAACAGAAATTTCAAAGAGAAAACAAAGGATTTTGAGTCCTCTTTATTACATGGGTAGATACACTTCATCCTCCCTACTAGTATACCAATATTGAAGTTAAGTAGGTCCATACCTCCCCAAGTAGACTACCACCCAACCAAGATTATTGGTATTACTCAAGGGGTAGGGAGAGCTGGACTCTGATGCACACCATCGTAACTACAAGGTAAAGCGTAGTTTGCTTAAAATATTTTCACTGGGCAACTCTCTTTAGACGGCCTTGATCATGGCAACATGGAAACACAAAAAGGTAAAAATATATCTGGACCTATGCACTTCCTGTAACCAATCAACACCAAATAACCTGTGAACACAAAAGGCTGTCTGTAGGTATTTATTTTAGTACATAAAATGTACTGAAAAAGCAAATAAGGGTATCTGCTGCATCAACAAAGAAATGGGAAGTGCTAGATCAGACATTGGTGTGCTATTCTCCCAAATGTATAGCCTTTCACCCTCCTGTTTTGCTGAACTCATTTTTGTTGGCTTTAGGACCAGCGGCGGCCCACCCATTAGGGCGGAGGATCATCGCCCCCCTGCAGCCAGTGCAGCAAAAGTAAAAAATAAAATAGTAATAAAATGAATTATATTTTTATTTTTCACTGTTTCCAGCCCGAGCAGTGCTTGGGGCGGGGCATTGCTGCTGACTGGCAGCAGTGGCGTGGTGCTCATTCCACCAGTTTACACTGCGCATGTCACTTTGGCCGGCTGTCTTGCGACGGTCAGCCTGGCATGCGCAGAGTTAAGCTCTCCACCTAGCTGTCCAAGACAGCTGGGTGGAGATCAGGCACAGGCCCCCTGTGCCTGCTGGAGCGTCGAGGCAGCCCACTCAGGCCAGTCCTGCCGCTGCTCTCATGCTGCTCATCTGCAGCATGATAGCAGCGTAGTGATTTGGAAAGAGGAGCTGGCTGAGGCTCTAGGATTGCGCCGACTACAATGAAGACAAGGAAGAGTGGGTAGGGTAAGTACGTTTTTCATTTATTTTTATCTTTTTGGCATTTGGTACAAACGCAAGGTTTGTATTTCACAGGACAGTTGAAGTCATGTGATAGTATTGGAGAACAGCACCTGAAACTGTTGACAGTGAAAATGCATTGTTGTTCTTTGAAGTAACTATGACTCACTGCAGTAGAATAACTTGTATACATTTAATTGCATAATGTCGACACGCTTATTAGTATATTATTCCCACCGACAGAATTTGCTCCGACCATTAGTTATAATGGAACTGACTTCTGCCCCTTTCTTAAATATCAGAGCGTCATCTTCAGGCTCAACACCAACCACTGGAAAATTCGACAGGCACCGTGAGAAACTCGCATTGCCTTAAGCCTTAATTCCAGAGCTCTCAGTCATGGCCCGTTATAAAATCTGTTAACTAGCCATTATTGAGAGCTTTGGAATTTGAGCCTAAAGGCATTGTGTTGTATTACAGTGCCTGCCACTGGGTGTGGCGCTCAGCTCGACAACCCTCCACTGTTGAGGGTCACCACCTGCCACTGTTTAGGACTCTGTGCATGTTACCACTGCTAACCAGTGCTAAAGTGGTTGCGCCCTCCCATTCAAACATGGTAACATTGGCCTAAACCCAATTGGAACATTCAGTTCATTTGGAAGTCCCCAGTAAAGTGGTACTACATGTACCCAGGGCCTGTAAATTAAATGCTGGTAGTATGCCTGCACTGCTCATTGTGCCACCCACTAAAGTAGCATTTTAAAAGTATGTCTCAGGCCTGCCCTGCTGCTTGTAGTGCAGTTTTAAATTGCCATTTCGACTTGGCAAAATACACCTTTTGCCAAGCCTAAACCTTCCTTTTTAATACTTGTAAGTCACCCCTAAGGAAGGCCCTAAATGCTCATAGGGCAGGGTGCATTGTATCTAAAATGTAGGATATGTATACTTTGTTTTGCATGTCCTTGCAGTGAAAAACTCGTAAGTCGTTTTTGACTGTAGTAAGACATATCGCTCCCATTGTCTAACACTGGGTTACCTTATTAGATTTAATATGTGTTAACTTTAGATGTGGAGCAGATAGAAATATACCGTTTATACTCAAATGAATTGTAATTTATAAACCTCTTTAATGGTAAAGCCTGATTTTAAATTAGATTATTGAAAATGCCACTTTTAGAAGTTAAACACACACAATTGATGGACGTGCTCTCCATGCCACTGGAATCAAGCTATTCTGGCTGATGAGGGGTGAAACCCAGAAACCGGTCCTAGGATGCTTGTTTCCAGTCCAGGGAGGACCTGGTCTGGCAGTTCGGGCTGGACTGTTCCCATTGGGCGCAGGGTCAAGACTGATTTGCATATGGCTGGGTTCAAACTGGAATGGCATGGGGAGCAAAAAAACGATGGATTTAGGCCCAGATCTCTGTACTGGGGTGAATGTATGACATTGTTCTGCATTCTGTCCATCAATTGTTATTTTTCCACTTTTAGGAAGTTGGCATTATCTTGTCCCAACCATTTGTGGCTTCTGTCAGTGTGCTGGGGCACATGACTGTGAATGGCTCTGCTGCTGGGTTTGTGTATTGCTTTCAGGCTGTAACATAAAGGGGGCTTAGATGTTGGCAGAATGGGCTATCCTGGCAGGATGACTGGAGAGGGGAGGTACTCGGCCCTCTTACAGTTCAAAGGGTTTTGCCTCATGCACACACGCAAAGGAATCCAACAAATGTCCTGCCCTGCCTTTTGTCACCCCCAGAAAGTTTGGAGCAGTGACAGGGGAAGGGGAAAAACTTTCCAGAACCAGATGTGGAGGAAGAAAGAGAGAACCCCATACAAAGGTTGGCACCGGGTATAAATAATGGAACACCTGAGCCACTCTTCTGAACACTCCTGGACCTGTGGAAGATTCAGAAGAAGGACTGTCCTGGTGTCAGCGGACTTCCCTGCTGCTTGAAGGACAGCCTTACTGTCTGAAGAAGGAAGACTGGACTTGCTTGCCTTGCTCCCAGGCTACCTAGAGTTACTCCAAGGGTCAGTTTGCTGACCTCCTGTATGAGCAACAGGGACACAAGCTTTAGAGGCCTCCCTGCAACTGCCCCTGCAGCTGACCTACAAATGGACCTGCTGGAGCCCTGACTTAGCTAGAGTGAGTCCCTAATTCCCAAGAGATGCCCTCCCAGGTCCTGGACCCCCAGCTGGCAGCAGAGTGTACTCCTCCTGAGGAAAGGTGAGAATCCTGAAGCTTGGGCTCCTCACAACCAGGCCTGTTCATGTTAAGACACTGCTGCCCGCGACAACAGCCGCTGTGAAGCTCTGGTGAGACCTTCTCTTCGCGCTGATAGTGACCGCCAGCGACGACGGGCAACGTGAAACATGCCCTTTGTGCTAAAGCAACGACATCCTGCGATGACCGCCAACACGAAGTTACAACAACAACCATCTGCTCCGCCGGACCGGCTCTTTGCGCTTAAGTGACAACAGATGTCCGTGACGTCCGGCCTGCCGTTTGCGCTACAGCTACGACCATCCACGGCACTCAGCCTCTTTCTCGCAGCCTCCTCCAAAGCAAATGGAACACTTGGCACCAGACTTGAGAAGGTAACTTTTCAGCGGGACTAAACTAGTCCCTAGATCGGACCCGGACTCCATCGCGATCAGCCTGAACTTGTGACTTTTCGTCGGTCTAGTGCGACTACATACTCGTGCATGGCACTTTGTGCTTTTAGATGCTATTTTCACTTAAAACGGAATATTTCCAGTTCTACTAACTGAATTTTCATTGTCACGGTATCATTTTATTTATTAAAATTCAGTCTATGTTCTACATTGATTAGGGATTTTTCTTGGGTTGTGTTTTCACTTTATTACTGTTTGTGTGTTGCATAAATACTTGCCCCTAAGTTAAGCTTAACTGCTTTGTGCCAAGCTACCCGAGGGTTGAGCACTGCAAATTTATTGACTTTGTGGTTCACCCTCACAAGGATTGTGGTTGTTGCCCGAGTGTGAATTCCACCTCCCTCAGCCAATAACCTAGTTTCTTACAGGAAGGATTTTAGATTGCCGCATAATCAGGGACAACTTAAAGATTTTGGGGGCCCCGGGCCAAACAATTTGGGGCCCCCTGCTCGGAACAACTCTGTATTTATTATCCATTTTCAACTCATTCACAGCCTCAACAACTATGCCTTGATCATTGACAACCCACTTTGTTGGTCTCCAAACTTTTAAGGGGACCCCAGTCCTCAGCTGGCCTTATTTCAATGCAAAGCCTTTGAATATTTATGAGATATTGGAGACCTGGGTGCCCCTTTTCATATTACGCAGGGGTCCGCATTATGTTTTTTTGTGTTATGCCACTGTCTGGACCATCCTGAATGCTTAATCATGGGGCCCCTGGAAAGGTGGGGGCCAGAGCCCACTTTGCCCATGCCTTAAAACATCTCTCCGCATAATATCTGACTTTGGGTACAGAATGATTAAGCTACTGTATAATTGTCTGCACCATTTCTTACTGTTCCTCATGGGAAATGTAGTTCAATTTTCTCTGTTCCTCTTTGCTGCAAGGAGTAAAGAAAAAATCTAATCTATAAAAAGGGCCTCGGTTCGTGCTACAAAATCTATTCTCTCCACAAAGCTTGCAAAATGAAATTAAACTCCCCTCCAATGATTCCCACTTGTAGACGCGCTATCAATCACATTTAGTGACCATTCCCTGAAACCCTTCTGTTCAATCCTTACAAATCAATGCCCAACCAGACTCTAATTCACTTCATTCAATATACCCAATTGTACGGCAGAGAGTACACATTCAATTGCCTCATAAGTTATAATAATGTCCAATGCCAAATAATTTTACAACAAACGCAAACACACCAACAATTACTTTCCTATAGTATTTTTGGGTGATCTTTATTCATAAAGCCCTGAGAACTACACAGATCCAGAAATGCAGTGAGTGAATGACGCAAAAATCACTAAAGGAAACATGCTCCTGGAAGCATACCTGAAATCATCTGGACCTCTTCCGGAGTCACAGATGGTGTAGTTGTGGAGGTGAAGTAAATCCAACCTATTGTTGGTGTGTGCAAGGATCCACACACTTCACATCCACTGGATGACAGACACCTCTCGCAAGCCCAATACAGGTTTCTGCTCAGCCATCAGCACATAGGAGGGTCATACATGTGTTTAAGATCATGTAAGTTTAGACAAGTATTATTTCAATAATAAATTGGTATTCACTTTCAGAGAACGAGGAACTGTGAGGTTCACCCATGTGATTTAGTTGATACTAGCTTGAGCTGTTGAATCACCGCAGTTCCAGGCGGTCCTGCTGGTGTGTATGTTTGTTCATTGCTCTCCTTCAGGATGCTACTTTAGTTCAAGTTCGAAAATGTACTGGGGTTGCTTGTGTTCTTGACAGGTAATAGGGAACCTGGCCTAACAGTCCGGTCTGACAGTCCTTTGTAAGGCTGATATGCATAGGCCTGGTGCCTGTCTGAAATGGAACAGGTGAGCTAAAAACAATGGACTGGAATGCAGGCCGGCATAATTATCAGTGCCCGAGGTTAATTTAAACATTGCATCCATCACTTATTCTGCTGACTAGTTGAGTCTAAGTTGGAGGGGTATGACCATTAGCTGGTCCACAACGTCCTGTGCCAATGGACTGAAGCTGCATCTCCCGGATGATGGCCAATGAGGTCAACACCAGTCTGAAGCTCCTTGTATTCCTGCGAAGAGGAGATGTGGCCTAGCAGGTCGGTCTGGACCGGACCGTCCTTGGTGGCGCAGGGCCAATACTGATTTGTATTTGGCAGATTGCTGTATGTAATCAGAGTCATGATCCAAAATATGATTGCTTGGAATACAGCCCAAAGTAACTACCAGCAGTTGAGGTTAACTCAAAAGTTCTTGCTCATCACATTCTGTGATGTTTATAATGATTTCAAGGCATCTTTCTCTATTGTGTGGCTTTGGTGCAATTCTGTGTGTATGTGGGTGTGGTAGGTTTAAGTTAATTTCTCCTTGAGAAGAAGACAATGAAGTGCTGTTGAGGTGACCAACATTTTACCAACTATTTTACGTGAAGCCACATTGTGCCAGGCACTGTGTCTATTGTGTACCACTGGTATTTGGAGAAGTATGAGAATGTTTAGGTTTAGATGTGCTGTTGAGAGGGAAAAAAAGCTTAGTCAACTACAAAGCTTGGAACTGTATTGTGTGCAGGCTGATACCAGAAGCTCTATCTATGTGTGTACTGTTGTAGCGTAGCTAACTAGATAGCAGAGAACTGAGTTGTAAGCACAATGGTGCCAGGGACAGTGTCTAATGCATAATATGGCATAGAACGATGTGGATGTGCTCTTAGGGTGGCCAATGCTATATGGCTTGCAGCTATATTGTGCATAGGATGGTTCCAGGGGTTGTGTCTAATTTGTACATTTGATGTAGGTTGAAGTAGTGACATGAAAGTAACTAAAGCCATGCCACAATTGTTCATGGTATTTAATATCATTCATGAATAAGGATAGTCCAAGTCTGTGGCACAGATTTTTCTGCAGAAAAGAAGATTAGTTAATAAGCACAGATCTGGGAATTTACTCTTAGGTTTTAGAAATTCCTGACGGATTTTACCCTGAGCCGCTGGAATCAATTGTGCTCCTCCTTTCATTTTCTCTGATCTCACATTTAGCAAGAGGACTTTAATCAAAATTGAACAGTAGCCAAACAGGTGTCATTTTGTGTTCTAGGCAACTCCAAATTCAGCTCTCTGAATGTTGGCTTCAGCCAGCAAAGTGTGATGACTGTGTCTGCTGGACAATACAGCCCAAGCCTGCCATTGGAGACCATCTCAATGCTTCCTTTCAAAAGGCTATCCATGAGTTACATGTGTAACTTCGCGGTGGCATGGTCTAGAGTGTCTACGGCAGCCCTGCGACAGGGGCATAACACAGGCCCCCGCAGCCCCCGCGATGCGGGGGGGCCCCGAGCTGCGGGGGGCCCCCTCAGCACAATACTCAGGCCCAAGAGCTCCGGATTAAATTCGGAGTGGGGGCCCCTCCGTGTACGTGGCAGGGGGGCCCCCTCAACTTTCGTTACGCCACTGCCCTGCGATGCAGACCAATGAATATAGTCACTTCTCCCTCATACTCTGATGCAAAGTCTCTTAGTTGATAAGAAGAATAGACTCTGTGCTTGAGAACCATCTGCAAGATAATGCAACTAAAAACATTGAAGAAGCTGTGACATTGAAGTTTAGCAATAATACCAGCAAAGGGTTTATAGGTCTGGAACGACCATCTTCATTTAAAGAGAAGGCGACCTAGTTTGGCAGATGGTGTAATAATAGCATCCTCGAGTAAGCCTGAGATATATGCGACTATCCAAAGCAATATTCCCAATGGTCCTGGAAGGTCAGGGGAACCGAGGGAGGACCTGGAGCTGCTGTATGACTTTAGTACCTAAATACTGTTTCCATTTAACCGGTTTTTAAGTTATGTATTTTAATAGTGAGCTCAATGTCATGTCATGCTAACAGCGCTAATTCGATAAAAAAATAAAGTTTCATTTGATTTCATTAGAGAGTGGAAAAACTACAAATTGGTCAAATGTCTTGCTGAGCGGGAGACCAAACTGAGTTTACCTTCTTCATTGCAGAGTTCAGTACCTCATGATGATTAAATGCAATGGAAAAGCATTGATTGAAAAGGAATACTGATTTAGGGTAGATCAATGAGTCTAGTCAAAAAGTACAGTTGGATATGAAGGAATTTGGTTAACTTAATCACCTTCAACCCTGGTTATCCACAGCATTCTGAAACATCAACAGTACAGTGGTAGGGACTATATAAAAGTCAAGTTGTGACCATTAAGGTTATTAAGCTCAGAGCCGGACCAAATAGTTTCAGCTCACAAAGATCACAGAGGCAGCCCATGCATATCAAGCCAAGGTCACTGAGGCAGTCCATGGATATCAAGCCAAGGTCCCTGAGCATGTACATGGATATCAAACCAAGGTCACTGAGGCAGCCCATGGATAATAAGCCAAGGTCACTGTGGCAGGCCATGCACATCAAGCCAAGGTCACCGAGGCAGCCCATGCATGTCAAGCCAAGGCCACAGAGGCAGCCCATGCATATCACGTCATGGTCACTGAGGCAGGCCAAGCATATCGAGCCAAGGTCATTGAGGCAGCCCATGCATATTAAGCCAAGGTCACTGAGGCAGCCCATGCACATCAAGCTAAGGTGACTGAGGCAGCCCATGCATATCAAGCCAAGGTCACTGAGGTAGCCCACGCACATCAAGCCAAGGTGACTGAGGCAGCCCATGCATATCGAGCCAAGGTCACTGATGTAGTTAATGGATCTCAAGCCAAGGCCACTGAGGCAGGCCATGGATATTAAGCCTGGGTCACTGAGGTAGTCCATGGATCTCAAGCCAAGTTCACTGAGGCAGTCCATGGATATTAAGCCAAGGTCACTGAGACAGGCCATGGATATTAAGCCAAGGTCACTGAGGTAGGCCATGGATATTAAGCCAAGGTCACTGAGGTAGTCCATGCATATCGAGCCAAGGTCACTGAGGCAGGCCATGCATATCAAGCCAAGGTCATTGAGGCAGGCCATGCATATTGAGCCACGGTCACTGAGGCAGCCCATGCATATCAAGCCAAGGTCACTGAGGTAGCCCATGCATATTAAGCCAAGGTCACTGAGGCAGCCCATGCACATCAATCCAAGGTGACTGAGGCAGCCCATGCATATCGAGCCAAGGTCACTGATGTAGTTAATGGATCTCAAGTCATGGTCACTGAGGCAGTCCATGGATATTAAGCCAAGGTCACTGAGGTGGTCCAAGGATCTCAAGCCAAGGTCACTGAGGCAGTCCATGGATCTCAAGCCAAGGTCACTGAGGCAGTCCATGGATATTAAGCCAAAGTCACTGAGGCAGCCCATGCATATCAAGCCAAGGTCACTGAGGCAGGCCATGCATATCGAGCCAAGGTGACTGAGGTAGCCCATGCATATCACGCCAAGGTCACTGAGGCAGGCCATGCATATCGAGCCAAGGTCAAGTGAGGCAGCCCTTGCATATCAAGCCAAGGTCACCAAGGCAGTCCATGGATATTAAGCCAAGGTCACTGAGGCAGCCCATGCATATCAAGCCAAGGTCACTGAGGCAGGCCATGCATATGAAGCCAAGGTCGCTGAGGCAGCCCATGCATATGAAGCCAAGGTCACTGATGTAGTTAATGGATCTCAAGCCAAGGCCACTGAGGCAGGCCATGCATATCAAGCCAAGGTCACTGAGGCAGCCCATGCTTATCAAACCAAGGTCACTGAGGCAGGCCATGCATATCGAGCCAAGGTCATTGAGACAGGCCATGCATATCAAGCCGAGGTCTTTGAGACAGTCCATGCATATCGAGCCAATGTGACTGAGGCAGCTCATGCATATCACGCCAAGGTCACAGAGGCAGCCATGCATATCAAGCCAAGATCACTGAGGCAGGCCATGCATATCGAGCCAAGGTGACTGAGGCAGCCCATGCATATCACGCCAAGGTCACTGAGGCAGGCCATGCATATCGAGCCAAGGTCACTGAGG
The DNA here is from genome assembly GCA_963921515.1 of Calotriton arnoldi. NCBI lineage: Eukaryota > Metazoa > Chordata > Amphibia > Caudata > Salamandridae > Calotriton > Calotriton arnoldi. The sequence goes on from CAWUFW010004705.1 coordinate 649,620, forward strand.
CAGCCCATGCATATCAAGCCAAGGTCGCTGAGGAAGCCCATGCATATTAAGCCAAGTGACTGAGGCAGCCCATGCACATCAATCCAAGGTGACTGAGGCAGCCCATGCATATCGAGCCAAGGTCACTGATGTAGTTAATGGATCTCAAGTCATGGTCACTGAGGCAGTCCATGGATATTAAGCCAAGGTCACTGAGGTGGTCCATGGATCTCAAGCCAAGGTCACTGGTGTAGTTAATGGATCTCAAGCCAAGGCCACTGAGGCAGTCCATGCATATCAAGCCAAGGTCACTGAGGCAGCCCATGCATATCAAGCCAAGGTCACTGAGGCAGCCCATGCATATCAAGCCAAAGTCACTGAGGCAGCCCATGCATATCGAGCCAAGGTGACTGAGGCAGCCCATGCATATCAAGCTAAGGTCATTGAGGCAGCCCATGCATATCGAGCCAAGGTGACTGAGGCAGCCCATGCATATTAAGCCAAGATCACTGAGGCAGCCCATGCACATAAAGCCAAAGTGACTGAGGCAGCCCATTCATATCAAGCCAAGGTCCCTGAGGCAGGCAATGCATATTAAGCCAAGGTCACTGAGGCAGCCCATGCACATAAAGCCAAAGTGACTGAGGCAGCCCATTCATATCAAGCCAAAGTCCCTGAGGCAGGCAATGCATATCAAGCCAAGGTCACTGAGGTAGTCCATGGATCTCAAGCCAAGGTCACTGAGGCAGCCCATGCATATCAAGCCAAGGTCACTGAGGCAGGCCATGCATATCAAGCCAAGGTCACAGAGGCAGCCCATGCATATCAAGCCAAGGTCACTGAGGCAGCCCATGCATATCAAGCCAAGGTCACTGAGGCAGCCCATGCATATCAAGCCAAGGCCACTGAGGCAGCCCATGCATATCAAGCCAAGGTCATTGAGGCAGCCAATACATATCGTGCCAAGGTCACTGAGGCATCCCGTGCATATCGAGCCAAGGTCACTGAGGCATCGCATGCATATTGAGCCAAGGTAATAGAGGCAGCCCATGCATATTGAGCCAAGGTGACAGTGGCAGGCCATACATATCAAGCCAAGGTCACTGAGGCAGACCATGCATATTAAGCCAAGGTCACTGATGCAGCCCTTCACATCAAGCCAAGGTGACTGAGGCATCCCATTCATATCAAGCCAAGGTCACTGAGGCAGACCATGGACATCAAGCCAAGGTCCCTGAGGCAGGCCATGCATATCAAGCCAAGGTCACTGAGGTTGTCCATGGATCTCAAGCCAAGGTTACAGATGTAGTTAATAGATCTCAAGCCATGGTCACTGAGGCATTCCATGGATATTAAGCCAAGGTGACTGAGGCAGCCCATGCATATCAAGCCAAGGTGACTGAGGCAGGCCATGCATATCAAGCCAAGGTCACTGAGGCAGCCCATGCATATCAAGCCAAGGTCACTGATGTAGTTAAGGGATCTCAAGCCAAGGCCACTGAGGCAGGCCATGCATATCAAGCCAAGGTCACTGAGGCAGCCCATGCATATCAAGCCAAGGTCACTGAGGCAGCCCATGCATATCAAGCCAAGGTCACTGAGGCAGCCCATGCATATCGAGCCAAGGTGACTGAGGCAGCCCATGCATATCAATCCAAGGTCACTGAGGCAGCCCATGCATATCGAGCCAAGGTGACTGAGGCAGCCCATGCATATTAAGCCAAGGTCACTGAGGCAGCCCATGCACATAAAGCCAAGTTGACTGAGGCAGCCCATTCATATCAAGCCAAGGTCGCTGAGGCAGGCAATGCATATCAAGCCAAGGTTACGGAGGTAGTCCATGGATCTCAAGCCAAGGTCACTGAGGCAGGCCATGCATATCAAGCCAAGGTCACTGAGGCAGCCCATGCATATCAAGCCAAGGTCACTGAGGCAGCTCATGCATATCAAGCCTAGGTCACTGAGGTAGTCCATGGGACTCAAGCCAAGGTCCCTGAGGTAGTCCATGGATATCAAGCCAAGGTCACTGAGGTAGTCCATGGATATCAAGCCAAGATCACTGAGGCAGCCAATGCACATCAAGCCAAGGTCACTGAGACAACCCATGCATATTAAGCCAAGATCACGGAGGCAGCCCATGCTTTTCAAGCCAAGGTCACTGAGGAAGCCCATGCATATCAAGCCAAGGTCACTGAGACAACCCATGCATATTAAGCCAAGATCACGGAGGCAGCCCATGCTTTTCAAGCCAAGGTCACTGAGGAAGCCCATGCATATCAAGCCATGGTCACTGAGGTAGTCCATGGATCAAGCCATGGTCACTGAGGCAGGCCATCGATCTCAAGCCAAGGTCCCTGAGGTAGTCCATGGATATCAAGCCAAGGTCACTCAGGTAAGTCTATGGATATCAAGCCAAGGTCACTGAGGCAGCCCATGCAAACCAAAGAACATAGAATGCCACTGACGTTCTGTGATGGCTGAACATTTTTGAATGGTGCTACTTATATGGATAAACTAAAAGCACAAATTTGAGAATTAAAATTAAAAGTTCAAACCTACTAACTGTAATTTGTACGTTTTTTCCTGTGCCCTAGGGCCTGGTTCAGAAAGCCCTAGTTTCTAAAGTCAGAAATCTACTTTATAGGTTTTCTGATACCTTTGAAGTCCACTTCTATCTACTGCATCTTCATAAACTTCGCCAGACTCTTAAACATTTGGAAAGTCATGATTCTATAGCAGTGCTCCAGCTTGCAGACATTTGTTCATAAAGATTTACCAGTAGGGGACGGAAATGTGTATTTACACATAAAACCTTTTGGCGGTTAGAGGGGTTATTCTATGTAAAACCCCCCTCTAAATACACCCACTGATAAATGGAGGTGCATTTTTCCACCCCGGTTACAGACGCTCTAATATTTTGGAAGTAATCTTAGGTGCATACATTTGTTGGAAAATCCACTGAAATGTTTGCTAACACAGAAAAAGTTATTACGTTGGAGGTCTTAACAACATTTTCAATGTCCACATTTCTGCGCGTCCCCCGAGTCTACGCATATCTGCAGTCCTAATCGTAAACCAGGAGGGGAATGGGATGTCTCAAAAGGCCCAAGCATGGGCCTCAAATAGCTTGAGTAAGATGTCCACTGTGCAGCCCTGCACACTTTGTTATGCTAGGTTATGTGTATTTGTAAAGCACACTACCACCCGCCAGGGTATCCTGGCACTGGGCAGGTGTGTGTCTAGGCCTGCCTATGGTAGCTCTAGGAAACACAAAACACACATTAAATGACTAAGTGCCATTGAGTAGCTAGTGTTTGTTTAAATAGTCACTACGAGGGAGGAGCTTCAGCGTGGATGATAAGTACAACTTCAGAAGCTCCAAGCTGTAGGATGCTGGTCCTCAGCCGTTCTACTTTTAAACTTAGGGTAAATCATGACTGTCAGAATCAACTACTGCGCATAGCTCTTGTCTATGGGGTTGTACGTTCTGTTTTACTCTTAGACAACAGACTACTAGTCGGTGTACATTGCGTTTTACAAAACTACTTAAAATAAACAAGTTTAACTTTGGAGAAGCTAGTACAAATGTGAACACTTGCAGAGGAGTGGCACAAAGTGACAGGTACACCAGCCCTACCACAGCAGGAGTTTGGCCATTCAGCACTTATCGTAGACACCAGCTGGGACTTTAGCCTGCTCAGGTGAATGGTCAGTCAACCCTGCCCTAAACTTACAATTCCACTTACTCTGAGTCTGTGATTGAGGAAGTGGAAGAAACACAAACATCCTTCTTTACGTTCTGTATTATACCTGGGTGAACAATATGGGCCTTGATAAATAGTGGGTGTATAGTGCTTCTGGCGTGATAGAAAGCAGCGCTTGGAGCATACTGTAGAACGCAACCTTTAAAAATACATGGAAACGGGGGGGTGGCCAAGCAGGCCAACATGGAGGACGCACTGTAAGTGAGCTCCCAGCAGTCGTCCCTTTACCCGTTAACATCCTGCCCACACTATCATCAAATTTTAGCCCCTGACAACATCGAGGACAGTGGATGAGGCGGGGAGTGCCCCGAAGCGACAGGGTTGGCTGCAGTCCCCGGCGGCGCATGGGACAAACAAGAGGCACCGGACAACATTGGCCCGAAGACCACCGACTGCGGCCTGGGACTGAGGCCACCAAGGACTTGGCCCTGAAGAAAGACAGCGGGCCTCAGCATCAAACGTAGTTGGCTGGTGAAGAGGCGGCCGAGGGAGCACGACAAAGAAGCCTGGGCCGGATAGCCACGCGCTTGCCAGAGGGACGCGGTGTGGGTGAAGAGTCATGCTCGCGAGTGCCGAGCGGCCGGGCAGTAGGTGTTTGTGATACTTAGGGGAACAGTAGAGGTTTGCCGCTGTGGGCCAGGTCTGTGACCTTGCACGTTGGGCGACGTGAGAGGGCCCTGGTGCCCACTCCATCAGACATAGCCCGGCGCCTCGGGCAGATCGTTGAGGCTGTGGCGACCACAGCCTAGCAGATCGGTGCCAGAGGCTTGTCAGATGGACCTTCCTGATCCTGGCCAGTGCTAGGCCCCTTTCTGGCAGTGTCAGGCCGAAGGGCCCTGTGTAGACAGCGTGGCTGCAGGCGTAAGGCCCTTTTAAGGCCACCCGTTGTGGACTTAAAAGTTAGATCAGACTGAGGCGGGGTTGTGGGCCCACCAGGCGTCAGGGGGCAACGCCTGGCCTATGTGGCGGTACAGTGATGATTATTGAGCTACTGATGAAGGCCCTCTGCCCGTCCGAGACGGCAGGAGGATATAAGGGCTGCTTACAGCGCTTTATACAGCTCTCATTGAAGGGATCCCAGTGAGTGCGGTAGAGGCCAGAAGAGACATTGCCGGCCAGATCACAAGGATTCGGTGGAGTGACTTTTCCTTGGAAGTTTCCTGTCTATGCGCTAACTGGTCTGCAAAACTGAGGGGCTGACAGTGTCTGTCACACCGGGCGCAAGACTCCATTAGGGGGCCACGCTGAGGCAGGTGTCCTAGTCATGGAAGCGTTCAGGCCAGGTCCTGGTGCGGCTTGCAACAAAGGACTGGCAGAGGCTGGAAGAAACTCATCCGGTGCGCTCCTGCGCTGAGGACCATCTCCTATCCTGTCCATGGTGAGTTGTGGAGAGGGGCTGCATGCTGCCGACTGCTCATGCCGCCCCTCGGGATCGCATACAGGGGTCTGGCAGGTCATGCTCACCAGTGAAGCCGAAAAGTGACGTAGAGAAATCCGATAAGATTGCAGTCCAACATGACCAAAGATAAACTACCCTTTAAGATGGCCAAACAAAGCACCATGGACAAATATGCCAACATTGGCACCACGGCTCCGGAATCAGGCAGGCCGGTAGGTGCCGACCCAGGCAACGCAGTGCCGCTGGCGGCCATTACGCAGTCCAGAGATATGCTGGATGGTAAGATTGGCGCATTCGGCTCTGATGTTACCCTGCTTCGTCAAGATCTCCGGAAAGCATTGGAAAGGATCACTGAGGCAGAGACTAGGGTGTCAGGCATCGAAGGCTCGGTCATCGCCCTACAACAGGTGGTCAACATGCTGACAGTCATGACAAAGAAACTGGTGGCGCGGGTGGAGGATGCCATAGACCGCACCCGTTGCAATAATCTGCGATTTGTTGGCTTTCCTGAGGGGTGTGAAGGCTCATCTATGGAAAAGTTCCAGACGCAATGGCTTGATCAATAGTACCTGCAGAGTCACTCCTGTGTGCTTTGTGGTGGAGAGGGCAAAGAGCATTGGAGAAGAAGCCTCCTCATGGGGTGAGACCGCGACCAGTGATAGCCAAGATTCTCAATTACATGGATAGGGACACAATCCTTGAATATGAGCGGATCCTTTTCAATCACAAAACATAATGATAATCCCGGACTAAATGAAAATGGTGAAACAACAGGGTCAATCATTCACGGCAGCAAAACAGCGCCTGCAAGACCTCAAAATTCATTACATGTTGCTCTATCCTGCCCGCTTAAGGGTCATCTTCAATTCACAGACTCTGTTCTTCGACTCTCCAGAGGATGTTTTCACCTGGGTGGATGAATCGGTGACACTGAAACCACACACTCTGTCCCAAAGCGATAGACGGAACCATCCCACAAAGTCCACTGTGAAGTGCCATAATTGATCCCGCTCCTCCTAGAGAACAAACACATACAAATGATGCACCCTAGTTACCATATGATGGATCTGTGAGGCATGCATGTTCCAAGCCAGAGGTTGACTGTTCTAGTACAACTGATACCACTTGGGCGTTGGACATTCTCTATGCATTTGTCATGTGGGACCTATATGTTCGACTGCACTCCTAGAGATACAGGTTTAATTCTCTCTTGCACGGTTTCTTAGTTGGGAAGGGAGATGGGGATCCATTGGCGATGCCCTCTTGGTGGCCCCCGTTGGGGTCCTGGGAGGGTCTCTTCTGCGACAGGTACTTCTCGTTCACTGAAGTATGGGGGAGGGAAAGGGGAGATTGTTTGAATGTTTTTGGTTGCAATGCACAGATCCAGCACACATGTCCCCCTAGGTCTATATGCAGAAGCCCAAATTTACTTACCGTAGCTGTTGATGAATGACACAGACCCCACTGGTCCCTTAGGGCATATCCATGTTATTACATGGAATGTGCGAGGGGTCCTTGACAAGATTAAACGAGGCACGGTTTTAAAAAAACAGGCCAAAAGAGCGAGGGCAAACATCCTCCTCCTGCAGGAGACACTTCTTCTAGGTTTCAAAGTCGCTTGCCTTGCCAGGTATGGCTATACATAGATATTCCACTCTGGGTACACGAGGGGATAATGAGGTATAGGTATCCTAATCCATCGCAGAGTCCCCTTCCAGTCCACCAGAGTCTGGACAGACGGTTATAGTTGATATTCGCCAGTAGCTGCCACACTATAGGGGGAGTCTCTCACATTTAGCAGTGTGTATGTCCCCCTCCTCAGGGAGACTTTTGTAGACTGGGTGATCGACCTGTGGGGGGAACTACCCGGCGGTCTTTCAGTGATCGGTGGGGATTGGAACGATGTGATGCATCTGTAGGTAGACAGGTGGCATGCTAGATAGGAGGATGTGGGGGCTCAGGGATCCAGGCTGGGCTCCCTGGTGTCCGCACTGGGATGGGAGGATGCCTGGAGGGCCTATCATCCAGCTGACACAGGGTACACATATTATTCAGCAGTTTATGGCTCCTCTCCAGATTGGACTATCTACTTGTGCCCAGCTGCTTCATCCATAGGGTGTCTGATGTCGACATATTGCCCAGAGGGTTATCTGATCACTCCCCGGTAGGCCTGAAGCTCCATATGCAACCGGAGCATCCTGCTTTTTGCTGGCATCTATTGCCATGGCAACTGTGCAACCCTTTGTATAAAGTGCTCCTTTATCGGTCCATTGACTAATATTTTACCCTCAATTCCGTTACAGCGGCCTCTGTGACAATATTATGGGAAGCCCTCAAGCCGACGCGCCGAGGCGTAGACATTAGTTACTGAGCTGGAGAGCGAAGGCGTAGAGCCCGCATTCTAGTAGACCTTGAGGTGCAGATGCGGACGCTGGAAGAGAGTAGCAGTTGGGGGAGGGTGGTGGTGTGGCGCGCAGCCAGCTGGGCCAGGTTCAGCTTTAATACCAACAACTACTTCTAGATGACGCCAAACAGTTGTGGCAGGTTGCGCAAAGCCGCATATACCAATGAGGCGATAAATCGAGTAGAATGTTATATAGACTGTGTCAGGACGCTTGAGATGTCTCTCTGGTGCTGGTGACACTCAAGGCGGGCAGCTGGCTGGTCCCCGGGAGGTGGCCCAAAGTTTTAATGCCTATTTTGGGAAAGTATACGCTCAGAGGGAGGTGATAGACATAGATCAAGAAATAGAGTTCATCCAGGCCTTGCCTCCACTGTCCCTGACAGACGCCGCTCATGAATAGCTGGATGAGATGATCACAGAGGAGGAGCTCTCCTTGGCTCTGGTGGAGCTGTGGACAGGGAAGGCCCCAGGTCCCAATGGTTTTCTCAGCGAGTTCTTAAAAATATTTATGCCACAATTAGGGAAGTATTTCTTGGGGGTGATCCACTCAGAGCTCACATTGTCACTTCTCCCGTCAGACTGGAGACATGTTGAGATTGTGGTCTTCCTTAAGCCGGGCCACCCGCCTGAGGAGAACTCGTCATACCACCAAATCTCTCTCTTCAACATAGAGGTGAAACTTCTAGCTAAAACCATGGCCAACAGGCTAATGAAACACCTGCCAGATCTGGTACATACAGACCAGCCCAGATTTATGCCCAATCGAGCCACACGCCACAATATTAAGCGCGTATACAATGCCTTGGCTCTGGAGAACTAGCTGGGGAGGCCGGCAGCAGTGCTCCTAGCGGACATAGAAAAAGCTTTTGATTCTGTTAGCTGGTAGTACTTGTTCGTTCTTCTCAAGCGCTTGAACTTAGGCCCCAGATTCCTTTCCTATGTAATTTGCTGTACATCGACCTATCCACCACGGTCCGTGTCGCAGGCGTTGTCTCCGACCCTTTCCAAATCCGCAGGGGTACACGGCAGGGGTGCCCATTGCCCCTCTCCTATTCACTCTGGCAATGGAGTCTTTGGCTCCATGGGTAAGGGTGGACACCCAGGTGTCGGGGTTCGAATGGTCTGCTGCACTGTCTGTTAGGTTGGCCCTTTATGCAGATGACGTCTTATTCTTCTTCACGGACCTGGCGGCCTCGGGACCCTGCGTTTTGCAGATTATTCAGGTCTTTAGCGAGACCCCTGGGTTATACATGAATGTTGAGAAATCTGTGGTGTTCCCTGTTTGCGGGGCTGCTGGCGACAAGGAGTGAATGTTAGGGTTCACGCTAGCTACCAGAGGGTTCAAATATTTGAGTATTTGTTTCTCCAGACCCGACCTTATCGTGGACCCATAATCCAGCCCAATGCTATCACGCCTGAAGGCATGGTCCTTGTTTCTGCTGTCCCTGTTAGGTAGATCAGCAATATTCAAAATGATCTCTCTACCCCGATTGTTATACCAACTTCAAAAACTAAAACCACACTATCCCTTTGTCATGGTTTCGATAGGTTAACACAGTTCTGGGTGGGTTCCTGTGGGAGTAGGGGTGGCATGTATTACCCTTCTGACACGTTTTCAGTCCACGTACTGTGGGGGCATTGACACTGCTGATGTATGTTCCTACTATGCCACCTCCCACCAATTGATTATAGGGGGATCCTGCTGCTTTGCCTGAGCACTGGGCGAACCACTGGGGCTCCTGGACCTTGCTGCAGGGGATAGCACCTTCTGAATTTTTCCTAATCACGCTACAACTGGGCCATAGCCATTGCGAACCGCGACCGCTAGGGACCACGAGTCCCACAATCCCATGTGAGACTCCACCTGTGGCAAATTAGTTCTATATAAGCGCAAGCGAGTACCTCTGCACGAGGCATGCGTGGGCCGCGCCTGGGCCAAGGGCAGGCCCGTCGGAGGCTGGGCTGGGCCCCCCTCTAACATCTGGGCCAAGGGTCTGTATGCCCACCTGTTCTAAGGTAGAGGCACGCTCTTTTGTCAACTAAAAAATAAGTTACGCGTATTTGGCAAGTATTCTGGCCTTAGCCTGTGCTGCATGCTGTGATGGGTAAGAAAAAGGATGTAGCACAGCAGGAGAAAACTGTGTAATAGGCATAATAGATGGCCTGCTTGTTGAAGTTGAGGAACTTTTAAAATCATCGGAGGATTCTACAGTACTGATTGAGCGGAAGCCCCAGTCTAGTGCGGCAAAGAGGAAGTAGGCAAAGGGTCCCAGACATGTTTACCCAGAAAACGTCTCTGACCGTACCCTCTACTGAACCTTTTGTGAACTCCATTTTGTCTCACAGCACTGTTGAGCAGGACTCTGGAGAGGAAGCTGTGACTTTAGTAAACTCAGATATTATTTGCGGAAACAGATTTGCTGTTCTTAGCTTGCAGGGGGAGGGTGTACCACTAACTGATTGTGTCCCACAGGTCAATACGTCGTCAGGTGTTGCTAAATTGATGGAGATGTTTGAGGGGCAACGTTTGCGAGCTAAGAATGGTTATTAAATCTCTAGAAGAGAAAAGTAACTACCCAAAAACCAACTGTGAGGGACCGAAGGACCCCCACGCATCATGTGGCACAGGGGAGAGGAGATATCATTACATCGTATGCTATCCACGCTTACCAGACCCAAATAGAACTGCACAACCCAGGCCTTGTTCCCTTCGCCAGGCTAGGGGAACTGTCCCATTTGCAGATGTGCACTCCTGCAGACAGGAGAGGGTGTCCTCAAAGGATAGAGGTGGAATGGGTGGTTGTTTCAAGAACCCAGAATCAAGCAGGGAGATACCGATAATGATGCCAATACCCCCTGCACTGCAGATTTTTCACATAGTCACAGGGATGGTCTGGCGATAAGGGGGGCACAGCCACTTATCCTCTATCCTACAAGTGAAAACTAGATTTTTTTCTACCAGATTCCTAAGGTCACCTAGGGAAGATGAGAAAATCAAGACTCCCTTATTAACAAGGTCACCCATTGGTTCAGGAATATAAAAGGGTGCTACTCAATTATTAGGAGTGACATCATTAGTGCTGAAAGGATAGTGACCATAGGGCAACCCAAAGATGTAGTAAGAGTAGTCTGGAGAAATCTGGATCTGGTGGATGGTCTATTGTCCATGGATGCCCGCAGGATATGTGGGGCTGATGCCAAAATACAGATCAGATACAGGTTTAACCCTGAAATGCAACATCATACCAGAGCTCGAGAATTTGGGCTCCATTAGAATACCAGGGTAGGCCACATTGATTGACTGCCTAATGTTATTACCTGTACTCAGCTTCCCTGTGAAAGTCAGGATAGACAGGGATCCATTGTTCTCGAGTCAAAAAGGGAAACAAGACCTAATATCCCAGCTGAAGTGCCCACTTACCGGAGGCTCCTTCTGCAAGTCTTCATTCCGGCAGAGACCTTCTTGCTCTAGCCGAGGTAGACTCCATTGGTAGCTCCCACAGAGAGAGTGCACCCCTGAGGAGCATCAGCTCCTACTTGAATCAGGTAACCTGTTACTAGCACAAGGGATGTATCCCCCTCGCTCCACATCTCTCAATACAGAACCTAGAATCTGGAACCTTATTTCTTGGAACATAGCTGGCTTGAAAGCCAAGGTGGCAGATCCTGATTGGGATATTTAAGGATAATTTTGACCTTTGCCTCTTAAAGGACACCTGTTGTATTGAACCAGTGTATCGACATGGGTACACTACCTTTTATTGCCCAGCTGTCTCACAGGGGAGGGGGTGGCTGCCGTGTGGTCTTATGATTTAGGTAAAGATCTCGTTAGCCTGTGTAATCAAGAGGATTAACCTAGACACTCCGGATAGTCTAGGAATCAAGCTTGAAAGTGATGGGTCCACTCTGTATATCTTTAATGTATACAATAGGTGCAGGGGGTGAATAGGTTGGCCATCACATGATCTATTCTGGAGGAGGCTACAGAAGAGCTCCCATATGACAAGTTGCTAATTGTTGCAGTAGACTTTAATATCACCTTTGATCCCTCTGGGCCCCTGTACTCTGATATACTAGAAGATGAATACGCAGCCTGGGGTATCCCTCAACTTGATCTCCCCCCAGTTAAAAGGGCCTCGGTGGTAGCCAGTCAGTTGTTGGGGCTTTCTCTTCGGCTGGGGCTAAGAGCTTGCAATGGAAGGACCAGCTGAGAAAGAAGGGGTGCCTACACCTTTAAAAGACACAACCAGAGAAGTCGCATTGACTATATATTTTTACCTTTAAAATATGGGTTGCCCTGATTGACATGGTGGTTGTCAAGAGACATGACAGCGATCATAATGCGCTCAGTCTAAAAATCACTTGTATGGGATCCCAAAATCATTCCCACCCCACCTCGAAAATGGCAGGAAATCTTGGCCTCTCTAATAATAGGCGTGCTCTCAAATTGTCTTAAGTGGTTCAGGATAATAGTGCCTTCGCAAAAATCTTTGAGCTGGTTGCCAATACCTTTAAGAAAATTCAAAATACCACTTCCCATAATTGCCTTGAACTATTTGCTCATAACATCCATGACCAGTTTTACAGCAACCTTCAGGTACTATTAACTAAAGAGTTAGGCAAGGCCTAATCAGTGCAGGGTGGCTAGACTTAACCTAAATAGGGCACTAAAGGCTGGTAGAAAAGTGGAAATTTCCGCAGCTAGGAAGGGCTATAAAGATACATTGTCCTTTGCACGAAAATCATGGGAACTGGAGGTCTGGGAGACTTTGGTCAGGGCAGTCAAGAAAGGAGACAATAAGCTCTTTTGGGGTACATCGGCACAACTGATTTTCATTTGCAGCCGCAGGTATGGGTCCTACATTTTAAAACCCTTTATGCAACGAGAGATGCTTCTGCCTCATAAACCATTTCAGATGATTTTGTCCCCGTAAGAAACATTGCTGTCCAGTTAGATTTCACCCTTAATGACGTAATGGGGCAATCAAGGCTATTCGCCCAAACAACGTTGCCCAGGGCCTGACTTGGTGTCAGGTGACTTATACTTATTGGAGCCTGCTGTCTGGGGGCCTTGTTTTCATGCGCTCTTTAAGTCTATCTTGGGAGGGGGCCCTATTCCTAGATCATGGCAGAAAGCCGAAATAGCCCCTATTTTCAAAAAGGGAACAAAAGATTACCCCAGTAACTATAGACCAATTAGCCTTTTAGATGCTTCACAAAAAGTTTTCTCTCATCTTGTACTTGGGGAACTGTTAGAGCGGGTATAAGCAAATGGTATACTTTCAGATTACCAGGGGAGATTCAGGAAAAATGTAAGTACTATAGATTAAATCTTACACTTTTGCTGTCTCTGCTGGAAAACGGTACTGCTGGACCGGGGCCACTTGTAGGTGGTCTTTGTTGACCTTAGGTCAGCATTTGACGCTATCCCCAGACCGAAACTTTGGGAAGTGCTAAAGCAGACTGGCATCCCAGAGAATCTCCTAGTAATTTTAATTAAACTGCACGCTGCTAATATTGCGCGTGTTAGAATTGCAAATAAAGGAGAGCTAACTGACCCCTTTGTGATTGAGTCTGGTGTGAGGCAGGGTTGTGTCTTGGCGCCAACCCTTTTCACCCTCTACAAATGACTTAGTGAATGCACTGAACTTCCCAGGGAATTATGCCCCTAAACTGGGTTCCCATAAGATTCCCAACCTGTAATTTGCAGATGATACTCTTTTAATATCAAAAACTCCACCGCGTCTGCAAGCCTTAGTGGACAAGCTGCTGCAGTGACAGGGGTTTGGAACTGACTATTAGTAAGACGAAATGCAGGGTCTTTAACCCATGAAGAAAGGTGAGGGTTAATATCGGGGTTAATGAAGTTCTACTTGAGCAAGTTAGTTGAGTATTACAGATCGATCGGAGTACCCTGAAATTTCAGCAGGAGGCTGGTGCTGTGGCCAAGCTGCAGAAGAAGAGCCAGGTCAGTCCCCTAATCCCAGCTATGGGGGATCTATAACTTAAAAGTTAAAGGTGCAGCTATGTTTGGGTTAGAACTATGGGGACATGCGAGAACGGAACCCTGTGTCAAAGCCGACAGTAAGTTTATTAGGAATCTCTTAAATATCCCGCAGAGTGCCCCCCCTCTCCCCCAGCTCCTGGATATGGGCATTTTCTGATCAATTTTACCTTGCTGTCTCGACCCCTGCTTTCAGTGACATAGCTTGCCGTTGGGCCCTACGTCTGCCGCCTGGCGGCCGCTTGTAAGAGCAGAAGGGGGAGGGTGCTGGTGGTTCCCGCGACGGCCGCCCCGCACAGCTGCAGGTAAGAGTGAGAGTGGGAGGGAAGGTGCCCCCCCTTGCTACGCCACTGCCTGCTTTATAGGCGCAGGCTGTGGTCCACAGAGGAGCTGGTAACATACAGGCAGCTGATCAAGTCGTTCCTCACCCAAAAGGGATGGGAGAAGATACCATGGCTCGCTTTCATTAGGACAATGTCGCAGGAGCTAGGTCTATCAGGTCTGTGGGAGAATCTGCTTCAATGTAAGCTCGTCTCATGCCCACAGATGAAGGAGCACTGCAGGGACTATCTGTGGGAGCGAGAGATGAGGAGTATTAAGCGTGGTAGCTTGTCTGACACATTTTTAGATTGTAAGTTTGCCCCTGCATATGAGTCAACTATCTCTGAAGTGGATAAATGGTATGTTACCGGTTAACAGCTTCACAGTAAACTGGGCGGTTATCAAAGCCAACAATGGGAGATGCCCCTCATGTGAGACACTACACCATTTTGCCTTTTCGTGTAATGCATATTCCCACCCATGAGGGAAATGGCTTAAGCCAATATGCAAGCTCCTGGGCTTTAGGCAGTACTCTACGCACTTAGAGTCCCACACACAGACAGAAGAGAAGCAGTATATAAATATATTCATGCAGCATAGCTCATACGGCTCCAAAGGGAATGCCTAAGAGGAGAGCTTGTAGATGTAGGCATGCTCCAACGATAGGAGGCCCCATCATTAAAGTACCTTGGAAACCTCTATTAGAAGTTAGCAATCAATCACCACTAGCACTGTCCGATAGGATGGCAATGTGACTCCTTTTTGCAGATTGGATTTGATGCTAGTTTATTAAGCCTTCCATATAACATGTATCAGGAGGAGGAGGATGGTTATCCTTTTAAAAACTGTATTTTATAGTTTTTATCTTGTCTGTTTTTAACTGTGTTTTAACTGATGTGATTATTTATGGTGGAAAAGCATTGTTTGCGTTATAGTGGTTTTAAGGGTCATTGTGCGTCAAAATAAACGAATGAATGAATGATTAATGACTAGTGGAATGGCCATCAGGGGGATCTGGCATATGCGGCAGAGAGATGTGCGATGAGCATATGCCAGATCCCCTGCTTGACTGCATATATAGTGGGAAGAGGGTAGGGTTCCTCCCCGCGGCAACTCAAGTGTAGTCATTGATATGTGGGGACGCTCCCTTCAGCAGATGGGGTGGGGGGGAGATGGATGCAGTGGACGCCTCTGTGGCAGGGCACTCTCCTACAAGAAGTGACACAATTGGGTGGCTTCAAGAAATGGGATACCACAGGAATATCCACGCTAGGAGATGTTATGCGGGATACGGTGTTAAAATCGTTCCAGGAGATGCAAAGTGACTATCAGCCACACAATAACCAATTCTACCAATATCTGCAGCTTCGCCGCACCATATCCCCCTATCTCCGAGACCTCCAGGAGCTGCCGGAGTTCAGCCTATTCGACGGCAAGCTCCTAATGGGAGATTTAGGTACCCATAAGATCACAAAAATACATCAGTTCCTGATTACGAACGGCTCCGCCGCGCTGCTGGCTCAAAGGGAGCCATGGGAGGCTGATACTGACAATTTGGATGATGAAGATTGAACGGAGGCCCTAGGGGCTCCCCGTGCAATGGCGATACCAGCCCATCTCCGCTTCATACAACTAAAATACCTATACAGAGCCTACTATAAGAGGCGTTGCCTCTGGCACATGGGTGTGATTGATTCCCCCGTGAGCCTCCGTTGTGGCACAGAGAAGGGTACCTTCCTCCGCATGGTGTGGAGCTGTGTGGCACTGACTCGTTTTTGGCGGGGGTTACATCCTGCCTTGGGGAGGTCCTCTCCTGAGTGATTCCACTTGATCTTAAATTAATCCTTCTACACAGTACGGAGGGAATAGGGGGGGAATAGGTATAAAAGGTAGCTGCTGTTTCTGGCACTCACGTTGGAGAAAAGAGACATAGCTAGAATGTGGAAAGCGAACACACCTCCATCCGTGGGGGCCTAGAAATGGGGGTTGGACCACAGCATTAGCCTTGAGGTGGTGGTGTTCCAGGCAAGGGGATGCCCCCCAAAATACTCAAAGATATGGCAGTGATGGCCCGACTACAGGGGTATAGCTTTAGCTCCTGTTTACACTATGGACTCCCAGCTTGATGCTGAAATTCTGAAATATGGCGCCAGGGCACGAGAGACTGAGATGTGTGTCTAATGTTGAATGCGACTAAGGGCTCTACTGGTGGAGGTGGTGCGTGGGTGGGATGTTTAGGACTGACTGTGCAAGTTCATGTGTTACAGTTGTTCATTGGGGTTCATATTACAATCTCCTATGTATATTTGTGGCCCGTTTCGGCCTTGATTTATTGCTAAAGTCCAATAACATTTGTCATAAAAAAAATACATGGAAACTACGAAGAAGTGTAACAACTACATACAGAATATTAGGGTGCCAACAAAGCACCCCAAGATGAATCCCACCTGCAGTCGACATTTGATATTAACGCAGTGAATTGGAAGGTTAACGTTTCCTCCATTCCGGCTACAACGACTCTCTGGTTCCCTATTATTTCCCTAGTAAAATGCAAACTAGGCCTGAATTATACCAGCAGCTCGTGGAAACACAGGCACAAAGCAGGCATTAAACGACTGGGCTGTAAAACAGTCAAGGGAAGCAGCATTAAGCACCTGCACAAAAAGCCACCGATTACCTTATATTTATTTATCCAGGCATTAGCTAAATGATGCTTTGGCAGACACGGCAGTCGAGAGGGCGACCACTTCCCAGCCCACAGGGTACCTGGCCCCGCTGCTATAGGATGTGCAAACACTCCGCAGCTCTCTTTAATTGACTAAGTGGCAACTGAGAGCGTCAGGACACAATAACGGGGGACTGACTGCCGCCGAGAGGTTTTCATTACTCTTCAAGCCGGCAGCGCGCGCTTCTGATGTGGAATGTGTTCGACAGCAATTTAGGCTAACCTGTTGTCATTACGGTACTGCAGCCTCAGTCCCTAACTCCACCTGGCGCACACACACACACATGGATCAGAGCCAAGACAGCCCTTACTGGGAGCCACAGGTGGAAGGTTTCAGATGGAGCCCAATTATGAGAACTTCCCTGCTCCAATGCAAGAGCTGCAGCTCTCCTCTTACTGTATGAAACATTAGTATACACATGTAAATGACTGATAATCTCCTATAATAATAATAAAAATAATAATAATCCATATTTGTAAAGCGCGAACATATCACCCCTTAAGATTTCGAAGCGCTGGGGGGCCATCGGGGAGATTAAGTGAGTTGTTGCCCAGAGGCACATGATGCTAAGCTGAGCTGCCGCTGGTGCAGGGGATCAAACCGTGAGCCCCGGGCTCCGGACTCAGCCGCTCTGGCCACTGCACCACACCTCTCACCCAGGGCCGGACTGGGAACAGAAACCAGCCTTGGCAAACTGCTCGGCTTGCCCCGCTGGGGGAGAAGGAGTGGGTACGGCCGAGCTGTTTGCTACGGCGGGTTTCGGCCGATTTAGTTACAGGGGGCCGATATTGCCGGCCCCCGGTAACAAAATCGGCCCCCCCAGAGGCCCAAAACCGGCCCCCACCCTGGCGGCCCACCAGGGAAACGCCCGGTGCCCGCTACGGCCAGTCCGGCCCTGCTCTCACCTCTACTATATAACATGTCAATTAAAGTCCTGTACAAACATCAAAGCACAGACGTGCCAGAAGTTGGATATCGACAAACAACAGCACTGCCCATCAACACATATCACACACCATGTTCCAACAGCACACATTAAGGTGGACTCTGAACAGGTGCCCAATGCACTCCAAGTATGCAAGTACAGACTTCAGCACTTGCAGTCATCAACTACTAACCACAACAAACCACCTGTTGATGACGGGCACCCATGCCACCGATGAAAAACATGTGCAGCCCTCCAGATCACCCACCAAAGACGACCAAACAACTCATAGAAGCTGATGTAGTTATCATGGTGATAGCAAATCAACAAAACAGAACCCGACTCCGGCCTACTATGGTTATTATTGGAAATACCACCAACAATCGAAAGCCGCTGCAATCTGATACTAATTGCAGACTGTGCACTAGGCAAACACAAATACGACTACTAATAATAATAATACTGCGACTTGTAGAATGCACGGCTACTTCTTACGACATGTGCCAGCACTAGGATACTGGCTTTGGAAAAAAAGTGTTAACCAAATGGCTGGGTAGGTCTTAGCAAGATCTAAAGAGATCATTTTTCAGTTTTTTCCTGAAAACAGTTTCAGAAGGGGCTAGCCGGAGTTTTGAGGGTAGAAAGCTCCAGATGACTGGTGCAAACTGGCTAAAGTTGCTACCATCAATTTTGGCTTTTTAAATTTTGGGACAGAGGCCTGTTTTGTTACGGCCGATCAGAAGTCCTAAGTTGGGACATAAGGAGTAATCATGGACTGTAGGTAGACGGGACCTTGAGAGGAGAGAGCCTTGTAGCAGTAACAGAAAGCCTTAAAGGTAATTCTTTGCTTCATCAGCAACCAGGGTAGTTTCCTCAATGCGGTATTGATAGAGGCACACCTAGGAAGTCTGAGCAGTGTCCGAGCTGCAGCGTTCTGGAACCCTTGAAGTCTTTTCAACTGGGACTGAGATACGTCCAGGTAAAGGACATTGCAGTAGTCTAGTCTGGATATACCCAGAGCCTGGACTAGTCTTTTGGGCGGAATCAGGGAGAAGATAGAGGATTTTCTTCAGGGATCTCAACATCCCGAAACACTTTCCTGCAAGGGGATTAATCTGGGCATCAAAGGAAAGTTTCTCGTGAAACCAGATGCCCAGGTCTTGACCTGGAGAGGAGTTAAACACCTGAAACAGTAGGGCCACCAAGCGTTGGACCAGATATTCAATCAATCGATCGATCAATCAATCAATCAGTATTTATAAAGTGCAGCACTGTCACCCCTAAGGGTATTTGGGCGCTGAGGGTGCCATGTCTTGGCCGAAAAGCCAGTTCTCGAGTTTCTCTCTAAAGCCCCCCAGGGAGGGTGATGTTCAGAGGTGGAGGGGCAGGTTGTTCCAGATCTTGGCGGCGATGTATGAGAAGGAACGCGCCCCACTGAGGCGGACCCGGGGTGTGTGTGTGCGAAGGCTAGTGATGCGGAGTGCAGATGTCTTGAGGGCAGGTGAAATTTCAGTCGGTGGTTGATGTAGGATGGTCCTTCGTCATAGAGAGCTTTGTAGACATATGTGAGGATCTAGAACTGGCATATTTTCTGGAAGGGAAGCCAGTGGAGGTTTCTGAAGTGTGGAGAGATGTGGTTCCGTTTGGAGAGTTCAAGGATAAGTCTGGCTGCAGCGTTCTGTATGGTATGGAGTCTGCTGAGGAGCTGGATGGGGATCCCGGTACAGAGAGAGTTACCGAAGTCGAGGCAGCTGGTGATGAGGACCTGCGTGATGTTCCTTCTGGTGTTGATTGAGATCCATCTGAAAATTCTGAGGAGCATGAGAACAGTTTTGAAGCAGGAGGAAGCGACTGCATTGACTTGTTATTTCAAGGTCAGTTGGCTGTCGAGGATGATGCCTAGGTTGCGTGCATGGTCAGTCGGTGTGGGTGTAGGTCTGAGTTTTGCAGGCCACCAGCTGTGGTCCCATGTGGAGGTGTTCTTCCCAAAGATCAGAACTTCAGTTTTGTCAGAGTTGAGTTTGAGGCAGTTGTCTCTCATCCATTTGGCTGCGTTGGTCATGGAGTTGCAGAAGTTGGTTTTGGCGTTGGAGGGGTCCTAGGTGAGCGAGATGTTATCAGATGAGTGTCGTCTGCGTAGGAGATTATGTTGAGTCCATAGGATCTGACGACATCTGCGATGGGGGTCATGTAGATGTTGAACAGGGTGGGGCTGAGAGATGATCCTTGTGGTACGCCGCATATAATATCCTTGGGTGCGGAGGTGAAGAGAGGCAGGCGGAAGCTCTGTGTGCATCCTGTAAGGAAGGAGTCGATCCACTTGAGGGCATTTTGCTGTATGCCGATGATGTAGAGTCTGTCGATGAGGGTGTGGTAGGTGCTGGTGTCAAACGCAGCAGAGAGGAGAGGAGGATCAGGGCCACAGTTTCTCCACGATTGTGGAGAGTTTTGATGTCATCTGTGGCAGCGATCAGCTGTGGTTAGCATGGAATCCTGATTGTGGGGCATCGAGGATGTGGTTGTGTTCCAGCTATTCGGTGAGCTGTTGTTAAATGGCTTTTTCAAGTACATTGGGTGGGTAGGGTAGCAGGGAGATCTTTCGGTAGGTCTGATTTCTGCGTGTGTCCATCTTTCGAGGAAGGTTGCTGTGGTGATAGAGGTGTTGAGGATGCTGGTGAGTTCCATGCTAACTGGGTTGGTTCTGAGGTTGAAAAGATGGTGGGGGCAGGGGTCGGTGTGTGCCCGAGTGGATGTACGACATAATGGCTGTGGTGGTCTGAGTGAAGTGAAGACCAGGTGGCGAGCGTTCTGCTGGTGTTTGCAGGGAGGTTGAGGTTATTGAGGCTGAGAGAGGTGGGCTGGGCGTCTAAGTTGCTGTAGATGGTGGCGATTTTGCTGCGGAAATAGTCCAAGAGGGTGTCGCAGAGTTCTTGGGAGGGGTGGATGTTGTTGTCTGTGGCTGTCAAGTTGGAGAATTCCTTGACTATTTTGAAGAGCTCCTTCATGTGGTTGGCTGCAGTATTGATGAGGGTGGTGATGGCTTCTCTCTTGGCTTGAGGTGCTTGCCCAGAACCAGGACCTAAGTCTTCCCGGCATTTAGCTTCAAACAGTTATGGTGTATTAAAGCGTCAATCTCCGACAAACAAGTGCGGAGAGAAGAGGCCATGAGCTCGATTTTCTGAGATATGGTGATAACAAGTTGCGTGTCATCAGCAATGAAATAATGGTTAAACCATAATGCTCAATGACCTCCACCAGAGAGCTGACATAGGCATTAAAAAGAGTTCGGCTCAATGAAGAGCCCTGTGGCACTCCTTGCTGCAAACAGTGAACCGCTGAATGAAATGGCTTTTGAGAGACCTGAAAGGTGCGTCCCTGCAGGAATGAGTCCAGCCAAAGCAGCGCTTTACCACCGATACTACTGTTCCAGAGCCATTTGACCAAGATATTATGGTATACAGTATTGAAGGCGGCTCGGAGTTAAAGCATAAGAATTGCCGCAGTGTTGTCCTCATCCATAATCCGCCTCACGGACTCGGAGGCTAGAAGGAAGCCTGACTCGGTGCAGCAAGAGGGGCGGAAGCCTGATGAGTCCTGTGCAGGACCTCGTAGTCCTCCAGAAAACTGGAGATCTGCCTATTCACATGTTTTTCTGCCATCTTTGAAAAAAGATGCAAAAATGATATAGGCCGACAGTTTTCAGGCTTAGATGGAGCAAACAGAGGCTTTTTCAGGAGGGGGGACCACCATGGTGTGTTTCCACTGCTTGGGAACACAGCCGGAGGACAGGGAAAGATGAATTAATTCACACAACAGGTTGAATTACCTTGCTGCCCTGCTCCAAAATGGAGGGAGAAATTAAGTCTGCTGGAGAGCCTGATTTGACGGCAGAGCAGAGGGAAGTCAATTCCATGGGTTGGATTGGACAGATTGTCGAAGCTTAACATTATCAGCCGAAGAGTCAAACCACCTCTGCAACTGCGGGTGACTTCTAGCTTCCACTGGGAAGGAGAACAAATGTCCTTCACTTTTTCAGAAAAAAGGAGGCTAGTGCATTGCGGCTTTCTTCTGAGGGGAGTGATGATGGTGAGATAGTGGATAGCGAGGTGAGGGATTTAACAATCTAAAAGATTTCACAAGAAATGTTAATGGCTTGAATTTTGTGAGAGTAGTGGTCTCACCAGGACTAATTAATAACCTGATGATAAGCTTTTAATGCCACCATGTCATCCGCCCTACCACGAGGATCGTAATTTTTACACCAGAGACGCTCAAGCGTCTTACATTTCTTTTTAAAGACAAAAAGTTGATAATTGAACCACCCTGCTGAGAGCTTTTGTCTCTGTGCGACTTGTTTAACCAGAGGGGCAATGTGGTCTAGTGCTTCTCTGAGCCAGCTGTCCGGTTGTGTGCTGGCTTCATATAGCCTGTGGTCCAGAGTCAGACTACGATTTTTCAGAACTTGGTTGAGCCTCTTGGGGGTCACTGTGGACCATTTCTGTGCCCAAATGGGGGCGGGAGCAGGGTTTACTGGCGTCTTGTTGTGGAATAAGTTTATGGGAATGGCCAGACGGTCAGATCACCTTAGCATGGGTTGGGCAGACAGATTTCGATATGCGCTATATTAGTGAACACAGGGTCAGGAATATGACCCAATCTGTGCTTGTGGGTAAGCACTCACTGGAAAAGTTGCAAACTCTCCAGATCACCAATTAGCGCTTTAGCTGTTTGACAGTTGGTGTCATCCAAATGAATATTAAAATGGCCTAACACCAACACATTAGAATAGCGCATAGCTAGAGGGGACAATGTGTCTGCTAGTAAAGTAGAAAAGTTTGACACAGGCCCTGGGGGACGGGCAATAAGAACTCCTGGCACAACAACTTAAGAGAGAGTTGGAGAGAAGAGGGAAGGCTTCACAGCCCTCAATAGAGAGTGCAGAGAAGGAGCATTGGAGATCTCTTTTAAAGAGCATGGCAATTCCTCCCCTCTCCATAACTGCCTATCTTGTCTGACAATAGTGCAACACCTTGCAGAATGGCTTGCAGTATATCAGGGGAGGAACCAACATGGAGCCTTGTCTCAGCCAGGAAGAGTGCGTCTGGCTTGAGTTCCTCAAGAAAGCCAGCATTTCGACTTTGTGCTCGACCAGCGACCTGAAATGAAAAGGACATTTTTTAAAAGAATAGTGAGATGGTGATGCGGGGCTAATTCTGGTTATCGTTAATATGAAGGTTGGGAGCAGAAATCCGCAGTGGCTACACCAGGAGCCCATGTTCCCGAGGCTCAAAGAGCCACAGTACGCTTTAGGAAGGACAGGGCGTACGCCCAGTAGGTCATGTTTAGTATAAGAAGTGGGTACGACTACTACTAATAGTAATAATAATAATAATTGCATAAATTGCATTCTTTTTCATCAATAAATTGGTTTTAATTAAATTACCTGAGGCACAGAAAAGCAAAATGATACATTTTTGCGTAGTCCAACAGACAACCATTTTTTAGTGTGTTCTCTGGATGTAATGGCGCATGCAAATGGTATTGTTCATTTATTCATCCATGTAATTAACTCATGGTAACAGTAAATTCAAAACTGTCAATAATACTTTATTACAGTAGGTACATTTTGAAACTGTAACAATGATTACAATATCCTATAGCTTGTAATTTGAAAAACGTATGATGTGAAGTAGGTCTGTATAATCTATACATATTTTTAATTTGCAAATAATTTATATATTTCAACCTAGCACAATATTTCTCCATACAGTACAGCTTTTATTCACGCGAGAGCACTAGTGGCAGGTGGGTTTACGTCTTTAAATGTATTCATTCACTCTGCTGCAGAGAGCTAACGTTACAGAAGGAGGCCTTGAGCTGTAAACTGGAAGAGCAGTCTTGGGACCTTTCAGGCTTCTCATGAAGGAAGACCAGAGCCAGAAGATAGCAAAGTAAATAAGTTTGTGAAGAACTATCTCTTTATCCAGTGTTCTAGATATATTTAACATTTTTGACATGCAAGTCCAAGAATGAATCCTGCGTGCCAGTAGAAGTGCTCCGTTTGTCCCTCAGGTTGAGCATGAGTAAAGAACAGAAAAAGGCGCTTCACTCTTGGTTTCTCGAGGCTAGATCAACCTGAATTCTTGCAGATCCAGATATTGAACATGAAGAAAGTGTATCATAGATAGCAATAATCATTAACACGAAACAAAATTAACTTACAATACCGCCTCATTCCACGTAAATAACTCTAGGAACTAGGTGGGAGAGACAGAGATATTTCAACATTTCCAGTAAATTATTTCATCTGCGAGAAAATAAAGCATGAAATGATGCATGCACCCCTGACACAGATTTAAATATATAACTTTTAATAAACCCATAGCTATGAGGGAATATCTGTGTTGACTTCCTATACCCACAAAAACATGTATCTGGCTCAAGCACATTCAGAGCTTCTTAGGTAATATTGCATTTGGATGGTGTCTCACTGGCCCATACGTTCCTCCTGAGCTTTCTTAATTTTTGAAAATGAGGATTTTGATGGCATACGAAAACAGCCATACGATAATCTATGGATTTTACAAAGCGTGCATTACTGTGGCTGTCGTTTCACTTTGAACTTCTAAGAAAATGTATGTGCATTTAAGAAACAAAGCTAGCTTAATGATGCCACATATTGGAAACACAAATATCTCAGTAGTTACTCTTCTGTGGCACACAGTACACATTTCTCACTGCTCATCAAGACAAGGTAATTAAAAATATATCTTAGAACAGTTACTTAAGAGTTGTAAAAAAGTCACATTTTAAAATGAATGCCATTTAAAACAGGTCTTTAAACATATAAAGTCAGAGAGGAATATTAACATATAAGTAAATATTCAATTAGGCACATTTAAAAAAAACGGTAGTTAGTTGGTATGACCTAGGCCATGACATTGCTTTTATATTTAGAAAGCGCAGGAAAAAGAGGGGTGGTACAAACCAGATTCACCCTCCCCCAAAATAATGTATACAGGGTACCCTACTGCAGGTTCAAGGAGTTATAGGATCTGGGGACAGAGAGAAACAAGCATTTGCAATGCAATAGGTCTCGCATTATTAAAGTTTGAGCTATTGGCATTGCTAAATAATGCAACACCCAGCAGTGTTGCATGTGGTGGTGCTGAGTGGTGGTGCTGAGTAATGCTGCGATGGTGCTGAGTGGTGCTGTGGTGGTGCTGAGTGGTGGTGTGGTGGTGCTGAGTGATGCTGTGGTGGTGCTGAGTGATGCTGTGGTGGTGCTGTGGTGGTGCTGAGTGATGCTGTGGTCGTGCTGAGTGATGCTGTGGTGGTGCTGAGTGATGCTGTGGTGGTGCTGAGGTATGCTGTGGTGGTGCTGTGGTCGTGCTGAGTGGTGCTGTGGTCGTGCTGAGTGGTGGTGTGGTGGTCGTGCTGAGTGGTGGTGTGGTGGTGGTGCTGAGTGGTGGTGTGGTGGTGCTGAGTGATGCTGTGGTGGTGCTGAGTGGTGCTGTGGTGGTGTTTAGTGGTGGTGTGGTGGTGCTGAGTGGTGGTGTGATGGTGCTGAGTGGTGCTGTGGTGGTGCTGAGTGGTGGTGTGGTGGTGCTGAGTGATGCTGTGGTAGTGGTGCTGAGTGATGCTGTGGTGGTGGTGCTGAGTGATGCTGTATACCTTCCCATTCAGTGCTCTAATTTCCTTTTATGAACGAACACCTTCGAGTTGACCTCCAATAAAAGTACATTATTCATGCCCTGTTTATATAGCCGCAAAAGCATGTTTTTGTAGATGATCCACTTTTCGTGTTTGGTAGGTAATGTTTTACTAGTCTATATGCTTCCCCTATACCGCACCCCTGTCAACAGTGACGTTGTCACTTTTAAGGCTTTTGAAACTCCTTCCGATTAATTAGCCTTGCCGACCCCCTTAATAATGTATCAGCGCGTCCGCCCCTTTCTGGCACTCACCAGCTGTAGCAGGCGCTCCCGGCACGGAGGATAATGCTGACCCGCACTTCCTTGCAGTAGCGCAGCAGCACTCGTGGAGAGCTGAACTTGGTGGCCCCGTGGCACGGAGGGGCAGACAGGAGGACCAGAAGCACGAGGGGCAGCCCGCCAGGGCAGCTCATGGTGAGACCTTAGGGGAGCACTGCTTCTTCCGGTCCGGAGCTAGGGCGCCCCTAGCGAGCATTGTGACGTCACACAATTCAAGTCAAGCTGTAACGCAATAACAAAACGCTCCGTAGAAGTCACGCCTGGAATTACGTCACACCGGGCATTCATCGTACCTCTTTGATGTTCATGAGCGGTAAGACTCACGAGAACAGCACGCGCGCTCACTGTTATCACCATAGACATCAAAAAAGGACGTGGAATCGCGCGCGCACCACAGAGGAGCGGTGGGAGGGAGCGCGGCAGCGGCAGCAAGACGAACGCGCGCTGCTGCGCGTTCTGGCCACCGTCGGGAATGGGCGCGGCAAAGGCGGGACATGCGCCCGCCTTTGACCAATCGCGTGCCGTCTCCGTAAAAAAAACGCACGCTCCAGCCAATGTGGGCTTCCAAAGCAAAACCACACGCACGAGCGTGTGGGTAACTTTCAGAAGCCCTTTCTATGTAATAGGTCTCGCATTTACGAGAGTTTGAGCTATTCGCATTGTAATGACAATGCCTTTTATTTATGTGTTGATTTTTAAAACATAAATAAAAGGCATTGCCATTTACAAAGCCAATAGTTTACTTAAACTCTCGCAAATGCGAGACCTATTGCATTGCAAATGCTTGTTTTTAAAGGCAAGCATAATGCAAGTGTTTCCAGAAAGGATAAGTGGTGTCTGTTGCGTGACACTGTTGCTCAGTATAATATTCAAAACACTGCATGCGACATGTACCAGCGCTGGGGCTGCATGGCTTCCTAAAGCTCTAGCGGCTCAAAGCGCTATGTAGCACGTTTCTTGCGTTACTCTTCAAACTACCTGTCACGACACATAGGTACTGCATTCATTATCCTTTGCCATATAAATTGAGCTTGTAAACGTGCTCCTCTTGGTTTCAAGATCTCTTTCTTTCGAGGAAGCGCAGTAGTTAGCTTAGAGAGGTTTAATTTCTCTATAGAGTTCCAATTACTTCTTTAGAATCGATAATCAAAGAATTTTTTGTTCCCCTTGGTGTTCGCGGTTAAATGATCTTTACTTATGCATACACACTCTGTCATTCGCAAATACCCCACAATATGAAGCTGTAATAGGGAAGATTTAAAAAAAATAGGATTTATAAAAATTAAAAACAATAAAAATAATAATAGACCATAATTTTGAAATAATGCTGCCCAGCCATTAGCAGCTGTCATAGCTGATACTAAAACAGGCTTTAATCCTTTATTAATGCTCAACGCCTGGGTAGGTCAGTGTTCTGCTCACACCCTGCCGCCTTGAGTCCCCTCCACCGAGCCGAGTCCAGGGCAATGCCCCCCACCCCCAAGTCTGCCAGTTTAGGAGGTAGGGGGCAGCAACTGAAGCAGTCTACCTCTTGAAATATCACTCTTGTTGCTTTTTTTTTTTAATATGAATCCAAACGGTTCTAGACAGGTGCATTTGCCACAAATGTAACTTTTCCTGCAGCTTCTGTCTGGAAGTCCCCCCTCCATACACACGCACCGCCGGCCAGTAGTAGCGCTAAGGGCTGCACGGCTGTCGGGACTGGGCCCGGTGAGGGAAGCATCGAGGGCTGTTGTAGGGAGACCGTACGGGTCCTGTTGGACTGAGAGGAAGGGAGAGACAAGAGAAGGGAGGAAAGGAACGGAAAATAAGGGAGCGGGGATGAACGCGAGGAGGTAAAGAGAGGTGAAAAGAAGAATAAAGGAGTGTCTGGGGAGGGCAGGACGAACAGAGGGCGAAGCGCAGTGTACAAGGGTCACTCGATGATGAACGCACTTCCACCAACGCGTAACCGTTAGAAAGCATTGGAAACAGGAGGGGGAGGGTACAGCTACCCAACGAAGGACATGCAGTATCAACACCGGAAGAATGAGGGGCTGAGCCTACCCTGCTGGGATTCAAAGTTATCGGCTTCAGAACGACCCAGAAACGAGAAGTAGTCAACAGTGGCTGAAGGGAAAATATTGAGACTGAGGGGTGGGGGTGATGAGAGATGGGTGAGTGGGGGGCTGTGGGAGTGTGTAAGTGAAGGGCTGAAAGGGAGTACCCAGAAGGGAAAGAAAGAAGTGCCGAAGCGAGGAGAGTGAAGAAAGGGGAGGGGGAGGGAGGCGACGGAGAGCCAAGGGTTGAAAGAACAAGAAAAACATGCATTGGCAACGCACAGAGGAGAGCTATTGATTTTGAAGTGCTTGTTGTTTTAGCAAAATATGGAGGCTTCTGATTATTTTCGAATACTTGTCAAATACACGGCCTTCGGAACGGAGTCTGTCCCTTTTTACTGCCCCAGTGTTTTATTCTGTGCTTTCGTGTGCCTCTAGTCAAACTTTATTGACTTTCCATTAGGCAAGAATATATCCCATCCAAGCCTTTCAACGACCCAAAGCTCTCCCAACTATCAACACTGTCCCAATTGATGTATCCCCAAATTCAAGCATTGCTCCCGCTGTTCAGGTGTTTTACGACAAAGCTTAGGACAGTGTTGTAACCGAAAGGCAGAGTCCTTCCTGACTTTGTTATGCAGACATCCCTCACAAACGTATAACGATCATAGACACGTTTTGCCCTTTGGGGACATTTCGGGGTGATATTACTCTCATTTTAAAAGTAAATGTATTTCTAGAGACGCCCTGTGTCAAATAATTAGTGCTTTAAGAAAAATGTCGAAAATATTGGCTGGCCGATAACGTGCTTGAGGTAAATTAAGCATTCCCATGATTGTTCACGTGCTTGAAATGAAGATGACCTCCGCTGACCTCGTCCACCCCTCCCCTTTGTACTGCGATCCTTACCCCTCCCGCTCTTTACAGCGTTTCCTCGGGGTCCCCCAGTCTGTATCACAGGGGCTTTACTGTCCTGTAGAAAGGGGGCGGGGTTGCAGAAGTAACCTCGAGTCTTTGTTCACAACGTTGAGGCGTTATCTCAGGTTCCCTGTGTCCTCGGGGAGGGGGCAGTGGGAAGCCAGGGGCAAATGCTGCCTGGTGCATGTTTCTTTTCAGCCCTCGGAAGCAGAACATTTTCTCTGCAAAACACAGCAGCGCCAGGCGAGATATGGGGCCATTAATCGTGCAAAAATGTCCTGCACCATCCAGAACACATCATACACGTTTTCTTTCAAAGTGCTCCGCGCACAGCTTGTTTATTTTTTAAACGCACTATTATCACACGCGTCTTGGTTCTGTGCTACGAATGTTTCACAGGTGAGCCATCGCGATAATATATGATGGAAAGCCCCTCCGCTGTATGCCTTGCAGTTCGCCACCGACGCGTTCCTTGACAGAGGATGGAGGGGCAGGGTGGGCAGTGGCTTTTCGCCTTGTCGACTCCACCGGTGCTTTCACCGGCAGTGGGTTGTCAGAACCGCACTGTTTCTAGGTCTGGCTTGACAGCTTTGCTGCACACCTTTGTTCCGACGTAAACATGAAATTAAATGGCCAAGCTGTATGATCCTGTGACAAATCACATTGGTCACACAGTGCCCTAGTAGTCCCTTTAGCCAAAGTAAAATGAGAAAAGGGTAAACACCAATATTAAGTGCTATATAACACAACTGAGCTTTGCTTTAAGTGATTTCCCCATCGACTCTGCACACAGCATTGAGGAAAAACAAATGTAGGCTGCACCAGTTCTTCAACTGGAAACTCTTAAAGATGTACATTTGACCATTTACATATATGCCTTGATTCAAAATATGTAAATCACCTTCAAGTTACTTTCAGATTCGTAGTCAAATACTACATAGTCAAAGAACTTGCCCCTGTTGGGTCACAGTCACTGAGGCCCAGCAAACCCGCACCGGATTTTTACACTTGTCAATTCAGACAATTCTACTGCACACTCGCTGTTGAACACTCCTCATCATACACCAATAATATCCCTTGCAACCACAATGACAATTTTTCCATCCTCTGTAGCTTGGTGTTTCCACTTGTGCGAACGCCATGTGCGGATCCTTCCATCAACAAGGTACAATTACAGCAGAGGGGATTCTCATCTACCCACAGATTAGTCACTGGATGGAAACAGGCAATGCATGGAGATCTTTTCAGGCTTGCCAAGGCTGACTAGCCAATAATACCCGTGACAACAAAAGAGAATGCAGTGTCCGAGAAGCAATGGAGTGGAAGTCAAGCCTTCCAGTAGCCCCAAATGACCAGAACTTCCATGTTTGTCCAGCTCCTTCAAAACATCGACGGTCCTCCATGAGTGTAAAACAAACCAGGAGGCGCCATCTTTTGAGCGGGAGGGGGCTGTTCCGCAGTCCTATAGGACTCAGACACTGGCAGCTGGTCTACTAGGTTATTAAAAGTGTTTTTAGTGGGTACACAAAGTCACACGTGTGAGCACTTGTACCTTGGGTAGTAGAACCCTCAGGAGCCCTCACTTTGGGTTAAGCCACGATTCTCCAACTCCCTCTATTGCCCAGGATAAGCTTCCTCAAGCTGCTCTCATAGAAGATGCACCTTCAATCTCAAAGGCGAGCCAGGGAAGCGCGTACCACTTGTCAGCACTGTGGAGGTATGCGTGCACACATGAGCACACACAACACTGGAAAACAGATAAGGCCAGGGAGCAACACAGGCCTGTGCCCCTCCTACACATACAAAACCTCGGGACAACAAACTGCTACTATGCGAGTACAACGATGCTGCTGTTATACATATGAAAGAATGCGCCTTGAAACAGAATCTGCCTTGAAACCAGTAAATGCAACGTTAGTACTAGCTGACACTCCCATTTCCGTCACACATGGAGGGCCTGTGGACCTTGAACTGAAATGCTAAGTCGTTCTCCTTGCCCAGCCTCCCTCAGGCTCCCCTACAAGCAGACAGACGTCAGAAAGAGCCAAACGTACAAGTTCATTCGATCCCGTTTTTTTCGCAGTCTTGTCAGAGGGCCCCGTGTGAAAAGGGTGAATGTGGAGGTTAACTTGTCCAGAACAAGGCATCCTGGATCGATGCGCGCCCGCATGGCCTCGGCTGATGTATTTTTTATCAGCTCGACGTTTTCAAAACAGGAGCCTCGGCCGCTGGAAGGCTGGCCGAGGAATACCTTTCACAAAGACGGCTCTCCTCGGGAGAGCATGTGGTAAACAAACTGTGGGGGCGAGCGGCAGAGAGAGTGAGAGCTGTGCGGGGCTAGGATGACCAGAATTGTAAAGCCAACAAGCACGGAATAGAAACGGTGCGCGCGCACCACAGAGGAGCCGAATGTGAAACCAGTGGTGCGCGCGCACCACAGAGGAGCGGGGGGAGCGAGCGCGGCAGCGAGGCGAACGCGCGCTGCTGCGCGTTCTGGCCACCGTCGGGAATGGGCGCGGCAAAGGCGGGACATGCGCCCGCCTTTGACCAATCGCGTGCCGTCCCCGTAAAAAAAACGCACGCTCCAGCCAATGTGGGCTTCCAAAAGCAAAACCACACGCACGAGCGTGTGGGTAGCTTTCAGAAGCCCTTTCTAGAGGTCTCGCGCTGCGCGAGCAGTGCTGCGCACTGCAACGCTAGGCGCGAGACCTAAAAAGTGTCAAGTCACTATTCTCAGTAATTGAGAATAGCTTTAATACAAATTGTGCATAGGGTGAGACATATAACACCTTAAAGCTGTGTAAGTGACAAAGATTGTCTATTTACTTAGATGTAACGCACATGCTACAATTGTACTTTTTTTTAATTTCATTTTTTTAAGAGTTTTATGTAGCGCAAACTAGACCCGAAGATATGAATGTGTCCATCTGTAACGAAACTGGTGCTCATGTAAAGCCTCCGATACCTGATATCACTCTTACTGACCACTGTTTATGCAGATGATTTTAACATACCACGGAGAACAGCTGGAAAGAGTAGACAGCAGTCTGGGGATGTGGCTTATTCCTGAAGGCTGGGGGCAGATATAGTAAATGCTTAGATTGAAACCCGCTCATCTTCACAGCGAAGGCCAGGCTAACCATTGTCAAAAGTGAGAACCCGGGTTCAAACAGGTGCTGACAGTGAGGTCGTGTAAGTGAATGGGCTGGCTCCAGATGCACTGGGGTGCTGGTGAGCGCCGTTGTTGTGTGAAAGGGAGGTACATGTCCCTATTCCCCAAATCTTTACAACTGTGGCGATGGCCACAAGAAGGGTGAGGTAAAGCTGAAGCCTGCTTAGATAAACCAGTCAGGAACCTGTGGCAAAAATCAAGATACTGGTGCTGAGTGCTCTTTATAAACAACAAAGTACTTACAGCTGTTCAGTAGGCTTGTGTTATGACGTACACATTGATTTAAATAAGATTATTGATTGATTAATAAAAAAACATTATATTAAAAGATCATGAACAACTTTATGAGAAACATACTTCAATAGAATGTCTACATTAAATTTCAAACCAAAACAGCAACTAAAAAAATCTAAACAGACTCCTGAAATAGATCGAGGATGCCGCGCGTTTCCAAGTCCATTGTCTAAACGGACCGTTTTATATCTGAACGATATTGCACCCACAATCCCCTCGAGGTGAGGGAAGTGCAGAAGGGGTAAATGACTTTGATACAAGGACTCTGCGTTGGAGGGGACTACGAGTCCCAGGTCGACATCTGTGGCAAAGGAGGCGGGGCCAGCAACTACCATGCTATAAAGCGCTTTGAGCATTCTGGCTGCGCGGGACACAAGGACTCCGCATTGGTGGGGACTACGAGTCCCAGGTCGACAGCTGTGGCAAGGGAGCAGGGCTAGCAACTCTCCTGCGCTATAAAGCGCTTTGAACATTCCCGCTGCATGGGGCGCGCCCAGGAAAAGCCAGGCTACCCCTTTTGGTTTTGTGCCAGGGTACGTTTTGTGAAGGACCCGGCTTCTCCAGGTAAAAATAAACTATTTTAAGAATCTTTTAAGTTCTCTATTTGGGTAGTGGCTTAGGACTGTATGCTTACATACTCCTAAGGGGAAGAAAAAGGCAGCCATGGATCGTTCAGCCCCCCCACCTCCAATGGCACTTCAATTAGCAGGATGCTAGCGAGGGCTGTGGGGGTTATCAACACTGAAATTTCCTTCAGGGAGAGGAAGCTCTCACTGGACAGGGGGACGGCGACCCCTTCTCACTCTCACAGAGAAACGGCGGATTTTGGGTCAAGGACCGCTGGGATATTTAGCCAAACGCCTGTTGCCCATGGGGGTCAAACCTGTTCCATAGACCCTGGGGATGTACTATCTTCTGATTTGGGCTATCTGAAGCTCAATCTCTGTTGATGCCTATCATATCAAAGGGCACGGATGGGAAAAGCTTCCACGCAAAAGGCTTCCAAGGCAGCCCAGTCAGACCATACTGCCCGGATCACACAATATCTGCCCACTGAGACAGCTACCCATTTAAGTCTGATTCCCTCTGCCCTTGTACGCTTGGAGGGTTCTTTTGAGGCCTTTGTGCCTGTTAATGGGGAAATATTCTGGGAGATATGTTGAGAAAAATTAAGGAATTGCTCAGGACCGAGCTTTTATCGGTGATGAAGTGGCTAGTGAGATTAGAACGGCTGAAGGAAACACTGTCTCGCTCATGCGACACCAGATGACAAGGGAACTCTTGCCCAATCACTCCTGTCCCAGGTACAAATTATGCCACTCTAGGGGGGGGTCTTTCTTTCTCCTCCCCTCAGACTAGTAACGCCATCAATTCGGGCATCTCTGGCCTGACCAAGAACCCTCTTGCGAGTTACCCCATAAACAAGTCGAAGTCATCTATACCCGCTGATGCACCAAGTGGAGATAAAACTGCCGGGTTGACCCCCCCCCCACCCCCAACATGTGAGGATTGCTGCCACACCTGTTATCCTAGGTAGCCCTCACTCCTCTTTTGGTCTGGAGAGACCGTCGTCTCATGGGTCACATCCTTCTCTGGCCGTAAATGATTTACATCTTGCCGCATGTTCTTTTGTGGCCGTCCTCGTCAAAGTCCCTCCGTTCTGCCACGGACAGGAGGAGTCCAGCGCAGTGCTTGGTATCAAAGTCTTAGAGTGGTTGGCTCGCAATAGAGGCTTCCCATTCTTGTATGCGAAGGACATTCTGTTGGCACGGAGGGTGAGGTGGATTGGACCTGACCCTATTGCATCAGAAGGGAACTGCATTACTATTAATTTCAACTCACCTCCTCTGGCGAGGAGCATCCTCTTTGGCCCACCTGTTTTGGAGGGGTTGAAGAGCAGCATTAGTGTGGTTTCCCTTGGTTTCTTTTACAGGACCCCCTCTGGGCCTCCAAATCCATGGCAGCTACTGTTGGCCTATGGGCAGCCTAGTTGGATCTTGACAACACAAGGAGGGCCCCTTTGTATAGAGACCAAAGCATAGGCACCGGCGTAGATCCTGGCTCCACAGTCAGACTTAAGGGTTTCAATACCTTTATCTACCAGGTTTGACGTTCTTTCAAGTGTGGACTGACTCATGATGGACGCTGCCGGTGGGACTTACTTTCTCCACCGACTCTAATCCTCCGTATGGTGGGTCTGACTCTTTGAAGCAAACTTATTCCACTGACTCTAACCCCATGAAGGGGACTGTGCCGGTAAAAAGTTCCACTGGATTAGTTTTAGAGGATTACCCCTTCTTTTAACTTTTTGAGCTGGAACGTTGCCGGCCTTAAAGGCAAGATTAAGGACATAGAATGGTTAGATGTAGTAGGCTGGTAAGATTTTGTGGTCCAGGGAACCTGGGAAACAAATGTGGTTACTTGCCCTGGTTTTACCTGCATTTCCTGTCCAGCCACGCCCTCAAGGCATGTTAGAGCTAAGGGGGAGGGGGGGGCGGGACTTTCTGTGTGGGTCGGTATTTATCTTCTGGTGAATGTGTCAGCAGTAGAGTCTGGTAACCCGGCTTTCATGGCTATAATGGTTAAGGATGTGTTAAGTAGTTTCTCCTTTTATTTGGTGAACTTTTATAACAATGATTTCTTAGATCATACCTGTGGTATTTTTTAATATTTGTTCGCCTATTTAGCTGATCTAAAACCCATGGGTCCCACCAAATCGAACCAACCTATGATTCTCCTTTGATGGAACTTCAATGCAAAAATGGGGTCCCACAACTGGGTCCAGGGGCCGGATTCCTTGCACCTACAGCTGAGGAGGACGGATCGCAGAGAGGAGAAATTGGAGGGGTCTCTGGCCGCCCACGAACTGGTGGATGTCATGGAGTGATGTTGTGAGGAAAAGAAAATACTGCCCTCGTTCAGGGGTCATGGTCACCTCTCAATTATTGATAAAATGTTCTCCATCCGTGATCTTTAACCATGGTTTGCTCAAGGAAATATAATTGCTATGAAATGAAGCGATCATAATGCCCTACATTTGAAGGGACATTTCCCAGTGCAGAAGGAGGTATCCCTGGGTGTTTCAATCCCCATTACTCAGCATAGAAGGGATTGCTTAAGAGTGGTGTGGCATTTGAAGGACCCAGGGGGTTCACTAAGAGCGCTATTGAAATTTCTCTTGGCAACCTTTCTGTTAATCCTGTCTGATGCGCAAGGGGATGTTATGTCCAGTCATTTTAATCTCTTAAATCAGTGTATCAAGCAGTCTTTGTTGCAACCTGTTAAGACTAAGCCAGAAATGCCCCAGTGGTTCGATAATTTTTGCCCTACAGCCAATGGCAGGCTCAGGCAGGCATTGTCTGATAAACGTGTGCAATGCTTGTAGGGCGTATAAATACGCCATCAGGAGCAGAAAAGGGAGTTGTCACAGAAGGATTGGGATCTTTTAGAGTTAGATTCCCTGTCCAAAAATTCTAAAAACTTTTGGGAGTTGGTGAACAGGATTAAATCTAGAGACGCTCCATCAAACCCCCTCTTCTGCTGTGATGTCACCAGTCTTGAATGGGTCTCTCATTTTAAGAATATCTCTCATCTTGATGATGACGAGAGCCTTAAGGGGCAGTTAAGAGCCAGATTAGCTGATTCGCAGACTTTGCATATCACTTTGGAGGAAGTTAACTTGCCAATGAGGCACAGCCCTAATAGTAACGTCCCGGGCGCGGATAGAGTCCCCATGGACTTGATTAAGTATAATGTTGAGCTGTGGGGGCCCCTTCTAAAGAACACTTTTAATAAAGCCCTAGTTTGACAGATTCCTGAGTCTTGGTGTCTCTCTACAATTGTGCCAATTTTTAAGAAAGGGAACTGCAATTCACCTAAGTGCTACTGCCCCATCTCCTTAATTGACAGTTTAGTGAAAATCATTAGGAGGGTGATTTTCAAGTGTCTCAAGTCCTGGGCGAACAGTAACAGCATTTTATGCCCCTATCAATTTGTTTTCCGGAAGGGCCTGAGTACAGCTGAATAGGCCTAAATCTGCATTTGATAATTGGCAAATACACCATTGCCAAGCACTGTCCACTGCACCTGGCCTTTATGGACCTATTAACTGCCTTCGACTGTGTTAATGTTATTAGATCAGGGGGTGGAGCTAGTTAATTTATTATAAGCCCTGCACGAGAATCTTGCTGCCAGGGTTCAGTATAGCAAGGCTGGGGAGCTATCATACTCACTCCCATTGGCAAGGGGGTGCGCTAAGGCTGAATCTTGGCTTCACAGCTTTTTGTGGTTTACATAAACAAGCTGTGCTCCACTTTGATTATAGCCACTAGTGATATCCCAAAAATCAAAAACGCCTTTGTGCCAGCGCTGCTTCACGCAGATGACGCGGTTTTAATAGCACGTACCGAACTGAACTTGGACGCAAATTACATTAAATCTCACATTTTGGCGTGTGGACCAGGAAAGAAACCCCTGGGTAACATAGTGGTCAGGGAATGTTCACTAGGCGGAGTTAGTGATTTCAACTATTTAAGGGTTACCTTCAGCAACGCAGGGACATGGCACACCCAGATCAAAAACGCATGATCAAATTGAGTAGAGCAGCTGGAGTGATTTTTCATTTACCTATGGGGGATGTAAGGGGCATCGCCTGCCCAATTTTTTATATTTATAACGCTCAATGTGTCTCCGATGCTCTATATGGGGCTTTTATCTGGGGTCATGGTAATATTGACGCCCTACCGGTCGTAAAAAATCGTACCTGTAGACGGATTATGCATTTGCCGCCTTCAAATTCCCATTTGATCTTGCTCTCGGAACTCAAACTTTTGTACATTGGTGATCTGGTTAAGTTGGCGGTACTTTTATTATGGATCAGTATCTGGTCTAATCATGAGGCTAAGATAAATAGGGAACTCATTTTGGAATGCTTGGATTTAGACAACGGGTTTGCTATCCCATGGTTAGCATATGTACGCAAAACGTGCGATGTCTTGAATATGTCAACCCTGTTCAATTCCCCGTAAAGAATCACTAAATCGGATAGGAAAAGGATCAAACTATTGTTTTTAGATCACGGTCACTCACAGAGGCTTGAATGTGAATTGAACAAAAAGACAGTAGGATTTTTTGGGGGATTTTCATGAACTTGAACACGATGTTCTTCTGTATCGCACCCTTCCTTTGTCACATTGGGAAAGGGCTCTTCTTTTCTGTGTTAGGGCTGGTACTGTGGCGAGGCTTCAGAGTTTTCCGGGCTAAACGCACAGGCGGAGGGAGCCAGGAACAGTGTGTCCCTGCAATACACACTCTGAGCAATCGATAATGCATTTAATGTTTTTTACACCTT
This sequence comes from Calotriton arnoldi, assembly GCA_963921515.1. Lineage (NCBI taxonomy): Eukaryota > Metazoa > Chordata > Amphibia > Caudata > Salamandridae > Calotriton > Calotriton arnoldi. The sequence goes on from CAWUFW010004705.1 coordinate 686,909, forward strand.
TTTTAGACCTTACTTTAAAGCTTTTTTAAAACTGATCTTAAAACATTTAGGTTTTAGGAAGTGTTAGGATGCACTGTTTTATCTCCTTCTGGTAAATACTTATGAAGCTTCTCAAGGAGTTTGTGCCTTCCTAAAAGCTGCTGTAAGGTCGAGAAGATCCATGGAAGGGTAAGAGGCTGTACTATCCTTTCTTCTTTTATAAACTGTGACATTGGTTGCCTTTTTGTTCATTTTACTGGCATATCGGCACGGGTGCGTTTCAGGGTGGAGGGTTGTTGCTATTTGACAATTTTTAATCTTTGCATTTTTACATGTATTTTTATCAGTCTTTTTTACCCCTTCTTGTTTTTAGGTCGAGCCTAGAGTAGCGTGCATGCGCTACTCTGCGAGACTTTATGTAGGTGGTTTTAAAAGCTGACCACACGCTCGTGCACAATGGCCTTTTTTGTGCGGTTACCCGCACGGCCGCCATCTGTTTCCAATTATCGTGCCCAGACGCGGGCGCGATGCACGAGCGTGTGGTCAGCTCAGCACGCTGCTGCGCTCGCTCGCCCCCGCTCCTCTCTGACGCTGCCGTTTTGACAGTGTCAGGCAGCACTAGTACTGCTCATGCTGATTCCGTATCGGAGCGCACACTGAAGAACCTGCTTGCGCTGGTTGCGTGTCACTTCGCCAGGGTCCCCTGACACCAATCCTATGCGGGCTGACTCAGAGTTAACATTTTCCCTTTAACAGGCAACCAAAGTGTGGGGACCAGGTAACTCATCAAGCGTGAAAAACAACGCTAAAATTAGAATTTTTTTAACGCTGCCGCGCTCGCCCTCGCTCCTCTCTGACGCTGCCGTTTTGACACTGTCAGGCAGCACTGGTTCTGCTCATGCTGATTCCGTATCGGAGCGCACTCTGAAGAACCTGCTTGCGCTGGTTGCGTGTCACTTCGCCAGGGTCACCTGACACCAATCCTATGCGAACAAAGCAATACCAAAGGGGATGATGGACGGAGCGCTTGAGCTAATCAAACACTCATCCCCAGTCAACTGATCTGGGTTTAATCATCATCATTCTTTAGCTCACTCCACCACCCCAGTTCAGACATGGCCATATGCAAATCAGTCTGACCCTGTGCCTCATGGGAACAGTCCAGCCCGAACTGCCAAGCCATGTCCTCCCTGGACCGGAAACAAGCATCCTGGGACCGGTTTCGGGTTCATAACCCTCATCAGCCAGGCTATCTTGAATCCAGTGGCAAAGTGAGCAAGGGACCCACGTCTGGGCATACCCTGCCAACTTAGGGCGAACAAAGCGATACCAAAGGGGTTGATGGATGGAGCGCTTGAGCTAATCAAACACTCACCCCCAGTCAACTGATCTGGGTTTAATCCATCATCATTCTTTAGCTCACTCCACCACCCCAGTTCAGACATGGCCATATGCAAATCAGTCTGACCCTGTGCCTCATGTTATGTTATGTTATGTTAATTAGTTTATAAAGCGCACAGCTGCCCCAACAAAGGGGCGTCCCGGCGCTAATACAGAGTCTGAGAAGGCAACAGCTAAGCTGTGGGGAACAGGTGAGTTTTAATGGCCTTTCGGAAAGATAGCAAGCAGTCTATACGACGAGTCTTCCCTGGACCGGAAACAAGCATCCTGGGACCGGTTTCGGGTTCATAACCCTCATCAGACATGGCTTGGCAGTTCGGGCTGGACTGTTCCCATGAGGCACAGGGTCAGACTGATTTGCATATGGCCATGTCTGAACTGGGGTGGTGGAGTGAGCTAAAGAATGATGATGGATTAAACCCAGATCAGTTGACTGGGGATGAGTGTTTGATTAGCTCAAGCGCTCCGTCCATCATCCCCTTTGGTATCGCTTCTTCGCCCTAAGTTGGCAGGGTATGCCCAGACGTGGGTCCCTTGCTCACTTTGCCACTGGATTCAAGATAGCCTGGCTGATGAGGGTTATGAACCCGAAACCGGTCCCAGGATGCTTGTTTCTGGTCCAGGGAAGACATGGCTTGGCAGTTCGGGCTGGACTGTTCCCATGAGGCACAGGGTCAGACTGATTTGCATATGGCCATGTCTGAACTGGGGTGGTGGAGTGAGCTAAAGAATGATGATGGATTAAACCCAGATCAGTTGACTGGGGGTGAGTGTTTGATTTGCTCTAACGCTCCGTCCATCATCCCCTTTGGTATCGCTTTGTTTGCCCTAAGTTGGCAGGGTATGCCCAGACGTGGGTCCCTTGCTCACTTTGCCACTGGATTCAAGATAGCCTGGCTGATGAGGGTTATGAACCCGAAACCGGTCCCAGGATGCTTGTTTCCGGTCCAGGGAAGACATGGCTTGGCAGTTCGGGCTGGACTGTTCCCATGAGGAACAGGGTCAGACTGATTTGCAAATTGCCATGTCTGAACTGGGGTGGTGGAGTGAGCTAAAGAATGATGATGGATTAAACCCAGATCAGTTGACTGGGGGTGAGTGTTTGATTTGCTCTAACGCTCCGTCCATCATCCCCTTTGGTATCGCTTTGTTCATCCTATGCGGGCTGACTCCGAGTTAACATTTTCCCTTTAACAGGCAACCAAAGTGTGGGGACCAGGTAACTCATCAGGCGTGAAAAACAATGCTAAAATTAGAATTTTTTTAACCTATGGTTTATGTCACTGCACTTCACGAATATTCACCATAATGAACTTATTCTCATCCGAGTGATGCCAGAGTCTGTAACACCGATAAAAGCTGGGAGACTAATGGCACTGCCAGTTCAGAGGCTGCTTAGAAGCTTGCCGCTGCAGAGAGCAAAGCGGAAAAGAGAGCAGACTGGCTGTACGGTGTACACTTCCAGGTCACAACTGAAGTGCCTGACTCTCTGTATTGACATCAACATAAACAATGGACTAATCATTTGTAAATGCAGTCTCACACAGTAGCCAGTTTACAAAGGCTATGAACCCCATGCACTGCCATGTAAAACAAGCATTGGCATAGCCAATAGGTCTCGCCTTTGGGACCTTATAAGTGTTTAGTTATCCAGCACAATATCCTTGGTGCAACAACATCAAATGTTGCATGGCTAAACACTTATAAGGTCCCAAAGGCGAGACCTATTGGCTATGCCAATGCTTGTTTATTTATGTATATGTCTTTTATGGCTATGTGTGTGCTGAATAAGGAAAATTAAATTGAATTGAATTGACTTTGAGTAACACAGAAAAGAAACGAAGGTGATTAGATCCCATGGCTTAAGCCAAAATTTAACCTCACTGCTGTGTGATGCTTCCCAAACCTCCCAACACCCTGGGTTGTAATCCTGAGACCTGGTTGGCCGTCAATGGCAATAAGATCTTCCCAAGCCTTTTATACATTATTAAAAGACCTTAGTGCTACTTTAGAAGATGCAATTAGCAAAGCAATTCTAGAGCATAAACTGCCTTATTAAAGTGCTTTAGTGCTGCATCTACCATACGAATAACAATGTGATGAAACATGGCTGAATCTCTTTAATTCCTATGACATTTCAAAAAGAAGGAGCACTTGAGGCGGAATTGACCAACGAGCCTACTGATGACATCCTTGTCCTGGAGACGGAGACCCGCAACCGTTTTCCCATTTGACGTTTGCTCTGCGATGTGATGTGCAAGGGTAGGTAATAATGGACTGAACACTAGTAGCAAAATCGTGAGGCCCACCTTTGAGTAGTTTGGACACAAAGGATCATGGCTTATCATTCCTTACTTCTCAGTTGCTACTTGATCCAAGTACTTTAAGAGACCAGTTGTTAGTTGAACATCAGACCCCTGCAGGTATACCCCTTACTGCTGCCTCCACTGGTCTTACACCCAGTGCCTAATTTCTAAAATGATAAGTGCCAGGGCCCTGACCAGGAAGCCACTGCAGCTTGCCCCACCCATTTCCCCTCACATCCCTGCCAATGGTACCAAAACAACTACTAACCATCTCGCTCACCTGCAAGTGCGACAGTTCAGATTATTCCAGGTGGGGAGGCAGGTATTAGTAATTTATTATGTATATTGTATTCATAAACAACCGTTGTTCTGCTCCTCTCTAAATTAGAGGAGCAGCGCCACCATGTGGCACACTGTAATAAGTACAGTGCTGACAATTAAGTGCCGGTGCCGAGCAACGGAAACCACCAACTCAAATTAAGCACTGCTTACATCCAGTTTATTTAAGCAGGGGCGCAAGTACGTTCTCTCTATAATCATAAAGAAGTACAGATTGTGTTTAACTACTTTACGTGTCTCTTGTTAGTTTCTCTGTTTTTCACAGACGCAGAGAATTTTCGAAAATACAAACATGAATATTAAAAAAATTAGAAAACTACAGCGTTCACTGTCAGCTGTGCGTAGTGGTGATTTTGTTACACATACAGGATGATGGATGAGAAATGTGGAGTCCAGAGAACCAGCAAAAGCACAGACTCCTTTTGCAGGGTAAGCACTGATTTAGGGGGTCCCTTCTCTAGCATATTTGGCAAGATTCAAGTGTCATGGTCCAACTCCAGATTCTGAGGGATATTATATAAGTTACTACCTCGAGAAAGAAAAGGGTTAATTAAATTATGCATTCAACTGCTCATTCATATCCCAGACATCTGCAGAACCCTAGAACGTTAAATATCAAATATACCCATACACTAAATTGATACTGCTACAGCAAATGGAAAAAACAGAAAGGTGATATAATAAACCGATTTAGCAGGCCATTATTTACTAGACAGGATAATAATCAGTCACTATAATGAGGTGAAAGGTAACAATGTATTAAACCACCCACAGCGAAGCAAACCAAATTCGCAGTCTCCTTAAAGAAGATTTATACCAGTTTAAAATGTTCAAAACAGAAAAAAGATTTATTGGGAAATAAAACTAAAAATAATAGACATACAAACTTGAAGAGACTTTAGTGGTCCATATAAGATGCAGTAAAATAATAAAGGCACACAGCAAAGGCACTTCGCTGGTGTAGTTGCAATACAACCTTGCATGAAAGTCATACCGAATCCCTAAAACACCTGTATTTAAAACATCAGTAAACGGTAGCTGGCCCAAATTCTTCATTCGGTTAGCCCCGATGCTGCTAGGTAAGAGCAGTGTAAGTTAAACCACTGGAAGATGACCGGGGGGTGGGGGGGCTCTCTTGAAGTTGGCATTTTTGCATCAGTGCCACCATCTGGAAATATACAAGGCCTAAAACCTTTCAATGTATGCACAACCCTGCAGCGAAGGAGCTTTAAAGGATAAGACATCAAACACGAACTGAATCAAATACGTCTGTCTGAGCTATAGTAATGGGTACTGAGTGGTAACTGCAATATTAAGAAATGTAGAAGCTGTCCTTAAAATTATTGCAAGTTCCGCTAGTGCTATCTGTGTGGCGCGGGTAAGGGTAGCTCTTAGTGCATGAACATCCACGGCCCCCCGTGATCTCTTTGTGTCTATTCATGTCACCGACAGTACACTCGCCGCAGTGTTATCGTAATAATTGTGCATGATACGTTATGCCAGGGTTCTCCAAAGTCAGTCCTGGAGGGCCGGATTCATGTCGGATTTTTAAGATAACTAAATGTATCTAAATGGGGATATGCTAAAAATCTGGCATGGATCCGGCCCTCCAGGACCGACTTTGGAGAACCCTGCGTTATGCGATATGCAGGTGGGCAGAAGAGTTGAAGTAATTAGTCACATCTATGTCATGCTCTTAATGAATGTGTTCCAAGGAGACAAGAGGGTGGCTACAGGGATAAGGGAAGGTAACAGTCCACCTTCCCCCAGTAACAATCTATTCAACTTACTTGGTCCAAAGACATTCAGAATTGTTGGACATCACTCCCTGGAACAAAGCATGGAGCTCTGATTGCACTGCCAGCTCTCCGGCACTAAAGAGTGCTCAAGAGGGGGCCTGGAGTTTGGTGAAGATTCACTGAGAAGGACCAGAAGACACAGTATGCTCTGGTTGCAAATGTACAGACCTTGATTGCAATGAGTGTCATCTCACACCGCACTGATGTAACTGCACCACAGCGACTTGAGTACAATGTCAGGGTTTCAAAACTCGACCCCCTGCCCCAAATGTATGCGAATACCACAGATGGTCGCATTTAATCTGTTTTTGACCGCACATCGCTCAGGGCGCTACAAAGGTCCACCACTTACCCAACCGGTTGAACTGACACAACGTCTACTTGTATTTATGTGGGTCTCTGGACTGCTTACGATATGTGACCCTGTGTAATATACAAAAAAGGACATGAGCCTGTCTGTCCATTGCAAGTGTACTTACAGATGTCTCCAGACACGCCAGATGCATTAGAACAAGTGCATAGCAGATGAGCAATTCTTCGGAGTGGATAAATGTTCCAGTACATATTAATCTTGATACAGGACACGGTGGTTCTGTGAAAAACTGTGCCTACTCAGAAATGGTCTGTTCTTATGCCCTTTCAGAGCTCAGTGAGAGGTCTGTAAAACAGGGATGCTCCAAATGCGGTACGGACTAGTCCATAACAGTGTTGGACAGGCCAAAAGGGCAATCTGGCATTGCAAGTAGAGCTGGTCTGGGAGGTCAGAGTCTGAGATGGTTTTCTGGCTCTTTGGGGGCCTGTTTATGGTCTGATGAGCCTGTTTTGACTGTTGATTTCTCAGAGATTACCTCACACATTGCCTGCAGCAAGCACGAATGCATGAAGTCTCCCATACCTTGCATACAGTGTGTCCTTACAAATTCAAAATGCCCCCAATTTGCAAATGTGGGCCACTTTTTAGTTATCTGATTTGCTAATGTCGGCCACATTTTCTTTGATACCCGAGCCCTGTTTCTGTTCTAGCCGACCATGGTCCATAGGAAAAATAGTTTAGTTTGTTATATTTTCCAGCAAATACAGCCAGTAAGGTACCACCGACGCAATACTTGTCCATTTCATCAAGCACTTACCCACCACAGAAATGAGCAAAATAAAATGAACTCAGGGTAGAATTAATGTTTACTTCTTTGCAGTGACAGCTCCTCCTCTATGGTGGAGGAACGTCACCTCTCAAAACTTGAAAAATAAAACGATAATAAAACATGTGTATTATCGATTTTTTTTTCAAATTCTAAGGACCGAGTCTTGAAGGCGGAGCCATGTGATCACAGTCACGGAGGGTGAGTGGGTGGCACTGCTGTCAGTGCGCATGTCGGTTTGGCTGGAAGTCTTAGGATGGCCAAACTGACATGCACAATGCGATGTCTCCAACCCGAGCTGTGTTGCCGAGTTGGATCCAGCAGGCACAGGCTCACAGTCTCTCTGGGAGTGCAAATCCAGGGTGCTCAGGCCAATCCGGACGCTGCTCTCATGCTGCCAGCAGCATGAGAGCAGCATTTGGATTGGCCGTAGGGCAGTCTGGGAGCCTGTGCTGCAGTGGAGCCAAAGAGGAGCAGAAGAGGGGCGATGCACTGGGCGTCAAATGGCAGGTAAGTTCTTTTTTTTCTATTTTCATGGTCCTCCCCCCTTCCCGCCCAACCACTGTGCCCTGACACCAGATGCTACTGCTTCTTTGTTACATTCTGTTTTTTTAAATATTATACGTGGCCCCACTCCCTTTTCTCTTTCTTGCTTTCATACACACATTTCACCTACCTCACCCATCTCTGTCTCTCTGCCCCCCTCCGTTGCATGGCATACCTCTATCCTTTGCATTCTCTTCCCTCACTGACTTCAAACACAGGAAGTACTGAGTACGTGCTCTGGTTGTAAAGAAACAGAGCCTATACCCCCCTTAGGCACCTGAACTCTAGCTACAGAGCTAAGCTCATGTGTCCTATTCAATAGATGCATTGCTCATTAATGCATTTTACGCTCTCTGCACAATAATGACAAATACTCCCAGCCCCTGAATCCCTTTATCTACCTGTGAGGGTACCAGTGCTGCACTTGTTGCTATGGAGACCTTGCAGCACATAGCCAGTAGTAACTGTTATGCGAGGCAAGCATTTCATCTTGGTGCTTTTGTGTGGTTAAATCTCTAGAGTCGGCACTGTCCCTAATTTGCACCAACAACATAACTATTGTTGAAACTACAATGGCGTCCAGATAATACCAGAGTGCATCATCAGCGGCATGGTGAGGCCCTGCTGTCCTTGTGCAGCCACACCTGATAGTGACCCTGTCTTGCGGGTTCAGTAAGTTTGGGCTTTTAGGCAACTAGCAGTTTGCATCCTGGGACGTGCAATTTTTCTTTTACCATTAAAACTGTGAATTTAAAAAAAACACCACCACAGAAAGTGCTGTTGGTTAAAAATGAAACACTTGCTCAGTGTACCACACACGATGGGAACATTTGGCAGCACTGTGGGTGCTACGAAGATCAGTGACAAACATTACAGCATCAGATATGCATCGGTTTAGAGCTCCAGGTTGGTCCTTCCAGGCCTTCACTCTGCAGACAGACTTGATTCGACTCACAGTATGCCGTTCTCCTTACACTACAGTCACACGAGGTCCGCATAAGAGGCAAGAGGTCCCCTTTTAGCAGAAAGTAGGGTGTCAAACCCCACTAAAGTTATTGGATGATATACTTCCCTAGTGATGGTGGCTCTGTGTTCTCAAGATGGCCCTGGGAACACCCCCCTCCCACTTTCACTCCTCCCTGCTATTGACCTAGGCCGATGGCCTAAGTTTTCCTCGCTGCCCTTATTGCTGATTTCCGGTTTGGTGAATCGGGGGGGGTCACTGAAATCTAAGCTCAAGCGCCCACAAGAGGCTGCTCGTAGGCCGCTTGGCCCCTATGCTGACGTCTGTTTTTACGCACACTAGGCCTTGGGCTACGGGCTATAACGGCTACTAAATATGGATTCCATCGGCTTAGCTGCTGACTGGCAGAGGCGTAGCTAGAGGACGGCGAGCACTTGAAAGAGGTCTGAGAGACACGTAGTATCGCTGTTAATAGTTACCTTGATCATGCAAGTTACATGCACATACATGACACGGTCCAAGGCTACACAGTTGAATACACCGGCAGTACAAAGGAGAACACATAGATCATGCAGTCTATCTGGGGACTCAGAAAAACAGCATGTGACATCCATCAGAGAGCGTGAACGATTACCTGGTAATCCCCTCAGCACAATGCACAGTGCCATGGACAGAAACAAAAATGTCAATCTTTGCCTGAAGTGTCGTCTGGTGTATTTACACTTGGTGTGTAACTTGTCACTCGCTGTGTGACACTAGAGATATTTATGCCAGGACATCAGGGCCGGCTCTGCTGATGCTCAAGCCACTACAACTCTGAATGCCTCATGTGCACCCAGCAATACCCCTTCTACATTGGTGGGGTCCAGTAAAGATCTGTGTTCTCTACTAAACTGTTGTCTTGTATTGTCAGTGGCTCTTATTGGACAGCTTCGCTCCAGTGGTTCTACAGCCTAACCGCAGGTCCTTGCTCTTTTTGGTGTTAATTCTTAGCGGAGCCAGGTGACCTGCTTTCTAGATGTCCATAGCTGTCATTTTAATTATAGTCAGCTGCAGCAGGCGTTTGCAGCAGTGTTAGATCTTCTGAGAGTTTCTCGTTGCTCAAATGGGTCTAATTTCTGATATTTATGTTTCCTCATCTTCATTGCTTGATTTTTGCTCGCAAGAAAGTGTCACTCATAGTGGTAGAACTCACTCATAATCACACTGAAATTATGAACATGTCACACATAGCAATCTGAAACCTTGGCAGCTATGGATGGCACATGTCATGATGTCATTTGTTGACTGCCTAACTTGGTTAGTCCCCCCCACTTCTTTTTTAGGTCTTGTGCCCTGCCACTCACCAAAGACCCTTTCCTCCCCTTGTGACAACGAACCGTTTAGCTCTTACCTCAGGCTCCAGTACTTCACAGTGGTGGCAGGGTCTCTACCATAGAGGTTGGTTCTGCTGCAGCAAATCGCCCAGCACTGCCACTGCCCCAGACTCGACACCTCATGAGAGCGCGTGGTGCTGGAGAGCGTGACGCGTCACTGCTGCGCTTCAGCGCGAGGGCTGGCCAAAAATGATGCCCAGGGCCGTCATTGGTAGCGCTACAAGATTGACGGCCCTGGGACGGGACCCACAACCACAAACGCAGTACATCGCGCACCGCACCGCCACTACTACGCTAGGTGGTGGTGCGTGCGCAGTGCGCTGCAGGCAGCATTTGCAAGCAGGTGCGCTTGCACTTCACGTAACTGCACGTCACGTGCATTCATTGCTCCGTGACAGTCACAGCCGCAAGTAAGTGTGGGTGTGGGGGGAGGTGGGTGTACTGTGTACTCACTGTCGGGGCGGGGGCCGTGCGTCACTGGTGGCCCGTTGCGGCGGCCTTTATAATTTATTTGGGGACACTGACACTACTGTAGTGACGGACAGTAGTGTCAGTGAGTATCCCCAAATAAATTTTAAAGGCTGTCGCCACGGGCCACCAGAGCGGCGCGGCCGCCGCCCCCAAAATAGTGCCACCTGGGGCGGACTGCCCCCCCCGCCCCCCCCCCCCCTAGCTACGCCACTGCTGACTGGGAAAGATTAGGGCTTCTTTACACAGTCCAAGTATATTGAAAACTCTACAGGGTGAATGTCTGCCTGTGGTTAGTTTGCAAGGACTGTTGTTTCACAATGTAATGAGGGCGCGGCCAGGGCTTTAAGTGGGATGAAAAAACTGGGGGTCTCTCAAAGGGGCGTGGCCGATGTAATTAAGGCCGTGGCTTAAAAACATGTAAGCTAAAAATCTGTGCTTAGAATAGTGTTCCACCCGACTGGTATTTTGACGTTTCTGTCATCGCATCCAGATATATACAACAAGTAACATACCTACAACAAGCCAGGACTATTGGCTTGGTCAATGGTTGTTAGCTGTGTAAGATAAATAAGCAACAACTATGGCTTCGTTGTATATAATATTGAAAATGCTTCAGTTCTGAAATGATGAGACTGTGAAAGAACTATAACGAGTCTCTTTGAAGTTATATCAAAGGGAGTCAAGGGCCGCATTGCTTAAGAGTTAAGATTGTTTTTTCCCCCAGAGGGTGAGGGCAAAAAATGGGGCGCCCGATAGGGACCAGCCTCAGCACCTGCTTTGAAGAACTGTTGGTGCTAAGAACCGGCAGGACCCGGGCCACTTTAAGCCCTGTGTGCGGCTGAAAGATAGCCACGCCCTGCGAGCCTGCTGGCACGGCTGTCCACAGCAAGAGTTTGTCATTTATTCTGCTCTGTTTATTTTGTTGATGTAAGAAACTCAGGAGCAGGGAACAACCCAATGATATTATCTAAGTAATCGACATGAGGGGGCGCGTTAAAGTGCATAAATACAAATGAAAAATAAGAAATACGTGCCAGTCTTGTAACCCGCGGGATATAGTAGCAGCTCCTTGTAGGCTCGGCCTGGCTTGCATTAGAATTGTCCTTTATTCGTCCACACTATGAGCTCACCTCTCCTATGCCATCATTAGCTCACGCTCTCGGCGGGGGCCATGTGTGCTGCACACAGATTGGTACTCGAATATAATTGGCTGCGCTGACCAGGCAGACATTCATCCCAGGCCAAAGGTCATGGCGAGATCGGACGGCGCAATTTGACGACCTGATTAATAGAATCAAAATGAAACCTGCCCATGGACGCCTGGCCGGGCCCCAGTACAGTAATAATTACTGTTCGAACCTTCTGCTGACGTGGGTCTTCGGAGAAGTAGCAGCGCGGGATATAGTCCTTAATGTTGAACATCTTAACTGTGTCCATGCAAATTAAATCCGCTGCTATTTCTGTTTCATGCACCATTACTAATTTATTAAGGTTCATTTTCATATTTGCATCATGAGCGGTTTTAATCATTATGCAAATAAAGATGCCCAGGGACTGAGAAACAAGCACCTAATATTTATTACACGGAGCCAGCAGCTCAAAGGATCTTAGAACAAACTCAACACTGTGTGCCAAGTGCTTCGAAATAATTGGAGACAGTTGTGGCCGCTTTAATACCGCCAAGAATAGTAGATTTCACGTCTGGGGCCTGCTGCGGGTTGAAAATAAGCCGAGCAATGTTTTGAAGTTGCCCACAAGACACTGGCCTTATAAAAATATTATGCACTGCTTAGCATTCGAAATCTATAATTGTTCCCGCAGTTGACTCTCAATTCTCCAAGCTGAGTGATACCCGAAGCATCTTTAAAAAGTTATTTTCTTTAAGGGGGCGTGAAGCTGAGATACAGTCAGGGCTTTTAATAACAGAACATAATTTGTACGTAAAAAATGTTTATGGTAAGCGATAAACAAACTAACACACCGCATGCTTGCATATAATACTACGGTAAAGAGCTCGTCGAATAAATATCTAAGTCCCATTGCAATGTTGAGAGACTCATGGAATCTACTTTTCTCACTTTTTGTTTTTTTACGTAAGCTGGACACTTATGCCATAAAACCAGAGGGGTGTCTTTTTCATTCTGACACACAAGGGGGTCTTTCAGTCTAGACAGATCTCTTACACTCTGGTGAGACCTTTCTTAGGCATTCCCAACCCTACTCGAGGGAGCAACGACTTGATCCAGAGAAACTACAAACGCCAAAGGTTAAACAGAGGTGTTGTAATCACCCTAGGTGACCACACAGACATCCAAACAATGCATGCAGGAACTTGGAAGACGGCACATCAGCATCCTCTGCTGACCGTTTGCCCTTCCTTGTAGCCAGTATTCTTGGCCACCTACGACACCCTACTGAAGCACTGCAGAGAGGTGTCTAGGCTCTGTCTACCTGCAGTGTACACAGACACTTTCTTCTTCAGTCGTTCTAGTGTAAGGCGACACATGTAATGGGATGGGACTACAATCTCAGATCCTACAGCGGTCTCCCTGACAGGAGGCAAATGATCATGCTTGAAGTTAACACTACTGGGAATCTTTGGCAATCTTGGGCAACACCTGCACTTCTCTGTGAGTGATTTAAGTGAGGTTTCGCAAGGGCAACGATCATGGAGCCAAGGGTAGCATTTGAAAGCAAGCGTCATTAGCCGATGTGAGCTACAGGGTTCGGCATGCTAATGACCCTGACCAGACCCTTCGTTAGTGCTGCTTGAATATCTGAAATAATGCCGGTCCAACACAACCAGATTCACATCTACATCATGACAGACAATCATCTGATTTTTGAAGCAGTTCTACAAGACTGTGCTCAGATATATCCAAATTTAACAATACCTCCCAATCACAGGCTGCAGTGCCAACCTCTCCAGGCCAAAGACATACTGTCTGCAAGTGCTTCCTATTCAGTGTTTGATCTGCAGCGGCACAAACTCAAGGAACAACTCACTGCCTGCCTCACAATTTAAGAGCTTGACATGCTCTGATACAAGGCTTAAGCTACTAGTATCACTTCTTTCGCTGACTCTGCGACTCAGGACTGCCAAGTCCTTCAAGAAGGCCTCCTTAAGGGAAATGGTGGGGGAGCTATTGTGATTTTCAGAGATCAGGTTGCCTTTTCTGTTACACACAGAACTCAAGCAGGATTGATGTACTTTCAATGCATTCCTAGATCACCTAGTGCCTACTGAACAACAGAACAACGTCCTTTCTGTGCCTGGAATCTCTAGGCACAAACATTTTGACTCCAAAGCCTAAAATTGGGATTTATATAACTGGTCTCATGCTCTACACATTCATTAGATCATAAAGTCAAAGTATTTCACACTAAAAATGTGTATTTAAATATGTTCGCAGTCACAAGTTCTTTTACATCGTGGGAGCTCACCACCCAAAAGACAGAATCATTTAAAAGCGCCTGCGGTCTAACTACATAAGGGTCATTCCAAAATCTAAAACACAACATTGGAATGATTGCAAGCCTTCAACACTGTTCAGATCTTGTGAATCCTTCCAAAGGTCTCTGTAAAGAAAATCCTGGCATTCTTTTACTGGATTCAGGGATCCTGGAAACAACTCTTTCCTTCATAATAATCTACGTCCCTCTGACTCGTCATTACGTCAGAGTCCGTACTGCTTTAATAAACACCATCTACCTATTTTTAGTAGGATTACCCAAGCAGTCATCAACAAACTTATCTCAGAGCCTCAATACCCACCTTCTTTACATGACTCGATGGCGGTCCATTTAAAAAGAAATCAATTTTCACCCATAGATCTAGTACAATGTTCACTCTATCACCAATCTATTGGTCTTGTCTAAGTAAACAGAAAAAATCACGTAAAGAACTAGATCCCGGGTAGGGGCAACAAATCCAGAACTCTCTTCCCATTGTGCTGCATCTGCTCCCTTCTCTGGCAGCATTTAGGGGAAGAACTTGGAATTCTTCTTTGTAAAAAGCTCCTGTTATGCTACCGCTTCTGTTTCGTTGTCCCCACCTCTCAAGAAGCCTTCCACAACGTGCAAGATGATCAACAAATCCACCTAGCGAGGACATGCCTGTTAATTTATTAACAAGAATAGTCCCCAGGTATATATGAAGTGTAAAGACATTTACTACTGAAACATGCTCTATTACTTTCCATCAATACTTTGACGTCTACAGGCCACCTTACCGTTGTCATGCCTACTCGGCTAAACATCCGATCTGAGCACCTATCGTTGTTCGTAGACATTGTATATTGCTTTGGTTTCAATCATTCGGGGATCCTGAATCCTGAAAGAGCTGTCGTTTAATTGAACATTTATTAGAAAAGTGTTCAGCTTTGCTGTCTATTTTAGCCTCATTTGTCCACTATCACAAAACATATACATTGATCCTCTTCCATACATTCAATTTGAATCAGCGCTCTCGTGAACGTGAGGGACTTGAGAACTCTGCGTGCAACTTAATAAATAACTAAATGTGCAAGTAATTAAAAGGTGGTCCTACACCAATTGCAGACTTTTAGAAGGAGGAGATCCTGCCCAAAAAGAAACCATCCCTTGCAACTGATGAATCAATGTGCTTCTTTTATAAGGTACAACATTGTGCTTTTATGCCAACTCCAGCCTGGCCAGACTTTGAGCCTGTAGCCAGAATTTGCTTCTTTGACATGAAGAAATATAAATATGCTATGACTCCCACAACTCAAGAATCCACAGCATCCGTAGCAGGTGCCACTATGCATCTTATTCTAAAAAATGCAATCTACTAGGCTTCCCAATTCTCTATATCAAAGAACACAGGTGGCACAAACTGGCTTCAAGAGTTACATCATAGTTTGGATGCCAGGTCATAACATACCTTGTGGAGTTCCAAAACACACATGCAGTCCCTGGGGCACTTGGGTGCTGAATAAAAAGTGTTCATTGTTTCTGGAGTGTAGGCATTAGTCCACTGCGCCACCAGACCCGGCTCGTCTGTTTACTGGCTGCCTACTGTTAAAAGACTTTACTTAAAATGAACAGCCCTTTCATGTCTTCTTGGAAAGGCAAGGTTATTCCATGAATAGATAGCCCAAGGCTGGCGCTCACAGTGGCGGCTCCTCTGCAATGGTGGAGGAGCGTCGCCCCCCCCTGCCTGGCTCAGAGCCAGCAAATGTCAAATAAAACAATGTTCCAGCATCGTTTTATTTTACATTTGCCAGCGGTGTTGGGAGGGGCATGCCGAGGCATGGGAGGGGGGAGGAGGACACTCCCTAAGTGCTCATGTGTGTTTGGCCGGCTGACTCAGGCCGACCAAAACACACATGCGCACTTAGGTTTTCTCCAACCCGGCGGCATTGAGCAGCTGGGCTGGGGAAATCCCACACACTCCCTGGTCTGAGCAGGGCATCTTTTCTGCCTGTACAGACCAATCCCATTGGACAGGGAGTCTGTCCCAGGGGCTGCTGGGACCCAGGAAGAAGAGGAGAGGTGGCGCGGCGAGACGAGACGCTGGAGGTGGCCGGCGGCAAAAGGTAAGTTTATTTTATTTATTTTTTATGTTGTATTCCCCGCCAACCCCCCCCCTGCGACACCTCCAGCACGACCCCACCCGTCTCACCACCCTTTGTTTATGGCGGCCGCCGCTGGGCGCTCATCGGTGCACATCTCAACCCCCTTATGATACACTGTTTTAAGTTAATGAGAAGAGGAAGCACATGGTTTAAGACGCATGTTTACAAAACTGCAGAGCTCTCTACAGTTACAGAAATGTAGTCCATGTCTGGCATTGAGACACAACGTACAAACGTGCACGGAATAATAACAGCAGCTGCAGATCATGATTTCACAGAGTAGCATACAAATGTGATCACTCACTAACTCATAGTTGCATGTGATTCAGGTAAAATAAATTTAAATAATGCTATTCCATTAAAGCACCTTCTTAACAAACAGCAAATAAAGTAGGATTATACGTTTCAATTTATGACAAAACACACATGTGACATAATGGACAAAATCTGTGAGTAGCTATCATAGAGAAAAGCATCGTCATGACGCCCCTCAGGAAAAAAGTGGCATTCAATAATAAATAAATCATTTGCACTCAAAACTACGAGTTAAGATAAACCAACAAATTGTGATGGTTAACAAACTTGAAACAAAAACTACTGACAAAGTGTCCACCACCACCTACAGCGCACATGGGAAGGTTAAAAACTCACAAAATCGAGTCATATGCGGAAATGCAACTTCTTGTTGATTAATATATGATGCAGACACGGATTGATGCTCTCACAGGATTCTATAAGGTGAGGAAGTAGACTGGTTCTGAGTGGAAGAGAAGACGCAGAGCCAAAAAAGTGATTGGATTTCACAAGCTTTGCAGAAATGTTGTGCTGCGAGGATCTACTTAAAGGTTACTGAAGCATACTGCCTCTAATAAAATTCAGGCACAATTCAAAGACCAGATTCCTGAAAACGATCAAGATCTAAATTGATGGAAACATATAAAATGATACACAGGTTAAATATCCATTATGACCTAAGCTATATCAGTACAATTGAAGACTTCTTAATCTTACTGGGGTATTTACATGTGAAATTGTGTTTTGCACAGATGTTACAAAATAATCTCTTGTGCTGATCCAGTAACACTCAGATTTCTTGAAAGCTAAAATACCGGATGAATTATTTTACTCTGTGAATCTAGCTCAGAGCACATGGCTATAAGTAAATCCTTAGATGAAAAGAGGCAAAAATGTTTTTGGTTCTGAACATCCGAGTCTTTATGTATTTTCTCAAGTGCGAGTTCAACCCACTAATCAACTTCAAAGCAAGTTTGATTTACGTACAAAACATAAGGCATTCTTCATCACAGAGGTGTGAAAACACACAAATTACTGGAGATTGATACCAAGTTAATTGGACTGCACTTCCTCTATTTAATTTTTTTCTAATATATGTCGATGAATTCAGGTCATTTACGGTTTACTAACCCTGTACTGAAACAAAAACATCATAGTCGCCCTCTTTGTTTGTGAAATCTTTCCTTTCGTGTAGTGTCCTATTATTATTGTAAACACATTTCATATTCCTCATCAAAAAAAGATATTCACATTTTGAACCCTGTGAAAATAAGCCTGGCCCCACAATGCCCTGCGTTAAAAAGTCTAAAATTTACAGTGATCATCATATAATCTATATTCGCAGCAGTAAACGCTTCTCAATAAAAGATTGAATAAACAAAGTTCAAAACATCGTTATAATTCATACAATACAGAAAATGGTAATTCTAAAAATGCATATACTATATTACAAATCCATCTAGGTTGTTACGACAATGAGTAACTAATACCCAAGAAATCACCACTGGCTCTATTACCGGGGAGATTCCAGGGAGACATTGCCATAACCTTACAACACACACAAAAAGAATTGCTACAAAAAAACAGATAAAGTGCGAGTGCAACTGCTGTAGGTAAAATAAAACAGGTCTACATTGCACTGAGGCTAAATCCTTCAACAAAGGTATTCTTCCTCGAGGAACAATACACCTTACAAAATAATACGAGATGTAAGGTGGATTGTTCTAAAAACATTTCCAGTCAAACCTTAAATGTTTTAAGATTCACAAAGACCCCCAAAGTACTCAAGGAAATTTGTAAGAGTCAGAGATGCTCAGACATGTTCCTACTGGCAATATCCTCTCTTCTGGGTTTATCACTTATTGAGAGATCCCCATGAGTAAGTCAGTCAAAAAGGCACATCTTTATTTTATCTGTTTCTGTTCTTTCAGCTCTGTGGAGCAAATATTTTTCCCTATATAGGAACGTCTTCCATTATACCCCCTCCATAGCAGTTCAGGGTGTTCCCTACTGATTCCCACCAGGAAAATGCAACAAGTATGGAGACAGAGATGCCTGACTTGCCCCAGTATAATCTTTCCTTACATTTCTTTAGCTCCACAACCTGAACTAAACCCTCTAATTGGCCAATAAAGCGATAACACTTCCCTTAACCCATACACACCTTCAAGTACCAGACAGGAACTGTTGCTTAACCCACACGTCAATTACTTGAGGACACAAGGCCAAGTTACATGCAAGCACTCACCTCAGATGCTCCACTCTGACGGCCTTGAACATTTTCCGTGATATAGGTAGGATCAGATCACCACCACACGCTCTGTGTGTGCACCTTAATTTATTCAAATCGAATGTACTTATTTTTTCCCCTGCTTCTTCTCCTTTTGGTGCTGTACTTCTTACATCAATACAAACCATAATAATTTATGCCAATTCTCCTTGTACTCACTTTATGTGTCTTAATGATTCTGGAAAAGTAACTGTCAATGAAATTCACAAAAGTAGTGCAGTTTGTGGAACACTTTGACCGTACCCTACTACCTTTCTTCGGCATCACCTCTGTTCGGTCTACCACCCCACATTATATCTGTGAGTCTCTATATCTCAAAACCAGCTATATATACCTCTTGCGACACATGTCTGAAGTGACCCTTTACTCCATTTATCACTGCAAAATGAAAATACCTCATTAGTAATTCAGTTTTCTTTTCTGATTTACATGTGTAAGTGAAACTGTTTATATAACTAATTGTATACAGTGTTCTGAAACGCAAAGCAATCTTACAGAAACACAACAGGATTTACTCCACTTTGTACTTCCAGCAAAGCCTCTGTTCTGTTCCCTGTTCCTCACTAGAGCTCATCATGACCATAAACCCAAACGACCTACACCCAACATGACTGACGCGTTCAAGCTGCGAGCAGCACACTACAAATACGTAAACCACTCATGTGCCTCTTACTCAACCATCAAAAACACAGGCAACACTAAGAGAAATGAGACACAAGAGAGGTGCCCCACCACCCCCCACAGACCGCAGACAGACTACCTCCAAACAACCCCTCTCTTCCGACTTCCGAGAAGGAACAAGGTAAGCCATGGAACACTCACACTTTCCTGTCCAATTAAGTTCTAATAAGACAATATATATCTCAGCTCCTGTGGGCTGCAGCCCCATATGACATTTGCGTAAACACTATTTTAAACCAACATATGTTCTATACCCATGCCCCACTTTAGAATATATATTCTCTAGTCCTGTCGCAGAGAACTCCATGCACACACTTCTCCAATGCTACCCACACACCAATTCCTTTACCACTCCACCAACCTGACTAGTGGTACAACCGAAAGTATTATGTATGTACTGTCATGCAGCTGATACCCACATTACAAGGCCCAAGTTACCTTGATATCTCCCCACGTGCTACCTTTCTCCATTTGCTCCACAGGTCAATAGCCACAGATCTAATTAGCAGATAGCCTCTAAGTGATGTTTGACTGTTCGCTTTAGATAGTCCTCACACGGCATACGCTTCTACTCAATACTTTCTCCCACAGAGACTCAGTCACTAAACTATATTCCTAAAGTAACTTACGCAACCCCTAAACCAATTCCCTGTCCTCAATTTCCCCTAAAACCCTTTTAAAACCATGTTTTTGATTTTTCACCCAACACCTTTGGAGTGGAGAGGAGTGTTTCACAATAGCAGTGATTTTCACTTTGTACACGGGGAGAAACTTGGGATAACAAACGTACAAATACAATGCATACTCCTTAAGCTAATATATTATTAAACTATCATACTTACAGCCTTGAAAAGCATAACATCGAGCACTAGACCAGAAACATACAAAAGTAAAGGAAACTGTCTCAAAAAATCTAAAATAATGCAAAGTCTTGTGCTTTTTCTAGCCAGCTTGCACCTCTGTCCCGTGTCCCTTACTTATAAACATGAATAAGATATGGATTCTGCTATACTTGCATGAGAACGCAGATTTACATAGATCACACTGTTTGCATTAGCAACTCCAATTTCGTTTTTTATACCTGCTTAAAGTTCACGAAAGCATTAGCATAATTTGTACACATCCATGTACTTTAAATGCACTGCCATTTTGTTATCCAGTGATGCGCATTGCACTTTTAGCCTAGCCGTCCTGTAAGTGTAGCCTCCTTCTGGAGTTGGCAAAATGAAGCGAAGATTTCAGAAATTCATCAAGTCAGCTTTTTACTCAAGGTGCTGTTTGTATCTACCAAGGTCTTCTCACGTTCTTCCCATGAGAAGAGCTTAGTACCTGCTGATTAGCACCTATCTGCAGTTTCGAGCCATCATGCGTTCCCGCTTCCATTCATATGCACTGAGAAAAAGTGTATAAACGTAGCACCAAAATGGATTGATGTTAGCATTGCAAAAATGGATGGATTCTAGCACAGCATGCTCCAACTGATCAGGGGCGAAGCTCTGGTCCCTTAATTTTGCATTTAGTCTTTGCTTTATTTGATGCTTACTGGCTATTTTTATACTGACCATGTGTTAGACTTCTATGCACTATTCCAAGTGTCCGTTTTCTTTTACACACGTACTTTCAACGTGATAAATCTAGTCATTAAATGTTGTCTAAACCCTATTGTGATGAATGTATCTTATTGTATGGGTTTAGGGCTATCCATAACAAGGCAGCATACAAACGTCTTCATTTCACGTATAGATTAAGAGCATTAGTGGACACTGACAGGATTGGAGACGTTCCTCCTACATATAACTCAGCAAAATACAAGTTCTGGAATTATGTTTTTACAATGTGAATTGATATGAAAAATGGCTCATGATACTCACAAACATATGAATTTGTGGGAGTTGTATACATTAAAACACATAGAGGAGAGTTCTTCAGGAGGGACAAACTTGACCCTATTTTTAGAGGAATCAAGAACCCAGCCACATGGATCGTGGGGGATCCGCGTGGTGAGATCATAGTGCCCTCACACACCTGGTAGGGTGTCATGCTTCATCATAGGGCGCTCCTCGTCAAGCCGGAGCTGCAATGCTTGACGAGCCTGTGGGCTCTTTAGCGGAGATCTTTTGATCAACAAACACCGTTAGATGAGTGCATGTGAGGGGTTGAGGATAGGGTGGTGAAGGGAGTGGTATAAAAGAGTCTAAGGGAACCAAGGGAGTTTTATGGGGTAATTGTCCCTTTACACAGTAAAAACAACGACGCTATCTTGAGGTAATAATGTACTATAATAGATAGCATGTGAAATGAATGCTGGGGTCGACATTTTTCATGCCTTGGTTGCCAGGAGGGCCAATTGGCATTTCATCAGGACCGGAATATTACCTACCCAATATAGTAAATAATTGGCACCCACCATTGGGTATTGGATGCCCGCTAAAATAACAAATAATGCACCTGCATTGATGCAGTGGAATTGTTTACACCCAAAGTTCAGGGGAGAAATAACCCTTAGATGACGCAGAGGTGCGCAACTTAGCTGCGGAAAGAAGTGATCCTTGGGGGAGCTTTTCCCTAGACCTACCCTTCAATGCCAGCCTGTAGTATACATTATGCATGACCAATTCTCTGACCCTCCCCCTTTTCTATTTCGGACACCGAAATTACAATGGTGCAAAATCTGATATAAAATTTCATTTTTCTTCAATGCAGTGAAATTTACTATTCTAAATTTCATATTATCTTGATTCTAGGACTCAAGATATGGAATTTCAAATTCCAGACTCTTATATGCACCCAAGTTGAATTTTACTGTGCAAAAACATTTGTGAATCGGGCCCAAATAACGTGTAGTTTATGCGTACACTGCATCTTTCTATCCATAACACACTCATATTAATCACTTACAGTGGTTCTTGTAAGTTTAACTTTGGGTAATAATGCAAGCTTTCTGGAGGGCACAACACTGGGTTTGCCTGGTGTGAATCAAACCACCACAATATATGATCCAAGCAGAACAACTAACTTGATTCAGATCTCCCCTTGAGTTTCAAGCGTCCACCCCTATTTAAGGATTCAGTTGATTTCTCTGTAAAGGAACACTTCTTTGCTTAGCTCTTTTCCACCTTCTGGCAATCACAGAGGAACTAGACACCTGGGACACAATGAACCCCCAAGGGCTTTCAATCTTACTTCAAGCAAAAGGCCTGGCACAGAGAACAACTAGAGAGTCAGAGAATGTTTGATTCCTGACAGAAGAGGTTTCTTGCTCAGCTACAAAGGTGAGAGGTCTCGAATTGAAATAAGGGTCAGAAGGAGCTAATGGTTGGCTCTGATATGTGCTCATAATTTGATGAGTGTGGGGTTTCCAGCGTTTAATGAGGTTACATTTTTCTGAGAGCAATCACAGACAACTAGCAGTATCATGCTCAAATGAACAAAGGTCTTCATTCAAAGGGAGGAGTTGCCTAACCCAGGTATACATTTTGTTGGGTCTGTTAGATCCCTGCCCTGAAGAACTTGCCTAGGTCTAGGCAATGAAATTGTCCATCGATAAGTGGTAAATGTGTGTTAGTGGGCATACAAAGCAATAGCCTTGGTTTACCTGTCACTGTGCTTTTAGTCAACAGCCATCAACCCATGTAAGGAGAAAAAGAAGCCCAGTTGTGCCTTTAGTCACTGGTCTATTTCTAAGAAAGCCAAAGGAGAAACAAAACAGTCCCACTGTACTTACCGCCGTCTACAACAGCCCTGGCAGCACATTGTTCTCGGTTCTGAAAAATGAAGATCAGATTTAAGAACCAAATAGAACTGCATAACTCCCTCTTCCAATGAGGACCATGCACTCTTTTGTACATGGACTTCTACTTTAGATGTGATCCTGCAGTCTATACCACTGGACAAGAAAGAAAGAAGGAATCTAGATCTTAAGCTGTCAAAGGGAAGCGAGGGGATGAGGAGCGGGCTCTATGAGCAGAGGGCGACCCTCACCGATCTTACACAGTGGGCACAAATCCTTCAACGACAGAAGCACCGACAAGGACTAGAAATACATAAGCGATGACAGTCAAACCCCGGCATTAAGGAGTTTGCAAGGATCACCAGGAAACATCATGTGGTATAAAATCCACAAGATGGGTCAGCCGAAAAAAGCATAAAGGTAAGATTAGTGTTAGCGAAGGCAGAAGGGGCATGGGGATGCATATTCAATATTGTTGTATAGCCACTCCTGTGCACCTCCATGAAAACGCAGAGTCATTTCCCATATATTGCTTAGACATTTAAAATGTCATCCCCGCCTGTTTCTGGACGAGCACACTCATTGCTACCTTGGTGCAGTTTACAAAGCAGTTGAAACTGTCAGTTTTCAATATTAACAATAGTTTTAATACTCTTGCGATAGAACCTATAGAGAAACCTGTGAGCCACAGTTTGAATATTTTGACATACAATCAAAAGCTCATTTTTCAATTATGCCAAAGATAATCAAGTTGACGAGCCACTACTAATGCGGATGTACAATAGAGTTCTCCTGCAACAATTTTGATTGGGGCAAATCTGGCCCTACGCTTCACCAAGCACTACAATAATATTATTAACAGAGCACAGGGTGAACAATTCAATACAAATAACCTGCAAAGGTCCTGAAACAATGACTAATCGCTCAATTCCAAGACAGGCTCTTTGACATGTTCACGGATCTTCACACGCAGTAAATTGCTCCCCACTTACAGCACTTGTAAACATGCTCAGGAGATGAGGAAAATGCAAACACGGCATCGTGTTCTTGCAAGTCAATGCTACACCAACATACAGAAAGAGGCTTTGACAGAGTTCTACCTCGTTTTAAGATTGCACTTGACTCATCCACATGCCAACAAACATGCTCACCTACTTCCACATATTCACCAGTGCTGCTTTGCATCAGTGACCGTGTTCTTTGTTTCCTGGTATATTATGTTATGCTGCTGAAACTGAGCTTTCCGACTACTTTTACATCCTGTGTAAAGTTGTTGAAGG
The DNA here is from genome assembly GCA_963921515.1 of Calotriton arnoldi. Classification (NCBI taxonomy): domain Eukaryota; kingdom Metazoa; phylum Chordata; class Amphibia; order Caudata; family Salamandridae; genus Calotriton; species Calotriton arnoldi. Next base: position 711,101 of record CAWUFW010004705.1, read on the forward strand.
AGAAATTTCAGTATGTCTAAAGATTGTAAACTATCCTTAAGGCTGCATAGTTGTTTCAGTTATTGTGAACCGTAAGTTGGGGAGAAGAAGAGGGGTCCTGGAGATGCCACTAGGTTTATGCAAAATATTTCTTGGTGCCAAAAACATGCATGTGCCATACAATGAAACATGGCATTTATGGGCAAAAATAACAAAGGTTGCTGCGCCTCTAAGTCAGAGGTGCAACGCAAACTTGTGCCTTCCCCCTGCAGAATGTGATGAGGGGCCCTAACTCTCCCCTATCTCACAAGAATTAATTGGCCATGGGCTGAGTGAGGGCCCTTGGCAGAGATGGGGCCCAGCTGTGCCGAAGGGGCCTGAGGCCTCCCTTACACAGCTGATGTTAGTGAATTTGATTTGAGCACAAAAAGTCATTAAGGAATTCTAAACTGCACACCCTGGTTAGCAGAGTCAGGATAATTGACATTTGAGGGTTAAGGGTGAGAGACTGGGAGGGTCATGGGGGGTGGGTGGGTAAATGCCACTCCCACCCTGGTGACACACCCAAAGTTGTTCCCCAAAAGAGAAAACACAACTGTGTTTCCAGAGCGTGAAATGTAAGGGACTTGGACTCGCTGTGATGAAAGTGGACCTCTTCAGGAAACTAGTCACTCTCCCCTTAAAAATCGAATTAATAATAATCATTTCTGCTAAAGAGCTAACTATTAGCCCCTGGCATCAAACTCTTTTCAGCTGATTCTCTGACGTGTTCTTTGGGTGATGAGCCTGAGAACTTGCAAAACATATGTGCTTCATTTTCAAGTTATCGTGATGTGCTTTGTTTTACAAAAAGAGTGCATCTTACGTGCCCACATAGATCCGTGGGTTACTGCCCTTCATGCTGCAGAGACCTATGTGTAACGCGAAGTCCACAAGGTCCAATCGTGGCTAAGCCAGAGCCTTGTTGCTTTGTAGTTTGCGCTACAGGAAATATCAGTATTATGACCTGCAGCAAGTAGAGCTGTGATTGTAAGGGCCCTCATGTATTCAGCGGTCAGTTTTGTGCTGCTCCCTACTTGAGCTGAAGAACTACAAATATTCACCTGTTGGAAAAAGCGCTCTTCCAGCTGCTGTTCGAAGGCCTTGAAGCCTTCAGTGGGCCTCAGTTACAGCAGTGCTTGGCTGTCACCCACTGTCATGCAGTGGAGGGAGTTCTGCAAGTGTTAACTAATGTGACCTTCCATGTGGAAAGATACTATATACTGACAGGCTAAAACCCCACTCTATCAATCTATTACAGCACTGAGTGCTCCTGGTGACTAGCATTGAGTGGTCCTGGTGACTCGCACCGAGTGGTCCTGGTGACTCGCACTGAGTGGTCCTGGTGACTCGCTCCGAGTGGTCCTGGTGACTCGCTCCGAGTGATCCTGGTGACTCGCTCCGAGTGATCCTGGTGACTCGCTCCGAGTGGTCCTGGTGACTCGCTCCGAGTGGTCCTGGTGACTCGCTCCGAGTGGTCCTGGTGACTCGCTCCGAGTGGTCCTGGTGACTCGCACCGAGTGGTCCTGGTGACTCGCACCGAGTGGTCCTGGTGACTCGCACCGAGTGGGTGGTCCTAGTGACTCGCACCGAGTGGGTGGTCCTGGTGACTCGCTCTGAGTGGTCCTGGTGACTCGCACCGAGTGGTCCTGGTGACTCGCTCTTAGTGGTCCTGGTGACTCGCTCTGAGTGGTCCTGGTGACTCGCTCTGAGTTGTCCTGGTGACTCGCTCTGAGTGGTCCTGGTGACTCGCTCTGAGTGGTCCCGGTGACTCGCTCTGAGTGGTCCCGGTGACTCGCACCGAGTGGTCCCGGTGACTCGCTCTGAGTGGTCCTGGTGACTCGCACCGAGTGGTCCTGGTGACTCGCACCTAGTGGTCCTGGTGACTCGCACCGAGTGGTCCTGGTGACTCGCACCGAGTGGTCCTGGTGACTCGCACCGAGTGGTCCTGGTGACTCGCACCGAGTGGTCCTGGTGACTCACACCACAAAAGTAGATTTGCTTAACATGCTTGTCACCATTAGGCCGCGCACGCATGCAAATCTAAGGCACCATTACTGCCAACATCTCTCTTACAGTCACAACGTAAACACCTCCATTGCTCTTACAGGGCCACTGTATCACTAGTCGATGTGGGTTTCTTTAAAACTGTCCTGCTGTAAGGAGGAATGTCTCCTAACACCAAGCAGAGCAGGAGTCTTTTTTTCCCACTGTGTCCCGAAGTTCCCCAGTACTTCTAAAGCCTCGCCCTTGAGACAGCTTTAGTTGTCTTGCTGGACTATTGCTTTTCCCAGAGTTTAATGCATAGTATACATTCATAGAGGGGCTTTTGGTCTGCAAGCTCTCACCCAATGGTCAGTTAAACTGTCATTCACATACAACATGGGGCAACAAGTCAGCCCACTTTACCCACTGACTAAAAATAGTTCTTTTCTCTTCAGTGACAAGGCTGATTCAAAGCATGCTTTTTTAAACATTTATTTTAACATTAAATACCATCTATTTATTTTGCCTGTTCGGGTGCCCACTCAGATGGGTATTTATTTTCCATCTGCTTTTTAAACTGCTGTTATAAAGTGTTCAAGTGACATTGTAGCTACTACTGATTTGAGGCCTTGGGTAGGGTGTGATTTATTCTAGTGTCCCTCAGGAACAAAAACACTAAAAAAATCTCAGCATGGAGAAGATGGAATGGTTATTTAAAAAAAAAGAATTCCCTAGCAAAGCAGCCACATTACTGAATGTTTTCTTTTTAAATTACAATTTTTATTGCAAGCATTGGGTGGCCATGATTAGGTGGAGCCATATGTGCATTTTTTTCTATTTCTTTTGCTTTTTATTGCATATTCTTCCAGTAAAATAATTAACCATTGCACCAGCTTGCCAAGGCCAGATCAACTGGCTTTCCCAACGATTGGTCAATTACTGATTTATTCCGGCCTCCTTCACAAACAGTAATAAAATGCATGGAACAACTAAACGTTTGTTGTTTAAAAACATGACTGCTCAAACGGCCTCATCAGTGAAAGATTTTTAAATGTAAAATTTGTAATGCACGCTTGTGGCAGTCACGTTTAGGTTGTCTGTTTTCCTTTTTCATTTTGTGGCATATGCTTGCAATAAAAAAATACAATAAAAAAAAGAATTAACCATTACACAACTTGTCAAGGCCAGACCTATTGGCTTTGCCAGTGCTTGTTCATTTTAGCAACTGTTGGAGGACCTCCATTGCAAACATTCTAAACTACAGATTATGTGCCTTAGGATGACCCTTTGGGTGATTGTGAGAAGGGGCATCCTTGTCGGCCTCTCCACCCCTTGCCCCACAGAGGTAGGTCTTTGAACCCCTCAATGGTTCCTGGCTGGGGGCACCTGCTCTGTTGTGTTTTTGTGGAGAGCTCGGGAGAATCCATGGAAGCTACATTTGGCCTCTTTGTTTAAATTGAAGCCCAGGGGCTTTAGGTGACTGGAGCCATTTCTTGAACATGTTTTTAATATTATGTTTCGAAGAACTAACATAGGGCTATCGTTGGTATGACCCCAGTGTATGAATTATAACAGATTACAAAAATGACCTCTATGCATTTAATGGGTCACCCATGTGGGCTCAGACTGACGCTCGCCTTCCCTTCCCAGCTGCTTCCCTTGCCTAGTATGAAAGCACTAGCCAGCCCCACAGGGTCCGGCATCTACAGAGAGCCCAAAAGAGACCTAAGCTCCTTGTACTTCTCACCACAAGTCATAGGTGTGCTGACATGCATTCGGTCTCAATCACACACAATGTTTGTGAATCGCTCCTGAGCCCTCGCTCCCCCCAGCCCATGCAGCAGTGCGGGAGGTGATCTGCCCAGATCAAGACTAGAAGCATATTTGAGATGGTTGTCTTCAGCCTCGCAAGCACACTCGCTTTGTACCGTTTATTAATTTTAGCAATTTGATTGGGTGAGCTAGCCCACCACCAGGGGCCGTATTTTGGAAAGGGCACCAGGGTTGCAATGGGCATGTGCACGTGCATTGTGCGTCCCTGAGCAATTTGGTACTACAGAAGGATATGCAGACGCTTGTGCGACCCCTTCTGTAATGCTGGTAGCAAAGGCGCACATGTAGTGCCAGCACTATCTTTAGAGGGCGTTTCCTCATTTGCATTAGGGCATTGCCCATGCAAATGAGGGAATCACGTTCCTTCTGCGCCCGTGCCGATGCTGGCACAGAGGCAAACATGCCCCTAGGAGGCGCACTGGAAGTATGCCATAAAAAGGTGGCAAAATGCCCGTGTGTCCCCTGAGGGCAGCCCTCTGGAAGGGATCAGGGGATCCCACAGACCCCCAGACATCCTCTTGTAGGCAGTCACCCACTGCAAAAGCCTGCTAGGGGATCTCCCATTTTTAGGTCGAGCCTAGCGCAGCGTGCATGCGCTGCTCTAGGAGATGACTTTTTGGAATCGGTCTGCACTTTTCTGACACTCGTGCGTGTGGCTTTTTTTTTGTTGCAGTACTTGTATTGGCCTTTGCGTGCATCTTTCAGAAAAGAAAGCACGCAATTGGCCAAGAGCTGGTACATGTCCCACCTTTTTGTCAAAAATGTTGACTCCCACGGCATCCACCTTGCGGGAGCGAGCAGCGGCGCGCAGGGCGCCATGTGGTCTGTATCATGTTTCAATTAGTGTGGTGGCTTTCAGTTTCGCGGGCGCGCGTTCATGGTTTTTTTTTTGGTTTGTATTTCTCCCCCGTTAACAGAGCAGAGGCACAGAGTATTTGTAAGTGACGTGACGATAATGCGACGTGCCTCATGTCCGTGTTTTACTGTCTTTGTACACTTTTCTGTAAAGCCTGTCTCACTTACCTTATCTCGCTCTATCTCTGTCTATCCCTGTCTATGCTTTTGTATCCATCTATGCCTGTCCCTGTTCCACTGTTAGTGTGTCGCTCTCTTTGTTTGTATAGACAAGTTTTTATCATGCTTATATGTGTTTGCTTTTCCGTTCGTTTTTCCTTCCTAGGTCTTTCTGTCTCTCTGCCAGCTGTTATGCAATATTCTGTAAACAGAAAGAGCAAAGTGTATTTTTAAAGCAGATTATGCACAAAGCATGTGCGAGCAGCAGCGCGCGGGTCGCCATGTGGTCTGTATCATGTTTCAATTAGCGTGGTGGCTTTCAGTTTCGCGGGCGCGCGTTCATGTTTTTTTTTTTGGTTTGTATTTCTCACACGTTAGCAGTCACAAGTGCTCTACAACATAGCTTAAACAAATTAACAAAGCCATAGCTCTGGCAAAACACTTATAAGGTCCCAAAGGCGAGACCTATTGGCTATGCCAATGCTTGTTAAAAAGGCAGACGGGTCGTCACCGGCACAGACAAACACAGAATGGCTTTGAAGCAGCTTCGTATTTCAATAAATGCGCTGCCCCCAGGACATTGGGATTTTGCAGATGCCCCGAGGGCAGTGTATCTCATCATAATAGGGCACACTTTTCCTCTTTGCCCAGCGCACCTGTCTGAAGGTGTGCCGTGGTGCAAAAAGGGAAGTGCGCCCTATTGGTAATACTGGGCCCGGTTGGTTAGCTAGCTAGACAGCAGGATCTTGTGGACTTTGTGGTCTACTCTGAGCCATGTGAGCTCTTGGGCTGTTCAACCTCTCTGCCTGTTGGCACCACCAGGCCAATGAACCTCACTGTAACCCCTACGTATGTGTAGGTGTTTTGAGACACTGTCTTCTTGCCATGCAGGTAACTGTGACACTGTTGCTGCTGTGAATTACCTATAATTCATGTTGAGAAGGATGCAGATTTGGAACACCATAAAGTAGCTTAGGAAGTACAAAGCATCCTGTTTTGCCAGGGAGGTACTTTACATCCTCCATGCTTGACAACTGTATCCCTAGGGATTTGTGTACTAAAGATGTTGTATTTGTACGGTGCTGCATTGCAAGTTTGTCTTTCTGCCTTGCGACTGAACTGCGCATGTTCTAAGCTTCAGAAACATGAATGTCATTAGGACCTGGTTCGTCCAATGGCCCTGATTTGAACATTGCATTGTATTTACAACTACTACCTTGTTGAATGCTCCCCCCAGAGAATACCATTCTCACAACGAGAGCCCTGCTTCACTGTCTTATACTGGGTGGAGTGACATCTGTATAGTGCTTAGTTCTGCGCTCTCTTGTGCATTGTTCATTTAAGTCCATCAAGTTCACCCTGAAAAAGATTTAAACTAGCAGTTATTCCTGAAAGTATTGCTACACACAACTCTTGGCTGAAAATGAGACTTTATTGTCGCTTGCATTACTGTGTTGTATTATATTCATACTCGCCCCAGGCTAACTCTTGGAACTCTGTTCCATACATAGAGAGTCACGGATGCTTAAGTGACCCCTCGAGACCTGAGCGAGAGTGGGTGGTCTTCTGTTGTCTCAGATTTAGAGAGCTCAGTGACTCCTGTAATGTCCCACTCTTGCTGGAGAACATGGCTCGACACTTTCTGTTGCCATTTTTATTCTTTAGAAACAATGTTGACTTTAATGCTTTGAGTATTTGCCGAATGCATCACATTTCTTTGCACAAGGTGAAGAATCATTGAATATATAACAGAAAAGTTGAAGAATTTCAGCATCTAAACAATGTTTTCAGTGCCCCTTGTACAAGACGGGACAGCACAACAGTATGAAGCATCACAATGTGCCTGCTCCTGCATCACAATGTGCCTGCTCCTGCATCACAATGTGCCTGCTCCTGCATCACAATGTGCCTGCTCCTGCAAGTACAGCATGTGGGCACAGCGAGGTAAGATGATCACCAAAGGTACATCCGAGATATAGAACAATATTGTAACCCAACAAAATATGGGTGAACCATCTCAGGGGCAGCTACGTAATGGAACTCACGATATAGCGCATACACAGTAAACAACAGCACTATGACCAGAAGCATCCCTATGCCAGGCAGTCTTAGATGAGAAGACAATGTATAGTTTTAGGAAGACATCTGCTCACAGCTCATCTCTGGGTCCTTTTCAACCAATCCTTTTCTGCAGTAGACGAGGTTGAGTCACCAGAGACTAATGACTACTTAAATGTCCAGATATGTCCCTAAAATCAGACCTCAACGTAAGCAAAATAAAACATGACATGGCTGTCCCGAAGACATCAATTTCTGTCACTGTGAAAAGTGCACCTGAAACAATCCCTCTGAGGCGTGATGGAGGCCAACAGAAGTATGAACCCGGTTTGAAATAGAGTTACAATTTTAATGATCGCTTCGGGGAATGCTGGTTGTGCGGCTTATCTTTCAGACCTGGTGATTACGTTAATTTATACTGAATGCAAAGGAGATTTCTAATCCCTAGACAACCCCCACAGGTGTCTACGACTATGATGTGGGCGCCTTCAGCTGCGTGAGATTGATGGGACACAGCCAGGATGCCGCGGAGGGGACACCTGAAGGATTCTCTTAAGATGGCAAAGGGTATTTCTCTGCTTGATTTCCCTGCTTAAGTCGAAGTGGAATTTAAAGCAGTTCGTCCTCCTGCCCTTTAATATGGCACTTTATGGCTCGTATGGAATAATTGTGTAATTATAAACAGTAAAGGCTTGGGAAATATTGCTCGGAAGGGCTAAGAAAAATATTTTCATCATCAGCTGACATCTCGATTGGCTTAGAGATAAGCAGCAAACTGATGAAATAACACGTGGCAGGTTAAGAAAGAAAACATCACTTCAAGAGCCAGGCAGCGGCGGCTCCTCCGCATTGGCGGAGGAGCGTAGCCCCACTACTTGGCCCAGGGCCAGCAAATGAAAAATAAAACGATGTTGTAACATCATTCTAGTTTTCATTGCCGGCTGTGAGCCAGCGCTGCAGGGAGGGGCGGGCCGAGGCATGGAAGGGGGTAGAGGAGTGCTATGTGTGCATATGTGTTTTAGCCGCACGTCTCAGGTCGCCCAAAACACACATGCACACTTAGGTTTCTCCAGCTGGGCTGCTCAATGCAGCCGGGCTGGAGAAACCCCACAGACTCCCTGACCTGAGCAGAGCGTCTTTTCAGCCAGCTCAGGCCAATACCTGTGCTGCTGTCCCAGGAGAGCAGTGCGGGAATTGGATGGGAGTCTGTCACTGAAGCTGCCATCAGCTTCAGGTAAGTTTTTTTTTTTTAAGTAATATTTTCTTACTACCCTTCCTCCGCTGCGCGAGGCCATCCCTCCTGCGTTCCCTCCACCCGCCTCACCACCCTTTGTTTGTGGCCGCCACCACTGACCACAGATAATGGTCTGAACAACCACAAACGGCTGATCTCCCATCTGCATAAAAAAATCATGGAAAGGGTTGAAGCCCATATACTGGACAAAAAGAAATCATTTGCCAATCCAATTTAGTTCACTTGGTCACTATGTGTAAGCTATATTGCACCGAGGGCATTCAGTTATTCCAAAAAAATACCAAGTTCCATCAAAAGTCAAAACCAGTGTAATGATAATACATGAACAATCGAAAAACTGAATTGAAGCACTTTACATTTTTTATATAGTGCTTCTTACCGCCTTTATGCCATTCTAACACCCGGAAATTAACAGGCGTCACCATTACCCAATTAACTGGTAATCATGTCACAAACACCATACCATGCCAGGGTTCGAACTCATGACCAGCAGATCACACTAGATGCCCGCGGACATTCATTAATCTATTCAAGGTACAAGATTAGCTCCTGATTTTCTCTGGAGGCACAAACCAATAAATAGTTGTCGATTTTCTATGATCTTTTCAATACAGGGAGAAATAAAAGCCTTTTTTCGCTTGGGATTGGCCTTGTTGCAAGCCCAGAATTTAAGAGGTTACTTAATTTGGCTGCTGCAAATCCCATATTTCCCATAAATAATTTAGGCACAAAATTCAATGGTATTTGCACAATTGAGCATGCTAAGCATAACCTGTTGCTCATGCATTAAGTTACCCAAATTTTGGGTGCATTTTATGAATGCCCAGGGGCACAATGGAAGTTTGCGCCCGTTGCATCGCTTCTTGCGCCCACGAGGCACATTGGTGTTATAGAAGGGGTCTTAGATACCTACGCGGGCCTTTCTATAAAATGGATCATTTTGGCGCAATATGAGGCTTGTTCCCTCATTTACATGGGGGGCATGGTTCAGGTCTGAGTTTCACTAATGTGCTCCCCCAAGGGCCGGAGCGAGTTCGCGCATGCGCTGTGGACAGCACATTTGCTATACCCGGGCACACTGTCCCAGGCTGTGCACCAGTTAATCTGAAGACCCAGTCACTCTTAAGGAAAAGGTAGGCACAGAGTCATAACTGCCCTCCCATCTCTTGGCAATAACGATGCTGGGTACTTATTTAATAGCTCACATGATCTAAGAAGTTATTTGGCAGGTGCAAGATTGATTATTTGCCGCAAAGGTGGCAATCCTGCAGGTGTCCTCATGAACGGTGCTAAGTAAAGCTTCATCGCAAATCACTGGTCTGGCTTCAATGAGTTAATGTATGCAAAAATGTTTCTCTTATTGTGTGCAACAGTCTATCAAAAACAATGGCATGGGTTTTATTACTATCCAATGAAAGACCACTTAAGTCATATACTTCCTTTCTCTAGAGCACATAATCCATAATGGATGTCTGGTGGTATGAAATGAGAGGGGTGCAAATCCAGCTTGTCCTGAGTTTAAACAGTTCTGGATAGGCACAGATTCCATGGGTGTCTTCAAGGAATTGTTAGAGGAGGAGGCATGGTAGGAATATGGTAATTTGGGCCACATCAAAGAAAAGAGGCCAGTCTCCTCCAATGCCAGTTCAATGGACGCGGGGCTAAAAGCAGGAAGATCTTCTGCTCTAAAGATACTTGGCCCGATTCACATAGGTACACTTAGACGTTTGGTCTAAACTTAGTCAAAAAGTCTAAGTTTACGACTTTGTGAACCCACAAAGGGCAGATCCACTGAGGCGATGCATCGGTCTTGAGGAGATGAGAAGCTGCGATGTGAGGTCCAGCGTCATCATCGAGGACCCCATCGGCATGCGATGCACAGTCCGGCGTCAAGAATGAGTCGCGCAGCCGAGGAGGGTTGTATGGCATTACTACGCCTTCCTTCACCACGCACGTCTTTATATCGCACATTTCACAATGCATACCACTGCCACGCATTTACATTCATTCACATTACAAACACCTTCACCACGCATTCCACTACCAGGCATACTTTTACCACGCTTACTGCCTCTGAAAAATTCTATCACAGTGTAACACTGCCACCTACTGTTGAAAATGTATACATTAACTCAATAAATTTTTAAATTCTATTTGTCATTTACACATTTGTTAGTAATTGAACATGTTATATTTTTGGGGGGAAAACCCCCAAGCTCCCTTTTTTAATTATCCTCAAATGCGTGGTTTTGTCTTGCGATGTAAAGACTTGCATGCCAACAGACTTTACGATCTAAAAAATGCATGGAAAATGTACTACGAAGTAATAACTTCGGAGTAAAGGACGTTTCCCGCCGAGGAGATGCATCGGTTCAGAGTAGCTGCAAAGCGAGAACCTGCGTCATCGTCGATGCTCCCGTCATTGACAGATTTGTGATGCGAGGGTCTTTATTACCCTTCCGATACACGCTGCAAGATTGACGCAAAGTCCTTGCACTGGGAGAAGGCTCACAGCAGAGGCGATGCGTTAATTCTGGTCAGAGTGCGCCGCGCAGCAGAGGAGATGTGTCAGTTCTGCTGGATACACAGATGGGCTGGCAGAGCACCTTCTGCCCCACTTCCAAGGATCCAGGCCTGGGGTGGCACCCCTTGGCAGGGTAGGACTCCCAGATGGCAGAGTCCAGGTGCTGAGTTCAAGGTTGTTGGAGTCTTCCGTCCCTAAGGCTCTAGTCAGAAGGCCAGCCAACTAGCTCTTCAAGTCACTCTGGGGCCCTGGTCCAGTCCTCCTGACCCAGACAAGAGGGCAGCAGGTCAGCACTGGAGTCCTTCTTTATGGCAGAGTCCACAGGTCCATAAGTGCACTGAAGAATTGATGTCTGAGGTCCAATATTTATACCCAAGTCTTCCTTTGAATTGGGAGAAGCTACGAGAGGTTTCCTTTTGAAGTGTACAGGTGTCCTGCTTTCCCTGCTCTGGCTCCAGACTAAGTACAAGGGGTATGCAGCCCTTTGTGTGGAGGCAGGACATAAGATATTCAACTGCAAGTAGGGCAGTGCTCAGCTGCGCTCTCCCATCCTGCTAGCCATGGCACATATAGACACACCCAAGCTCTCTATTGTGTGTGGATGTCTAGGAGGAATACACAAAGCCCAACTGTCAGCTACACCCAGTCATGTGATCCAGAGACAGGCTGCAGGCACTAAATGGCTAAAGGAGTAATATGCCAACTATCTAAAAGTGCCATTTTTAAAATTGTAATTTAAAATCCGACTTCACCATAAGAGAGGATTTTTCATTACAATTCCAAATACACCAACCATGAATTGGTTACCTGTTCCCATTTGAAAGTTACAGCTTATAATAAGGTAACTCCAATGTTATCCAATCGGAGAGGTAAGCCTCGCAATAGTGAAAAATTAATTTAAGAGTTTTTCACACCTAGGACATTTAAAACTTAACAGTTCATGTCCAACTTTTTAAATACACTGAACCCTGCCCTCTGGGCTGTCCAAGGCATACCTTGGGGTGACATATGTATTAAAAAGGAAGAGTTAGGCCTGGCAAAAGGTTATTTTGCCAGGTCCACATGGCAGTTTAAAACTGCGCACACAGGATGCAATGGCTGCCCTGACACATGTTTAAAGGGCTACTTAAGCGGTTGGCACAACCAGTGCTGCAGACCCACTAGTAGCATTTAGTTTACAGGCTGTGGGCACAGGTAGAGCCACTTTATTAGGGGCTTACAAGTAAATTACATATGCCAATTGGGTATAAGCCAATTCCACCATGCTTTAGGGAGAGAGCACAGACACTTTAGCACTGCGCAGAATCCTAAGGCCAGCAAAAATGTAGACACCAAAACAGGAGGGTTAAAGGCAAAAAGTTATGGTAAAACCACGCCAAATATGCCATGTCAAACACCAACTTTTGGATTCCAATTTCAAATTATTTTCCATTTACAGAGATTTTTTTCAATTTTTTAACGTCACATGTTGCTTTTTTCTGTACATATACTTAATAAATCTTCTAATAATATTGAATCTTGTAATGAATTACAGACCCCTTGAGAAGGCATTGTGGACCCCAAAGGGTCCGCAGACTACAGGTGAAGAACCACTGCTATAGTGTTAAACAGTCTAATGTGCACCATACAAATTAATCTGGGTGTGCCTCTTTTAGATAATATAAGACTTGTAACAAAATATTCTGTCTGAGAGAAACATTCCTTGCAAAGATAGCTTTGGTCTGCAGTGCTACATACAACTTCTCTCACTGAAATCACTGTGCTGCCTGCAATTCCTGCTCTGAGACAACAGTCTCTTTATGTCTGTGCCCAGGCTGTGCTCTACTGCAGAGAGCTGTGTCCAAGAACTGACACAATTGTGAAACTGTATATCATAAACAGGCAATTCTGCAGTTAATTACTTGTGTAGCTGCTGCTGCACCATGAAGGCATAAAGAATTGGGGTGATCTGCCAGCAGTATGAGTGGTGGAAACGTATGCGTGTGAGTACAATGGTAGTTAATGCCTGGATATTTATTCTTTATGCGTCGATGCTGACTCAGTTTGATGAACTATCTACACTTCCACTGTCTATCCGACACGCCAAACACTGGTGTTATGTTGTTTAAAAGGTTTGGGGAGTATAGACGCAGGCGCTCACACACAGACTGACACCACTTGTGCTATGTGTATAACCCAGTCTGCCATCGCGGGCTTGGAACTCGGTGACCACCACCCGAACACACCTGCACAGGAAGGCCAAAATGGTGGCGTCCCAACATTACATTCCTCTTTAACCATTAATCAATCAATAAATCAATCAACCAGCATTTGTAAAGCGCACACTGTCACCCCTAGGGTGTCTGGGCGCTGAAGGTGCTGTGTCTTCGTCAAAAAGCCAGGTCTTGAGCTTCTTTCTGAAGTCCGCCACGGAGGGTGCTGTTCGGAGGAAGAAAAGTAGGTCATTCCAGGTCTTGGGGGTGATGTAGGAGAAGGAGAGGCTGTGGCTGGGATGAATGCGGGCAGGGGGGTGCGGCGGCGAGTGAGGCAGAGCACAGGTGTCTTGCAGGCAGGTGCAAGTTCAGTCGATGTAGGATGGTCTTTGGTTGTGTAGAACTTTGTATGCGTACATGAGGATCTTGAACAGACATCGCTTCTGGATGGGGAGCCAGTGGAGGTTTCTGAGATGAGGAGTGATTTTGGTCCGTTTGGGGAGGTCCAGGGTGAGTCTGGCTGCGGTGTTCTGAACGGTCTAGAGCTTTTTGACGAGCTGGGTGGGGATTCCGGCATAGAGAGCATTTCCGTAGTCAAGGCGGCTAGTGACGAGGGCCACCGTGACGGTCTTCCAGGTGTTGACTGGGAGCCAGCTGAAGATTCTGCAGAGCATGCGGAGGGTGTGAAAGCATGAGGAGTTGACTGTGTTGACTTGTCGTTTCATTGTCAGTTGGCTGTTGAGGATGATGCAGAGGTTGTGTGCGTGGTCTGTCAGTGTGGGTCCGAGTTCTGCTGGCCACCAGCTCTGGTCTCATACTGAGGTATTCTTTCCAAAGATCACTCGTTCCGTTTTGTCGGAGTTGAGTTTGAGGTAGCAGTCTCATCCATTTGGCTATTTCGGTCATGGCACTGCAGAAGTTGGTACTGGCATTGGTGGGGTCCTCAGTGAGTGAGAGGATGAGTTGAGTGTCATAGGCATAGGAGATTATGTTGAGGTCGTGGGATCTGACGACGTCTGCAAGGGGGGTCATGTAAATGATGAACAGGGTTCGGATGAGGGATGATTCTTGGGTACATCGGGGTGATGTCCTTGGGTGCAGAAGTGAAGGAAGGCAGTTGGATTCTCTGTGTGCGTCCTGAGAGGAAAGAAGTGATCCACTTGAGGGTGTTTTGCTCTAAGCAGGTGATGTGGAGTCTGTTGATGAGGGTGTGGTGGGACAGGGTGTTGAACGCAGCGGAGAGGTTGAGGAGGACCAGGGCCACAGTGTCTCAGTGGTCGAGGAGAGATCTAATGTCGTCTGTGGTGGCGATCTGCGCAGTCTCAGTGCTGTGGTTGGTACGAAATCCTGATTGTGAGGTGTTGAGTAGGTGGTTGAGTTCCAGGTATTCGGTGAGTTGTTGGTTGATGGCTTTCTTAAGTACTTTGGCTGGGAAGAGGAGGAGGGAAGAGCGGTTGGTAATTTTTGAGGTCGCTTGGGTTGGCTGAGGGTTTTTTTTTTAGGAGGGGTCTGACCAGTGAAACAGTCAAAACACAGTGGCTCAAAAACAAGTAAAACAGTAATGGTACATCGAGGCTGAACTGTTAGTCCAGTACAAAGTCTTTATATTGTTGGAAAGGGGTAGGGTTGGTCTGAACACTACATCTCAAGGCACAACTTTGCTGATCTTGTGGTTGGTTCACCTGAATCTCTTGTCCCTTTGGGTCACTGCTAACTGGGTCCTTCGGCCAGGATCTTGTGGGTTTCGTCTTGGGAACAAAGTCCCACCCCAAGGAGGTGCTCTGCTGCCACACTTCTAACGTTCCAGACACTCCCCTCTTCACAGCCATCGGCCCGATTGTTTCAGGTCATGGGTCACTTATCGGCCTTGTGAACTGCTTGAAGAATGACACATTCCTGGTAACCCACTTGGCTCCTTTGCAGTCGGACACCATGGTAATCTGCGTGATCTTCCACGGCTTGGATTCGAATGAAAGCTGGAACATACTTCCAGGGTGTCTGTCCTTTACTAGCATCCAGTCTACTACTCGTAACCAGCTGGATTTTGCCCTGCACAACTTGCCGGTCCTGGAGTTTCCCTCTGCCTGCCGTTGGGATGACTTATTTGTCGGTGGTGTGGTTGCTGCCCAATCTGGGTGGTGGGTAATGGTGTCGTCCACTTCCCGACTAAAACACATCAGATTTGGAGCACTACCTGTGGTCATGTGTAGGGTTAGTCAGTGCTCTCTGAGGAACACAAAGATCGCCCCCTCAAAATTCTGCTCCGATGATTGGGCAATGTGGATCAGCTTTGTTAAGGTCCTCATAAAATGTTAAACTTCCTGAGTTAACTGGGGAGTGGACCTCCTGTGTTTGGTCACTCGGGACTTAAGGTAGCCAGCCACTTCCTGCCCACTGAATGGAGGTCCGTTATCTGTGTGAAGCTCCTTATCAACCTGTGGGTTGCCGTGACCTTCTCCAGGTTTGGTATGGTTTCCCCAGCAGCTCTCGAGTGCACAACTACCACTTCTGGAAATTTTGAAATATCATGTATGAGGACGAGAATGTATTTCCCATCAAGGAGGCTCCAGAAGTCTGTGCTGGCCCAGTGCCATGGAGTGGAGGGGATGTCCTCAGTTATGATTGGGGCCGAGGTATCCGAGCACCCAGTGACCTGGCACAGTTCGCACTGACCGCTCCTCAACTGACCTTTATCTTAACTATGCCTTTGTGAGAGCTATGCTTCAGGCCCAGAACTCGTTGGGCTAGGCTGAGGTCCTCTTATAAGGCAGCCTTTTGTGCTCATAGCCAGCTCATTACACACCCAGTGCAGGAACGCAAACATCTGCCTAGCCTCTTTGGTCCTTTGTGCGCCTTGCGTGTAAGGGACTTCCAGTTCCGACTTGCACGGCAGCTGAAGCTAGCGGTTGGCAGTCATCTGCCTGTTCGATGTGTGCCAAGGATATCAGTCTCTAAGGCTACCTCCTCTTTGTCCACCATAGCCGTACGGGCCTGGCTTGACAAATAGTCTGTCGGGTTTTGTATCCTTGGTTTGTACTTACCCTTGAACTGGGATTCTTGCAACTGTAAAATCAGTTTTTCAATCCACAGTGGAGGCTTGAATATGACCTCTTGAACAGCAGCATGAGATGTTTATGATTGCCAGACACCGTGAAAGGGTGGCCGTACAAGTACAAGTGAAAATTTCTACAGCCCCAGTGCATTTGCTTCTTTCTCGATGTGACAATATCTCTGTTCTGTAGGGGTGAGAGCCTGACTGGGGTAGGCTATTGGTGCCCACCCGCCTCAGTATTGCTTTAGTGAGATTACGACTCACAAACCTGTAGGACTGGCATCAACTGACAGTTCTGACTCCTTCAAAATATGGCAATGTGGTGGTCTCCAACAAAACTTGTTTGATGGCCTGCTCTTCCCCCCACGTCCAGGGCATGGACACTTTTGTGAGTACTCTAAGGGAACCGGTGAGGGTGGTCAGGTTTTGCATGAAGCTGCCACAGTAAATGACCATTCTCAAGAAACTTCAGACTCCTGTCATCGTTGTTGGAACTGGGGCACACTAGATGTCTGGACTTTGGCGAGATTGGGTGCCACTCCCATTGCTGAGAATCGATTTACAAAGAAGCAGATCTTGTCTTTCAGGAACCTGCACTTCTCCCGATGCAAAGTAAGCCCACAGTTCTGGAGTCTGCGCAACATGGCTCTTGTTCAGCTGGTGTGTTCATCGAGGGGTGGAGAATGCACTATAATGTTGTCGCTGCTATTGAGGACTCCGAGGAGCCCGGCCAGCACTTGGACTGGGACCCTCAATTCTTTTGATATTTGTTGCTTTGAGTTTCCGCAGATTGGCTTCTACGTTAAGTCTGAAATGGAACGTCACTTGCTGGTGTCGCAGAGCTACGGGCAGGATGGACTGGTCAATGTGAAGGTGGACCAACCTCCCTTTTAGACACCCAATGTCAAAGTAAAAAAGCAGCATGAGCTCGTCTAGCAAAGCATCTATGGCGCTCACATGGACACTGAATGCGAACTACACCGGCTAGAGTCTCTCTGCCGTTTAGAAACTCAATAGCATGCCTGATCCCCCTTTAGTGGTGTACTCTTTAGTGCTGGCCAAATGCTCTTGATGTGCAATGTCTGTGATGAACATTCCCGATAAGGAGAGATGTGTGGCCGAGCCAAATGCATAGACTTGGATGCATGTTTCGGTCTGGCTGCCTGGTCACAAACAGCACTTGTGTCATAATATTTATTGATGCCCCTCTGCCAATGAATGAGTGGAGTCATGGGCTGACTTCCTACCCAGACCCGGCACCTGGGGGCGGTCCAAGTTCAGTTGTGGAATGGTTTGAAAGCGTGAATCATGTGGACTGTGAGCTCTGGGTCATACCCATCCATGTCTTCCTCTTCAAGAAATTTTGCTGGGAATTCCATGGCATTTATGACCTTCTTTGGACGACTCTGTGATGTTTGGGTTGAGCAACACACCTTGGCATAGTGATTTCGCTTTCCACATGCCGATCATTACTTGTCCATCGCGGGGCAGTCCTCTTCATGGGAGAAAGGTCCACAACGGCATGGTTTGTTGGTTGACGGAGGCTTTTGTCGGTCTCTCTTGCATGCTGGGGGTCCACGTGCAATCTGGTTAACTGGCTCAGCTTTGATGGCTTGTTGGAGGCACTACCTCCATATGGGAAGCCCATAATTTGGAGAATTCTTTGAAGCACCCCAGCATGTGGATTTCCTGCATGGACTTTACTGGGTCTTGCAGTATGTGCTCCCATAGGTTTGTCGAGGCACAGCCTGGTATGAACTGCACCCTTATTACAACTTGTCGTCAGGGAGGGTGCATGTGCTGGCTAATTGCCAGAGTCGTATGTAGAATGTCTACGTGTTCTTTATGACTTTGGTGGGCCTGGCGCAGTATTAACCTTTCATCATTGGGGTCTGAAATGTGCAGCCAACGCTGCCTTTAGTGCTGCATAAATGAACATGGGCCAGCCTCAATCAGTCTTGGATAGTTTATATATGTTCTCTCCCGCTAGCTGCAGCATCAGCTGCAGTTTTCGTTGTTTTCTATGCACAGGCCCACAAAGTACATCTCCAACCCCTCGGCCCTGCCACCATGAATGGCTCTATCGCTGGGACTGATGTCATGAGATGCCTTGAGTACTTTCATTTTGTGGGTCCTTGGTGGCAACTGGCGTATGTGCCCCTTGAAGGACTGCATTCAGTCTCAGTCCGTGTTCTTGTGGCTGGTCATGGAAAGTCAGATAGTCCACTTCTGTGCCTGCTCGAGGCAGTATGAGAAGCGCCTCGTCTACTGTGGGTGTGACGGCTGTTTGCAGGGTAACTTTGCCTCCATAGGCTCGTTTTGCTGCTTGTGGGGCGTGCGCTGTCTCTGGCAGTGGCGCCGTTGCTGTCCCTGCCAGTGCACCCACACATCCGCAGGTGCGAAGCAATGGAGCTTTCGCTGTCAGGCCGTCGGCGGGCCATGTGAGCACATGGACCTGATCGTCAACAGGAATGTTGAGGGCCCACAGCAGGGTGGAGTTTGGTGTGCATTTTATAGAAAAGGGACCCCCTGTAAATATGAGGTAATGGGGTAGAGAAAATTCATATAACAAAAGAAAAAGCCCCCGTCTTACCATACAACACATCCATAGGCATAAGTCTAACCTTATTTGCTCAGACAAGTCAGTTCTTCTTATTGAATAACATTTTATTTAGTACTTGCTTAACACCCTTGGTATATAAATCAAAAATTTCCCAATTTTTTTTGTAAAAATCATCTACATTTCATATTCAATATTGATCTGCAGGCCTCAACACAAAACGTATCTTAAAAAGCACTGCAACATCCTCACTCTCACCAACCCAATACACTAACTTGCATTCTCCTTCATTCCATTCCTTCCCTTTCATAAAAACCGTCCACGTATAATATGAACTTTTTAACAATACTCATATGGCAGGTCAATCAATTATTGGTACAAACATGATCCATATGTGTTGTCTAAAAAAACCGATACAATTATTATAAACAATTATTTAAATCCTTTCATTCTGTGGCTGTTAACATTATACTATGCGCGTTTCGGC
Source organism: Calotriton arnoldi (assembly GCA_963921515.1). Lineage (NCBI taxonomy): Eukaryota > Metazoa > Chordata > Amphibia > Caudata > Salamandridae > Calotriton > Calotriton arnoldi. The sequence continues at coordinate 730,080 of CAWUFW010004705.1, forward strand.
GCGAAAAACACCTTTTTCAGGCAAGACACTTTTCGTTGGGCCAATGAAAGGCCTCCAAATGACCTGCAAAAACACAATATATCACCCGTCTGAGCATTCACAATATCTACATTTAGAACATCATTCCAATAACATCCTCCTCTTGTTATTGGTTGTAATGGTTGTATCAAAATGTGATCCTAACAATCGACCCCTACCTCATACAAATACCAAGTGCAATCATGTTCAAAGTAGTGCAGAGGAGTTGGCCTAACGGCTAGGGTGGTCGACCTCAAATCTGGGGAACCGGGTTCGAGTCTCGGGAAGGACGCGCAACATTCTGTGATTCTGGGCAAATCACTTAATCTCCCCGCGTGCCTGACAAAAATGAATGTGTCCTTATGTAAGGCAAGTGGTGCTCGTGTAAAGTGCTTTGATGCCCGATACCTTCGGGTCAAGTTCGCGCTATATAAAACTCCGTAAAAAAAAAGTGGACATCAGTCCGGCATCTACTCCCTCTCGTCACCGTGCCACAATGAAATTTCGTGAGACTTAAAAGATCCTCAATTGTCATTCGCCTCCTATTTTTGGGGGTCTTAAACCACTCAAACTCCAGTTCCCAACAGAATTCGGTAGTATAAACACACGGTTGTGGATCTGTATATTTCCGCCCCGAACTGTCAAATCTTCCTCTCCAACTCAAATGTCGCAGGTGTCCTCATAGTCTTTGGGATAGTCTATTAAATAAAGGAGAGTACAGAAAGTGTGCTGAATGTAATGGAATTAAAGAGGGTGACATGGAGTGCTCCAAACCCAACTCCAAATACCTGTTGCTCTCAGTGAGCCTCTGAAATCCAGTCCAAACGCAAGGTCCCATCGTGCAATAAACAGACCACGCTGATGTCTTTAAGCGTAAAAGGCCATTTATTAGGACCAGGCTGCACAACAATGATCAATAACCAATAACTTCAACATTAATAACAAACCCCCCACATCAACTCTGTATCCCTCCACTCTCTTCGCCCACTCTGACTCACATCTCCAACCACTCCATGCCCATTCCGTTCCTCAACAATTTTCCCAAATCTCCTAGCATCCTCCCCGGTATCACCTGGCATTCCAGTCCTGCCTCAGCTCCCCCCATCATCCAATCTCCCCCCGAGGGATGGGTTCACCCGCTATTGACTCCCCACCCCTCCAAAGTATCGCCAACCAGGGAACCCCCTTTAGGGCGGTTACCTGCCCCCCCACCCCCCGGGGCCCGTGCAGTGCACCTTTCGACCACATCAATTCACACATTCCTGCGGCACCAAATTGACTCGTTCCACAGCTTACTAACCACACCTCTCATCTCCATCATATAGTAAGCATTCCCCATCAATGAAAGATGCACCCCGTCATCCCTAAAAAGTAGCGGTTCTTCCAGTCTCAGTCCAGCATGAGCGATGACCTTAAGTCCTTGTCCCCACAAAAAAGTCTCATTGCTCTGTTGAGCTTTCGTCGTGCCTTTTCCACAGCCCCATGCTTAATGGCACCCCTCCAAACTTTCCTTGGGACAAATTCCGTCCAGGCAATGCAAGTCCGTGCCAGCCTGTGTTTCAACACTTCCAAATCCCTCTGCATCAGCTGTAAGAGCGCCAAACCCGACAGCTGAACCAAATCATTCTCCCCCAGGTGTATGATCAACAGATCCGGGCAACCCTTCTGGGGGACCATCTTCGCGAGCCAGGGCAATAGTGCCCCCCATCGCATCCCCCTTTACCCCACCAATGCACCTCGTGATGTTGTCCTTTGAGTCCCAGGTTACGGCCGTACACCTGTTGCTCTGCATACTTGGAGGCCCAATGCACGAAGGAATGCCCCACGATCCAAGTGACCGTCTTGGCCCCCGGTCCACCCACGCAACCTATGAAAGAAAAACATGTTAGCAAGAAAACCGGGCACACATAACACCACTTCCCCAACAACACCTCCTGCTCCCCCCCACTCCTCACTTGCGAACATACCGTTCACAACACCTAGACTTCCACCTCCCAATCTGCCGAATCCTGTCCCAAGACCACCCCAACCGGGCCGCCGCTGTGGCCGCTCCAATACGAAACGAGTGAGTCTCAAAACCAGCCGGATCAAAACCCAATCGCCGTAAGGCCATGCGCAGCACCGCCAACAACTGTCCGGACGTCACCCTCGCCCCAGACATGTGGCAAAAAATCTCTCCACTCGCAACCCGCGTGGACAGCACAAACACCCTCCATTCATCCACCGGGCACACGCCCCCACAACCAGCCTCGCACAACCAAACCCACTTACCCCGTCCCAACTGATCCGTTTTTGAGTGCCCCAGCCAAATCCCCAGGCGCCCGCCATCCAGCCGTATCTCCTCATACCGCCTGCCACCCACGGACCGCGTGCCCAACAATTCAGACACCCGGAAAGCCCCAAAAAACATCCAAATCATCGCCAAACGAAACACGCGCACTTCAAACACATCATAACAACAAAGCGACAAAACCTCGACCAACTTTACCAACAATTCAAACGTGATCGCCTCCCGCAACACCCCACCCCCCCTTCTCTCCCTTCCCCACATCTTTCGTCGGATCAAAACCAAAAAACAAACCGCAATAACATGCTACCCCTGCCAGTTTCCCTGATATAGTCGCAGCCGTCAGCCCCTTTTCAATGCAATGCAATACAAACTGCAGCACTCCTTGCTCCATCGCTGAGCAATCTCCAACTGCAGAATCCCCACGCCATCCCATAAAGGATCCAAACTCCGCCCATGCCAGTCGGTATGCACGTCGCGTGGTCTCAGCAATAGAATTCTCCACCAGGCCTATCACCCTCACTCCCCCAAGGCCCAGATGCCGTCCGGCAGCTTGGTCTTGCACTGATCCACTCCTGGTGCCAATCACCGGAACCGCTGCCACTGCGAACGAGACTAGGCATCCGCGATGTCATTATTCGCTCCAGGGACATGCTTGGCTCGAAAAACCACATTCAATCGTAAACATTTCAACATGAAACTCCTCAACAATCTCAGCACCCTCAGGTCCCTTGCCCTCTGCCGGTTTACCAGCTCAACCACAGTCATGTTGTCCACATGGAACAACACAGACCTGTTCTGAAACTCGAGACCCCACACTTCCAGTGCCACTAACAAGGGAAAGAATTCCAGAAACGCAATGCTCCTCCCCTGCTGCACCCAATGAGCTGGCCAGTCCTCCGCACACCACCTGCCATCCCAGAAGATCCCAAAACCAGCTGCCCCAGCTGCATCAGAGTAAATTTGACATTGCCAAACCATCCTGTCGTCTGCAAAGTCCAGGGACACCCCGTTGAAATCCGGTCAAGAAAGTCAACCATGTCCTCAGGTCCGCCCGAACCCCCATGGAGATCCGGATCCTGTGGTGCGGAAGAACAGCCCCCGACATGGCCATGCCGAGCCGCCTGCAGAACGTCCGTCCCGCTCTAACCACCCTGCACGCAAAGTTAAAGAAGCCCAACAGTTGCTGTACCGCCCTCAACGCGATCCTCTTCTCCCCGATCGCCCACCAGAGGCACGCCTGAATCTCCGTCACTTTAGCAGCAGGGAGGCGAGCTGTCCACTGAAGGGAATCCAGCTCAATGCCCAAGAATGTCAGAGTGCAGCATGGGCCTGCCGTCTTTTCAGGGGCCAAGGGAACCCCAAAGTGCCGCGACATCTCCTGGAACCGTGACAGGGCCCTGCCATAATCCCCAGAGTGAGCTCTTCCAAGAAAGAGAAAATCGTCCAGGTAGTGAGTAACGTCCCGATGCCCGCTAATCTGTGTAAAAGCCCACTGCAAGAAGATGCTAAACAGTTCAAACAGCGCACAAGAAATCGCGCATCCCATGGGCAAAACTTTGTCCACGTAAATGGCCCCTGCGAACTGCATCCCTAGCAGCGAGAAATCCGCGGGGTGTATGGGCAGCAGGCGGAAGGCAGACTTGACATCACATTTCGCTAATTCCGGCCCACACACCCTCACAAGGCGGATCGCGTCATCCACCGATGCGTAAAGCACCCTAGAGTCCTCTTCCGCGATGAAATCATTCACAGACTGTCCTTCAGGCCACGAGAGGTGATGTATCATGTGAAACTCACCCTCCTCTTTCTTGGGCACCACCCCCAGCGGAGAGATGATTAGGTCATCCGCTGGCCAGTCGCTGAACGGGCCAGCTATTCTCCCCTCATCCACCTCTTTCTGTAATTTGGCAGCTACCACTCCCGGCAAGGTTGTGGCTGATTTCAAATTATCTGCCCATCTCCGCACCCTGGGACCCTGATAGCCCACCCGAAAGCCCTCCGTGAAACCCCACTGAATCCTCGACGCCGCATCCCTATCGGGGTAACCCGAGAGCCACGGGGCCATCGCCTCCACCTTAACCGGTGTAGGCGCCCTTTGGTCCAGCCTGTCCCCTCCCTTTCGCGTTTCGCCATTGCTCCAAGGGCGTGACCAGTGTAAAGCATTGGGTAAGGGCGTGCTTCCCTCCACACTTTGAGCACTCATGCTTGAACTTGCATGGGTAGCGGGAGCAATAGCCCCGGTTGTAGCTCCAACAGGCCCCGGTGTTAGCCCTGCCTGGCTTAGTGGCCTGGCCGGCGCTACTGGCCCCAGCGGTGTTCCCCCCCGCCCCGCTTTGGGCGGGACGCAGCGGAAAAGACCAGTAAGTAACCGGCAACCCGCTGGCCGTGTGGGTGGATGCCGAGGAATGCGTGGACGCCATCCACTGCATCCATAATTCCTGATCCACCTCCCCCCATTGCTTGTCCGGGTTGGCGCTGACCCTGGCCCTGAACTCCTCATCATAACTAAGCCAGGCGAACCCCCCGAACTGCATTTGGGCCTTCCTGATGATGTCCATGTATTTCATTAACGCTATGGCCCTATCCTGGTGCTTAACGCAGTAAATACTGGCATAGATGAGAAACGCCGAGGTCCAATTTTCCATCGTCACCGGAACCCTAGGCCGCCTAGTCAATTCCCACTCCTCTTCTTTGGAACCCTCCTTCGCCTGCACCTCCCTGTGCAACAATTTAAACACGTCCACATACTCGTGTTTCCATATCCTACCCTTAATCTTGTCAGACAGATGAGACCCCAGGGGCATAGCCAGCCCCATGTAGGGGAGCTTCTTCTGGTGTTTGTCCTCTGACTTGTCCCCTTTCTCGTCTTTCCCGTCCACCTTGTCCGTCTGAACCCCCGCCGTAGCTACCAATTTACCTCCCACCTGCTTGACCACGCTTGACGGCTTGTCCCCCGGCACCTCTCCGGTCACCCGCACCGACCCCTCCCCCACCCCCACCGACCTACAAGCCTTCTTCCTACCGCCTTGTGGCCCACCATCCCAAGCCGACCACCAAGACCCCTCACCTGACAGCGATGAGTGCGTCTCGCCGGGCCGTCCTCTGGAGGTGGAAGCCTTGGGTGTCTCCGCCTTTGCTTTGCCCTTCGTCGTCTTCTGGGCCTGTAAAACACCAAATCCGCTGTTGCTCTGCACCCCCCCCGTCCTGTCGTCATCATCCCGCACTTCCCCCTCCTCAAGCTCATCACTCTCCTCAGCATAATCCAACTCCACTTCCGGCTCCACTTCCACAGGCGCCCACAACACCTCTCTCACCGCACGTTTCACACCCTTACTTTTGCCAGCACCCACTCCCCGGCCCCCTGACATACACGCCGCCGTTGCCCGCTCCCGCGTTGGAGGGACGGCCGCCGCGGACCGCCCTGCTGCTTCATGCCGGCGTCCAGGGGCCGTCTTGCGCCCCTAGACTAGTCTGCGACTCTGCTTCCCCCGGGGCCCAGCAGATGTCTTACTTTGTCTATACTCTTTTTAGAATGCGGACCTTTTGAAGGAACCAAAAATCCGATAATCAGTTAACTGCAGACTCTCACACTAAAACACAAGTATTTACAAAAAATATATACTTTCATAATCCCGGCCAATCCTGACCTAATCAGTACCTAGCTGGGGGTCGGGGTTCCTACACCACAGTAGCCAGCCCCCTCCCTTACCTGTCACTCTCACTGAGCCTGTCTTCCAGCGATCGCGTGTTGGCCGGCCCTTCCTTCCGAAACTCGAGATAAACAGAGTCGAGTGTGCCTTTATGCAGATGCAGCCGCCACCACATGCTGAGCTGGATTTTGGGCCTGAAGAACCGCCTCACTGGGAGTGACGTCCAAACCAGCGGGGACCAGGTGGTGGCGCCTGCTGCGGCAGGTATTGCGATGCACTCTTCTTGTGTCACAGAAGTGGAGAGCAGCTGGCGCTGAGGCAAGGGGGGTCGCCTTTGTGGTTCCTGGGAATGACGGTGGGTGTTGTATTATACGCCCGCCTCGTCGCCAATTGTTATGTTGTTGGAGTGGAGTGGGGCATGCAGACGCAGGTGCTCGCAGCAGAGATTGACATGTGTATAACCAGTCTGGTGCCCCCGGCCTAGCAGCCTATATGTATCAACTCCCTCACGTGATAGTGGGGTCATTCCATTCTGGCTCGGAACTCAAGGACCATCACTAGAACAAACCTGTACAGGTTGACCTCAGTGGTGGCATCCCAACATTACAACGGGATGGCTGTTCTGGTGTCTGGTCTAACACTGGCAAAAGAAACAAAACCCATAGCTGAAGGGGGCTTCCTCATTGCCTCACTCTAAAGTCTATTCTCTGTGTGTGGGCTCAAACCAAACTGAAAGACACATGGGCTGACCGAAAGATCCTTTCTATTTTATCATTATTGTTGTTATTATTATTATTATTATTAGTAGTAGTAGTAGTAGTAGTATTTGTGATTTCCAATTGCTGGTAAGGGCTACATATCTCTAGACCAGACCTAAAATGTAATTATTGTAGAGGAATGGGAACAGCAGCGTTTCCCAGGGCGCTTCTAAAGGCCTTTTAGGCTCACTACACTTTGCCAAGTTTAAATATAGTTGAGAATTAAACTTTCACTGTAAGATGAAAACAGAAAAGCTGGTGAAATGCATTAGCTCTTAGCTGCAGCAACAGACTGCAGGTAGAAAGAGGTTTGAAAAACTCAGCAAGAGTCAAGCAGAGAAAAATGTAGTGGAAATTGATAAAGGAGCTTGTGGATTCATCGCAGGCCAAAGGCATGCGGGAACTGGGTTTTAGATAAAAAGTCATATTGAGCCCAGTCGAAAGAAAGCTTTTTTCTTTTAAGTGAGAGGTTTAAAAATATTAATCCCCTAAGAGTTACTCTAGTCTACAGAAAAGAAAAATGCTTTATTCTTGTTTTTCCCCATCCTCGCTGTTGTCCATTTGAAAAGTGCCTTTGGCAGGGTTCTCTGGGGCACTTTCCTCAGCCAGTGAATTATATATATTTTCAGGAGATTTGCGTTAGCTGCTGTGTCCTGTGTATAGGGGAAATCGCAGTCTGCTGTATGGATCTGGTGGATCTGTATGGATCTGTGTGGATCTGGGTGCTGGAACAGGTGGGTGCAGACTATGCTGTCAGTTAGTTTCATAATAAAAATTCCAGGGCAACCCTGTGCTCTCTGGGGAATCTGTGTAATACAGACATCATAAAAGGATGCCCAAGGGAATATGGAAGTTTGAAATAATTCGTGCAAGGGTCTGGTGTGTGACACTCAAAACTACTGGCATTAATTGTTTGAATGATAGCCCTTGGACTGCCTTTTCAATGACAGGCATTGGCGGTGTTTGACCACGAGAAGGCTACGTTCATGCCAATTTATTTAGCATCGGGCCCGCTGCTGTTTGCACTTCATGGGTCAACTTCAGGTCGTCCTTACTGGAATTGACCTTCTAGATGGATTTGCACACTAAGAATAATCAAACGTTTATAAACTCGTCGTACTAAGGACCCAATTAAATAATTTTTTTCAGGCTCCCTCCCAGTTCCAGAGGAGTTCCTTGTTTGCTTTGGCTGTATAACTATATGGTTTTCACGCCAGTCATGAGGAAGACCCGCCGTGATGTTTTCATAATAACACATGCATCCTGGGTCGAAATGTCGACGCACAGTTACTTTACGTCTCGAGTCACTTCCCCTTTTAAGCCAGTGCTAAATGAAATAGGGTGGATGTTGAACTGTATTGATTTGGAAAAGGAAGGAATTCCATATAACAATAAAAAAAAATCTGTCTATATGTTGTTGTAAATGTGCAAATCGTGATTTAATTTTTGGTAAATTCTGTATTGAGTGTTGTCACAATTCATGTCATGTTGTTTGTTAATTTTCTTTTGTGAATTTGATTGTGTAGCAGCCATATATAACATAATACACTGAAGTGACATATAAATGTGATATTAAGTATATTATGTGTGTGGTGTATCCTTACCTTATCCTTTAATGTTGAATTTCTGATGAGATTGATTTTGAATTTCAATAATTTAAACTATGCATTTGAATGACACAATAGAACACATTGTAGTACTTATCCTTTCAATGACAGTGACATATCTGCAGGGGACAGTAGCAGGAAATGCGAGTTGTGTCCTTTATGCAAAGATCTGCCCCCTCCTCACGGTGACACAGATGCTCAAACTGGATCTTGGGCACTGGCATGCTAGGAGGAGGCACTGTTCTAGTGTCAGAACGTACAGGTTACCTTGGGTGTAGCTACAGGGACATCTGCCACTAAGTTACGGCAGGGTGGTTGTGGAAGAATAGTGAGGCCACATGAGTAGTCCTCTTCCAGGAAAGTGTATAAGATGAGAGAAAAGTAAACAGGCAATCTTGCCTTGCTGGTGGCATGTGATGGCACTAAGATGGTCAGAACATCGTCCTTTCTCTTCTCCATGGACAGGCTTAAAGTGTGGTGGCTGGTGAAGGAAGTGACCCGAAAAGGGCCACTCGGGTCACTCACGACCACCTTCTCTGCCTTCCTACAAATGAAGAGTCGGTCAGACAGTAGAGAATACAAACCAGATTATTGATATTACACTGCAGCGGAGCCCAGTCTGACCAGCCTCCTGAGATGGCTGTCGAGGGACTGGACCCTGTAAGCATAATATTACATTATGTACGTTGCGGAGTCCACAAAGACCCGCCTACTATGGAAAAGTAGGTGTCGTAATACAATGGGGGTACAGAAACATAAGTTTAGATTCTGCAGCTGGGCACAGGCTATCTACTGCCCAAGGTCGTCTGGCCTATCCTCCCCACCAGACAGGTGGGAGAAGGCCTCTATCTAAGGGGAAAGGCATGCACTAATGAGGATACTTGCAATTGCAGTAAGAAAAGCTCGACCTTGGGAAACGAAACTTACAAAAGACCATTTCACAAAAATAACCAAGCAGCAGTTTTGATTATAATACAAAATGGCGTCCAGTTTGCAAGATGGGTTCGCGAATGCTAAGATATATAGAGAGAAGGGCCTTTCAATATTAACAAACCCTCCTGTTAGCATGAGCTAACCATCTACAAGTAGAAACAAAAGCAAAACATAAATGAATAATGAAAGCACATAGCTGTTTTATACACATTTCATATCATCAACAGTAAGAATGTGCTCTATGAGAAGATTAGATGTTTCGAAGATACCCTCGTCTATGATCATCATTACGTCTATTTCTTTCTGTAACATTATTGCAGCATTGGTATCATGAATCGATATCTTCCCCTTTGGAGTCAATACAGAGATACAATAGGTGCAGCACATTGGAAGACATTGAATAAGGACACAGCAAAGTATTAATATAGCAACGAGATAGATTGCTTTTTCTATTAGCCAACCCCATGTTCCAAAAAGGGACCAACTCCAATTACCTGATTCCATTCCTTTGACATTCTCAATAATGTCCAAGATATGCTTAGTAATATTCTTTTCCATATTGATCATTCCCACTATGCACTGATCGCCAATAACTGCGCATGCACCACCATTTTTTGCTAAAATAAAATCAACTACATATCTAGTTTGTTCAGAATAGATCCTCATACTCTCTAATTGAATGGTGATGTCACGTAATGCTGCCACTGTAGTATTGGACAATATCTGCAACTTACAGCCAAAGTATTCCCGAGCCTTTTCAGTTCTACTCATAGCCATTCCCCCCCCAACGTAAAGATAGCAGACAGGATATAACCAAAAGTAATACCATTACTGTAACTGTTGATCTCAATATCTGTTACTCCTTCACAAAATTCCTTTGTAAGTGTTCTCGTCACCCATTTTACCTGTCTGTGGGCATATTTACAAGGGACCCCCAGAGGCAGCACCATTCTAAGAGCTACATCATTGGTGCCATTATGAACATTTGAGTACGTTCCATTAGTTAAAAAGAAGAAGCCGGGATGGGCATATATCGGTCTGTCATAGTTCACAGCTGAATAGCGAGAATTACCGGTAATGGTGCTAGAACCTTTCGAACCTTTCAAAGGGAATGTCTCTTTGGATATGATCACCCCTGAGCAATTGATATACAATATGGTATCAGTACTATTTATGATGGGGCAATAAGCAGGGTAATAGCCAGCTTTTCGAGGAACCGTCACTTCTTTATAATGCCAACCCACCAACGTAATATTTTGCTCTTCCAAGTAGAAGTTATCACAATACGTATTATTGTCACAGCCGGGGTAACCTGTTCATGTGGGCTTACGATGATACAAGCATGGCCCTGGGTAGCCAAATCCAAACTCCCCTTTTACCTCAACAAAATTTGTTGGCTTAGAATACGTGTAATTTATCAAAGACAAAGGATAAGCAGTCCACAGGCTAGTCACAGATTCAGTAGGATAACAAGCGACAGCATTACCAAAAAATCTCTTATGAGTGTCCAAAAATACATTATTAGAAAGCATTCTCTTCCGTCTTGGTGTGAAAAAGATATCATTGTCAGGAGTAGGCAAGTTACATGTATACTCTAATGCCCAGAGAACCCCACAAAATATAATCATCAGCAGAATAGCAAGAAAGGAAAATATTACTCTCCGCTGTTTGATCCATGATGATCGTGACAAAACGCAAAACACACAAGATGATGGACGGAATGCTGCACATTGGCAAACATTCACCCCCAGTCACAGATCTGGGTTTAATCCATCGTTATTTTGCTTCACCACGCCACCCCAGTTCAGACATGGCCATATGCAAATCAGTCTTGACCCTGTGCCTCATGGGAACAGTCCAGACCGAACTGCCAAGCCATGTCTTCCCTGGACCGGAATCAAGCATCCTAGGACCGGTTTCAGGCTTCAGGGATCGTGACAAAACAACAAGACCCAATGGCTGTTCTTCATCAATCATTGGCCTGCCAAAAGGATGCATGATAGCAGAACGAAAAGGTACAATTAATATATCCTCAATGAAACCAAATAAACAATCTTCTTTCCAGGGTCCTTTTTTTTTCTCCTTTGAGCCTCGCTGGCAGACTCCTATTGTTCATCTACGGTGGTGCTATTGAGCACTTCTCGTTGGAGCTGCGCTATTGCAGCCCTTCGTGAGGAAAAATCCACTTCACTCAGGATAGGGTACTCCTCCCTCCTGGGAGGACACTCCCAACTTATCCTGTCCAGTGTTTCGGACAATGCACCAATCTCCCTGTCCCTACTCTATCGTCCCTATGCTTCATCCATGAAGTCCATCCCTACTACTCTGACTTTTCCTTTGGTGCACTGCCCCTCCATCGGGGACGCAAATTGTACCTAACCACTCCAGGAACAGAGGGATCAAGAAACAAAGGCTCACTTTCAGTGGGACCGACTGACTCAAGCTCAGACACAGACGGGCCAGCCGGCTGAAGCTCTTGGCTAGCCTTAATCTCAGGTGGCACTGCCTCATTCAGAACTGCATCACTCTCCTCCTCAGAAGGTGCCCATGTTACTCTGGCATCGGAGAAAGGAATGAAACGGGGAACCTTCTCCGTCTCGGAATCCCCAATGCCGTTGAGCCTCCATTGATCATAGGGCAGAGGAAGTGGCACCCTCTTGCAGTGCGTTGAATGAATCCAATTTTTCCGACCGTCCACCTTCACCGCTGTACGGGTAGCGAGGAGGATCTGGAAAGGCCCCTTCCACCGGGGCTCCAGACTGCTTTTGCGCTGAAAGTGGCGAACCAACACGAAATCCCCAGGCCGGAGGTCGTGGCCTGGTCCCTCTGGAGCGGATGGCAAGGCTTCTTGAATCTGCTGATGAATAGAACGCAAATTTTTAGTCAATTCACATAAATAATCTATCAACAAGAAGTGGCGAGGTCTCGGAACGCCCCAGACATTAGCGGGCCAACCAATAACAACCTCATAAGGGGACAACCCTGTTCTAGTATGGGCTGTAACTCTTGTTGACAGCAAAGCCAATAGTAAAGCATCTGGCCACTTCAATCCTGTACTCTCCTGAATTTTGGCCATCTTTAGTTTGAGTGTACCATTGTACTTCTCAACTAAACCTGCTGACTGAGGGTGATTCGCAGCATGAAACTTTTGCTTAATGTGCAGGCCATTGCACACCAACTGGATGACTTTCGAATTAAAGTGGCTGCCGTTATCACTCCAAATCAAACGGGGCAAACCAAAGCGAGGATAGAACTCCTTTAAAAGAGCCTTCGCCGTCACCAAAGCTGTATTCTCCTTACTAGGATAAGCCTCAACCCATTTACTGAATGCATAGACCACCACTAACACATACTTCAGATTATTCACCCGTTCCATCTCAATGAAGTCCATTTGAAGGACTTCAAAAGGGAAAGAAGGGGGTGCAAAATTACTGGGAGGTGTGGGAGTACCCTTTCCAGGATTGTACATCATGCACACCATGCAATGTTTTACCAAATGGGCAGCCGTCTTTGGGATATTATCATTCTGCCATACAGGGTCTCGCAACTTGCAGATACCCCTAGCACTAATGTGAGCTGGTCCATGAACCATAGTGACTACAGGAAGAACATATGCATCTGGCAGCATCCATCTCTGCTTCCCCGACTTATCTATCCAGCACCCATCATCATCCAATTGCGCTGTGCTTTCCTGCCATATTGCTAATTCTTCAACCGTCACCTCGCTCTGTATCTCTTTCACATTATCTAGTGTGTCCTCAAACATCGTAACTTCTGGCACCCATCTAGCAGAACCTGCTACAAACATCTTTTTCATCTTAGATCGGGCCGTCTCCTTAGCTGTTTGATCTGCAAAAGCATTTCCCCATCCCACATCATCAGTAATTGCTTTGTGAGCGCTACACTTCACTAGTGCCAGTTTCTTGGGCAGGGTTAAAGCCGACAGAAGCCTATTTATGAAAGGGCCATGTTGAATTTTCGAACCATGGGAAGTGAGAAATCCTCTCTCGGCCCAGAGCCGCCCAAAATTATGAGTGACTCCGAAGGCATACTGGCTATCAGTATAAATATTGACCGCCAATCCCTGACTCAACTCACAGGCTCGAATTAGAGCCACCAGCTTTGCAGCTTGGGCCGACTGATAGGGAACTCGTGATGTCTCAACTATCGTGTGCAGTGTTGTGATTGCATAAGCAGCAGTTGTGGTGCCATCCGGTAATTTAAAACAAGAGCCATCGACATATAGTTCCCCTTGGGGGATAGATAAGGGAACATCAGTCAAGTCTACCTGTCCCTTCGTCTCCTCTTCCGTCCGAAACATACAATCATGTATGTCTATTTCCTCACTCTCCGAAGGGAGAGGTAGTAATGTGGCAGGGTCCAGAGTGGCACATCTTTTAATTGTAATGTGTGGTGCAAAGAGGGTTAGCTCATAGCCAGTCAGACGTGCACTGGTAAGGTGCTGTGTCTTTGTTCTGTTCAAAAGCGTATCCACAGCATGAGGTACCATAACTGTGAGATCAGTATCAAGGACAAGCCCTGCCGATTGTCGGATAGAGACGGCCACAGCCGCGGTCGCTCTTAAACAGCTTGGGAGGGCTTTCGCGACAGGATCAAGCACAGCAGAAAAATACGCACACGGCCTCTGCTTACCTCCAAAGGCCTTTGTTAAGTCAGAAAGCGCACAACCGGCCGACTCGTGTACATATAACACAAACGGATTGTTGTAATCGGGTGTGCCAAGCACAGGAGCCGAGCAAAGCGCAACCTTTAATTGCTCAAAAGCGTGTTGACATTCAGGCGTCCAAGGCAAAGGTTCATGCACATCTTTAGTTGTTAAATACAGCAGTGGCTTTGTTGGTATGGCAAAATTCGGTATCCAATGACAACAATAGGAAGTAATGCCAATGAAGGCTCGTACATCCCTCTGGGTCCTTGGAACAGGCATGTTAACTACAGCATTAATACGCTCAGGAGTTAGTTTCCAACCCTCCTTCGACAGTAGGCGACCTAGATAGGTGAGCTCCTGTCGACAATATTGAAATTTGGAAGAGGACACTTTGTGTCCATATTGAGCCAAATGCAGCAACAATTTTACTGTAGCTTCTTTACATCCTTCCTCAGTATTGGACGCAATCAAAAGATCGTCCACATACTGTAACAATACATTACCTGGGGGAAGGGTGAGGGAATCCAATTGACCCTTCAAAGCCTGGTTATATATGCTAGGATTCTCAGTGTACCCCTGAGGAACTCGACAAAATCTAAAACTACGACCTGCCAAGGAAAATCCAAAAAGGTGCCTGCTATTTGGATGGATAGGGATGCTAAAGAAGGCATTCTTCAAATCAATAACAGAAAAGAATTTAGCAGAAGAAGGAATCATAGTCAAAAGAGCAGTAATGTCAGGAACCACGGGAAACAGAGGAACCACAATTTTATTAACTTCGTGCAGATCAATCACAAAACGATAAACATCAGCAACATAATCAGAGGAACCCGGAGGTGGCCTCTTAAGAATAGGAAGGATGGGACTATTACACACATTTGCCGCTGTCTCCTCCACAACTTCTGACTGAATCAAATCTTGTATTATGTGCAACAACGCCTGTTCTCCTGCGTGCGAGATTTTATACTGAGGGATACAAGGCAATATTGCATTTTCTTTAACCTGAATAGAAACTGGAAGTATCTGCAAAAGTCCCACATCCGTGTCGCTTGTGGCCCACAACGTAGATGGGACATCCTTAAACTCAACTGGAAGGGGAGCATCTTTAGACAAACATTGTGTAGTACTAACCACACTTGGACCCATTGTCATATGGACACCATCGGGGGAACAGTAAATAGTAGCATGTAACTTCTTCAACATATCTAATCCCAACAAATTCTCTCCACAATTTGCTGTTAATAAAAACGGCGAATCAACGGTTAAAGGGCCTATAGTCAAAGCAAGGGGTTTGGAGATGGGGCTTACTACTGGCACACCAGAAAAACCAACCGAAACATTGTTATGGCCAGACAGGGCTGCCCCAGGGAACAGTGACCTCGAAACAGAACTATTCATTGCTCCCGTATCCACCCAAAATTTATTTTCCGAGCCCTCCAAATCCACACTAACATAAGGTCCACACTGATCTACAGGTATCGGAACTGGTCCCTTTCCCTGTCCCTGGCTGTCCTAGCTGTAAGACATCCCCATCACCTCATCCAAATCATAATCATCATGATAATACTGCCGTCCCCGAACGTCAGCAAAGTAATTTTGGTCAGAACGGCCCAGTGATGTCCCAGTAGCCTGATCTCCAACCTGATCACATGCCCCCCGGCCTCGCACTCTCGCCCCCCGTCCTCTAGGAACCGCAACCTTTTGCAACAAAACTGGGCACTCGCTGCGCCAGTGCCCTTCCTCCTTACAATACGCACATTGATTTGGGCCCACAGGCACAGTATTTCGGCACATACGAGGAAGCTGCCTGGGCGTCCAACACCTCGACCCCGTCCCTGACCCCTGGATGCCTGCTGCATCAATACCTTCGTCTTCAGCTCCTTCGTCTTCTTTTCTACCTTCTCTTTCTCCTCGTTCTCTCTATGCTCATAATACTGAGCCATACTCAATATCACCGAAGGGGTAGAAGTAGTCCACGTACTCTCAGCAGCCTGCAACCGGGTTGCAATCTCTGGGAACAAATTCGTGACAAACCTGTTAACAAACAATCGGATACCCCTTCCAAAGACAAATCCTGGCCACTAAAATCCAAGAACACACCTTCGAACCGGGTAAAGAAATCAGACACACTTTCATCTTTCTTCTGACGACATGCAGCCAGCTTATCCCAGTCCACCTTCTGAGGTGGGATAAGAGAGTGCATATAGGTAATAATGCGGCCTGGCAAAGCCAAGATCTCAGCCTTGGGCTTTTCACCAGGCTTCCTCTCTCCATCCCACGTCCTAATCTCGTCTCAAGTACCACCCAATTCTAGGGGATGATCCTGAGTATGCACCTGTTGCCAGATATCCACTGGCACCAATAAGCCAAAAAACATTTCAATATCTGCCAACGTCATTACCGTCGATGCAGCTGCCTCTGTCAATTCTTTATAATACGCAGTAGGATTTTTCTGGGGTCAGGTAACCGAGCCTTAATCGAGAGGACTTCACTCCTCTTCCACGGAGTATAAACCCATTGTTCTTGAAAACGGGCCTCTACTCGTTGCCTAGTCACCTGATCATGCTGATCACGTAGCTCCGGTATCTCCGGGTGGAAAATGGGGTGAACTTCCCTCATCGGGAACTGGGATATCGTCGTCGATTTCTGATGCAATCTACCTCGATATCCAATCAATGTGGTAACACTAGCGAAAACCTCATTTGGAGCCATACGGTGGCATACACTTGGTCCCTAATATCATAAACAGCCTGAGGTGCGACACCTTTAAAACACTGTTCCCATAGTCCAATCAAAGTAGCCGACATGTGCTTAAGGGCATGCTGCTGGACAAACGGCTCATAGTCCTTTAACACACTCCATACATCTTCAACACCATAAATAGGATTACGGGCCCACTGGGCAGCCTGATTGGCCACCATCGTTTTCTCCATATCTCCCACATCAGATCGAATCAACACCTGTCCCAATCGCTCCTTTGCAACTGCCCCATTCCCGTCGTCCTGGCCAGGCACCGGTGTCTCGGCACCTAACAAGGGGGCAGAAGAGAGAAGACGGGACGACAAAGTAATCGAAGGACGAGCCATCAAGGTCAACAACGGCTGAGTAGTAAGTGTCTGTGAAGGAGAGAGTGACGCCGTAACAACAGGAGTGGCAGAAAGACTAGCAGCCACGTCGACTGTGGGGAACGGAGCCAAAGAAGAAGCTGGTGATGCCGGAACCAAAGCACTTTGATCAATACCAGAAACAGCAGGAACGGGGGGCAGAGGCAGATGGCAAGGGCTATGGGACAACAGGATATATTCTATGTGGGGCATAAGGGGGAGGCGGTCTGTCTTCCAATAATTCTTCCCCAAAAGTGTCTGCCTCCTCCCTAGCAACATAGGACTTATCACATTGCATTCGAAACCTCCTATCGGCACATTCTATACCCTTCTCCACTTTCTCTTTATCATGCACCACTGCTTTCTGAGTCAATGTCTGCGTTTTCTCCCTGCGTGCCTCCCTTTCCGCCTTAATTCGTCTGTTTAGCTTCCTTTCGCCATACCTGAAGATAATCAAACATCGACTGCCTGCTACGTTTAACAAACAATTTTTCCTCCAAATAATTCAATTTCTGCTCATCAAAGGTGCCCGTTGACGGCCACTGCAATTCAGCGTTGTCCCTCGTATATTTGTGCCATAGTGTACTAAATATAATGGGGCCAAGGCCGCATTTGACGTACATGTTATAATTCGGAGTGCCCTCCGCAGGTGCGGGCTGCTTTTCCTCCAATCGAGCATCAGCAGAACAACAACGACACCCCACACAACACAACTTACTCCAGCAAGGCATTCTGCTCACACAAAGAAACACATTCACCACAAAATTACACTTAAATGCACTTGTGCTTTTACCAAAAGTCGCTTCTGCGGATTGCATCAATCACAAATTAACAAAATGGTACCATATCAAAAAAGATATTCAAAATCAAATGCAAGCGCTGGCCTAAAACTTATTCCTAGACCAACCAAAGTACCCACCAAACAAACGTCATGACGACAGAGAACCAAACAAGCTCACCTGGTGCACACAGGTCAAACGAATTTATTCTCCACTGCCGACTCTTCGGACCAAATGGTCAGATCCAAGGGTGTCGCCATTCAGGACCCCAGTCAGGATGACCACTGGGCAGGGCACCGCCCGATCAGACAGGCGGGGCAGCTGCGAGTGCAAAACTCTATCGTGCAGGGGTCCCCCGATCCACCTATCCGACCCAATGCGGCCCTGTCCTCTTCACCCGTCCGCGGGCAAGGATGAGGTCACCCGATGGAGTCCCTGTTCGGTTGCCAACTGAAGGAAGTGACCCGAAAAGGGCCACTCACGACCACCTTCTCTGCCTTCCTACAAATGAAGAGTCGGTCAGACAGTAGAGAATACAAACCAGATTATTTATTGATATTACACTGCAGCGGAGCCCAGTCTGACCAGCCTCCTGAGATGGCTGTTGAGGGACTGGACCCTGTAAGCATAAAATTACATTATGTACGTTGCGGAGTCCACAAAGACCCGCCTACTATGGAAAAACACTAGTAGGTGTGGTAATACAATGGGGGTTCAGAAACATACGTTTCGATTCTGTAGCTGGGCACATGCCATCTACTGCCCAAGGTCGTCTGGCCTATCCTCCCCACCAGACAGGTGGGAGAAGGCCTCTATCTAAGGGGAAAGGCATGCACTAATGAGGACACTTGCAATTGCAGAAAGAAAAGCTCGACCTTGGGAAACAAAACTTACAAAAGACCATTTCAAAAAAATAACCAAGCAGCAGTTTCAATTATAATACAAAATGGCGTCCAGTTTGCAAGATGGTTTCGCGAATGCTAAGATATACAGAGAGAAGGGCCTTTCAATATTAACACTGGGTCACTTAGTGTCAAAGTTGACTTCAATACTGGTTTTCTCTTTTAACCACACTGCATTTTTTAATCAATTCTCAACTTGTCTCTCAGTTCCACTATCTGCCAAAATTGGAAGTGTTCACAAAAACAGTTACATGGCAATATTAAGAGCTGTATAAAGTTTTTTGTATTACTTTATATGCACCTTGAAAGCATTGGGGATTTTGGAAAGGAGGTTTGTACGAAGAGTAGACTCAAGGCGCAATGCAATGATGTGCCAAGCACCTGACGTAATCTGTACGTATGCGGATGCGGATGTAAAGGACTGGTCTCTTTCACCACTGCCATTGGATTGAGGAGTTGGGGGTAGAAGAAGATCAGAAGATCAAGCAACCATGCCATTTCTTTTAGTCCTAGTTTCATGCTAATCGACAGAAGCCTGGGCCTGTCTCCAACAATGTGAAGTCCAGGACCATTCCTGTGACCTGGAGTGGCACCCAAAACGTGCCCCCATGGGAGACACTGGACTACTTTCCCTGTCATGGGTGCTTCACTTAAAGCAGAGGTGCTGCAGCTTCCAGAGGTGAGGGCATATCACCTGAAGTCTGCACTTTTTGCAGGAGGAGCTGTGGTTCTGCCAAGTGCCTAGAGACCTGCCTACCTGCTAAAAGAGGGACTGAGTGTGCCAGGCCCTGTGGGATGAGAGAATGTCCAGGAGGAGAAGCACAACATTTTACCGGCCTGAGGAACATCTAAAAGATATACTGCCCCAAAACCTCACTAAATCAGGTGCAGCCGTGTCTGCTGACAACCGATTTGAGCCATGAGCTGGTGCTGCCAATGCTGACTCCAGAAGGAAAGAAGACGTGTCATCACTATGTAGACCCCGTTTTGAGCGCCCTTTACCAGCTTCTGAAAAAGCTGTGCTGTGACATTCGGACCTGTCACTTTCACCCGATCTGAGAGATGGTCGCACACTTATTGCGAAGCTTCATCTGAGACCAAAGCAAATGGACTGAAAGGCTCTCCAAGGAAATCAAGCACGAGGGCTTGAGACTTTCTGCTCAAAATAAACCTGTGGTAAGATGTATATAACTGAGTTGGACATTTAAATCAGTGGAGCTAATGGTGATATAATGTACACCTCTGACTAGTTTTTGCCACTGCTACAGAATATTGGAGAGTGTATCTAATAGGGTCACCTAGGTTGGGAGAACATTCTGGTTCAACGTGTGTAGATCACAACAAAGGAAAAAATACTGTATTCGCTAATCTAGTTAAATTGTGTAGCACTGAGTTCTTTTGTGTGATGAAAGTACTTTCAGTTTCAAAAACAAAAGCACTGGGCTAGACATTAAGTCATTGTGTCCAATGAGTTATGAGTGCTGACTTCTGAGCTCTTGCCGTCCAAAAGATCTTCCAGCGAAACTTATGATTACTCACCCTAACTTCCCTGAGGGTCAAGTCCGGAAAGGGTCGTACTAGGCCCAGTGATATAACAGGAAAATATATATAGGAGCAGAGTGTTTTGTCCAAGATTTACTTGTGGACAAGTCCTCAACGAAGCAATTCTCAACAATGCAGGGAGCGCTACTAAATATTAATAGTGCACTTGAGTGATTCAATTATACGATCATTAAATTCCTCCTCAATCAGTCTGTCACAATGAAAAGTTCTTCATTCAATCCACAGATACACGAGAGCCATAATGTTGAATCTTCAAAAGACTTTTATTCTTCACATACAAAAATCCAGATCAGCCAACGCGTTTCGTTCCTCTCAGCGGACTTCACCAGGGATAAACATATTTCTGTGATAAACCTCAAACTCCCTCCTGCACATATATGGAAGAGCTTGCAACAACCACTGTACGGTGAACAGTCCCAAATAAACTGTCCGTAAAAAGTGTTCACCCTTTGCATACGTAATGCTCTTCTGTAGCCAGGAGAATTGTGTGTATATGGTATCTCTGGAATGAACAACCTTCCATCTTGACGGACTGATTGATCATTAATTCAATGATCGAATATTTGAATCACTCAAGTGCTCTATTGATATTTAGTAGCGCTCCCTGCATTGTTGAGAATTGCTTCATAGAAGTGGTAGGACCTTTTGAAAGGTGTAGCGCTGTATTTTGATTTATATGTAACAAAACTTGTGCAGTCGTGGAAAGCCACCATCACTCTTTTTTGGAATTTTGCACACGTCCTCAATGCTTCTTAGACTGAGAAAATCTTTGAGCCCTGATCGCTGAAGGATAAATGGCAAATTTTGAGAAGTTCAAGTTCAGAAGTTGGTGGTCGTGGAGCAGAACTGGCAAGGGCGTGCACACAAAGGGAAGACGTGAGCCTGCTAGTGTTGAGTCTTGCTGTGACCCCTTGGTGTTTGAGCTGCCAGATTCATTGTGGATGGACACCGACAGGTGCTTCCTGGGGCTCATGCTCCACAATCCTGCTACTTTGTTCTTGGAAGGGGAACGTGACCCTGGAGGTTCTTTGGGGAGGAGCGTGCCGTTGACACACCTTCCAACCACCAAACAATCTGCTACAACAGCTGTTACTCCGAGCATTCACAATCTGCGTATTGGGCAGGCCTGAGACTGACACATTGGAGTCAGGGGGTAGTGATGGAAAACTCATGATGAGCTCTTTGTTTGGGGTCTCAGATGCTACCCTGCGTTTCGCATCACATTACATCCCATAGTTGCCACATTACCCGTTTTTGAAGGGACAGTCCCGGCACGTTGGACACTGTCCCGAGTAATATTGTTGCAGAAACTGTTCCTCTTTATTAACACAGGTACGCAAACAAGAACTTTCTATCTGCAGCAGCCCTGTGCTGCAAAGTGTCCCAGGAATTATTTTTCAAACGTTGGCAACTATGACATCCTCGTATTGACTTTAGGCAGGAATGTTGGAACTGTCTCTTCAGAGTTACTAAAAACAGATTATTTACCGGAACAAAGAGTTCCTCCTAATAATGAAGCTGGTAAACTGCACCTCACCGAAGAGCCTAACAAGTCTGAAATCTGCTTGTGCTTGCATGTGCTTGCTTAAGAGATGATGGGGCCTTGCAGTTCGGGCTGGACTGTCCGCTGTAGGGTGATGCAAAGGCTGATTTGCATATGCCACCGTGTCTGCAATGGTACAAACAAGCAAAACAATTACAGCATGTAATGGAATTAGACATGTTGGGTTCTACTGGAATTATACACATTTTGCCACTCCGTGAAAGGCCATATGCGAACCTAACCCTTGTTACTTACACTCCTCTCTATCTGCCCAATTAATGTTTTTTTCACTTGCATGTAGAACGCTCTAAGACTGCTCGGTTAGGCTCCACTTAAAAACATTTCAAGAAATGTGAATGGATACACGACCCTACAGCTAGAAAGCACAGTTAGACTGCACGGCTTTGCAAATTAATTGACCTGAGGGCTCATACAGTGAGACATCTCAAATAAATATTAGATGTGTTTGTAATGCAGTACAGAAGAGCTCATGGCCCTACAGGGAACAGAAGCACAAACTACTCATAAAATAACGGCGCATTTGGACAGGTACGTCCGAAATTAATTATTAAAAATTAATCAAATTGATCAAAGCGAGGTAAGCATTAAATGAGGTGAAAGGATGGCTGTGAGGGGAGGGTGCCAAAGAGAATTTAAGAAGATGGATTAATCGTGGCTAAAGCAATGCGAGCCCGCTTTAATTGGACAAACAGGGCTCGGTTTGCCACCTGACTGCATACAAATCTAGAGCGGGGTTAACACCAGCGCTGGGGGCACTGCAGAATTCCAATTACTGCAACAGTATGTTACATCGAGGGCCAATTAACTTGATGCTGAAAACGAAGCCCTTTAAAATTCTGCAACAAGCATCAGTTCTTCTCCATTAACAACGGCAAACAGACTCCAGGGCTGTCACGCGACCCTTCCGTCTCGGTGTGCTTTGAAGCACTTCCGCCTACCTACATCCGGCGCCGTGGTAAAGAGCCGAGCAACGCTGCTTTTATATACAGACGTCATATTGAGCACAGATATATGAATGCAGTGTAAAATGTCTGACTACCTGTAGGGTCGTTAACCTAGTTAGTAGCTGCGGTGCAGATATACTATAACGATACACAGTAAAAGTAACATTGCGTTCGTTCATATTCCAGTTTCCTGCACTGGTCCACCACAATACGTTAGCCGAAAGGGTATTTCAGAAGGGAGAACTGTGGACTCTAGTAATGTGCAACTAATATTCGAAGAGTTTCACCCGCCGATGCCTGGTCACGTCAGGTGTGGATAGAAAATGAATTGAACGGATCCTTTTTCGGTTTTGGTTTTGACAGCACGGCTGTCAACCAGACCTACTGCTAACAATGTACAGAGTGCTTTGGTTCCGCCCCTTTCAACAGTTTGCTTTCCTCGACCAGCCTCTTCCAGCTATTTGTTTGAAACTTTGTCAATCACGTCCTGGCTCTGCCCAGTGAGTGTAGCAATCATCCCTACCTATTACTATTGATTGTTTGGGTCTGTCCTTCCACCTTCACTCAGGTGCTTGCATTGATGTTCATCAGGGATTACTTTACGGCTGTATCCCTCTGTCCGCTCCTGCTGGTCCCTCCTGTATGTCTCACACTAATATTCTGCCATGTCTTAGCATGGTTATCATAGACTTATTGGTTGTACAATGCTCGTTAGGTCTGGGTTTGATAGTCTACCTGTTTCAGCTATTGGCTAAAGACTGTTAATTAGATCTTGGTTCAGTCCAGAGGTACAGTCCAAAAATACGTGTCTCTCTAACCTAATGCGGTTGACTCGTACCTTCCACCGCCAACTGAGGGCATGCCCTGGAGCAGGAGGGACTATGTTACGTTCTCTACCTCTCCTTCCATCGGCTTCTCGTTGTTAATATATGCACAAGTGCACATTTATGCACGCCTGCCTTTACTTGTGTCAGCACATTAAACATGCAATTGGTTTTGCCGATAGTGTATCGGAAACGGCTGGTACTTATTCCAACATCTTAAGTGACTCAGATGGACCCATCTTAAACTGAAGAATGCAATGCTGACGAACATATAATGGCGAGCCTTTACAATGAAAATTCATTTAATGATTACTTTAGGCTGTGAAACGAGGATCAGCCTCCGAAGGATGATGAGATTCTCTGGAGGACAAACGAAGTGACAAGCCGCGGTCCGCTTGAAAAAAGGAGTCCGGTGAATGGAGTGGGGAGTGCGTGGTAAGAAGCCTTCGGCTGCACCCCACTGATGGTGGTCACACCGGGCCCACATGGGAAGCGAGAGTTCACCCGGCTAGCAATGACCACTTCCGCATACATAAACAAGAGGATGGGGGAGAGTTAACATAGATGCATCCCCACCCGAACTGTATCAGCACTGCATTCAGTGCCTTACTTCTGGAGATTCTCCCTAAAATCTCACTGGTCCAATAGACCAGTACTGACCCTGAGGAGTGTTCTGTGGGAGACTGAGGGAGACTCTGGGGTCAGTGAAGTCAAGGTGAACAAAGTGGAGCTGCGCCTCGGTTAAATGAGGAGATATAATAGAGTACAGTCAATGAGCAGCGCCTGAGAGATCAGTGCACCAGCATACACCCAGGGCCACATCTCCCCCTGAGGCAAAACTAAATCTACAACAGCAGAACCAGGGCGGCGGCGCATCATATGCAGTAGAGGCCTATACAAACCAATCAGACATGGCTTTGATTGAAGCCAAAAATTACACCACTCTAAAGGACATGCTGTCCAAGCATTCTGTAAAGAAAGCTGATACCCCCTCCGGAGTCACATGGAGAGGGGGGCACAATTCAGGCTCTTTAACAGCCAATGCAGGAAGATAGAGAGCCATCGCGACCAGCTCCATGCGGGCAGGGCCTCTTTGGCAAACTTGGAGATGATATATTGGCACTGAGGGAGGAGGCAGTGAAGGAGGACAGGGAGGTGAAACAGGACTGGACCGAACTGGGTCAATGTGTCTCTACACTGGAAGATTCCCGAGATGTCAGGGAGGAGGAGATACAGGCCTTGAACTAAGAGATGATCACGCTGAAGGAACATAATCTAGACTTACAACATCTGGATGACCTTGAAAATAGATCCCGAATGTCCAACATTAAAACTTGCGGAGTTCCATGAGATGCAGAGAAAGACAACATTGAAGGATATGTGAAAAGGGTGTTCAGACAGATTCAGACGCAAGTTTCAGTGATTCAACTAATCAGAAAACAGAGTGGGCTCGGTCTTAATAAGCCTCAGGGGTGGCCTGGACATTTAACAAGAGTGCATTACCACAGAGATACAATGAGGATACCCAGGCAGAGGCATGAGAGGCAGGTGCAGTAACCTTTGAGGGAGCCAAGCTGTGGCTTGACCAGGACTTGCCTTCTGTAACCTTGCAAAAATACAGTCTCCTCCGCCTGGTGACTTGCTTTCTGAGGGGGAAAAGAATGAAACATAACAGGGGCCATCTGTTTACATTTATGTTTATGTGGGATGGCACATCCCACCCAATATGCTCCTTTGAAGAGGTGTAAAGTATCTGGGGCTCGATGGGGCCCAAGAGGGAGGAAAAGCATCACACTCAACATCTGGTTACAGCCTGTTCCCAAAAGCTACAAACCAGGAAGATGGACCAAAGCAAGTTCTAAGAAAATGGCCCATAAACCTAGAGCGAAGGAATTCCGGAGGGAAAGGGAGAGGTCATCTGCAAACTCCAGTCAAATGTAGATATTCATTCAGGAAGGGTGAGTCACCCATCTAAGGAAGACATATCAGCAGGATTTAGATATCAGACGGCTGTGGATCTGGGGAATAGGGTCGTCCTCCAGGGGAGGGTTGTGGTACACACTAGAACTAGATTGATAAGGAATAGGGCGGAGCAAAACATGACTGATTGATTGATAACAGTCAGGAGGCAGAGAATGACATTTGTATGAGGAATACAATCATGACCAATTGCCAGTTCTAGTCATTCCCAGTTAGCGGAGGGCAGTTGTAGAAAGTTACTATCATTAGTTAATGTTTAAGGGTCGGGCAATCCTCAGTTCCAGCCTTTTTTGTGAGGCGGTAGCTATGTCTAATCATACACCTGTGCACATATGACTTGCAGTGGCAGACAACTCAACCCCAAACTAGTCATATTATTAAAATAGTGAGGTCAAATGTTAGGAGTCTTAATGTCCTGGCAAAAATGTTGGCTCTATTAAACATA
The DNA here is from genome assembly GCA_963921515.1 of Calotriton arnoldi. Taxonomy (NCBI): domain Eukaryota; kingdom Metazoa; phylum Chordata; class Amphibia; order Caudata; family Salamandridae; genus Calotriton; species Calotriton arnoldi. Next base: position 756,110 of record CAWUFW010004705.1, read on the forward strand.
CTGAAGGCCTCAGAATGCAACATTTACTTTGCTCAGTATACACACCTCAACATGTGGGATTTGAGTCGACTTCACTCTAAACGGTTCCCTAGAGAGTACCTATCATCAGGCCTCATGAAGTGTGGGGAGTGGCTGTGTTACTGACCCCCTCTTTCAGGAGGGAAGTCCTATCCACGCATGTGGAGAAAAAACAGAGAGCCTTAGCTCCAAGGCTAGACATTAACGGTTATACATTTGCCATTGCTACAATATACACACTGATTGAACGAACCAATGAAAGACAAGAAAAGTTTGTCAAAGATACCCTGGCTAGGGACATCTTGTGATAGGCAACCTGGATATTGCCATAAAATCTGCACTATTTTAGATGGGAACAGAAGTCAGGAGGCCAATCGGGCCCAAGACACAAAAGGGGTTGACTTGGTGGAGGTGTCATGGGCATCACAGATATCTCGTGTTCAAGTCACTCAGAGTCTAGAGACCACACATTTTTCTCAAATGTGCATCGGACCCATACTAAGTTAGATTATTTTTTGGCACATCATAAATTATAACTAAGATTGAATAGGTGGAAACTGAGTCTAGTGCCCTGTCAGATCAATCATCACTATTTGTTACATTGCTCATCCCACGGACACTTAGACCTGGAAACGACTGTAGGACGATCGACAACATACTCAAACATGAGCACCACAAAGCCGAAATTCTGGGAGTTATTCAACACTTACTACGAGGTACTGACCGAGACAGGATGAATATACAATTACCATGGCACACATTCAAGGCTGTAGTGAGAGGGGCATCATAGCAATTGGGGCAAGGGTCAACAAGGGTAGGAAGAAGAAACAAGCATTGGTAAATCCAATAGGTTTTGCCTATGTGATTTATATTTTTTGTTGTTTTGTAAGTTTTAGCTTAGTGAGCAGCTGTGCAATATACATTAATGAAACTACATGAAAGTGTTATGACTTGTTTATTGAGAAAGCCTATATATTGTGCAGTAACTGGTGGTAATATAATGTGGGGAGATTAGGTAAAGGGAGGAGGACAAAGAAAAAAATACATGCAGCTGGCTTGTCTCACCGCTGCTCTTTGCCCCGGAGAAGAGCTGTGTGAGAAAATCAGAGTGTTATTGAAAACTGCAGGACAAATATTGAGAAACACTGAAAATAGCCAAATGCTGGCAACCAACGTCAGACCCAGTGAATTTGCCCGTACCTATTCCAATATGAGGCTGGAATAAGTATGGCTCCTTCTGTTAAGCTGTATAGAATGTGTGGTACAATACTGGAATGTTCAGTTCAATACATCCAATAAACGTTAGTTCAAATACTTCAGCAGCTTGATAACAGTTTCCTACTCTCCATCCCTGCATCAAAGTTTGTGCCAACATTTTTGTCACAACTCTGGAGAATGCCAATTGCAAGACTTTCTGGACGATTTCTTTTTACAGGCTTAATAGATACATTCACTGTACATATAAGCCAATAACTAATAAATATCACAGTTTTGGCTGGCACTTTCAACCTGGAACAATTTTGAATGCATAAACAACTCTACAACTTAATATATGTTCAGTGGCCCATCACAGTGACTGCCCGAAGAGCTCAACACGCTCCTAAATGGCCCATTTATGATTCATAAGGGGTCACTACGTAATGATAGCACTGATTACTACCTTCAGCAGTCTGGCATTACATTAAACTATCATTTGTTGGCTAGAACAGTAATGGTGTCCACCAGCCATATGACAATTGATACCGGCAATTACTAAAACTTACAGCTGACAGATTGTCAAGTTCCTGAGGACTATAGAAAACCAGTTGTATAAGCGATAGAATTCAACTTCACAAATGCTTGCTCTACCTGTAACTATGCAACAACATGGGCAAAGCATGTGGCTCCTTATTCAATATTACCCATGAGCTTGAACCAAAATGTTAATCTTAAAGGGACATTAAAGGTAATGTCGGCAGTAGAGATAATATCGACATGCTGCACGTCTTTCTATTGAAATACTACAAATGTGGCAGGAGAGAGGCACGCTGATCATTCTCGCTTCCCTATTAAGCGGGTCAGACCTTTGGTTCAATGTAATGTTTGATTTGTAGGCTCAAACTTAAATGTGACCCCTCAGAAAAACACTTTTAAAAATAATTCCTGCATGCAGCTCGTCTTTCCATTAGTACCACGTCAATATAAAGAGAGGGTGAGGCACGCTAATTTTACAAGGTCAAGGACTTAACCAAAAGAAAACTACTGATCGAAACGCTGTGTAGACCTGCCTCAGTGTCGATTATCATGCTAAGTGGGTCAACAGACTCCTGGGTAACAACAACTGCCTGACTGCCACTCACTATAACTATGACAGAAAGAAGGGATTTAAAAATGATGGTGAGGGGAATCCTCTACCTTTACAATCCCTGAAGAATTACTACCGGGGTGCTCTAGTCCTGGCCGCAAGTCCATGCTGCCAGCGGACGCCAGGAAGCATGTGTTTTATCCGCCCAAGGTGAATTAGCTGTTAATTAGTGACCATCGAGTAGTTTAGTATTTTTATGGCGGCCATCTTGAAGTTCTCTCCTTTCATTCCGAGTATCTAGAGAAGAATATTATTGCTATGTCGAGACTACCTCACATATGAGTGCGTCATCTTGCATTATTGATATTGGATGGCTGCATGCATTATGTGTTCAGTTTCGGCCGCCATGTTTGAACAGGCATAAGGCTTGGTTGGTGATTCTTGCGGGTACCCAATCTCCGGGAGGTAAATATCTTCAACTCTTGTTATCATGTAGGAGCTGACAGGGACTTACTATGAGCCTCTATGGGAAATGTAAGTTGGCAAAGATGCCCCTAGAGAGTAGAAATGGACAGTCCAGAGTATAACATAAATACCACTAAGTATACGTGACTTTTCCTTGCATGAAAAAATGATCCAATTCAAACAAGTGCTGTGTAGGCAAAAGCTTTTAAAAAAAAATTTCCCTCAAAAGCGGATGAAAACAGTACTTGGGCCACTGAGAAGAGCAAACACAGGAGGAACTGACAGGAAATAGTATGCTACAGCCAATAAAAATGGAGGACAAGTAAGTGGCAAGCACAGGAATCAATGAAAAGCAAGGGGATGGGATGTACGCCCCTTTTAAGATTTATATTGAATGCCGTAGATTTCACAAGCACAGCGCAAGCACAAGCACAGGGCAAGCGCTGTGTAGGCGAAACCTTACAAGCAGACATGAAAAGACAGGTTAAGGAATTGGAGGTAATGCACAAGTAATCAAATGCACGGCGCATATGGCGGCTATTTTCCACGACTAGAGAGCAATTTAAATCATTCGATATGAATAAAGTTGCATATGCGCTGCGCCGCATGCATCAGACTTATTATAAAGTGGGGGGAATAAAGCTGGAAGGTTACTAGTCTGTAGACACAGGGTCAAAAAGTACAGGGACAAGTTAACAGAGAACATGGGTCAAAACATGGTGAACCCATACTCCAAGGTGAAAAGAGAGGATGGAGTAAAGGTGACATGGTTATCAGGAACATCACTGCAACCACAAGACAAAACAAATGACAGGTACTCCGCCCTAACTAGTGAGGGGTGGCTGCCACCTTGGACTTTTGGAGACAGGGCGTCATGTTTGATGCACCAACAAGTATTTTGTTCTCCAAGAACAAAGTCGGAATGGCCTAATGTGCCCGGGAGAGTTTTCCCTGTGCTGTGGTTCCACTGTCGCGCACAGTGGTCCCAGGTAAAGAAAACTAATGATGGGTGCCCCACCTTAAATAAGGCCGCTGATGGCCACCGTGACGGGGTGGTGATGTGATGGATGGACCACCTGAGTAAAACGTGTTTTTTTGCCAACTCTGCCGGCAGAGGCTCCACTTGCTGCACTTGCAATAACCCAACAGGCCCCCATCTTGTGACAGTCACAGTTGCATTTGCTACCTTTCGATTTATTTTTTCCTCTTTGATGTGAGAAACTCAGTCCCTTTTCCTGTCTAACCGTTTTTGCTAAAGTTATTTCCCCATTCTGAGCCTCCCGTCAGATTTATTCCTAACCCCTAACAGGAGTATACCTCTGACGACATCTAGAGTGGGAATGTGCATTGTAAATATTTGTAAATACCCACAAACGTGCAGGTGTGTCAATGTTCACCACTTTTCCACAGCATCCTGCCCCTGTGAGTGGATTCGCTCACACGTAATATACTGGTGCAATGTTACATGCGAGTATATCATAGTGCAAGAGTAAACACTAGTGAAAACAAAACTTTAACTGACCTTCATAACAAAAGCCATTTGAACTGCAAACACTAAAATAGGTGTGCAAATGGCTTTGTGAATCATGCCCAACAAGTGTACAACCACTTGAATCAGAAAGGAAACGCCTCACTCAAAAGAACAGCAATCACGGTTGCGCTGCTGTATTTCTTAGCGGCTAGGAATCCTGCACACCAAACACCACAAAGCCATGAGAGGACAGTCGGAGAATTACCGGAAGGGATAAAAGAATCTCGTTAATTGCAGAACATTTGAAACCAGGCACGAAAATTAGGTAAAAAAGAAGGAAGCTGGAACACATTATCTCTGCCCTACAGACATGTTTCTATAGCAACAGGGAAAATGCAAGGCATTGCATTTTCATGAATCCCTGAATACAGAAACCACTGGAAATTAAATAAAAAAAAAAAAAGCATATAGCATACTTTAGCCACATGAACAGCATTTAAATGGATCTTTAGCAATGTGTCATCTATACAACTTGTCCAGCCATCTGTCTGTATGGTACACACGACGACCCTTAGATGCATGACATTACAACAGTCTACACTTAGAAACCATAATTTGATATATTAACCTTCGAAACTTTACAATCACTTATTATGCCGTGCCTCCATGGATGTAAATTGTTATGTGGCTCAGTAAAGCCAGCAGAATAACACGAGGCAAGTTCACACACAGGTCGCGTATTATAATAATGCAAAAAAGTTACCAGGTTGCCAGATTTTAAAAATAGAAAAGTAGATTATAATGGTTAGAAAACCTTATGCCTAACAGGACAAGGTACCCTTGTGGAAAGATGTAGCTGGCAATGTACCTAGCAAGTTGAGGGCTTGCTTCTAGCAGCTGTTATTGACTCAGAGCAGTGTGGGGTTTTCTTTATAGGGATCCCGATGGACTTGGAAGCCGCGCCCCTTTCGTTATGCTTCCTGAAGGACAAGTTACTTACCTTCGGTAATGCCTTATCTGGTAGACACATGATCTAGCCGCAGATTCCTTACCTTTGAACGTCCAGGCATCAGGCTGGATCCGCAAGATTTTTGATAGCAGTACCCCTGCGTGCCGGTAGATGGCGTCGGTCGACTACACGCGAGGTCGTAGGTGTCGTGTTCGTCACCGTCGTGACGTCCGCGTCGTCAATATAACCGCCACTCTGGCATGCTGACGTCAGTACTTTTCACGAATTTTTACGCCAGAAGCGCGGAGCTATGAAGTGACTGACCGTGGTGTGTTAAAAAAGGCAACTAGGGCCCTGAAGGGGAAAACCCTCGACACTAGAACCAATCTGTAGTGCGGGCAGGATGGGTGAGTTGGTAAGGATTATGCGGCTAGATCATGTCTCTACCAGATAAGGCGTTACCGAAGGTAAGTAACTTGTCCGTCTGATAGAGACATCTAGCCGCAGATTCCTTACCTTTGAACAGATGCCCAAGCAATGTCATCCCTGGAGGAGGGACTGCGGAAAGGTTTAGACCCGGAAGTCCTGCATGACAGAGCGACCAAACAGGCCTTCTTTGCGAACACTGGGAATCCAGGCAGTAGTGTCTGGCAAACGTGTACAACGAAGCCCACAGGGCCGCTTGGCAAATATCTGAAATGGGAACACCACGCTAGAGAGCCGTGGTGGCTGCTTTTGCCCTGGTGGAATGGGCTCTAAGCCATTTAGGAGGATCCTTCTTCGCTAAGGCGTAGAAGATTTTGATACAGAGGATAACCCAGCGAGATATAGTCCTCTTTTGGACAGCACGCCCTTTCTTTGTACCCACGTACCCTATAAAGAGTTGGTCATCCACCCGTAACTCTTTGGTTTGATAGAGGTAGAACGATAACGCTCTTTTTTGGTCCAGACGATAGAGACACTCCTCTTCCTAGAAAGGGTGCCTGGGTGCATAGAAAGTGAGTAGAGTAACCAACTGCCCCTTATGGTAGAAAAGATGCCCTTGTGCAGAGCACCACTTTATCCGGAAAGACCATCAGGTAAGGAGGCTGTGATGACAGTGCCTGCAGTTCGCTCACCCTCCTGGCAGAGGTTATTGCCACTAAGAAGGCTGTTTTGATGGTGAGCTGCTGTAGAGGGCAGTTGTGCAGTGGCTCAAACGGTGCACACTTCAGAAAGGTGAGAACCAAATTAAGGTCCCACTGTGGCATAATAAAGGGTGAAGGGGGAAACAAGTGGGTTAACCCCTTCAAGAATCTCTGCACTAGAGGGGATTTGAAAAGAGACTGCTGATCAGGCAGCCGAAGAAAAGGGGAAAGGGCCGAAAGATAGCCCTTCAAGGTGCCCAGAGCAGAGCCCTGCTGGGCCAAGGAAAGTATGAACAGGAGGATATCAGATAAAGATGCAGATAGAGGGTCAATAGACCGGTCTGTACAATATTTACAAAATTTGGACCATCGGCAGGTATATACCGACCTTGTGGAGGGATGGCTGGCTGCCAGTAAAACCTCACAGACTTCAGGAGGAAGGTTGAAAGCTGTCAGCTGTCGCCACACAATCTCTACACAAGGAGGCGGAGAGTGGACAGGTTCGGGTGGAGGACCCTCCCCTGCAGCTGCGGCAGGAGATCTTCCCGAAGGGGCAGCCTGGTCGGAGGATCGATGCTCATTGCCAGAAGCTCGGGATACCAGACTCTTGATGCCCAGTCCGGAGACACAAGAATGACTTGTGCCCGGTCGCTCCTGATCTTCTTGAGCACTCTGGGTAGGAGTGGTATGGGCAGAAAGGCATACAGGAGGCCTGAACTCCACTCGTGATGAAAAGCATCGCCGAGCGAGAGCCGCCTTGGAAACTCCAGCGCGCAAAACTTCTGACATTGTGCATTCTTTACGGAGGCGAACAGATATAACCAAGGCTCTCCCCACTGCTGAAAGAGTCATTGCGCCACCTCCGGATGGAGTCGCCACTCGTGATTCGCTAGGCACCTTCGGCTGAGTTCGTCCGCTCTGGTATTCAGAGAAGCGGCCAGATGCTGAACCACCAGCCAAGTCCAGAGACGCGAAGCCTCTTGGCACAGGGCCCACGACCCCGCCCCACCTTGCTTGTTGCAGTATCACATGGCAGTCGTGTTGTCCGTGAACACCTGAACTAGCCTCCCCTGAATGGAAGGCAAGAAGGCTTTTTGTGCCAGCCGGATCGCCCGGATTCCAACAGGTTTATATGGAGCAGGGCCTCCACAGGAGACCAGAGTCCTCTGATTTCCACCTCTCCCAGATGGCCGCTCCATCCCAGAAGGGACACATCCGTCACTACTGTGAGGTCTGGATGGGGAAGGGAGAGGGGTCTGCTTCTGACCCAATCACGGTTTGATAGCCACCGCTGCAGGTCTTTTGCAGTGCCCTCCGAGATCTGGACTAGGTCGGTGAAATTTCCTCGATGCTGTGCCCATTGGAACTTCAGGTCCCATTGAAGAGCTTGCAAGTGCCATCTGGCATGGTCCACAAGAAGGATGCAAGAGGCCATGAGGCCCAACAATCTCAGAGTCATTCTCACCGAAATCCAGGATAGAGGCCGAAATACTGGTATCATAGCCCAAATATCCTGGACTCCTCACTCGGGGGGGCAAGCCCGAAACTGCACCGTGTCCAGAACTGCTCCAATGAAAGGGAGCATCTGAGAGGGAGTCAGTTGTGACTTTGGCATATTGATAATGAACCCCAGCGAATGGAAGAGGCTCGCCGTAGTCTGGAGATGGGAGACGACAGCTTGGGACGAACCCGCCTTCAACAACCAGTCATTGAGATAAGGGAAGACAGGAACCACTGATCTCCGCAGATGGGCTGCGACTACCGCCATCACCTTGGTGAACACCCGCGGGGCACTGGTGAGGCCAAAGGGGAGCACAGCAAACTGAAAATGCTCCTGGCCCACTGTAAACCGCAGATAGCGGTGATGGGCCGGCAGGACGGGAATGTGGAAATAGGCGTCCTGCAAGTCCATCGCTACCATCCAGTCTCCTGGGTCTAGGGTAGACAGTACCTGAACCAGAGTGAGCATCTTGAATTTCTCCTTCTTGAGGAAGTAGTGGAGGGCTCTGAGGTCGAGGATAGGACAGAGGCATCCGTCCTTCTTTTGAACCAGGAAATAGCGGGAATAGCAACCACAGCCTATTTCTAGCCCGGGAACACTCTCTGTAGCTCCCTTGGCCAAGACAGCCTTGACTTCCTCGCGGAGTAGTGCAAGACGATCCTCCGTCAGCCGGTTGGGAGTTGGAGGTATAGAGGAAGGGTTAGTCTCGAAGGGGAGGCAGTATCCCCTTTGGACTATCTGCAACATCCACCTGTCCCAGGTGATGTTGCGCCAGTGGTGAAGATGATGGCGTATCCTGCCACCCACTAGACACTCGTAATCCCGAAGGACCGGACTAGGAAGGTTTTGTGGTGGAGGAGGGGATGGTGGCTTGGCTAGACTTCAGGCCTCCCGACCCTCAAAGGCGGGATGAATCGCTGCCAAGGCCCAGCAGAGGTTGCTGATCTTGCGGAACCCACTGGCTGGAATAGCGTTGGCGCGGTTGGAAGCCCCTTCCGTAGCCACGAAAGGAGAAAAAAGTAGACGAAGGTTGGGGTGTTGTACTGAGGCCCAAGGATTTGGCTGTAGCCCGCGGATCCTTGAAGCGCTCAAGCGCTGCGTCAGCCTCGTCTCCAAAGAGACGTGGGCCATCAAAAGGCATGTCCATGAGGTTTGCCTGGACATCCCCCGAAAAGCCAGACGTCCTCAGCCAGGCGTGGCGCCTGATGGCCACCTTCGAAGAAATCGCTCTGCCCAGCGAGTACGTCGTGTCCAAGCCACAGTGAATGGCGAACTTTGCTGCATCTCTCCCATCTGATATTGCTTGGGAGAGCAGGATCCGATCCTCCTCTGAGACACGAGGCAGCACCTGCGCAACCGTATCCCATATAGAATGGGAGTAACGGGTCAAAAAACATGTGGTGTTGAACGACCGCAATGCGAGGCTGGTGGAAGAGAAAACTTTCTTTCCAAAGGTCTCCAGCCATTTGGATTCCCTGTCCAGAGGGGCGGAAGGGAACGCGCCACGGGAAGTGGAAGCGTGGACCACCAAGTTTGGGGGAGGTCGGGGGGGCAGTGAGAATAAAAAAACTGGGTCGCCCGGTGTAGGGCGATGGCGGCGGGCAATTGTTCTATTCACAGGAGCCCCTGTGCTAGGTTTGGACCAGGTGCCCAGACGAACGTCCATTAAGGCCTCGTTAAAAAGCAGCAAGGGTTCCGATGAGGAGACACCAGGCTGCAAGACCTCCATCAAGACATTCGTCTTGACTTCCACTGTAGGAAGCTGCAGGTCCAGGACCTCCGCAGCCCTACGCACCACCATAGCAAACGACGCCCCTCCTCCGTAGCCAGGTTAGGGGGAGACAGCATGCCATAATTTGGGTAGGTGTCCAGGCCACTGGCATCACCCAGTTCCTCATACCAGTCCATGTCCTGAGGCTGCGGGATTTCTAAGGGATCCTGCTCCCCCTCCCAATCCTCTTTGTCCAACCCCAAACCTTCAGAAAGGGCCTGGTTAGATGATATGAAGTCGTACGGCTCTGTAGGCGCCAGCCTCGGTGGACGCCAGACTGGCTCCATATCGTCTGGGATGAGGAGATCCCGGCGGCAGACGCAGCGCTGGGGAAGGTCACTGTGGAGGTGCGACCGGTGCCGGTCCGGACCAAGGGACCAACAGGAGGCCGTGGCGCCAGAGCCGGCAGGGTCAGGCCGCCCAAACACGGTGCACATGGCGTCATAAAACTCCTTGAGTTGGGCGGGGGTCGCACCCGGAAAGGGAGGTAGACAAGGAGTCGACCCAGGTGCCCGCTCTGCAGAGCAGGGCCTAGAACGTCGAGCCTCCTCCGTCTCGTCGCGTGGCAAACGGCGCGAAGTCGAAGCACTTCTTGTGGCGCCTCTTACCTGACAACTTAGCAGATGAGGACTTCGAGCCCCCCGAGCGATGCTCGGACCTTCCTCTCGACCAGGAGCAAGATCGACGAGACGACCTCCGCGGTGAGTGCCGGGCCGCGAGCAGCTTCAGGGACCGCTCCCTCAAAGCCTTCCGCGCCATGGCCTGGCAATCGGAGCACGACTTTGGGTCGTGGTCGCGCTACAGGCACCAGAGACACACGAGGTGGGGGTTCGTTACCGACATGGGGGGTGACAGGCGTCGCACGGCTTGAACCCCGAAATCTTCCTACTGGAAATCCTAATACATAAAAAGGTGTCGACAAAAAGTTGAAAAAACTCTGTCAAAAAGTGATAGGGGGTAGCTCTCTTCAACGGATCGGTGCTGGCTGGCGCAGAAAGAAATGAACTGACTTCAGCGTGCCGCAGTGGAAGTTTTATTGACGACGCGGACGTCACGACGACGAACACGATGCCTACGACATCACGCGGAGTCGACTGACGCCACCTACCAGCACGCAGGGGTACTGCTATCAAAAATCTTCCTGATCCAGCCTGACGCCTGAAAGTTCAAAGGTAAGGAATCTGCGGCTAGATGTCTCTATCAGATACTCCTTTCGTTTACTTCCTTCTGGGTCTCTTGAAGTCTCCTGAGTGGTGTAGGCTGTGGCAGACAACAAAGAGTGCCACAGAGTTCCATGCAAGACTTAAAGCGAGTTTTGGACATGGCACTTGTGCGCAAAAGTGACAACTCTGACATAGCCAATAGGATGGCTCAATATGTCGACTACAGCGGAAACGTGGTCATTGTCATGTCACAAGTTCTACTCCTGGCAATGTCTCTAACGTGTTATTTGAAGCATTTAGTAGCAGCAGAAATACCATTTGAGGTGTCCTACATTTTCAGTTTGAGTCCAACCCACAGCATCTTGGGTTCCAGGCACTACAACTAGGGAATAAAAGGATGAGCGACACAGGAGTGGCACACCCTGTCGGAGGGAGCTCGGTCCCAAGGGGTTCATCCTGAGGATAAGTTCATGGCTCCCAGGGGCACATTCAGGCATTTATGATGGGAGGAAAGTAAACACGGTTCCAGTATAAGTATTGGTCAAAAAGGCACGGCTTTGGTAAAATCGAATTTCAGCTTCAGGTGTTCTTGAGGGCTGCATCTGCATTATATTTAATGAATTGTGCCTGCATATTTTTAATTCCATGTACCTGTGCCGTTCCCCTTCCTTTATTTTCTTGCTAGAAGACGGATCACTTCCCCTCTCAGGCTTGACTGGAAAGAAGTCTCATCATGGTAAATAATTTTGATGTTGCTCCATAACTCAATCAAACAAGGAAAACGTTTTGCAGACACATTTTTCATCCTGCAGGAGAAAAGTATTGATTTTTCTTCTGGAGAGCTGGGTTTGTGCTCTTCTAATTCAAAGGAAACAGAAACAAGCATGTGGTCTGATGCTAATCGACATAAAATAGATGGGATTTAAGAAATTGCTCCATTTCCACCGGTGAACAAATGATCCTTGAATGCAAGTGGAGAAATTCTGGAGACACAAGTAAATTCTGGCATCTGGATTGCTTGGGCTCCACACACCCAGAAATAAACGTTCCTTTATACCCCTGATGTGCAGTTTTTGTGCTCTGGTTCCAACATATTTCATGTTTATTTTATAGTCCAAGCAAGGATCCTAAGACGGTTGCAGTCATCTCTCAGAGAGGGATTTCCAGCTGCATAGGGGTAACAGTATTTCTAATATCTTTGTTTATTACAAAAAATGCATCACCTTGTGTGGAAACAGAAAGATTAAAGAACTTTGTTGGTTTTGTAATTATTCTGAATGTCACATGCCCTGTCAGCCAGATGAGTCAGGTTTGGTATCTATAACCACTGCTTTCAGGGCTAGACCGACAAAAATAACCACTCCATCCTCGTTCTGTCCCCTGAGATCACACACTGTGCTCAACTCAGTATCTTTAAGTTTGCATAAGTCTGCATCAGTCGACTAATTCTCCTGTAAAAGTAATATATCATCCTCCAAATTCATTATTAAGTGTTGTCGTGTAAGGGAGCCTGTCTATCCCTTGGCATTGCTGAAGATGGTTTTTGCCAACGCCATAGGGAAAGGTCAAACAATAATGCCATGCAACAAGATCAATTGGACTGAAGCACAGGGAACACAAACTGGATGCAGGTGTGTCGGACATAAACAGTGGTTTTGGAGTGGTTCATTTTGATTAATGGCCTTTCACAAACACCCTTATCCCCTGTGCAAACAAACCAAAATGATATTAAGAGTCAGGAGAAATGAGAAAGGAAAGAAAAGAAAAGAAAATAATGAGCATATACAGAAGACAGTAAGAATGATCCGAGCCGCCCATGATCTACAGGGTTATCACATCAAAGAGACAAAGAAGGGTTTAGTGGAGTCTGTAGCAAGAACTGAACAAAGATCCATTTATGTTGAGAATCTTTCCCTCTCTCTCACACGCGCACACACATACGTTCATGGAGTGGATCCCAGGTGTGGAAAACATGAATCCATAGTCCGTGCTAGCCTAAACATCCACCTCATCACAATCAGCTTGGTACACAACATCTTCAGACGACGTTGCATCCGTGGACCTCTTTTCTTTTTTTTCCCCTTGAAACCCTCAATCTTTTATTGTGCCAGATGAAGTTGTCTGTGGGATTCAAGTTTAATGTAAAGCGTTCCAGGGACATGGCTAGGAATGTGTTGAAATAAAACTAACAGTTTTGAAAGGACTACCACTTTTATACATTTAACCCTACCTACTAGGAACCAGGGAAGTTCTGATTGCAGTCTGAGAGTTGTTTAATTGTTGCCCATGTACCTGGATAATTCCTCCCGAAAAAGTCTTCAATTAATTTGGGAATAATCTCTTACATTAAAACACAGGGAGAAACTGGAGTGAGACAGAACAATAATTCAATCCTAGCAGTTTTAATCTTGTATCATGGAAATTTCTTCTTTAGATCCTAGGAACAGTAACTCATCGGCATCGAGTTTCAGTTTCTGTTGGGGAAAGGGGCCTAACTGGTATCCATGTTTGTTGTTACTGTCTGTAATGACACAGGCTAAGAGTTGTAGCTAGGAATACAGAGATGAACTAGGGAGAGAGGACCCTCCCTTCCTAGTGCCTCACTTATGTGAGAAGGCAGTGCTAAGACTTCCATTGATTATTACTGAAGCTGTAAGATGTTGGTGAAAAGCTCCGCAGAGCTGAATATGGGGTAAATCTAAACATTGACAGAAAATGCCAAATTTATTCCCAATGAAACCTGTCTCAGCATCTGCCAAAACAACTGCGTGTTCACATGAGAAGGCTCCCAACGAATCCGTACAAGCCAAAAAGTCAGAAATGTTTTTCCCAACTGCCTTGTCTTAACAAATCCTGGCTAGCCTTAATGGATTATGCTTTAAGTACTGTCTGAGGCCATTTAGCCAGGAGTTTAGAACAAATGTTAATATGTCCATTCATTAATGATATGGGTCTGTATTCTGTGCAAGAAGCCTGGTCTGCTAGGTGTCGGCAATAAGGCAACACAGACACCTTGCCGGGAATCAACATAATCAGAAACATTTCTTTAATAAGGTCAAAAAAGGTCCACAATTTGATCAATGTATATTCTTCAAAGCTCAACTGGTGGACCATCTGTGCCTGCAGCTTTGCTTTATTCTTTAAATTTGTATCAATTTTATTTCTTCTTTTTTAAATTTCATTCCTTTTCTGTAGACTTCTTTCATATAATAGCATCACTGGAAAGATGAAGACAACAGAAAGGAAGTGATGAAAAGGCAATTTTCATCTCACTAGTACTTAGAGCAAACTACAAACAAATTCCAAATCTCTTTGTTGGTTATTCAACAAAATCAACAAAAATGCAAACAAGAAATCACAATATGAAAACGTCAAGTTTTGTGGCTTCAAATGCAATCTGTAAGTGATCACTCAGTTCACCATCTGAGGAAGCTGGAATTTGAACTCCGCTCTTGTGTTTTGGGATCCAACAACCTAACTACATCACACACACACCTACCCCTAAACTGGAACATTTGCAGTGCTAACAAGGTGGCCAATTAAAAAGCAACAGGAGCACTGATCATACTTCCAGCTAGTTTATGAACAACAGCTCTATTATTTTCTGTTGTCTAATTAGCGATATTAAACCGGGATTTAAATGCAATTCTTTTTTAACACAATGGGGAAGGAAATCATTAGTGCTAGAAGGGGAAAGCTTACTAATTGCAAGCTCTTCAAAAGACATTTAGATGCATAAACTTAAATTACAAACATGGCTTCTAATTAAGCACCAGTCTTACAAGTACACCTCATGCCTGGGATACAATAAGCAGCATTTATACCTCAGATGAATCTGAGTTTACAATCACCGGTTTAAACACAATGCTTTCCTCAACAGGGATACATTTCTCGGGATTAGGAAATTTGTATTAGTTAAACATTCTAAATTGAATTTGAAACTTTTGCTGCAACTGTTACAAAGACCAAATTGTGAGATAAGACTGAAAAAGTACAACCTGGAAACCCGCCTCACAGTACCTGCCTCTGGCAGTAAAGTGTGTGCTGTATCTTGTCTCGATGAACATTGTAATGCAAATACTGTTTATTAGCAAAGCTCCTTCGCTTCAACGCTCATTGGCTTCATTAAGCTGTCCACTTAATTGCACACATTAACTGACACTTAAATAACTTCAACTACCTTGAGGGAAGACACAGATGATCAAGTCTATGCACATCTAATTCAAAGTTGAATTAAGACGGTTGAAATTGCAAACGTCACCCATGGGTAAAAAGTGAGGTGCAAGCAGAGCTATATTAAGAGAAAGGTGTTGAAGGCGATGCTATCTGTAGGGAATCTGCATTGCATCCCTTCTTATAGTCCATATTTCTGCTGGTATTATGACTCTATGCTCTGTGGCACGGTCATGCAGTTATGCCTAGTGTGCGCTGTCCCCAAAACTGTTTTCACTCTCTCCAGCAAGGCCACTGTAAGTTGATGCAAAAAAACACTTGTGACACGGAAGTTAAATGTCATTTGTGGGCTGCAAATGTATATTTACCCCATCCACATGTATGCCAATAATGTATGGCTCCAGAGGACACCATCGGGCACTGCTGGGGCTATAGTTTAAAGGTACCTCAGTGTCAAATGGCATGTAAAAACGCATGTGACACATACAAAAATCCAACTTTTATATATTAGCTAAGTTAACCCTAATGTGTCGTGAGTGTACATGGTTGGGTGCTTAACATATATAAGTTGGGCATGCTAGATCTGGGGAAATGTATGTCCCCGAAGTGAATAGTTCTGAAAAACCGTCTGTCACTGTGCAGGTAAAGCTGTGCTTTCAATGAAGAGGCCTCATTTTGAATAAAATTACCCGAGAAGGTGAAAGTAGATTTTTAATACGTTTAGAAGAAAATTAAACATTAGAAAATTGAACTCTATGCTTCCTGAGAGTAAGTTAGTTTAGAACTGATTTTCCTTACAGCCCTACTGCAGACACTGAGTTCACACCCCTGGATTGGAAACAGCCATTTCAACGCGGCCGTTCCCACCTATAACCATTACAACTTGGCCGTTAAATTGCAGGTACCGTTACCACCCATACCCATTACCACGTAGGATTTTACAACGCATATGCCTTTACCATGCATGCCTTTACAATTTCGTTGTAAAGGCATGAATGGTAAAGGCATATGCGTTTTAAATCTAAGTGAGCAAGACCTTTCTAGTTGAAATGCATAGGTGGTGGTGATGGTTTTATTGTCATCTTATTTTTGCTTACAGTCCATCGAGTCGAGGGTGGGCCAGGACACAGCATCACACAGCAGGGGGAGGAGAAGTGGTAGGCACTAAAAGTGCGCATGTCGGTTTGGCCAGCCATCCACGGCTGGCCAAGCCAACATGCACACTTGGATATCTTCAGGCTGTTCCTTGGAGATATCCAAGTGCTCAGGGGCACAGGCTCCTAGACCCTGCTGGAGCGCAAAACCGTCCCGCTCCACCCAATCCCAGAGCTTCTCTCATGCTGGGAGAAGTGCTGGGATTGGATGGGGTGTGGGAGCCTGCTCCCAGGGGGACTGTAGTGCATGAACAGGAGCAGAGGAGTAGTGCGGCGCAGGAGCAGAAGATCGTGGCGGCCATCAGGAAAGGTAAGTTTATATTTTTATTATTATCATAATTTTTTTCCTGCCCCCCCCTCCCCACCTCGGATTGGCAGCAGCCGCCCCTGGCCCTAATAGCACCAATATCCAAGTCTGGCCAGCAGCAGATTGTCTTCTTGCACCAAAATTGCAGCGTGGTCAGCCAAAAATCCAGATGGGGAGAAAACATCTTATCTTGCCCCTTACCAATTAATCATGGCAGTGTATCAGGTGCACAAACAAGGAATCCCTCTGTGAGTCTTTAGGGTGTCTCATGCTTAGTATACAGGCCTTAGGTTGCAGTTTTCCCCATCTTGGGGTCCGGTTTCCAGTTCCTAAGCACCCTAAATCAAAATGTGCCCAACAGTCTTCACCTCTGAATGTCCTTACCCCCTCCCAGGCCAGATAACTTGGTGCCCTTCAGGGGTCTGCCTTCCCCCTTAATAAGGTGCTGTCCATCCTTTTCTCCCCGCCCCTCGTGAGTGCTGATGCCTGTCCTCTTCCGTTCATTTACCACAGTAGCCACAGCTCTCCAGAGTTGTGGCGGGCATCTATGCATGGGCTGGTGGCGTTCACCACTCCTCCGTCCAGCTCTCGTCGTCCTCTCCCACCTCCGCGATGTCTGTTACTTGTGTGATCTGTCTTGCTTCGTGGGACTTTCTGCTGTGAAGGCTTCACGCCCTTCTAGCGTCTCCGAGCAGTCCTCTCGATTCCCTTCTGCCTCGGCGTCTCGTTCGTCCTCCAAATTGGTGTCTCTCTTGTCCGAGTTAGCGTCCTTCCTGTTTCTCGAGACCCGTTCCTGCTTGTCCGTCATCCTTTTCTGTGCCTCGGCTCCTTCTCTGCAAGAGGTAATCCTTTGTCAGTTTTAGTGGGTTTTCACTTGCCTGCATTACCCCTTCCTTCTAACAAGATGTTTGTGTCTTTCTTTCGGGTGCCACCACAGTTTGTCGCAGACCACCGTGGGAGCTGCCGGTACTTGATCAGGTGAGAGGGGTGGGAGGAGAAGCAGACTTTCACAACAGCCTATGCAGTCGATGATGTTCAAGCCTGCACATACTTTGCAGTGTCCTGTCTATCTTGCAATGTTTGGGCCAGTGAGATCCTCCAGAACAGCTGGTAAGATCTAACAGGACATGTTCCATAACGAATGGTGCACCTGTCCAGAAGGTGCACCGCATTCAAAGAGCATAAAGCCGGGCTAGTTGAGGAAAACACTTTCTTTCCAAAGGCATCAATATGTTTTGGCTCCCAAATCCAGGGGGTTCAAAGGATTCATTCGGATTGGCTCTCCTTATGGATGCTTGACCCACAAGACTTTCAAGCATTGGGTGTCTTGCCAAAATACCAGGGCCGAAAGGGGCGGGTCTGTAATGTCAACCCACAGGTTAGCTGACTGAAGAGGATGAGCATGGCTTTGACCAAGTGATTGTGAGTGTCTGTAAAGACCTTGTTAAAACTGTAAAAGTGGCTCAGATGATGTTGGACCTGGCAAGAATTTCAATCAATAAATTGGCTTTGGATTCAAGAGTAGGCTTTAGCAAGTTTCATACTTCTGCTGCTACATGCACTGCTACAGCAAAATAACCACTTTCTTATGCTGATAAACCTGGTGGCAATTCCACCTCAGTCTCTTTTGAGGTATGTAGCACGTTGGCAGTTTGCAAGTCCAAATACAGCCCGTTAGTGTAATGGTGGGAGAGCGGACTGTCCACCTCCTCGTCATCATTCATGTCATAAGGAACACTCAGTATGTCAGAGCTGCAGATGTCCTCTATCCTCTGATAGTACTGACGTAAAGCGCAAAGAGGAACTTCACTGGTTGTGACGTATTTATTTCATAGCAAGACATACCTTGGAAATTTTCCAATGTGGAGTTCGGGTAAGCAATTGGTGTAGCAATTGAATCCAGTTCTGGCACCAGCGGGGATCGGAGTGGAAAGGGACAAGCTGAAATGGACCACAGTGGAAGGCTGGATCTGCTTCAGTATGGGCCCAGGAAAGGATTCCGAGGTTGCAGTTGGTGGAGGGTTTGGTGGTACAGGCCCAACTGAAGGCCCCTGTGGCTCTGTGGGGCCCAAAGACACACCAAAGGGAGCCCGTAGCATCTGGAAAGTTTGCAGAATCGCCCCTTTAAAGGACACTATCCGCTGTGGGGTCAATGACTTCTTGAGGAATTCCAAGCATGCTTGGACCAAATTCAGGACAGACTCAGAGTAAGAATACACTGGACCCTGCGAGGGACTTCTCATCAGACTTTGAGTGCTGGAATGAGGACAAGTCCTGAAAGGATTTCCTACACTTGGTATATTTTCAACTTACAAGAAGACTATGAATGGGAACTAGACTTTACATGGGACCAACTTTGTGACTGTGATAAAGAACTTTCCCACGACTTGCAGCAGGAGCTCTGCTTTGAATGGGACCTCCTTTTCATGCTCAGCAACAAAAAGCAACGTCTCCTGCTCCTTGATTACCTTAGAAGGTATGAGTTTGAGGCATGACCAGAGCCCAAGCACCATGGGCACAATTGTGCGGCTCTGTAACTGGAATTTTTGCTGCAGTCGCAGCACAGCTGGAATCCTATTGTTTTCAGTGGAAACATCTTTCCTAGAACAATGCCTTTGACACGAAGGGCCTGATTTAGATCTTGGCGAATCGGTTACTCTGTCACAGCAGTGACGATATCACATCCGCTGAAATATAAATCCCATTATATATTATGAGATGTATATTTCGGCGGATGGGATATCCATCACTGTTGTGACGGATTAACCTGTCCGCCAAGATCTAAATCAGGCCCAAAGTTTGGAGTTGCTGGAAACCCGACAAAGTTGGGAGTGGAGCTCTAGATGAGGATTGTGTGTGGAAATAAAAAAACTCACATCAGTGCACAGAGGAGTCACTTATATGTAACTCCGTTCCATCACTTTCAGGGTGGTATAAAGACACCAGGGACTGGTGCATGGGGGGGGGGGGGACAGCTGAAAAATTCTATGATCCAGTCTGGCGCTGGGAACATTCTAAAGTTGAGAAATCTGCAGTTAGAAGTATCCAACAGTGTAAAACATTGAGTTATTAGTTGAGCAGGATGAGGACCTTTGCAAGTTATAGGTCCACCATTGTCTCCTTACTGGGAACCAAGTACTCCATAGTAGTGCTTGACTTTCTCAGGGTAGCGAAGAAGAGCAGTCCATGGCCTACTCAGGAGAGGTGGTGTGGGCTACCAATCCCAATTCACTGGCACAACAACAACAACACTCCACCAATTATTGTTAAATCAGTGCTTTTCCTTTTAAAGAAAGAAAAAGGACATTTATTACATACACATTACTAAATACTATGCATTAAATGAAAAATATGTACATGAAAAGATCTTTAGTGAGACCCAGGTATCACATAGGATTGTGTTTCACTAGGAAATGTTTTATTTGGTTTGGTCATAACTTGGGTGCCATTTGAAGAATCTTGACAAAGGTGTCCAAAAAAAATCTCATCCACATCAGCTTCCTCCTAGAAAGTTTCAGGGTGAATAGTCAAACAGGGGCTGAGAAAAAGGAGGGGTGGATTCTCAAACACGTTTTCCACATTTATTTTTCCATAGAAAATTGAACAGCAATACTGCAAAAACTGCTGAATGGAATTACATCAAATTTGGCAGAAAGCTAAATCTTCGTCCAGAAAGTGTGCTTTTTGTGATTTGGTGTAAATCCATTCAATTGTTTTTGAGATATTAAGCTTAAAAAACATTGTATATTTCACACTGATGAGGATCTGCGGAGCCGACAGATCTCAAAATTAGATCTGATTGGCTGCCACCTTGAGTCCTGCATAAAAGGTTAAAAAAAGGTATAATGGGACAGGGTAGGGATACCCTGCCCCTAGGTCTTGTGGGGGAGGGGGGGGCCCAGAGAGATGTGAGGATGCAGCGTAATATTCTGGCAAAGTTTATTGAAACGGTCCTCCATGAAGGCCCTGGTTAGGGGAGGTTCAGCTGTTGTCGTGAGGTTCTGTGCAGTGAGCGCTCCCTGCTCTCCCTCCTCTCAGTGCTCCGTTCACAGTGTGTGTCAGCTTTCTTTAAAGGGACCCTGGTGAGCATGCCTCTAATGGTCGAGTCTTTGTGGGATTGTGGGCTATCATATCTGCAGCTCGTCTTTGGGTGACGGAAGCTTGTCTGTCCTCCAATTTGTCAGACCCCATGAGGCCTAACCGCCACCCCGTTGGCCTGTCAATGGCGTTGAGGCTCTCAAGGTTGAAATCTGAGGCCTGGTGTGGGTGCATTCCAGGCTCGTTGTTGACCTCCTGCTAGCAGATGTCGGATTCTCCACTGGGTTCTCTTGCCCACAATTCAGAAGAGGGAGCCCGACCTACACATCGGACTCACTGGTCTCCCAATTGCTGTGTAGTCACCAGTTCATGGCCTCTACCTCCCTAGTCGAGAGGCAGAGGCAAGGGGAGGCCCCATCAGGGCACAGTTCTTTATCCCCTGGAGCCGGACTCCCTCCTAGTGTGGGAACTTGCCTGAGTGTCTCTGAAGTGCTCAGATTGCATTCACCTGGCTCATCCCACTCTCCTGCCTACTGGGGTACCTCCTGGGCCCGCTCTGGGGCTGGACTCGGCCGACATCAGAAAGCAGGGCCCCTTCGCAGCCCCATTGTAGTGCATGTGTCTCCCAGGAGCCAACCCGGTCGGGGGTAGCAGCAGAAGTGTGCCCGACAGAGCGTGCCACTCTCTCCCCTGAAGCCTGTGCTTCTGAGTGCAGATGTCAGTCCAGGTGTCTCCCTGGGTGTATGCCCCAGGCCCCGCCGGTGACCCGCGCCATCTGCGCTCGCCCAAGCCGCTCATCCACTATTGCTCTTCTTCGATGGAATACCACATAATGCCCTTCAAGGTTTTTTTTAACAATTTGTTTTTGTTTGGTGGTGTCCATAGCAGAGGCAGAGGCACCACTATGCATATTTGTTAATGTTGTGGGGGCTGCAGAGAGTGCAGCAGCCCCCAGCAACATTAATAAAAACAGTAAGTTTCCTGGGTCATTAAATCCAAAATCCAGGACGCCAGGAGAGCTTACCGTTATTTATAGCACTGGTAACTGGAGCTCTATGCTCTTCAGCTGGAGTGTAGAGCCACTTTGTGGTGAGCTTTATGGTTACATTTTGTAGTTTGAAAAGTGTTATAATAAGACTCAAAGACGTATTTAATTTTTTTTCTCCAAATAAATGTTTATTAAATTCTTTAATGAGAATCACTATTATTAAACATTGAATTGTCTGAATTAATTAAATATTAATTTCATTATATTTATTAGACATTTTTCAACAAAGACGATACATGTGCTTTATATATGTTGATATCCTGGCCCCTTCACACAGCCAATAGGCCCACTTTTTATAATTTGGCGTTCTGACCCTTTCACGTAGTCAATAGCTCTGCCTTACTTAGTCAGTCGTGCACGCCTAAAGGGGTTTGGGTGCCAGGCCTGGCGCCCAACCCCTGTTGCGTATTGCTTATGCACAGCAGAGGGCTTGGGCACAAGCAGGACCAGGCCAGCGGCCAACCTTATGCACGATATAGCCAAGGCCAAGCCAACCCCACGCTAGGCACGGCTGAAGGCAATATGCGATGTGGGGCGGACTGTTTGCAAGGGGTTGGATGCATGCCCTGCGGCCACCCGATACCACACACGGACAAAGGCCATCTACCTGGGGCTGAATGCAGTGCCTGGCTGCAGGCCAGGCCAGGCCCTTCAGTAAACCTCCCACTGAGCATGGCCGAATGCTGTGCGTGGCGTGGGTGTGAATGCTCACGAGGGGTAAGACGCAAGGCCTGGCCCCCGCATGCACAATGTTGTCATCAATGATGCAATTTCAAATGTTGATGTGATGTTTTCATTGATGTCACAGAACATATCATGAGTGATGTAATATGTGCTGTGATAAGCAGTGCTTGGCGATGGTGCAAGTTATAGTTCTTTAGGGCATGAGTGAGAGTTACTAGAAGTAACTATAACTGGTTAATTTCAGTGTTTTTTTTGTTTAAAACGTTATGTTGTCGCTGAAATTTTCACTTGCCACTGGGTAGTTATAGTTAGATCAGCTGTTCCATAGGAAAATAATGTTTTATGTTGCTAGCAACTTTGGCACCGTTTGACTAATCTCCACACGCCTTTCCAAAAAGGTGCTTCTTTTTGACTAGTTTCTGTAAGGAAAGTTTCGGGGTGATCCGCCAAGCGGGGGCCGAGAAAAAAGGAATCCCAAAATGCAATAGCCCCATGCATTTTCCATAGACTTCTTTAAGATGGGCTACAGCAAAAACTGCTGAACGGAATTACAACAAATGTGGCAGGAAGGCAAATCTTGGTGCGCAGATTGTGCTTTTTTCTGGTTTGGTGTAAATCCGTTGAGTAGTTTTTGAGATATGAAGGTTAAAAAATATCTGGACGGTTGGGTTTTAAAACCCATATTTTAAAAAAAATAGAGCGTTCTGATTGGCCCAAGGAGCTTTTTTTTGCCTTGGGCCAATCAGAGCACTAACTCCCGCGGAAGTCATTCTCCCATGGGAGTGAGGCTCTGACTGGCTGTCAGCAACATGAGAAAAATGTTGCAGACAGCCATTACACAACTTGTAAACTTTGTCCCCTGTCCTGAATAAGTAAAAAAAAAAAAAAATTGCTGCAATCCCGCTGGACCATAAAATAAAAATGGCAGCCTGGGCTGGTTTGTTCTTTTAGTGGGAGGGGGTGCATGGCCCCCCTCCTCTAGCCTTTACTGTCCCTGGGGAGGTCACACACAGGGCTGAAATTAATGTAAATGTTGATGGGGGCTGTGTGGCACCCCTCCAAGAGCCATCAGAGGCACAGGGGAGCCCACCCCTGGGCCGAAATTACTAAAAATGGGGCCATTATAGAGCCAATTATGGCCCGAGGACCCCATTCCCAAGGGCCGGCTCACTAGCTATGTCCAGTGGTTTCCCTACCTGCACTGGTGCGGGCAGGGAAACCTGTGTTTGGTCCCGCTTGGCGGGAGCATATTTGAATCTCCCATCAAGCAGGAACAAACACGAAGTCTGCTCCCAGCTAGCGGGAGCTTTGAAAATGCTCCAGCAGGCTGGGAGAAGACTTTAATCTGTTTCCCTACCCGCACTGATGCGGGAAGGGAAACCGGTCAAAATATTGCTCCCGCCTGGCGGGAGCAAACATTAGTAGCTGCTCTCTCCAGGCGGGAGCAATACCGGCTGCCTCTGCATGTGTGGAGGCGGCTGGGGCCGCAGGGGCTTGAGAGTCCCCTAGGGCCCCAATGAATGTATAGCGAATGCCCTGGGCGGGCAACAGGGCACCCACCTTTATTGATGAGAGTACAAGGGGATGAGGTCCCTGGGGCTGGAATAGGCTCGGGGAGGTGGGTCATGTTCCCCCCTCCGCTTTAAAAAAATTGTCCCTGGGGGATGGGGTCTCTAGGGCCTAATAAGGCTCAGGGAGGGGGACCAGCCAGCCCCCTCCCCTTTAATATAAAAAACCGTGGGGGGATGGCGTCCCGAGGGCCTAACAAGGCTCGGGAAGGGGGGCCATGCAGCTCCCCTTCCCTTTAATAAAAAAAATGTCCTGGGTGATGGGGTCCCCAGAGCCTAATAAGGTTCACACAGGGGGACCATATGGCCCCCTTTCTTTTAAGAAAGCTTTAGGTCTTGTGGCCAAACCCCCACAGCGCAGAGCCGAAGGCCATGTGCGGCAGGGGGTTGCCTTTACGTATGGTAATAAAATATTACTTTATGGAAAAAAAAAAAACTAGAAATCCACTGCAAAAACCAAAGGTTAAACTAACATTATAATGTGGTGTGATAAAAAGATCTGTTTTAATTTAAAAAGAAAACCTTAGAAATTTACTGAGAAAACCAAAGGTTAAAGTAACGTTGTAGTTAGGCGAATATGTATATATATCTTTCTTCACTCCTTTCGGCAACTGAATCTTCACGCATCAAAGGAGAGGCAGCACTGCAGTTCCGTGTAAGCCATACATTTTATTTTAATGTAATCAGACATCAAAGGGTGCAAAGCGTGCAAAAACGGATAAAATAGCAGACGAGTTTAGGTGATTTGCCTTCGACTGGACCATAGCGTCCATCCTAACAAACACTATTTAAACTGATAGTGTGCATATGTCCTTTTACCATGTTGATGAATAACTAGAATGTTACAGACGAGCAATCACGACCCATACCTTCCAACCATGTTCAACACTGTTAGAAAATGAATTATGACACAAGCAAATTTTATGTAATTAAGCCAGTAAGCTAGATCTCATTCATCAATATAGCATATCAATGAAATTCTTCCCAAACATAGTTCACATTTGTCATGCACAGTTTTGTCATCAATGATATAATTTCAAATGATAATGGTGTTATAGAATATGTGGGGTACTTTGCTGTGCCTGCTGAAAGTGCAAGTGATAGTTACTTCAGAGCACAAGTTATAGTTATTTCAGTGAACGTTTTAATTTTTTTTTTTACATAAAGTAATATTTTACCACCATATGTAAAGTCAACCCCACACAATACACGGAAAAGTGGGCCTACTGGCTTTATCAAGGGGTGAAATATCTATCTATCTATATCTGTATGTATCTATCTATCTATCTATATGGAAAACCATCTTGGTCCAAAAATCAAAAATATTTTTAATCAAATGTATATTTTAGTAATTCACTCAAAGCAATGTTTAATAACAGTGATTATTATAAAAATGTTTTCATGAAATTTTCAATTAAAAAAATAAAATCAACATGTCTGTGAATCCTTCTTTTAACATAGTTTTTATGATTGCATTTTGTGGCTTGCAAAATGTTTAAAAAAAGATTAAGACATTTTTTTTAAAATAAAACCAACATGTCTGGGTCATCTAACATTTTTCAAACAAAATGCAATCATAAAAACAACCACAAGAGGGCATGGCACTCCAACTAAATATAAATCCGGTATTTGTAAAGCGCGAACTACTCACCCCTAAGGGTCTCAAGGCGCTGGGGGCCGTCAGGGAGATTAAGTGAGCTTTTGCCCAGAGTCACATGGTGCCGAGCTGAGCTGCCACCGGAGATCGAACAGTGAGCCCTGCGCTCCGGAGTCAGCCGCCCTGGCTGCTGCGCCACACCTCTCCCTTCAGACCGAAAAGCACAGAGCTCTAGTTAGGAGTGAAAAATAAGGAGAAATGGATTTAATGACCTAGGAGACTTACTGTTTTTTTTATGTTGCTGGGGGTCTGCTGCACTTCCTGCAGCCCATACAACATTTACAAAAATGCCTGGTGGTGCCCATGCCCATTCTAGGGACATCACCAAGCTAATAAAAAAATGTAAATAGCTCCCACAGGGCATTATGGGGTGCTCCTTCAAGGAGCTGTGAATAATAAATGAATTGCAGGATCAAAGTTGAGTTCCCTGCCCGGGAGAGTGTGGGCAGGGTATGCCCGCACTCTGCCGGGCAGAAAGCCACAATGTCCCGGGGGTAGGCTTCCCAGAGCACTATCAAGTATTACGCCCTGGGGAATGGGCTCGCCGGGGCAGATACTGGCACGGGGTGAGGGACGCCAAACCCCTCTCCCCTCTATTTGCTAGTTGGCCCCAGGGTATGGGGTCCCTGTCACCGCAGGATCCTCAGGGAGGGGGACCGTGCGCCCCCTTCCCTTTAACCTTATGACTTGGCGCCGGGGAATGGGTCCCAGGGCCTCATAGAGGCTTGTGGAGGGGGGCCTCCCTCCCCCTCCTTTTTGAAACACATATGACCCAGGAGATGGAGTCCCGGGGCCCTAAGTGGCTCGGGGAGAGGGTCTGCATGCCCTTTATTTGCTATTTGACCCTAGGAATGGGGTCCCCAGAGTCTCCAGAGGCTCGAGGAAGGTGACACATTCTCCATTTCTTTGTATAAAATGGCAGGCACCACGGGGATGGGTTTCCGGGCCATAATCGGCTCTGGGAGGGGGGTCCCAGACACATCTCATACCCAAATAATTATATTTTTTGAACCCTGTGCCCTGACCCACCCGGCGGTGATAGCAATTATATAAAAAATGGCAGTAAACACTTTGTTTGTTTACGCGATCCTGCAGGAGTCCTGCAAGACATCCCTCCCCCTCCCCCCCCAGGTCAAAACTTTTTTCCACTATCTACAGGGCAAGGGACTAAGTCCTCTGGTGTCCTGTAATGGTTGCCACAACATTTTCTTTCACGCTGCGGCCAGTCAATCAGAGAGCTTGCATCCACGAGAATGAGGTGGCCCAAAGGAAAAGAAGCTACCTAGACCAATCAGAACCCTCTTATTTTTTTTTTAAGTTGAGCTCACGGGACTCTTTCTCGAGTCCCTCGAACCAAACCATTCAGATATAAAAATATTTTTGTACCTTAATTTCTCAAAACTCAAACTACTGAACGGATTTACACCAAATCACAAAAAGCACGCTTTCTAGACCAAGATCTAGCTTCTTGCCAAATTTGGTGTAATTCCGTTCAAGAGCTGCAGTCCTTTTAAAAAAAAGTCTATGGAATATGCATGTGGAAATTTAGTCTTGGGACCCCCTTTGTCTTGGTCCCCTTTTCACAGGTCACCTCAAAACTTTCCAGGAAGGAGCTTGAGTGGATGAACATTGTTTTTGGGAATATTCTGTGAAGGTTCATCAAATGGTGCAAAAGTTATTCACAAACTAAAAAAAACACCCTTCCATGGAAACGCAGACCTAACTATAACTACCCAGAGGGTACTACTGCGAGGGGGGGGGGAGAGGGAGCAGGATTTTTTGATGGATATAGAAAGAGGTGGCTTTTATTCATTCCAAGTTGGCTTGGGTGGTATTTTGCCAATCCAAAGCTGTAATACTGTGCCTGGAGTGGTAAAAGGCTGTTGTCATTTTACAGCTCGGCGTGCATGGCACTGTGCTAATCCTATGCTTAAAGACTTAGCTGTAGAAATGCAAAAGACTTTGTCTCTTCCTATCTCGGCGTGGATGTGGCAATGTGCTAATCCTATGCTTAAAAACTGTCAGAAAAGCAGACATTTTACGTGAGCAAATTCAGTGTGTCGCTGGTGTTGTATAATGCGCTATACAGGAGCTGCTCTCCACCTAAACTTGGGAACTACCCAGAGTTCTCTGCTTCTTTTTTTCCATAATTTATGTGGCACTCTATGCCTGAAAAGGTATTGTTTTTTATATATGTATGTATGTATGTATGTATATGTGTATTGACAAAGGCGTGTAGTCGAAACGCGTCTGTCGGGTGTTTTGTCGTGTGGCGAATACATTTTGAATAATACTTTCTCCAGAATGCGCCTCGTTCATGACCAGGAAGTGAAGGTCATCATCTGGGAATATATATATATATATATATATATATATATATATATATTTACAGCAAAGGTGCGCCAAACTGCGGCGCGCTCTTGCTGCTGGTGCGACATGTAGGGGTAAAGACCACACACCCCTTAAAAATTAATCACCAATGGAGAAAAAATGTCGCACTCCCAGGAGTTCAGTAAAAGCAGTTCTTTTTTAAGACACCAGCTTCATTTCAGCTTAGTAGCAGAGCCCCATGATGCATTTAGACTTCCGTCTTCCTCGGATGGTAATTGCTCACAGCTGTTGCACACATTGTGCTTTAGTGTCTATTTGCAGAGCATTCTGGTAATTATAGTTTTCGCTCAGTGCGTTTCAAAAATGCCCCTTTAATGATGATTGAAATTATTAAATTGCTTACTCCTAGGCCCTTTCTCCCCTCTCGTGTCCTGGGCCACATCGGTGCTTTGCAACCAAAGGTAATAGCCTCATCCGTATGATGAAGCTGTCCTTTTAAAAAGAAGTCTCGCTGGGCGGAATTTGAAGTCTGAGACCCTCCGGTCCGATCGTCTCCAAGTGCTGAGTGCACTCCGCTGGAGATTAGTATCTCCCCGTCCACTTCGTAAGTATTCAGGCACCGGGCGCTGCTGTCTGTTAAGTTTATTTACAGCAAAGGTGGTCCAAACTGCGGCGCGCTCTTGCTGCTGGTGCGACATGTAGGGGTAAAGACCACACACCCCTTAAAAATTAATCACCAATGGAGAAAAAATGTTGCATTCCCAGGAGTTCAGTAAAAGCAGTTCTTTTTTGAAGACACCAGCTTCATTTCAGCTTAGTTGCAGAGCCCCATGATGCATTTCGACTTCCGTCTTCCTCGGATGGTAATTGCTCACAGCTGTTGCACACATTGTGCTTTAGTGTCTATTTGCAGAGCATTCTGGTAATTATAGTTTTCGCTCAGTGCGTTTCAAAAATGCCCCTTTAATGATGATTGAAATTATTAAATTGCTTACTCCTAGGCCCTTTCTCCCCTCTCGTGTCCTGGAGGAGGGAGGCCACTTGGATCATGCGCCTCAAATGCGTGGAACTGGGTCTCAATACCGATCATGAATTGCAGTATTTCCTGGGTGACTGATGTGTATGTTCTCTCATCAGCATTGCAAGCTGCGTGTATTCTGGTCATATGATTCTATTTTCTTAACATTCTCCTCTCACAACACTTGATCCATACATTGATAAGGATTCTATGTTTGAACCTAGTAAATGAGATGCGCCCTCTCAGAACTCGATTACGTATCCAGCATGGGGATAGGACTGTGTCTGTAGGTCCTGTCCCTACTCATGATTAACTACTTGGGATGTGTTATGCTACTCGCTGCTTTTCCATACTACCATACTGTGTGCCTGTCACACCATAGTTTGCTGGAATCTCCTTTAGTTTGGAACACAATGCAAAATTTTTCTTGAACATGGCTATAAGTCGGATGTGACTGTCTCTTAATGTTGACACTAGTTTAGGATTTGATACTCCTAGTTTTTGTTCTCTCCCCATATAGTTATACTTATATTATGAATGACCGGCTTTTATGTAATAATTGTCTTTCACAGCATCTTGGAACAAATTGGTTCATTAATAGACCATACAGTCCAAAGCGATCAAGTTGATTTTTATCTATTCCTTATAATCACTCAGGGAACTAGCTTCTATAACTGTGCACTCTATTCAGAGTGACAATGAAAGACACGCTCAATATGGCCGCCACCCTATCGAGTAATAGCACCTTGACACGCACAGATGGAAAATAGCTTTCTCTACTGAGAGATACGATAGGTTACCGTAGGTGCCTTAATAGAATGCACAAAACTTAATAATCACCCACCACTAAAGACTATGAATACTTCGGTTAATGGGCAATCGTGTCTAGGTCTGCTTGGATAAACATAGGCCAGGTGGGCAGTCCAAGATGGACGACGCGCCACCTTCATTACAGCCTGCAATTAACAGAGCACCAATTTCATCATTTGTCCTCTCTCTATTTTGCCTATTTTTCCTACTTAAGGAGAGGAGATCATTCAGCTGGTGAACGCCGTCCCTCTCACACGCGGGAGACTTCACCAGCTACTTCACCGGTAAGAGATTCCTTTGAGGGCCCGAACACTCATGGCCACAACCTCCTTTTCGGTTGGGTGGTTCAAGCCGCTCATTGCTATGAAGTACTCCCCACATAGGAGTTTCTCCTCAGTAACTCGACCTATTTGTTCTCGATTCCACTCTAGGATCGGGTGACCAGCAGCAACACAATCAAAGCTGGCTGACAGCCATAACCCTACGAATAGGGTCTCACAATAATTAGAAGCTGCATATTCTGAATACTCGTCTGCATCACAGAATATAGGTATGTGGAATTAACATACTATGTTAAAACGTTTTTTGAGCCCTAGTTTCCCTGCCACAATACCGACCTTTGATTATTACTTTGCGCCTTATCTCTGTAGAATCTGCTTCATGAGGAAACTTTAATAAGATGGAATTCTGGTCTCTGGTACCCTTGAGACCATCTACTACTATTTACCTTCGGGACGGAAGTACAACCGACAATAAGGTTGGTTTTATTACTATCCATCCACGCATTATGTGTTTTCATGTCATGGTTGTATTCTGGAGTGCTAATCTCTCTGATTCAACCGTTTTCCCTGCTTTCCTATAGGACCGTAATCATAGGAATTTAGGTAACTCTATCCCTTTTTTCTTTCAATACGTGCATGGACTTTGGACTGGCGACATTAAGGGGGGGATAGGCCCACAAATTCACACTTGTACCGTGCACAAGTCACCATTTTAAGTAATGAAAGTTACTATGCCGCAGGGCATTAATGACTGTTTAGTTTGTCACAATACCATACAACCGCATTAATGCTGTCACAATGATAAGTCACACAATTTCACTAGTGCTTTCCAAACACAGTTTTGTTCCTCATTTGATAAAGAATCTTTTTATATAAAAAAGCTTTGACGCGTTAGACATTATGTTTATAACAACTTGGGTTTCCACACGTGTTAAGAAATCATGTGTACCGTGCTGCTTTTCTCTTATTTTACATGTCACAATGGGTGTCTGCCAATGGCGTTAATTGTCTTATACCCAGTTTGATACAATTGTGTATCTTATATATTTCTTAGCCCTGAAGAAGTCGCTGTGTACTTCATGGTAGCGACGAAACACGTGTTGGCTAGGTTAAGACTCTGTACCAAGGAACGCACAACAAGGACAATAAATCCTGGAACCACACAGAGCAGTGGATGAACAGTGTGTCTTTCTTTCCTACACTCATTACTGTACTAACTTAAATCTATGTACCACTAGTGTGTGCAGGGGACCTTGGAGTTCTTTGACATCCCATATATTCTCAGACAAATGAAAAGCTTAAAAATGTGATAACAGAAATGGACCCATAAACATCCGAATATTTGGCTGTAAATGGGCATGGCTTATTGTAGTAAGACACTACAGTAAAACTAGACTCTAACATAACAGACCAATTTGCATGCCTCCATGGTGCCTTTTGTAAACCAACAAAATTAATGTATAGATATTACAAATTCATATATGGATTCATATATAGATTTTAATCTTTCTGATGAGATCAGATCCTTCAATCCCGGCATTCACATTGAAAGTGCTCTTTTGGTGCTCAGTGGACAAAGTTTCCAGGGACAAGCACGGGGTTTATTAGGGTGGAGTTTAATTTTATGACATGACACGGAGGCTAACAGTACATTATGCAAATCTCCTTTATTGCCACAGCTCAGCAGCAACAATTGAAGAATATAGAACTTCAATGAACATTCCAATAAGGTATAAAGTCCCCCTACAAGCAGCCTTCCTTCTTCGTTGCTGCTGCTCACAAAGAAAAGTACCATCCTTTAAGAGCTTAGACCTCTTATATCTATTTCCTTTTTACTGCATACTATTAACTGTATTTTATTTATATCATTTATTTAATGTATGGTTAATATTCAGTACTATATAGAGTACAAATTGCTTATTTTTTTCAATCCTTTCTCTATGTACTTATACGTGTTTCTCTCTCTCCACCCCTTTTATGGGTTAATTACTTCTTTTCCTCTCTAAACTCTCCCTTTAAACTCCGGTTTTATTCCGAACCGGATTTAGCCCTTTTCACACTAATTTACATTTAAATATCTTACCCGCCGCCGACACGCGTCTTTGAAGCCAACGCACGCGCAAGCATTTCCTTCATGCGCCATCGCACGCGCAAGCATTTCCTTCGTCCGCGCTCCCCAACCGACCGCCGGCATGCCTCTACCGGGCCATTTCCTCCAGTTCACTGCCTCTCCAAACCCCCGCTCTCCCTGCTAGGGAGACGGGGAAGTGAACACACAAGGTAAAACTAGACGCATCAACCCGAACCCCTCAACGCGAACGATATCGCAGAGGAGGGCCGGCTTGATCCATTTAGATGAAAGGACCTCGGTGAGCGACCACGCACGCATATTACGTGCGTGGCAACCAATTTAGGCATTTGGGACATTTCTGTTCTAGTTAATCCACACGCAATTTTAGAAAATTGGGAAACACCACTGTCAGTTACACTTTTAACGACAGTTACGGTACTAGTCAGCTGTTTTCTCTCAAACAATTAGGTGTCAACTGCTTATTTCGCACGTTAGGTAGGAAAATATTATCAAAGACCTCTTTTAAATATCAAGACCCTTTTAAAAAAAAAAAAAAAAAAGGGGGGGGGGCAACATTTGGGCCAATCAAGCACATGCACTCCTTCCAACAGTTAATTATTAACTAGCCCTACTTATTTATTAATATTATTTGGAAAATTATAAACTTAAACAAAATGTCTACACCCCCACCTCAAATCAATATTGAGGATAAGTTGGAGGAGCTTATTAACGAGGCTTTAGAGAAGGTTTTGGGCTCCATCGACGAAACCATTAATAAAAAATTAAATTCCATCTCCAACCTAACACGGGCATCTACTAGTGGCCAAGACGGAGCAAGTAAGGCTCCAAGGAAGAGGGCCTCTGGAGGAATTCCACCTAAGGGAGCAAAGAAAAGTAAAACCTCCATCCCCTCATCACGCTCTCAAGGCGGTGAAAAGATTGGTGCCTCGGGCACCCCAGATGGGCAAGACAAAGCCCATCTGGGGTGCTCCCTATCCACATTGACCGTGACGATAATTGCGAACCAGAAATCGAGCTTTCTTGCTCTTCTGAGTTCGACACTGATGTCGAAGAGGTGGAAGTAAGAGGAATGGGAAGCTCTGAAGAGGCATCCAAGGCCTCGGGATCCAAAATGGGAATTGTGGATCCGTTTGGAGAGGAAATGTTCGACCTATTTTTAATTAAATACCCTCTATCACCGGAGTGGTCACCATCTCAACACGTGGCGGACTACCTCTCCTTTTGGTTGAGGAAAGACATACCCAGGGAGGTTAGGTCCAGACTACGCTCCAAATGCCCACGTCCCTCACTACCTGACAAAGTGGCTATGATTCCCGAACTTGACCCTAAGGTGGTAGCCTTTATAGCAAAAAATGCTAAAGACCCTAGGAAAGGCATGGATAAGGGGCTGAAGTCCTGTCAGGACCGCCTACTCGATACTATAGGCCCCCTTACCAAGATTTTTGAGATGGCCGAATCAGCCTATCTAGGGGATACCCCAATCGACCCAATGGAACTAAGAGAATGGGTTCAAAGGGCAATATGCCTCATAGGCAATGCAAATACTGCCATCTCCACCGAGAGAAGGAAAGGGGTTCTACTTAAGATCGATACTAAACTAATTGAATTAGCCAATAAAGATGGAGGTCCTAGTTCCCAGGGTCTACTTTTTGGGGACGATTTTAAAAAAGAAATGGCGAAATACGTTGGAGCCTTCAGCTTCATTCAGAAATCGCAGAAAGAAATTAAAGAGGTGTTCCACGATAGAGTTTTTGGGAGGGCCGGGAGAATGCGGGGTCGTTTCCCCGGCCGTGGATTACCTCCCTCCAGACCCTTCCTGGGCCGTGGCGGAAAATTTCAGAATACCTACGGCACCCAGCAACACTTCTACCCACAAAGACAGAGGAACCGTGGAAGACCCTTCAGAGGTGACCAGAGACAGCGTTCTTTTTCCTAAGGTAGGAACCTCGAAAGACCTTTCAGATATCCCTCCAAGGGTGGGAAGCAGATTACGCCAATTCTCTGGCAATTGGAATTTGGTAACTCAAGACTCCTGGGTCTTGGATACAGTGAAGGGATACAAAATAGAATTCCTTGATACCCCTTCCCAAACAAGACGCCCACAGGAGATCTCATGCTCACCCAAGGACAAGAAATTGGTCTCACAGGAGGTAGAGGACCTATTAACGAAAGGGGCGATAACAGAGGGCTCAGAGTTAGGATTCCTCAGCACTATCTTCCTGGTAGAAAAGATAAACAAGGAACAAAGACAAGTCATAAATTTCATGGATTTAAATCAATGGGTAACCTACCACCATTTCAAGATGGAAGGGATCCATCTTTTAAGAGACATCCTAAGGAAAGGGGACTGGCTGACGAGATTAGATCTGAAAGACGCCTACCTGACAATCCCAATCTGGGGCCCCACCAGAAATTTCTCCAGTTTACTTGGAAGGGAAAGCTATACCAATTTCGCAGTCTCCCCTTCGGTCTATCGTCCGCCCCTTGGTGCTTCACCAAGGTACTACGTCCCGTGACCACCTGGCTCAGGGAAAGGGGAGTGCGATTAATTATATATCTGGACGATATACTTATAATGGCTCAATCAAAACCGACTGTTTCCCTTCATACAGATCTCGCCATACGCCTCTTAGAACACCTAGGGTTTATTATAAACAGGCAAAAATCTTGTACAGTACCAAGCCAACAAACACAATTCCTGGGCTTTGTAGTAGATACTGTAAAAGCAGAACTGAAATTACCAGGAGACAAAGTAAGGAAAGTAAGAAAAGAACTAAGGAAATTACTCTTAAAAAAGACTTTCCCACTAAGAGTTTTAGCAAGGATCCTGGGTCTCCTATCATCCACAATCCAAGCTATTTTCCCAGGGCCACTACACTATCGTGCTTTGCAGAGACAAAAAGCAAGGGCACTGAGGTCAACACAATCGTATTCCCAGATAGTATCTCTAGACCAAGAATCAAGGAGGGAACTCCTTTGGTGGTTGAGGAATGCGGAGGCATGGAATGGCAGAGCCATTTTTGGGGAACAACCAGACCTAGTAATAGAATCGGATGCGAGTTTGGAAGGATGGGGAGCGAGATGTGGGAACTCATCAACAGGGGGTCGCTGGACAGATCAAGAGAAGAAATTGCATATCAACTGCTTAGAATTACTAGCAGGTTCATTTGCAGTTCGCTGCTTCTCCCAGAAATCAATGAAATGCTGTGTAATGTTACGAACGGACAATGTGTCAGCAGTCCGGTATATCAACAAACTGGGTGGACCCCATTCCAAAGGTCTAACGGATCTGGAGAAGGATTTCTGGGGATACTGCTTGAGCAAAGGAGTATCAGTTATAGCGGAACACATTCCCAGTTTAAGCAATGGTGTAGCAGACTGGTTCTCCAGGAATTTCAGGGACTCCAGCAACTGGAGACTAGACAGGGAAATCTTCTTGAATATCTAATCCAGATGGGGCCCCTTCAGGACAGACTTATTTGCAGACTGGCTGAATACTCAACTAGAAGAGTTCTTCAACTGGAGACCAGACCCTCAAGCACAAGGGGTAGATGCTTTCCTCCAAGATTGGAAAGGTTTAGCTCCCTATGCTTTCCCGCCATTTGTCATGCTGCCTCGCCTACTCCTCTATTCTCGACATTACAAAGAGAGCCTAGTAGTGACAACCCCCCTCTGGAGATCACAAGCCTGGTTCCCAATAATTCTGGAAATGAGTATAGACTTCCCAATTCTAATCCCTTCGTTCAGAGAAATACTCCTAGGTCCAGAGGGAGACATCCATCCCCTTGTAGAGCAGGGACTACTGGTTTTGACGGCCTGGAAGACTTCAGGAGACAATGGCAAATCCCAGGTCTTTCGCCAGACGCTTTCCGACTCATATCTGAATCACGGGCATCAGGAACAAGGAAGGCATATCGACTGGCTTGGAACAAATGGGTTCGCTGGTGTCTTCAACGATGTTATGATCCCGTTTCAACTGATTTAGTGCACGTAGTGAACTATCTTTCAGAACTTTTTTCATCAGGCCTGAGCTACAGAACTGTGAATGTTTATAGATCAGCTATATCTGCAGGACACTCCTTAATAGACGGTGTATCTGTAGGTCAGAATTTACTGACTAAAAAGATAATGAGAAGTATGAGGGTATTAAACCCTCCAACCGCTAAATATATCGCTATGGGATGTTAGAGATGTGTTACGAACCCTATCCTCCTGGGGAGAGAATTCCAGTCTTTCCCTAAAACACATTTTATATAAACTTACTGTTTTATTATGCCTAGTTTCGTTCAGAAGAACTTCAGACGTTAAACCACTAGATATTTCCAGCAGAGCATTCCAACCAGAGGGTGTTTGCTTTTACCTTAAAAGAGAACCAAAACTATGTCTTCTTCTATCTTTTACCCTTTCTTTCCTCAGAATAAAAGACTCTGTGTGGTTAAATTCCTGAAAGAGTACGAAAAAAGAACTGTAAGTTTGAGACTAAATGAGAATCTATTACTAATTTCTCACAGATATCCCCATAAGGGAGTTTCCTCACCAACATTGGCAAGATGGGTGAAGGAAGTTATGTATGAAAGTGGTGTGGATGTCTCTATTTTTGGAGCACACTCCCTCAGAGGTGCATCGGCTTCCAAAGCCTTTATTCTCGGAGGGGGTCTGCAAGAAATCCTAAGGGCAGCAGACTGGTCGAACTAAACTATGTTCAAGAATTTTTATTTTAGACCAATCACTAATGTGATTGACAATGTTCTTATTGCACTTTGAACTTGCATAATGTTAGCCTCCGTGTCATGCCATAAAATTTAGATTTTTCACAGCCTGCTGGGCAGAAAATCTGGATTTTATTAAAGACACGGAGGCTAAGATTATCCCTCCACTTTTTATTGTAACCCACCCTAATACTACTGATGTAATTTAGGATATTACGTGAATCTTTTTCTTTTCTTTCAGAATAAGAATCTTGTTGATTCCGGACCATCAGTTGGAAAGCTGTCTTCAATTGAAATTTAATCTCTTCTCGTTGAATTATCTTGTTCGCAGTTATACAAAGAAGGAAGATGGCTGCTTGTAGGGGGACTTTATACCTTATTGGAATGTTCATTGAAGTTCTATAATCTTCAATTGTTGCTGCTGAGCTGTGGCAATAAAGGAGATTTGCATAATCTTAGCCTCCGTGTCTTTAATAAAATCCAGATTTTCTGCCCAGCAGGCTGTGAAAAATCTAAATTGTCCACTTTCAACTTCACCCTAAGACTGTAACATAGTCAATAGAGAACAAAAACGTGCATGTGGTATGTTAAACAATATCCCAGGTTTAGTATGTGTTCCACTAGTACTCAGTCTTAGATTTTATCTCGTTCTTTATTACTATACACCCTCCTTCCCTGACATAACATGATGTGCACTTTGGGGAAAGAAATCAGTTGCAGAATATGCTGTTGAGCAACAAGACACTACCGTTTTAGACTTTCATATGGGAATATGGCTCAACCCCTTTAAACTTTATTTTCAAATAAGATTATTCATTTCTTTTGAAGACGTCTCTTCCACAGGTCTTAAACATATCTTTCTACATTATATAAGATCAAATGCTTGATGTAAAACTTAACCCTCATCTTATAATTTAATTAAAAATATGAGACCATTTAGATTTAATGTTCTGTACAGGCCAATAAAGGTATAAATACTCTGACAAGACATAACTTAGCATAAGATAACATAACAATGTACATTTGTAAAGTGCACGCTCACCCATTGGAGAATCTTAGTGCAGAATACAAGATGCTTATTGAGTCAGTCAAGAGTCAAGCGCTGTCAGTCAAAACAAGGCACTTAGACTGGCACACTGGCTTCTTGAATGGATCTCTTTGTTGCCAAAACCAAAGTAAAATATTCCATGCTTTGCCCATGTGACCACTCACTTTACTTCAACACAGTGAACCCTGAGACTATCACCTCGCTACCACAATGAAGTTAAGGCTTGGCTCAAAACCCATCAGCTATACAATAGCTGGAGACCTTTCTTACTGTAGGGCAACGACTGGTCATCAGATATAGACTCCAGTCTCAGTGAAGTTCATCAAACATTAAAATTATGTATGGAGATGCAGTGGACGAGGGTTGTGCACAAAGGGTTTTTACTGATATAAAGCATTTAGCCATCAATGTTGTCACTGAATGTTTTAAGGTTTGTGAATGAAAATAGAACAATTGATAAATGTAATCACT
Organism: Calotriton arnoldi; assembly: GCA_963921515.1. Taxonomy (NCBI): domain Eukaryota; kingdom Metazoa; phylum Chordata; class Amphibia; order Caudata; family Salamandridae; genus Calotriton; species Calotriton arnoldi. The sequence continues at coordinate 794,248 of CAWUFW010004705.1, forward strand.
CAAAGATGGAATTACTGTATACATTCTACCCTCTCGACCCTCTTTAAAAAGACAAAATGAGTCTTCAAATGACTACATTATCAAAGGAGACACTGTACTTAACCATGTTTGATGCTGAATGCTCCTTGTTAACATAACTTAAAACAGAAACTGCATCTGTCACAGTTTACATTTAATATCTTCTTACCTTTCTTTCCCCATGGTGATATGCCTTAACTACAGGTTATATTACGAGCATTCTCTTCGGGAACGTCTAACTGTCCTGGTTTCTGCTGTAAAACGTACAAAATACAAGTCGCATCTTGTTTGCAGAAATTGGACCAATTCAACAGTGATGCAGCCTCACAACCGGTGAGGTCCCCCCCCCCCCCGAACTTAATGGAACATATCCCTCCCCCTTCATGCGTCGTCATGCAATGATAGGTTGTTGCAAATTGATGGGGTGTCTGTTTCTGCAGTAGCAAGGTCTGAAAAAGCGGTGGCTAATTCTAATTCCATTTATGGGGAAGCAGCAAGAAGGGAGCATCAGGTTTGGCCCTAGTGGCGCGACGAGTCCTAGTGTGAGCTACCCCAGGTGATCTCATCAGTGAATCTCTGAGGGTGTCGGGGTCTGGAGTAGTGAAGCTATCTACCAGTGTTTCCCAGGCATAGGCCATGTCTAATATGCCTATCCCTCGCCTGACCTCTCTCAAGAGCACTCTCCCCTCACATCCTGCCCATTTCTCAATTTCTCTCCTCCAGGCATTCACTCGGGGCTCTCCAGGCGACTTCCAGTGTCTCATAATTTGAACCTGGTGGCCCCCCGCCCTCGGAAATCCACCCACCCCAATGGACCATGCATGCAACCTCTGCATCATACTGCACTCATCACTCACCAGGAATCGCCAGATCAACGCCGTCTCCTCCGCATGCTTCAACACCCTCTGCATAATACGCAAGACGTTCAAGTGGATCTCCCCCGAATCCAGGAAAACCGTCACTCAGGCACTCATCACCAGCAGACTAGACTACGGCAACGCCCTCTACGCCGGAACCAACAAAAAACTCCGCCGTAAACTCCAGACCGTCCAGAACGCCGCAGCAAGACTAATACTCGATATCCCACGACACAACCACATCACCCAACACCTCCGCGACCTCCACTTGCTCCCCGTCGAAAGAAGAATAACTTTCAAGCTGCTCACGCACACCTACAAGGCCCTCCACAACACCGGACTCCAATACCTCAACGACAGAATCTCCTTCCACACCTCCAAGAGAAACCTCAGCTCAGCCGACCTCTCCCTCGCATCTACAGGACCAAAGCAGGTGGAAGATCCTTCTCCTACCTCGCAGCCAAGACCGGGAACAAACTCCCCCTTCATCTCTGATGGAGCCCGAACCTGCACCAATTAAGGAAGGACCTCAAGACCTGGCTCTTCGAATGATCCTAACGGTGCTGTCCACACCCATCCCCAGCGCCTTGAGACCCTCACGGGTGAATAGTGAGCTTTACAAATCCCTGATTAATTGAAACTTGATTGTGAACTTAGTTTTGGAAGTGTGTGGGAACCACCACAGGAGACAGTGGCCAGGGGAGCAAGGAATATCCTTTTCTATGACAGCCGCAATAGTATTTGTAACTTCCTCCCAGAAATTGCGTAGCGAGGGACATGTCCAGAACATGTGTAAGATGTGAGCTACCACTTCCCCACAATGGGGGCAGGCTGCATCAATCAAAAGTAAATATCTGCCAATACGCTCTGGAGTAAGGTATGCTCTGTGAAGGAAATAGTAATTGATTAATTTGAAGTGGGCGTTTCTGGATACCTTCGGTGTTCTCTCCGGGACAGTTTCTCACCCCTTGTCAGTAATAAGGACCCCCAGATCCACTTCCCACCGTGCCCTCAGGTGCTCCAGCGGTCATTGTAGGCCCTCCCCAATCACTCTGTACAGGCACGAAACTGCCTGGATAGTGCCCACGGAGAGAGCCACATAATGGCTATTCTTGAGTGCTCACGGTTCGAAACAGCCAGTGCCCCAGTGTTTCGGAACACCGTTATTAGTGCTCTATGCAAGAGAAAGTGGCCCTGTGGCAGGTTGAACTCCGAGCGAAAGTCTTCGAATGGGAGCAGTTCCGACTCTCCAAATAAGTGCCCCACCGTCGTAGTCCCCTGCCGCAGTCCAAGTTTCGAGCCCCCCTCAATGTTCACCATGTGGCAGTTCACTTAGAATAGTGATAGGTAGGTCAGGGGAATATGGTATGTGTTTTTTGCAAGCATCTATTCCAGCACTTAGTTATCACCAGGAATTCCAGGGTGTCTCCGGCAGAGGAGCGTCTCACTCTCAATAACACCTTAGTGAGAACGTAGACCGACTCCTTTATGATAAGTTCTGAGAGGGGTGGGATGCTACAGGGCATCCACGTTAGGGATCATCTTTCCTATACCATTTAGAATAGGGCTTCAGCATGACCAGTTGAGAAAGCTTAAGAAAATCTATTGAAATAAACCTAGGTTCAGCAGAAGGACTGGAGAAATGATGAACAGCCAAAAAGGGCATTTGGAATGTTAACATTTTCACTTATTCAAGAAGCTGAAACCGAGGTGTCACCTGTAAATACCATTCCATATATGGGGTAGATCAAAAAGAATAAACAAAATACTTCCTGTGGATTTTCAGGATTTCGATATTTTTCAAACTTTTCTCGTTTTGAAAGTTAAATTTGACAGTTAGCCATTCATGCATCTTGGCACATTTTTTAATTGCCTTAGATTATAGAAAGGAAAAACTTCTTTTTTGGAAGTCAGGGGACACAGGTACTCTGCATGCTGTCTCCTACGCTGTGACTCTCCCAGAAGCCTCAGATACATCGTCCTGCTGTAAGCACTGCCACATGGTGCTGCAGGGTGCTAAAAGTAGAGATTCATCCTCCATGGAGGATCCAGAGTGGTGAACGAAGAAATGTAAACAATGTTGTGACTACAGCAACACATTGTCTAAATTTCGCTGGGTACCAGCTGGGCATCTGTTCCAACCTATCGAATGCAAACTTCAATTTTGCCTTCTTCCAACAGGGAATTCAAACACCAGGTCCACAGAAGTTTGAACCTGTAGATGAGATGATTAGGCAAAGAAAAAGGAAGGGCAGTGAGACTCTGTTAAAGAGACTAAAAGCATCCCTATGTACAAGCATAAACAGCCTCCGCACTCATAGATTTGTAGGTTACGGAAACAGAAATATAACACAGCATGTTCTACAATTCTATGGAGACTGCATATGTGGCAATCGCTGATCTAGTGTTTTTCCCTAAGTTCACTTCTGAGTCATTATGTGGCTGAAGCCAGCAGGACTAGTAGGCCTCAGATACTAGATTCTGTGTCTGGCATGTGCAAGTCTCGCACCCGGCTCTTTGATGTCCTTCACTTTGCTTAGTTCTTTCCTCTTTGGTCCTTTAGAGGTAGTTGCCTTATTTTTTCCTTTTTGCTTGGCAGGGGATTGCTGTAGTTCCCCTATTTTCCCTTTATGCTTGGCAGGGAATTGTTGTTGCCCTCGGTAGGAGTTACCATGTGGCATGCTGGTCTCGCATGCCAAACTCCACTCTTTCACCTTGGATGCTCAGAATGTATCCTGGCCCTATCCTAACCCGCCTGAGCACTCCTCAAACCATCCCTGGAGGAATTGAGTGACTAGTGATATCTGTTCTCCTTTTTTGTGAGCTTGGGTAGGATAGAGTTTGCAAAACATGACCATTAGACCTAATTTTATAGAGATTGCCTTAATGCATGAGACCAGACCAGTTGCGGAGAGGCTCAGTCCTCTGTTCTACCAGAAGATTCCAGACGAGTAAAGCCTTTACTCTTTTTACTCCCTCTTTTCCATCTTGAGTGAATCTGTAATTTGTTAATCTGTAACTTTAATCACGAGTAACTGTTTTACATATAAGTAGTTTTACCTACTACCATGCTACTCTCCTTCCTTATGTAATTTACTTTGCTCTATTGTAAAGTGCTCTGACACCTCTGGGTAAAGTTTGCGCTATATAAAAACGCACAAATAAATAAATAAATAAATAAGAGCCAGTTGCCCCCACAGTTTTACTCCTGTCAGGGTACCGATTGGGACTCTAATAGGATTTATCACACCCCGAGTTTGACAATAGAGAAGGGATTTTTTGAGTGTTTCCTTCAACTATTCTTCAAGTTTAATATTTCTTAATTTCATTGCACCAAGCTCGCTTCCAAAGGTCTTTTGCAATAGATTTTAAGTACTATATCCAACAATTTTCATGTCCCCATATTTACTTACCATGTTCTTGGCTAAATGATGTTTGCAATGGGTGCTTTTCAGAATGAGATCCGCTGGGAGGGAAAGGTAATTACCCCTTTGTCTCTTAATTACACAATTGAGAAAGAAGTGGAGTGTGTGTTGGGGGGATTAAAACACCCCTAAAGCGCTTCTGCTGGAGACAGGGTCATGAAGTTTAACAGCAGATTATCCATTCTACAAACTGAAGCAGACCATCTCCGCTGACCTTTGAGATAATCCTGGCGGCCACGGCGCACATCAACATTAAATGCAGCAGAGCCGAGCCCGGCTGCTGCCTCCAGCGATCATGGCACTGGCGGGAGGCTTGCTTGGTATTTCATGAAGTGAGAGCACATTTCCGCTCCAGCACCAGGACTAAATCAAAGCAGGTGGAATTTTCCTTGAAATGAGGCTAGGCGATAAAGAAAATCACTTCACTTTATCTATTATTAGAACACATTTTCCCAGAGCCTCGGGTCTCACTTGGCAGACACCGCATGCTGAGTTTTCTCAACCATTCGCTTAAAGTAAAGTGCCGGGCGCCGGAGCAGTGTTAGCCAGTGGATCAGAGACAGGTGCTCTTTAATGCCTCATACAGGCCAGTGGAGCTGATGAATACAGGCCAGTGGATCAGAGACAGGTGCTCTTTAATGCCAAATACAGGCCAGTGGACCAGAGACAGCTGATGAATACAGGCCAGTGGATCAGAGACAGGTGCTCTTTAATGCCAAATACAGGCCAGTGGACCAGAGACAGCTGATGAATACAGGCCAGTGGATCAGAGACAAGGGCTCTTTAATGCCCAATACAGGCCAGTGGACCAGAGACAGCTGATTAATACAGGCCAGTGGATCAGAGACAGGTGCTCTTTAATGCCAAATACAGGCCAGTGGACCAAAGACAGCTGTTGAATACAGGCCAGTGGATCAGAGACAGGTGCTCTTTAATGCCAAATACAGGCCAGTGGACCAGAGACAGCTGATGAATACAGGCCAGTGGATCAGAGACAGGTGCTCTTTAATGCCTCATACAGGCCAGTGGAGCTGATGAATACAGGCCAGTGGATCAGAGACAGGTGCTCTTTAATGCCAAATACAGGCCAGTGGACCAGAGACAGCTGATGAATACAGGCCAGTGGATCAGAGACAAGGGCTCTTTAATGCCCAATACAGGCCAGTGGACCAGAGACAGCTGATGAATACAGGCCAGTGGATCAGAGACAGGTGCTCTTTAATGCCAAATACAGGCCAGTGGACCAGAGACAGCTGTTGAATACAGGCCAGTGGATCAGAGACAGGTGCTCTTTAATGCCAAATACAGGCCAGTGGACAAGAGACAGCTGATGAATACAGGCCAGTGGATCAGAGATAAGGGCTCTTTAATGCCCAATACAGGCCAGTGGACCAGAGGCAGCTAATGAATACAGGCCAGTGGATCAGAGACAGGTGCTCTTTAATGCCCAATACAGGCCAGAGGACCAGAGGCAGATGATGAATACAGGCCAGTGGATCAGAGAGAGGTGCTCTTTAATGCGCAATACAGGCCAGTGGACCAGAGACAGCTGATGAATACAGGCCAGTGGATCAGAGACAAGTGCTCCTTAATGCCTCATACAGGCCAGTGGACCAGAGACAGCTGATGAATGTAGGCCAGTGGATCAGAGACAGGTGCTCTTCAATGCCTAATACAGGCCAGTGGACCAGAGACAGCTGATGAATACAAGCCAGTGGACCAGTGACAGCTGATGAATACAGGCCAGAGAACCAGAGACAGCTGATGAATACAGGCCAGTGGATCAGAGACAGGTGCTCTTTAATGCCAAATACAGGCCAGTGGACCAAAGACAGCTGTTGAATACAGGACAGTGGATCAGAGACAGGTGCTCTTTAATGCCAAATACAGGCCAGTGGACCAGAGACAGCTGATGAATACAGGCCAGTGGATCAGAGACAGGTGCTCTTTAATGCCTCATACAGGCCAGTGGAGCTGATGAATACAGGCCAGTGGATCAGAGACAGGTGCTCTTTAATGCCAAATACAGGCCAGTGGACCAGAGACAGCTGATGAATACAGGCCAGTGGATCAGAGACAAGGGCTCTTTAATGCCCAATACAGGCCAGTGGACCAGAGACAGCTGATGAATACAGGCCAGTGGATCAGAGACAGGTGCTCTTTAATGCCAAATACAGGCCAGTGGACCAGAGACAGCTGTTGAATACAGGCCAGTGGATCAGAGACAGGTGCTCTTTAATGCCAAATACAGGCCAGTGGACCAGAGACAGCTGATGAATACAGGCCAGTGGATCAGAGATAAGGGCTCTTTAATGCCCAATACAGGCCAGTGGACCAGAGGCAGCTAATGAATACAGGCCAGTGGATCAGAGACAGGTGCTCTTTAATGCCCAATACAGGCCAGAGGACCAGAGGCAGATGATGAATACAGGCCAGTGGATCAGAGAGAGGTGCTCTTTAATGCGCAATACAGGCCAGTGGACCAGAGACAGCTGATGAATACAGGCCAGTGGATCAGAGACAAGTGCTCCTTAATGCCTCATACAGGCCAGTGGACCAGAGACAGCTGATGAATGTAGGCCAGTGGATCAGAGACAGGTGCTCTTCAATGCCTAATACAGGCCAGTGGACCAGAGACAGCTGATGAATACAAGCCAGTGGACCAGTGACAGCTGATGAATACAGGCCAGAGAACCAGAGACAGCTGATGAATACAGGCCAGTGGATCAGAGACAGGTGCTCTTTAATGCCTCATACAGGCCAGTGGACCAGAGACAGCTGATGAATACAGGCCAGTGGATCAGAAACAGGTGCTCTTTAATGCCTAATACAGGCCAGAGAACCAGAGACAGCTGATGAATACAGGCCAGTGGATCAGAGACAGGTGCTCTTTAATGCCAAATACAGGCCAGTGGACCAGAGACAGCTGATGAATACAAGCCAGTGGACCAGTGACAGCTGATGAATACAGGCCAGTGGATCAGAGACAGGTGCTCTTTAATGCCTAATACAGGCCAGTGGACCAGAGACAGCTGATGAATACAGGCCAGTGGATCAGAGACAAGGGCTCTTTAATGCCCAATACAGGCCAGTGGACCAGAGACAGCTGATGAATACAGGCCAGTGGATCAGAGACAGGTGCGCTTTAATGCCAAATACAGGCCAATGGACCAGAGACAGCTGTTGAATACAGGCCAGTGGATCAGAGACAGGTGCTCTTTAATGCCAAATACAGGCCAGTGGACCAGAGACAACTGATGAATACAGGCCAGTGGATCAGAGACAAGGGCTCTTTAATGCCCAATACAGGCCAGTGGACCAGAGGCAGCTAATGAATACAGGCCAGTGGATCAGAGACAGGTGCTCTTTAATGCCCAATACAGGCCAGAGGACCAGAGGCAGATGATGAATACAGGCCAGTGGATCAGAGAGAGGTGCTCTTTAATGCCCAATACAGGCCAGTGGACCAGAGACAGCTGATGAATACAGGCCAGTGGATCAGAGACAAGTGCTCTTTAATGCCTCATACAGGCCAGTGGACCAGAGACAGCTGATGAATGCAGGCAAGTGGATCAGAGACAGGTGCTCTTCAATGCCTAATACAGGCCAGTGGACCAGAGACAGCTGATGAATACAAGCCAGTGGACCAGTGACAGCTGATGAATAAAGGCCAGAGAACCAGAGACAGCTGATGAATACAGGCCAGTGGATCAGAGACAGGTGCTCTTTAATGCATCATACAGGCCAGTGGACCAGAGACAGCTGATGAATACAGGCCAGTGGATCAGAAACAGGTGCTCTTTAATGCCTAATACAGGCCAGAGAACCAGAGACAGCTGATGAATACAGGCCAGTGGATCAGAGACAGGTGCTCTTTAATGCCAAATACAGGCCAGTGGACCAGAGACAGCTGATGAATACAAGCCAGTGGACCAGTGACAGCTGATGAATACAGGCCAGTGGATCAGAGACAGGTGCTCTTTAATGCCTAATACAGGCCAGTGGACCAGAGACAGCTGATGGATACAGGCCAGTGGATCAGAGACAGGTGCTCTTTAATGCCTAATACAGGCCAGTGGACCAGAGACAGCTGATGAATACAGGCCAGTGGATCAGAGACAGGTGGTCTTTAATGCCAAATGCAGGCCAGTGGACCAGAGACAGCTGATGAATACAGGCCAGTGGACCAGAGACAGGTGCTCTTTAATGCCTAATACAGGCCAGTGGATCAGAGACAGGTGCTCTTTAATGCCTAATACAGGCCAGTGGATCAGAGACAGGTGCTCTTTAATGCCTAATGCACGCCGGTGGACCAGAGACAGTTCACTGTCTTTGCTGCTCAGGACAAACCAGAGACAGCTGATGAATACACGCCAGTGGACCAGAGAAGTTCACTGTCTTTGCTGCTCAATACAAACCAGGGACCGTTTGCACCCTTTGATGCTGAATACAAACCAGTGGATCAGAGACAGTCAGAGACAGTTCACTGTCTCTTTGTTCAATGCAAACCAGTGGATCAGAGACAGTTTGTGCACTCTTTACTGCTCAATACAAACCAGAGAAGTTCACTGCCTTTGCGGCTCAGTACAAACCAGAGACAGTTTGCACCCTTTGATGCTGAATATAAACCAGTGGATCAGAGACACTTCACTGTCTCCTTGTTCAATACAAACCAGTGGATAAGAGACAGTTCACACTTTTTGCTGATGAATACAAACAAACCAGTGGATCAGAGAACGTTCACACTCTTTACTTCTCAATACAAACCAGCGACAGTTCACACTCTTTGCTTCCTAATACAAACCAGAGACAGTTTGCACTCTTTCCTACTGAATACAAAATGCTCTGGCAAACCAGTGGCCCAAAGACAGTTTGTGCTCTTTGCTGCTCAATACAAACCAGAGACAGTTCACAGGCTTTGCTACTCAGTACAAACCAGTGGGTCAAGACAGTTTACACTCTTTACTGCTGAAGACAAACAAGTGAATCAGAGACTGTTTGCACTCTTTGCTGCTCAATACAAACCAGGGACAGTCTGCATTCTTTGCTGCTGAATACAAATCAGAAACAGTTTGCACTCTTTGCTGGTTGATGCACACCAGTGGATCAGAGACTGCGCTCTTTGCTCCTCAATACACACCAGTGGGTCAGAGACAGTTCCCGATCTATGCTGCTCAACACACACCAGTGGATCAGAGACAGTTTACACTCTTTGCTGCTGAAGACAAACTCGTGAATCAGAGGCAGCTTGCACTCTTTGCTGCTCAATACACACCAGTGGATCAGAGACAGTTTACACTCTTTACTGCTCAAGACAAACTAGTGAATCAGAGGCAGCTAGCACTCTTTGCTGCTCAATACACACCAGTGGATCAGAGACAGTTTACACTCTTTGCTGCTGAAGATGAAGTAGTGAATCAGAGGCAGCTCGCACTCTTTGCTGCTCAATAAACACCAGTGGATCAGAGAAGGTTCATGCTCTTTGCTGCTCAAGACACACCAGTGGATCAGAGACAGTTCACGATCCATGCTGCTCAACACACACCAGTGGATCTGAGACAGTTCACACTCTTTGCTGCTCAAGACACACCACTGGATCTGAGACAGTTCACAATCTATGCTGCTCAAGACACACCAGTGGATCAGAGACAGTTCACGATCCATGCTGCTAAACACACACCAGTGGATCAGAGACAGTTCACAATCTATGCTGCTAAACACACACCAGTGGATTAGAGACAGTTCACACTCTTTGCTGCTCAAGACACACCAGTGGATCAGAGACAGTTCACGATCCATGCTGCTAAACACACACCAGTGGATCAGAGACAGTTCACGATCCATGCTGCTAAACACACACCAGTGGATTAGAGACAGTTCATACTCTTTGCTGCTCAAGACACACCAGTGGATCAGAGAAGGTTCATGCTCTTTGCTGCTCTTCCAGTGAGTGCACGGCTCAGTGGTACGCACCACAGAGACTTTCAGCACTAGCCGTCCTTTTATCTCACTTTAATGGGGAGGTTAGATAGGTCTTGGGCACTTTGCAGGCCACTTGGCAGCCCCTGCCCAATGCTTACAGTCTTTGGTGACAGTCATTTACAGTTAGGGCCTCCATAGGCAATAAGAAGTGGTGAATACGTGACCCTTCAACTCTGCGGAATCTCAGAAAATAATCCTTTGGACTGGAGTGCAGGGGGTGGAATCCCAGAGGGTGCAGTTTTTGAAAGGACGGATCTCCTAAACAACCCCTTAGTTAAAGATAAAGTTTGTAGATTTATATAGTGCAGCTTATCAATGTAATTCTAAAATCCTCGAAAGGAAAACGTGGGAAATTCATAGACTGCAGCCAAATCCAAGGTCTGCCTACATGAAGACAGTATTAATACATAGTATAAATGTAGTGAAGAAGGCTCTGTGCACGCTCGTCAAAATGCAGCGGCCGTCAGCAGGGCCAGAGTAGCCTTGGGTTGTATAGGGCCCACCCCTACCTCACTACTACAGCAGCACCTGTAAATGTTAACGATCTGTCATGCTCAGGCGCCGAAACACCTCCTAGCTGTGTGCACCTTAAGGTTACAGTTAAATGTGGAGATCCGGTCGCTTCATTAACTGCACATCACACACAATCGCCTTTTAAGACTCTTGCAGCTCGTACATCAGACGAATAACAATGAAGGTCCCAGGAGTGGGCCTGAACATTCCAAATGTACTGTTACAGTGATGACAAAAGCCTGGAGGCCTGCAGGAATACAGGCTTAAATTAAATTAATAAAAGCTGTACGCAAGGGAGGGAGGGTGTCAAATCCCAACTCAGACTTCAAAATGACAAAAGTAAAAGATTCCAAGCTGGCTGGTATTTAAGATAACCACTAGGGACCGTATTATGGAAGTGCCCCAGGAGCGCAACGGGCGTTTGACCCCGCTATGCGTGCCCCCGGGGCACTTTGGTATTACAGAAGGGGCTGCAGACGCTTGTGCAGCCCCTTCTGTAATACCGATAGCTCTGGCGCACATAGAGCGCCAGAGCTATCTTCAGAGGGTATTCCCTCATTTGAAAGGGGGCGTGGCCCCATGTAAATGAGGGAATCTTGTTGCCTCTGTGCCTGCGCCATATTATAGATGCAGGCATAGAGGCAAAGAAGCTGTCAGGAGGCGCACTGACAGTGCACCACCTAAAAGGTGTAAAAGTTACAGCTAAATAAGTACAAGTCCAATGGAAAATCTACCCATAGTGTAGCATGTCCTGACTGAAGCTCTGATGTACTTTAGGGACCTTCATGGCATTTTCATTCCATTTACAACTGACCACCTTTCCGTATCGTCCTTTTCCTAGGGTCACATTTTCGATTATAATAAACAAATAAGCATAACCTTCATCAGTGTACAGTTCTAAACCATGTTTTTCAACATGTTTTATTAGTTTCAGAAAATAAATGAAACAAATCAATCCATCATGGATCCCCGGCACCAAAAATCACAGAATGATCACACAATCCACCAGAACAAATGCGCCTAAATCCCACAGGCCACTGGCTACTATTACTCTTTCATTTAAGGAAAACGGGCTGCATTTAATATTTAAAAAAAAAGATTGCTTTATTAAAAAAGCAATCACAGACATGGTGGTCTGCTGACCCCAGAAGGCCTCTGTGATGGCTGCGATTCCTAGAGGGTCCCAAAGTGCAGCCTGTACCATTAATATTGATGAGGTAGGTTGATTTGCGACCCACTGGGATCACTATTTTAAAAATAAAACAGACATACATTAGGAACAGCGATTTCCAAATTGAGATCTGGTAAGAATCGCAGTTTGGAAATCACACTTCCTAATGCTGATATATCAGGCCCTCAGTCCATTTGGCTACAATCTCCTTTTTTTCTAATACTGGCTTTTGAAGGCATATTCTGCATCACCGCTTTACCTAAAAAAAGAATACTCTTTTACTCTCTCAAGCTTTAGGGCACGGAGCTTACAAAGATGATTACATTTTCTGGACTGTGTAATTATATTTTATTAACGACTATAGAAAATTATATATTTTTTTTAAATAAAAATTTGGTTTTATTTCTATAATACAAAGCAATGTGCCAGGCTCTATTATTTTACTCTCCAATTACAATTCCATCATATTTACAGATTGTTTTAAAACTTAAAATGTTCCTTTTTTATGTGTATATAATGTATTACTCTTCAGATATCATTTACATTTTCCTAGTAGTTACTGAACCCTTGAGTTGGTGTTGTGGACCCCGGGTTAAGAACCACGGTTCTATACTATACTTGCTCTCTCTGGCAGAGGAGCGGCTGCAATTGTCAGATTTGGAATCTAGACAGTTTCTATTGTACTTAAACGTTTGGATTGTTGATACCTTTCCCATGCTGGGTTGTGGAACATTAATTGGATTCTACTAGTATCTGTAATAAATAATTGCACCTGATCGTCTTGCTTCATCTCTGCAAATGTTTATTGAAAACAGGGCAAATATCCCCTTTACTAAAAACACACAAGTAATGATCTTGAGGATCTCAACACCTAATTACTGATCTCTGAGCCTCCATTCTTAGCAAAAACATTTGAGAGCTGCGTCAACGTCCAACCAAAACAATTTGTAAAGGGTAATAGTGTTCTCAATGAGTTCTAGTCTGGCTTAAGAGGGGGTTAGAGCACGAAGACTGCCATCCTAGAAACCACTGATGGCGCACTCAGGACTATATATGATGGAAACTCCAGTCTGCTCATTCTTCTCGTCATCTCAGCCGCCCTTGACACAGTTAAATATGAAATCCTACTCTGCAATTTATAAGACTGCATTGGCTTCGAAGGGAAGGTACTGGAATGGTTCAACTCCTACCTAGAGAACCGCTCCCAAATAACCAAAGTGGAACATTCTTTTTCTAATCACTCAGCAGTCTCCCAAGGTGTCCTCTAGGGCTCTGTCCTAGCTCCTGTCCTGTTAAAGCTCTACCTGCTACCCTTGGACTATCTCATCAAGGGATCTGATATTTCCTTTCGCCAATAATTCAATCACACTCAATCTATATGTGAAGATCTTCTGGCCTTCTGACATCTCTCAACTGGCTTCCACTAGGAACAAAACCAATCCTGGACGACCTGGAACCACACCTCAAGCTCAACCCCCATAAGACCGAGCTCCTTCTTTTCTCACCGAAATCACCCTCCAGAATGGCTTTGCTCTTCTAATATCCTTGGCTGCCCTGCAACGTGTACGGACTATGCCAAATCCCTTGGTTTCAGCCTTGACAAAAGTCTTAATTTCCTTAATCACATAAACTCGGCTTTGAAAAATGCAAATTAACAACTTAAACTTATTTGGGGAACGAAACACTTCCTACCTGCCCTGCTCATTACCTGAAAGTAGAGATCCAGGTCTTGGTCGTATCTAGAATGAACTATGGAAACGCCATCCTAGCTGGCATTCCCAACTTGTCTTCACTTGGATGGCTGCCTGTTGAAGGAATGTCTAACTATGTTCAAAATAGCCTGCCTTGTTCAAAAATCCTTCACTCTGATCGATCACATTATCTTGGCAAGAAAATAAAACATTGTGGTTGTCCAGGCAACTTTGAAGGACTGAATCCTAATTACATAAAGTCTCAGCTTTCAAGAAAATATTGACCCTGAACCAATCATTCTCTCTGACCTCCCTACCAGCTTTCAAAAAACAACTTCAAGACTGCCGTGGATGCGACCCTCATGGTCCTATGTCCGAATAACCCTGCTCTATTGTTTTGTTTCCCATGTGGTGAGGGCCTCGGTACATCCTCCCTTTTCCACCCAACACAGTCGTACTTTATGGTCAAGTTTACTTACTGGCTGCGTCCTTTCTTTCTACATAATTTCATGTTCTATATTTGTTCTTGTTTTATTTGAAATCCAGGGCAGCCATATTGTTTTGTTTTTCAAAATGAAAAACACCGATTCAAATGCATTTAAAAGTAAAGTAGGTACAAATTTATTTAAAATAGTAGGCAGTGCAGTTACATCAAGGAAGTGTAGGACGAGAAACAGGGTACATCCTGGACCCAGTCGAGAGGAAGTGCAGTAAATATACAAATATCTATCTATCTATCTATCTATCTATCTATCTATCTATCTATCTATATATATATATATATATATATATATATATATATACACACACACACTTGTAACAGTACTTAGCAGAGCAACCAGTTGATCTAGAGAGAGGTTGCATTGCAGAAACAAATGGTGAAGAGGAAGTCTTGAAGTTGTTTTTGAAAGCTGGTAGGGAGGTCAGAGAGAATGATTGGTTCAGGGTCAATATTTTCTTGAAAGCTGAGACTTTATGTAATTAGGATTCAGTCCTTCAAAGTTGCCTGGACAACCACAATGTTTTATTTTCTTGCCAAGATAATGTGATCGATCAGAGTGAAGGATTTTTGAACAAGGCAGGCTATTTTGAACATAGTTAGACATTCCTTCAACAGGCAGCCATCCAAGTAAAGACAAGTTGGGAATGCCAGCTAGGATGGCGTTTCCATAGTTCATTCTAGATACGACCAATACCTGGATCTCTACTTTCAGGTAATGAGCAGGGCAGGTAGGAAGTGTTTCGTTCCCCAAATAAGTTTAAGTTGTTAATTTGCATTTTTCAAAGCCGAGTTTATGTGATTAAGGAAATTAAGACTTTTGTCAAGGCTGAAACCAAGGGATTTGGCATAGTCCGTACACGTTGCAGGGCAGCCAAGGATATTAGAAGAGCAAAGCCATTCTGGAGGGTGATTTCGGTGAGAAAAGAAGGAGCTCGGTCTTAAGCCATAAGTAAACTTGACCATAAAGTACGACTGTGTTGGGTGGAAAAGGGAGGATGTACCGAGGCCCTCACCACATGGGAAACAAAACAATAGAGCAGGGTTATTCGGACATAGGACCATGAGGGTCGCATCCACGGCAGATTTTCACATCATCATCATTAGATAAATCTCCACACAATGATTGTAATTGGAACTCTTTTTTCCTGGCCAAAGGTTACCCGAAAAATCTAACGCTTACAGCAGATCAGTGAAGCAGCAAGTTCTTGGGGATCGCTCTAATGAAAGTCAAGAAAAATCGTGGAGTGATGGGAAAGAGTGTGGTGGGGGGTTAAAGGGGAGGGTCGAAGCATCGTCAGGGATTATGAAAATTAAATTCGAGTTTGTGAATCATGAGTAATGACTGCATTTGTCCTGGGCCCTTGGGATTACATTTTAGGTCTTTGGAGCTCCTAGGCAGGCCACAACGAGACATTTCCTCCCTCAGCAGAAATCAGCAGGCTCTGGAAATAATTAATACCACTGACAGCTTTCAACAAACCTTAAACTGTTGAGACTATGCAATTTTCCCAATAGTACATCACCTGCCTCTTATCTAGGAACGGATCGAAAAAAATGAGACGAGTATGCAGATTAGACCAAGCAGTCGAGTGAGAACTGAGAAAACAAAAAAAAACAGCACCAGACTGTAAACAGCACTCCTCTGGTCGCAAGATGCACCACCGAATGCCCTCTGATCCAGTGCAAATTGCAGAATAAATAAAATAATGTCAGTCGCAGGAAAACGAGGACACTTTGGTGAGATTGCAGTTTATGTTTGACCTACCATTTGTTCCTGTTAATGAATGGATGAGTTTTAATATGGGCATTCAGTGGGTTGTTTCATTTATTTCAATCTAACGCATGAGCGAGAAATTGCATCTTCACCCCTACAGCGAGATTCACTTGCCACAGCCTAGGCAGACGTTTTGGTTTAAAAAAATAATAATTGTGATTAAACGAGGAATTATATTAACAGAGTGTGCGCATATTCAGAGAATATGAAAAGGACCCATCCTTCCGACCTCCTGGACGAACCCTGGACACCTGGACTGCAGTGGCTAAAATGTCTTTGACCTTTTTAACCTTTGACATCTGGATCCCAATCTTGGCGCCAACAACTGATCAAAATTGACTCTGGGCTAAACTCCTTATCTCGATTTGTCTCAACTACTAGTATGTGTTAAGTTATAAACCCTTAGATGAACTAGTACATCCCTAATTACATGACCAGGCCCATCTCAACCATCATATGGATTTTCTGCATCCTTCTCTTAGGCTTGACATGCACAACCTACGGTTCTGTATACAAATGCTTATCCCAGAGATGATCCTGCTACAATAACAAATCCCAGGTCCTCCAGATGCGCACCCCATCCTAGGGTGGAGGCATTTGTTACACTGTGGCCACAGCTGGCGGGGATTCAAAGGACATGCTAGCCGCAAGGGTATCCTCCAAATCCCACCAAGCCAGTTCCATTGCAGTGTCATGGGAAATCACAATGGTGTCTGACAGATCTCCGCCATACTGCAACCACTGCCTTGAGAGGAACCACTGCACAGTCCTCACATGCAGTGTACAAGGATGACCAGGAGGACGCAAGAAGCGAGCAGACCTAGCAGGCACAAGACCGTCAGGCCTGGAATCCAAGCTCCTTCCTAAAACATCAGAGTCATATACTGAATGTCCCAGATCTTCGGAGTAGGGGTAAAGTCCCGGAGTGATGCTGTGTGCAGTACTGCTCCTATGAACTGGAGGTGCTGAGAAGGTTCCAGGTGAGATTTGGCACACTGATGCTCAAGGCCAGGTCGAATAGCAGGGATGCCGTCAACTGCAAGTGCTGTGGCACCATCTCCTTCACCATGCTCCTTTCTCCATTACCATGCTCCTTCCAAGAGTCATTCATCCAGGTATTTGAATACTGGGATTTCAGACCTTCAGGGATGGGTCGCTAGATCTGCCATTTCCTCCATAAAGATCTGAGATGCCAAAATTAGACCAAAGGGGAGGACCACTAGGGTTACTGAGTGGACCACAGCACGAAGCGTAGGCATCTCCTGTGGGACTCTAAGGCGGTATGTGGAAAAACAAGTTCTGCAAGCGTAAGGACACCATCCAGTCTCCATCTTCTAGCACCAGAAGAACCTGTGCCAGGGACATCATCTTGAATTATTCCTTGGGGAGGAAGAGATTCAAGACCTGTGATCTAAGATGGGACAAAGACCGCCATCCTTCTTGGGAAGAAGGAAGTACTGACAGTAGTTCCCCCTACTAATCTCATGCTCTCGAACTAACTTTACAGATTCTTTAGGCAGCAGTGCTGCCACATCCAGCTGCAAAATAAGGAGATGTTCTTCTTTCTAACAAGAATAGGTAGCAGGTATCTGGGGAGAGGACTGCTGGATGGGCAAGGCACACCCCCTATCTTCAATTTGAAGAACCACTGGTCAGAAGTTATGGCCTTCCAAGCCTGTTGCAAGAAGGAACACCCAACCTTCCATTGGCCTCCTGTGCACCAACAAGGGCCAACTAGAGCTGCTTCCCAGGTGGGGCGGCGGAGGAGGAGGAGGAGGAGGAGGCTGACTGTTGGCATACGTGGCTCTGCCTTTCCCATGGCCTCTATACTGACAAAGCAGTGAGTTCTGCGACTGCTGCTTGGGCAGTTGTAACTGGCACTCCTGTTTGTGCAGGGATCAGAATTCATCACTGTACATGGAAGTGGGGCCAAAGTGTAAAGTGGTAGTTGAAAAGAGTGCTACAGTTTACAGAGTACTGTTCCCGTGGTACAGGACTCTACTTTCCAAGTGAAATCTACTTAGTCCTGATAAGCACAGTCCTTCATGTGTCCTTACATATATGCAGTGAGTAGTGGCTTGTGCCATGCCAGTAGCGTAATATTCATAGAAATTAATGCGTTGTCCTCCCTGAGGGCAGGGGAAATTTGGTACAAGTTGGATTTTCACTTCCTTCTGGACTTGGCATGCATCATTTAATTCCGTCTCGAAGTAGCCATTTGAGATGCTTCAGGAAATACAAAGTCAGATGTACCAGGCTTGAGACCTACTGCTGAACCAATGAGTGACCTAGGCAGTTTTTAGCCACTTGACATCTCTGTTGGTAGATCTGCCTGCAACAAGTTACTCCTGCTTTGCAAAACTGCCCCCAACCACTCAAACCTTCATCTGATGATCAACTGTTGCCTCTCTCTTTAGTCATGCTTTTGGAGGAATCTGAAAATTCCTTAGACCTCCCTCAGGAAGTCCACAGCGCGTTCCTTAGGATACATATTTTGTTTATCAGCTGGTGGAACCTCTCACCTCTCTATTGTGGGGAAGGCGCTGGAAGATATAACCTGCTCTAACTGACCACCGTCATGACACTCATGAGATTCCGGCCCAAAGAGGTTGATACCTCCCCTGTCCAGCCCTCCCCCAACCCCACCCCACACCACCAGGGAAAGACATTAGGCACTAGCCCATTTCCAGACCTAGTAATCCCACTCTGAATCTGGAAAACAGTTGAAGCTGTTCCAGCGCCCCCCTCCCCCCGAATTATTTCCTGTGCCGCAGTCATTAACTACTGGAGACCCAGTGGCTCTCCTCAATGAACACTGGATGTTGACTTTGGAAACACCCATTTGTCTTCTTGAAATCGTTTATCTTGGATGGTCGCATTTTCAATATTTAAAATATTTCTGGGCTGTGTGACATACTTGGCAGTTTTTTTTCAGCAGCCTCGATAGCTGATAGACTGCACTGCCCTTGGCTAGCAGATGTTTTTAGGACTGTTTTAGTTCTGTTATTTTCATTGTTGCTTAACCTGTGTAGAATGTATTCTGTTTTGTTTGTTGCATTTTAGCTTTTTGAGCTTCTTCTATGTGTGGGACGTATTGACCCTGTCGGAGACCTATTTCATAGATCGTTCATTGGGAAGACAGGCAGGCCGGGCTGTATGTGGCGGTCACAACAAAGGTCTAGACATATCACCAGGCTTCTGTACAATACTTAAGCTGAACCAAAAGTGCAGATTGGTTGAAGGTCTACTTTGAAAAGTTTGCAAGATGGGGCAAATGGCATTTAGAAAAATTCCAGTTTTTTAGTATAAGGGCTTTACACATTATGGACCTATTCAAGTGGCGGATAACAGCCTACATAGGTATGCGGGTCATTGGTCCTTTGCAACCTCTACATTCTTGGACGGTTATCAGCGCAATAATACAAAGTGAATGTTACCCCTAAAGTGTGAAACTTGCTACCACCTTCCCCACTATGCGCGCCCAATCTTTCCCTTCTCTGCTCCTGCTGCAAGATCCCTCTCTTGTCCTTAACTTTCCTCTTCCTTCATGCTCGAAAGTATATTTCAAGCTGGAGTGAGCTACATCTTGAGGTACTAATAATATGGTGCACTGTCAACAACTTCATTAAACATTGTGCATCTTCATAACGTCACTCACCAGCATGCACAAATCAGCATAGTTCCCTGAACTATAGCAAGTGAAATTATATCCTTTACTTTAATATTTACATGCTTTTAAAAACTCTAAATCAAATTGGTGTTGATCAGGTGTTTTATCTTATGGTCAAACACTAACGAGTTAATGTCAGAATAAGAATAATGAATAGGGCCCTTACGTAGGGACAAAGGTTGCCCTGCTGATCATAACAGAGTTAATGGTAGCACTCCACTTCCAGTTCTAATGCATTGGGGATTGGGTGACCCAAGAAGTTCTTTCTGCACTGACTGTCACAATCCGCGGCTCGCGCTCATATCAACATAATGGGCAGGCACGGACACTCACTCCCACAAACGTCTTAGGTGCTCAAGTCTTCCGTCGCAGAGGACAGCAGCGCGCACAGGGTGTGGGCGCCGTAAATGTAAGGTTTTTTTGACTAACGTTTGCACTATGGAAAATGCTCAAGTGCAATCAACACACATTACATATACCAGGGCAAAGTTGGACACTCACGAGACTTACAGTGATGGCGACCATCTTGGATGCATGGAGTAAAAGGCGCCACGTGTTCAGAAGGTTCCTTTCCTGGCAGGCAAGATACTTATTTGCTGCAGCAGAACTCTTGCTGCCAGAGACTGGAACTCAAAAGTGCTACCACCTGAAGTCACCAAGAACTTAGGAAAAAAGAGAAGTATTCTTGCATATTTCCTGAGATCAATGATTTAGACTTCGATATTTGTACACTATTTCTGGAGTCATCCTTCCACAGATAATAAGGGCCGGTTCTAGGATTTGAGGGGCCCCCGGGCCAAAAGGGAATGTGCGAGGCCCATCTAATTTACATAAGTGACACAGCTCTGGAAGCTGCTTTGTGCAGACTCCTCCTGGGCCGCAGCTCCTCCTACAAGCACCTCTTTCACAGCTCCTACGGCTGAAGGTGAGAGAATTGCTCGTGGGCTGAAAAGTTAAAACTGAGGGGGCGCTAAAATGCTGGACAATGAGCGTCCCGCAGTGTCTGTGAATGGTCTCCTTGCAATTGGGACAAGAGGAAGTGTCTCCCTCCCCTAGGCCTCCCGACACCATCCCTGAGAGGCCCGGGGAGGGGGCCCCTCCCATGGACCCTAATTGCAAGGAGACACCTTTCTTTCAGTTGGATCGGCAGGGAAACAAGAGGACACACCGCCGGTGCGGGGCCCCATTCTGGTGGGCTGAGTGCGAGGCCCTGGGCAGCTGCCCACACTGCCCATGCCTAGCGCTGGCCCTGATTATAAGCTCTAAGTTTTACTTATTCAGTTACAAGTGATACTTGAAGAATCCTCAACTTGTGCAGGCCTTGTTTATATTTCTGTTGGGTCACGCACTGGTACCCCACTGATTAACTTTTTGCATTTTACATTGAGAATCATTCAGATCATTGACTTAATTTATAAATCACTGAAGCTCTAGGAAGTCACAGAGTTTCAACCAACTGCAGAGTGTCCGAAATACAGGGCATGTCACAAGCAACCAACTATAGGGTGCCCAAAATACAGAGCGTGTTAACATATATGAACCCTTCTGCAGGCAACGTTCAACACCGCTGTAGGAGGAGGAAAAGTTTACATAGTCAGCGTCTCCTTCTCTCTCTTGTCCCATTTCCCATTCCTCAGATCTACTGCTGACCAGTATAATATCCTCTGAATGCTGACAGTAGGTTCAAGGAAGTGTGGAGATTAACACTGCTCCTATTGGATCAGTTTGCCAGGTTAATGCAAACGTAAGATTTAGGCTTTCTTTGCCTCAAGAATGACATCATTTAGACAGCCACAGTGTTGGCAGTACCTCCACAATGCACATTTGTACGTTTAAAAAGCGCAATACTGTGCTTCACACAAACGTTTAAAAGGTTTAAAGGACGACTAACCAGTAAATATTTTATATTCCAATCTTATAAGCAACCTTCCCATCCAACGTCACATGCCTTCAGGACAAGGCATGAAAATTCACATCACGGCACTTTTTGTCCCAACAAGGGGATCAACATTGCAGGAGTCCACTATTGGCAACTCTTTCCCAGAGACTCCTTCCCTATCCAGGGATCTACCCCGGACAGAGAACATCTGTGGGGGAGAACATCTGTGACGCTGTTCCCTCCTCAGAAAGCTCACAAAAACAGACAGCAAAGTGGAGCCAGCAATGATTTATTTATAGCCCTAAGCTGTACAGGCAAGCGTATGAAATACTAACCTACCTAACAATGGCGAATGCACAGTTATCAGGTATTCTGTGCCATAACAAACTGGTTATGACCATGAACCCATTGGGTAAAAAGAAGTCCTTCTGACCAACTGCACACTGTTGAGTCAAGACGGCTCCCAATGTCAACTCAATAAAGGTACTAAAGTGGTTTGGTGAGAAACATTATTAGGCCCTGTGGGGACAGAAAGGTCCCTTGCGTGGTGACGGACGTGCACCCATGCCTAGAGTACTCCAACTGTAATGATGTCTGAATCCCCAATGCTGATTTGTCTTGTCACAGGCAAACATGGATCATGAGAGAGGGCACCAGGACACAGGTCGGTCTCACTGATTGTGCTTTTGACCAAAGCGCTACCCCCATAGTGTTGAAAGGCTAGTGCCGTTACCAGGAGTTAAGCAGCAGGAGTGCAGTGGTGGCAGCATACCGTGTATTGATCAGTAGGAGTGAACAGGTCTTTTTTACCTGAGTCACTGGAGAGAGGCCTAAAGCTCACTCATTTAAAGGTTTGCTGCCGTTTTCTTTACTCACCCTTGGCCTACATCGGTTTGGTGTGTAGTGCTGCGCAGTGCATGTGTAGTATCCAAGTGCTGGGTGTAAGTAGGCTTGTGAATGGTACAATACATTGATAATGCAGTTCTTTGCAATGCAGGTATGTTATCTGCATGTGCTGGGTGATTATATGGGCCTACAAATTTTATATTACATGAAGGGCTGTGCAGTGTGTGTATGCTATATGCATGTGCTGGGTGTATGGGTATCTGTGAAAGATACAATACATGGAAGACTCTGGGCTCCATTTTCGGAGACCCAGGTCTGCATGGTGAAACACGAGGAGAGAAGGTAGAGGAATCCCCTCAGACAAATTTGTGTATTGTTTAATGCCTGTAAGAGGCGTGGAACACACTGGGGGAAGGGAGAGCCTAGCTCTCCAGTACACTTCAAAAGGTTCTCTTTGAATCAGAGAGAGGTGTCAAGGAAGCGGCCTGGGCACACCTCAGGAAGGAGACCGGGCTGATAAGAAAACCATAAAGAGTAGGGCTGAGGCCATGGGGTATCCTTTTGATACATACACATATCACTATGGTTGACATCCAAGTGTGAACCTTTAGTCACTCCCAAGGCCTGTGTTATGGGGCTATCAGACTTGGAGTCGCTCCTGCTGTGAGAGACTGCTTTCTGGAGGAAGAGAGAACAGAGGAGTGGGCACTTCAAAAGGCAACAGACCCCTAACAAACTTCAAAGACTCAGACTCTAGGTCACATTTGGTGTCTGGAAATGGACTATGAGAAAGAGAGAGTGACACCAAAAATTGTCAACTATCAAGCAGCCAGTCAGGCTGTGCGAAGGAAAGATGCTCTGTAAGACTTTTGCCTGTCACCAGAACTGGGGGCCAAGGCCTGCTCGTTTCCCAGCTGGGTGAGGGGACATCGCCCAGGGAATCCAGGTCTACCTGCACTTGAGCCTGGAGCACCTACGCCTGCCTGCCTGCTTGCCAAGACCAGTGTGCCCTGTGACAAAGAGGTAAGCACTGAAGGGATCGAAGTCCAGTGGGGAATCCAGGCAAGTGGATTCCTTTAGCAAGGTGTGAGGAGAAGGCTGCTGCACTGATAGGGACGTTACCCATGTGACCAGTCAGCAACCCCCATATATCACAAGAGGGCCACCGGGAAGTGAGCCATGATCACTGCTGCACCAAATGGGCCATCGCCTGTGTGCAGTGTGAAGTCGCCTACCCCACATGCCAGGTGGGCACCCGTGAAGAGTGCTGCTGTGCCAAGCGTGCCATAGCCCGTGTGAAGTGTTAATGGGGCAACCCCTTATGCCAGGGGGGCTGCCGTAAAGACTACCTCTGTGTCGATCGGGCCAGAGCCTGTGTTCAGAGGAGGGAGAGTGACCACGTATGCCAGAAGGGGCCAGCGGGACCGAGAAAGAAGTGTGGGCTGGTCGGGATCTTCATCGGAGGAGAGGGGCTGTCGTGGTGAGCCGAGCTGGCCTGAGACGTGACTGAAGGCCAGCACCAGGACCCTCCCACAACCGGTGGGTAGAACCAAAGAACTTACACAGTTTGGAGGAGCTGCAAGAAGCCCCGGGCCACTGAAGGACCGTGTATGGGGGATCTCTAGAACAGCCAAGCGCAACCCGGCTGGGCTGCATGAGAAAGACTTACCAGAGACCGCCACAGCAGCTCCAGCGCCCGTTTAGAGGGTACGCTCAGAGACAATGGGGGCTCGGATTCTGCTGGTGCAGGTAAGACTGATTTCAAGCCAGATGGCTGTGGGGGAACTTGCTTGCCAAATAGTGGTGCAGTACTAGAACACTTTTGACTTTAATAAGGAGTCAGAGTGGGATGACTGAGACTCGATCTACTATTGGGGCTTAACCTGAGAGGCACTTATAGTGAATGGGGACTAACCACTACCATTAGCTTGAGGAAAGCGGGACTCAGGGACCAACCTATGAATCACTAGCGCCATGACCTCAGAGAACTGCGTGTATTGTCCTATTTTACTTGGTGGTTGTATATAAATACTCCTTTTTCATCAACGCAAGTATTTGACTGTACAGTCATTTATTGCCACTGCTGCATATATTTTGAGTTGTGAGCCTGTGTTCGCCGCCCTGTGTCTGCCTACCCCCCATAGCCTCGCCATTCCCATCAAGAAAACTTTGACAGCTCGACCTGCTCTACCACTGTGAGTCAAGTGCTGAAGGTGTATTTGGCCCAATTGCTCAGGTTCCATAGTAGGTCGGGCCCTGGACCATCAGGAGTAAAAGGCCTCAGCCCCCACGGTTTGACCCAGTAACCCTTGCTTGGCCCATGGCTCTCTGAACAGGGTTCTGATTGGCCTTCATTATGAGTTGCTTGTTTTACCTGGTCCTTGCACAGGGAACAGAATTGCATGTTTTGTGGTAAATGCTGTACCCCTGCAATTTTCCATATGCACATTTTGGTAGGTGAAATCTGCCGAATTTTATTGGGGGGGATGCCCGGTTAATATTAAGCCTCATTTTAAATGGCAAAACTGTAACAGGTGTTGACTATGACACCTGTTAAATTCTGATCCCCATGGTGTTAATGTTTTGTAGCAAGAAACTTAGGTTTTACATCAAATATCACTGTTCTCCACTGCAAAACATCCTTATATGAACATGCTCCTGTACGCTTATCCAACAAACGCTTCACCTGCTGTTTTTGTTTAATGTATATCAAAAGGAACGGTAGGGGCTAGAGTTTCATATGGATCAGTTCAGTAGAGGTCTGTTAAAGTGTCCTGAATCCACCAGAAGCATATCAAAAAGGATGAAAAAGGAGAGTAAAACGAATACTTTAAAAAGATTATAGTAAAGGAAGAAAGTGAGGATAAAAGGGCCCTGCTCGTGGTCAGAAAGTGAGAAACAAATTATAAATGGCCTAAAAAAAATGGATTTCCTTCAAATGAAAAGTCTCATACTATTAACCAGACTTACTAGACCCCAGATTACAAATGAACATTTTAGAATTTGGGTGACGTTTTCCAATGTAACAATCTAAACAAATGTAAGGCAAATATTGATAGGGTGCAGTTTGCTGAAAGTACATGTGAATGTCAGAGTGGCTCCCCTCTCACAGATGTGAGGTTAGAACAACCTACTCCTTTTGAAACATTCTAAGGAGAAGCGATATATAATGAGAGATAGGAACTGCCTGAAGCAAAGCAGAGGACATTTATTGATATAACTAGGGTCCCCTTCATGTTATTGAGGCCTTTAAAGACCAAGGAGGATATATGTCAACTTTTATGTAGCTGACTGAAGTGTTTGTCTGAAGTCTATATTTATTGGAACCAAAGTCTATAGTGATCCTTCTTTTGGGTAAAAGAGAAACTGAGGACGTTCTTAATACTACGTTAAGGGATTAAATAGATGCTCACCAACAACCAGTGCCTACTTTGAGGTGTTAAAGGGGTTTACATGCGAAAGTTACATTTAATTGCGGTGATGTCAGAATCAGGCTACCTGCTGCTTGCTATTCCTGATCATCTGAAAAGCAGACTCGAATACGGAAACGCCCTCTATGCTAGAATCCCAGCCGACTCCAAACCACTCAGAATGCCGGCTCCAGATTCATCTTGGACATCCCACGAAATGTCCAAATCTCACTGCACCTCAATGCACTCCACTGGCTCCCAGTCCAGGAAAGATGCAAGTTCAAGCTGCTCATGTTCGCTTAGAAAGCCCTCCACAAAATCAGACCAGCATACCTCAATCAGGAAACAGTCTTGTGTTGCGTCTCAAACCATGCTGTGTCTTAACCATGCGGTTCGAACCACAAATGCATCTTTACAACGCATTCCTTTACCACGCAAGTCGTTACAACAACTTGCCTTAAGGAAAGCGTTGTTGAACTGATGCTGGACTTTAAGTCCAACATGTTCCCCACTGTTGCGCAGACTAAAGTTGGAATAGTAAATTATACTATTCCAAAGTCCACCGCTTTCCCTAAGGCAAGTCGTTGTAACGACTTGCATGGTAAAGGAATGAGTTGTAAAGGTGCATTCGTGGTTCAGACCACGTTGTTAAGGCAGGCGTGGTAAATGCATGTGTGGTTCCAACATACAACCACCTCAACCACCGCCTCAACTTTTACCAACCCACCTGACACCTTTGGTCGGTCCTCCCAGGTTACCTTATGCACCCCTCGCATCAAGAAGGCCAGATGCGGGAGACGTTCCTTCTCACACATCGCAGCCAAAACCTGGAACGACCTCCCGCTACACCTCAGAACTGCCCTTCCCTCATGGACTTCCGAAAGAAGCTCAAGACCTGGCCCTTCCAGAAAAAAACAGCCATGATTCCATCCGCCCACCTTTCTCGGGCCCTCGCACTATTCAGCGCCTGGATATCCTCACGGGTGATTAGCTGCGCTTTAAAAATCCACATAACATAACAAAACATAACACAATTTAGATGCTAAAGGTTCGCCTATAGTACCACCGCAAATCGGTTCTCAAAACTTTACCAGAAGAAGTGAGCTGAAGTTCAAGAGGGGAAATCAACGACAGAATCATCAGGAAGGATGAAAACAAGATAACAGTGAACATAAATCAGAAATGAGGATGAAAAGTAGTTAAAAACACATTCAATGAGAACCTTAACAACATAACACATGCACAAGAAGTGATCAAAATGAGAGACAAGCAGTACAGAAATGTGCTAAAAGTGAAAACCGAACCATAGAAAATATTTATAATACAAAACTGAAAACAGACAGCTTCAGTAGGACTGAATTACTCAGTGCTTTTTCTTCCCTTGTCACATGTGAGGTTGTGATAGGAGTGCAAATTGTGCTGTGAGTAGCATATAATAAATGACAAATTTTAAGTGTCCGACCCTTAAGCTGTGCCCAGCTGAGGACAGGCACTGGCCTGCAGCAAAGTCCTGTGTCAAACCACTTTCTGTCCAACTCTGCTACTAATGTTATTTTGCTGTTTCCAAAGCAGGATTTGGTTGCAGACCCCTGCCCCAACTACCATTCCACCAACCCACCACTGTGCATGCAGGAAAGTTAAGTTAACACCACCTCAGGAATCTTATCTTTAGCACAGAATCTTGAAAAGTCACCAAATTTATTAGTAAATCACAGCCTGGTTTTTTACCTCTCCCATACCTATACCCCTTTCTCAGATCTGCACTAAGCTGCCAGCACTGGTCTTAGTTTGCTAAATGCCTGTTATATTTCATGAAGACTCATCAAACAGCCCCAACTGAAGTTACATGTTTTTCCTCCTTTCACCATGTCTCCCTTGATAGATCTGCATGAAACTTGACATACCAAGAAGAGGAAGAGAAACATGCTAAAAGCTGCCGAATTTCATGCAAAGTCGACAAATGAAACCCAACATTTTCTATCATTTTTATTTTTAGTATTGGAGAAACCAAACCATACAAGGAAAACATTGGAATCAATCTTGGTACCATAGTAATATTAATGTTCTACTTGTTCCTACTTTTAAATACTGTGCACCCTAACATGTGAGCTACGAGGTCTGCATAGGGGTGAATTACTAATATTTAAAAGGGGTGTTTTTATCTATTAGAAACATTTATTTTAAGAGGTCATGCTGCAGGTTTTACACTGCAGCAGTCAGATGACTATAGTAGACCTGAAGTCATGTTTTCCTTTGTCACACTAGTGGATGGCACAGTTCACAGGTGACATTTAACTTTTCATGCCATTGGTGTATTTCCACACCATATACTAAAATCTCCTAGAAACTTTAAAAAGTGAAATACGCCAATCAGGGATCAGCTAATTTCTGCATGTTTTAGGAGTCATAGTGCATACACTGGTCACTGGACATCAGTGCTCTTGTATGCAGAGACTAAATACCAGAAATAAAATTCAGCAAAAAAATGTGAGTGACCACACAAAAAAGGGGCATTTTCTCAAAATTAGGGAAATAGCCACCAACAATTGAACAAGCTTTTTTTAGTTGAAGTCTAAGAACAGCAATAAAAAGAAAAGTAAGAGATGAAAGACAAGAAAAATCAAAACTCACTACAAGAAATTCCAGGAAGGAACATTTTGAAGCATACACTTGAACTTAGAAAGAGGTGCGATCATGCCTCATTATCAATTCAGTTGCAACACAGCAGAATCTAAATGTTCAAAACATTTCCAATCAGTTTGTCCCACTTCTACACATAGAAAGTGAACAATTCAATAATGAGTAATTATGATATTCAAAGACCAAAAACAATGATACACATATTAGAACAATGATCCAGAAATAAGTCTTAGAAGACAATTCTCCAGACAAAAAAAATGAAAGGAATATGCCATAGTGTCTCAGGATCTACTAAGAATTGTAAAATGCTTATCAGCGACATGCCAACGATAGTGAATAAAAAAAATTGCAAAATGTTTTAGATACTGTACAATAAACATGATTTTAATCAAAAGGCTTTTAATAAAGACATGCTTTTTGAAATATAAAAATACTGTAAAGGTCATTATCAAACAGTTTAACACATTTCATTTTAAAGGCATTTAGTTTTTAACTCTTAAGTTGAAAAACATTCAGGCCTCATTCTGAGGGGTGCAAGAATGCTGGTGAGGTGTATCTGCAGCCAATAACTGATACTGAGAATATCAGCAATTGGCGGATGCTGGAATACCACCGTAACATGTCTTGCAGCCGGATCGCCATCTTACAAATGGGGAATAGGATTCAGTATTATCGCATCCAATTCCTGTGATAGCTTCAATTATTTGGCCCTTTCCCATCCATACCCTTTACCAGCTTCTGGGGGGGCGAGGGACTAATCAGAAGTGTGTAATTTCCACATCTCCTGCAATTCAGCTGGGGATGGGAATTACACCAAAGTTTAAACTGTGGCCTTAGCTTGAAAACAAATTGAGTCTGAAAAAATCTGGATGAAATTGAAACATTGAACATTACCATGGCTTACTATTACCACAACTTGGCACTAGAGTGCAATCTGGCTAGAGACAGAGTTAGAATAGTAAATAAAAAATATGCTCAGCTAACGTAAAAGCAGGACAATTAGGTTGATGTTATGACCAAGTTTAGGATGCATTTAGAAAGCAGTGTTTAAACCTTTATCTTATAAACGTTTCGTAAATTACATACACTTTATAATTTTGATCAAAATGTTCTAAAGTATTTATAACTAAGGGGCCGATTTAAAGTTTTATGGGTGGAGTACAGTCCATCAGGTTGTAAGAGGACATTACCTGGTGCCACTGCCAGTACTGGCAGACTGCCGCCCACCAAATCTAGAGATGACTGCCAGCCCAACGCTTATCTCTTTACATTGAAGAGAATGGCCATCATTGCAGTTCCTTTCCATGTACTAAATGTTTGGTGGACAGCAGTCGTTGGTTTTGACGGCCGTCCACTAAACATTTAACTTTGTTTTTCTTTTCAAAAACAAATTCCCAAACCGGGAGTTTGGTTTTATAAACAAAAAACTAATGAGACCCATATCCTGGGAGTTTTCTCCCAGAGTGTGGGAGGTCATTACAATTTGTTTCCTGTCGCTCACTGCATGGTTATTCTTGGCAGACCAGGACAGGAAAAAAATACATTGCACCGTCCACCCTAAATAAAGCTGGCAGTGAAATGTCCTTCCTCGAATGGCCCCTACTCCCTTCGGCCTTTCGAGGAATTATTCCTTCGACTGAGCCAATGGAGGCTCTGTAGGCAGATTACTTAGGGTCAACTATCTGTAAATGAAATGGGCAGACTGAAGGTTTGGCAGAAAGAGTACTACGTTATGTACCCCGTTCACCAAACTCTAAATGAGGCCATAAATGTTTCCAACTATTCACCTAATTCCTCTGAAGTTTGCACACTTCTTCAAATCGACATCATGTTCTCAAAACCAAGATACAATTATGCAAGTGTGGGGATGAGGAAAATAAACAGCTAGAAGTACAAGAAGAAAAGAGGGAATTAAACAAAATATTTAGTAGGACCTTACACTGTATTCACTCGACTTTAATGTAACATGCTCCGGAACAGGATGGCTCTAGACCAAAATATATTACTATCAAATGTACAGGCGTGGACATATTTTTAAAACAGAAAAATGTATTTGAGTATTCAGGTAAAAACACAACTGCCAGAAGTTTAATTAGTGCACAAAAAATATCTAAAGGCTACTACATTAATATTAATAGTCGGCATCTATCATCAATTCCACATTAAACTGCAGGCTATTGTGTAAGGGTTCAAGCATGTGCAAGTTATGTTGTTCCTTTGAAGGTACATAAGCTTTCTATCTTTAAAGCACAATAAAAATACACTCACTGATTGTGGTGGATTCTTCTTTTTAATGGATCTACCAGTCGAAGAGTATCTCTGATAACTGCAATTTTGACTTCTTCATCTACAAGGCTTGGGACAGACTCAAACACCCCTGGGGCGAGCTTCAAGGTATAAAAAAACAAGGTATTACAATATTATAATACATCTAAGGCAACATTTATCATAATGCTGTAAAATCCTATTGACGGTCACAGTTGAACGACTAATAAAATGTAAAGAAAATATAGTGTACAATATATTAAAAACTTTTGTCTTCTTTTATTTGTTATCGTCACCCAAATAGACATATAGTGCCTTTATTTGAAAGAGATTGAAAGATTCAATGTAATAATTTTAAGAATTTGTTTACAATTAAACAGAGGTACACAAACACTATGAGAACATGAACAAGCAGGCATCAGTATTTGTTGAAACCAAGTCCTGATATCTCAAAGCTCATTGTAATCGGTTAACATTTATACAAAACAAGCATGGACAAAGCCCATAGGTCTGGTGTTGGATGCCAGCCTTTTGGCTTTGTCAATGGTTGTTTTATTTTGATATCTTTTTTGTAAAACGTTTCTGTTGGGGTAGATGCTAGGGCTTCTTTAATGCAAAAAAAAAAATGACAAAGTAAAAATATATTTTAGGTCTCAAAAAGTACACATTAAAATAGCAGTGCCTGCCACTGAAAAGATCTACTTTGTGTGCAGATGTGCTCTTGTAAAACAACAGGGTGCTGTCACTCACAGTGAAGTTAACTGACAGCTGAAGAGGGCTGACCTACCGCACTGCATGCTGGAGTGGGTGTAAGAAAAATGTGAAAGACACAACAGTAGACCAATAGATGAAGAGGCCTGACTAAAAGTCCCTATAATTAAGAACAAAATAAATAAATTAAGTCAAATTCAAGGGTCTTGTCTAATACTGGACCAAAAAACACCATTATAAATTATGGATCTTAAACTGAAGTGGCTGGAAGGAGACATGTGAGGCATTGTGAAATCATATCTAATTTGTGATTTCTATCTCAAATATTTAAGGAACCAACACTATGGTTTTTACAAGAGGCAAACATGCATTCTCTGTCTTGTAATCTCTACTTTGGCGTGCCTACTAAAAATAGAAACCCCTCTACCTCTGAAAGTTTGACCACAAAATACAAAATCTGTCACCTGACGCAACCAAACTATTTCAACAAATGTGTCCATAGATAATATAAAGTGAATGGAAAAATAAGGGCACCAAAGAATAAGGAGTAGAAAACAAATATTAGTTTGAAAACTAACACAAAGTTCAGTTACTGTGTTAAAGGGATTTGATGCATAGTGATATGATGCAACCTCTAACCACATAGCCTTAACACCTATGTTCTTAATCTTCAACATGTAATCCATAACTTCTACACTCCAAAACTTTAAACCGCAGCCTCTATACCCCAAACTGAATACCTTACTTAACCACTACACGATACACCCTTTACCCTTAACTCCCTTAACCTCTTTCACACTGTCCTTACTTCAATATATTATACGACAAATACTTTGTCAAATGTTACTTTTTCGAAGTACTAAAAACTGAGAAGAGTTGTGTATAAAAGGGTTTCCCTTGAAGTTTTGAACTAAGGCATACACGTATAAACGTGTAGTACAGGACATTAAAAAAGATTGAACAAGATAAGCTGGGTGTGTGGGTTTTTGGAATTCAGCATGTGAAATATAATGTGATGATAGGTACTTAGAGGAAAGAGTTTATGGTAAAATCACAGCCGGATTGGGAACCTAAAGCAGCCGTGGCAATTTAGCAGACCAGCCCCGGGGGAGATGGGGGTTGGTGGGAGGTGTACGGGAGTTGCGCAGGTCTGCACTTCTGCTTTTGTTACTGGGGGCCGATATTGCAGTGTCGCTGCAAAACCAGCCCCCAGTAACAAAACCACCCTGCTGCTGAAAAACCAGCCCCCACCTTTCCAGCCTCCTGGGAATATGCCAGATGCCCGCTACGGCCAGTACGACCCAGGGTAAAAAGATGGATAAATAATTATCCTAGTCTTTGCACTGAAGGAGAGGTGTTAATTGGATGTTTAAGAAAAGAGGGGGGGGCGTCGCCGAGAATCAAGGCGGCTGCGTGAGCAAGTCGCTCCGTAGAGACCTAACATTTATTCTAAGTAAACAGCCTGCAGCCGGCACCCGGTCGACATAGGGACGAGTCGCCAAGGTCCGGCGACGAAGTGGAGCAGGCGGAGGTGCGACGATGCGGTGGAGGACGATCCGCTGCTTGGCGACGGGATCGGCCTGACAGCCGCGGGCTAAAGTACTCGAGTGCCCGGAGGGGAGTGGCCAGAGGTGCAGCGCTCTTCACGGTGGAGCGGACTTGAGCTGGGCC
The DNA here is from genome assembly GCA_963921515.1 of Calotriton arnoldi. Taxonomy (NCBI): domain Eukaryota; kingdom Metazoa; phylum Chordata; class Amphibia; order Caudata; family Salamandridae; genus Calotriton; species Calotriton arnoldi. Next base: position 827,273 of record CAWUFW010004705.1, read on the forward strand.
CTGAGGAGACATCGGCGGCGCCCTGGAGGTGCGACTCTGCTGCACTGAGTGAGTGGGGGCACCCCCTGGGGAGGTGAGCTGTAGAACCGGTCCCGGTACCAGTGGCGCAGCAACAATACGACTGGAGTGAGAGTGGCTGGCGGCCTGGGAGGAGGGCTTGAAAGGGTGGGTGGCGTGTGGGGCGATACACCCGGAACTTGTCCCTGATTGTGGCACTCGGCGTGGCATATACGCCCGAGTGCCGAATTAAGTACCGAGGATGCCCCGGCCGCCGGTAGCGATGGGGAGAGGCGATCTGGCCTGAGAGGGGCTCCGAGAGAGGAGGGCCTGTGCGGTGCTGAGGCCGAGGGATACAGGACCCCAAATGGATGACTCGGCCCCATGAGTGGAGCGTCTGGGCCCTAAGGAGCGAGCAGAAGACTGTATGGCAGATGACAGGCGCCACAGGGAGCAGGGGCGGCGTGGGGCCCCTCATCTTGTCCCCCCCGGGAGTTGTGCACATTCAGTGGGAGCTGCCGAGGCACTGCGGAGACCAGCCTTTCAAGATTATTACAGTCCGGGGGCGCTAGAAGGCCGGCGAACAAGATGGCCGCACCCTAGGGAGGCTCGGTTAGCCCGGGAGCACAATCCTTCAAAATCCTCCATCACTGGGCAGAAAAAACTTCCTATAACCCTAGGATACGCCACCAGTGCGCCACTGGAAGCTGTTGGAGCCGAAAATGAGCCCGATGACCGCTTGCAGGACAAGGATTGCCACGGGACCTTAATTGCGGCCTGCTCCGCAATACAAGATGGCGGAGACGCAGGCTGAAAAACTGATTCAGGGAGGGCCGCTGATACTGGTGAGGAGAGCGCGGCTCTTGCGGACCCCCCGGCTGCTGGGACGTCCAGATATCAGAGGCGAACCGCCGGAAATTATGTGCAGCGGCGCCTGGCCCTGAATACTGCGACTGCAATGTTCAGCGGCTGAAGCGCGGAGCTTCTGTGAGCCGGCCGGGGCCTGCTGATGAGACGTGAGGCCTTGCTACCTTGCTACCCAACCTGGGAAACCGGCGGAGCTTGCCGCGAACCTGCCTGCAGCTGGCGAGATGAAAAACGCTGTAAACTGCGGCGGAGCTGAAAGAATATTTGCCTGAGCTGTGCACGCCATTGATAAAGGAGCCGGACACTTACCCCTTGCGGCATCCTGTCCGAGATGGTAGCTGTCTCTCTGGGGTGAAGAGCTGCAGACTGAGCGCGGAGGCTGCGGAGCAAGGCCCGGTATGTTGTGATTGCTGAGCTGCAGCGAGGGCCTCTGGGGGTCTGCCTGAGCCTGCCGTGGGGGCGTGAAGAGTGTTGCCTGGAGGGCTGTCGTCTGCCCCGACCCGAGCGAGCACTCCTACCTATCCCGGAGGCACTGCTGTGGGGTCCCAGCTCGGGGGCGCCTAGCGGGTGACGCGGATGGATCCATTCAGCTCCAGATGCTGAAGGTGAGCGGGCTGGGGAGCGGAGAGACCGTGAGGACAGGCGAGCACCGAAAGCTCCGCTTGTAAGGACTCGGGCACCCTGCTGAGGTAGCGCTGGCAGTGGGAGCCTACATCTGGGGGCGGCAGAGACTGGCCATATCAATATCACGCTAAGAAATAGAGGGGCAGTGCAATTTAGCCTTACCTTCCGAGCCCCCCCTCCTCCTACGGCGCAGCCCGATACAGAGAACAACCCTTGCTGAACATCTGGAGGGGCCTATCTGCGCCACGCAGCGAAACACATCATGGGCCGAACAGAGGGCAAACAATCTAAACTGCCCTTCTCTGCACGAAAGAATGCTCCTAGCGAGTCTGAAGATACAGCCTCACATAGTGAAGAGGGTACCTCTGCCTCTAATCCCACACAGGACTCAGATATAAAGGCATTACTACTAAATATGCGCCAAAGCCTCACATCCATTGAATCCAAAATGGACGCTATGAATATGCGCATGGACTTCATCACGTAGAGGTTGGAAAGACACGACGGGCGCATAACTGAGACGGAGCAGCGCATTTCAGCATTGGAAGACCATTCCTCTGCCAGCAGTGAAAAGATACTCGGTATGGAGAAAATGCTTAAAGTTATCGCTGCCGAAAATGAGGACTTAGAGGCGCGCTCACGCAGAAATAATTTGCGCATAGTAGGGGTCCCAGAATCCACTGCCACGGGACGCATGGAGGACTATATTGAAAAAATGTTGCTGGAGCTCTTTGGTGCGGAAGCATTCTCCAGGGTCCTGGTGGTCGAGAGGGCCCATCGATCTCTGGCACCGCGACCATCGCCGGGCGCACCACCTCGCCCTATCCTGGCACGGTTACTTAACTACAAAGATCGGGACACGGCACTTCGGCTAGCCAGAGAGAAGCAAGACTTATCCTATGATGGTAATAGACTCTCGATCTTCCCGGACTTTACTATTGCGGTGCAGGAAGCACGGAAGAAATTTCTGCCTGCAAAAAAGAAGCTGCAGCTAGCTAATGTACAATACTCCATGCTCTATCCTGCTAGAATACGAGTTCTTCACCGAGGGAAAACACATATCTTCAATAATCCGCAGCAAGTCCAGGACTTCCTAAAAACCGCCCTGCGACGCTCGCCCACACCTAGAGATGGGGACCCAAGCTCCAGACGAACTTCACCGGCTCCCGAAGAAGAATAATGGTAACACGTCTATATCCAGAACTTATGTCTGAAACTGGTAAGACTGTGCATTCTGATAAGTCGCATGACAATGGAAATCATGGATGGACTCTCATGGCTCCAATCCTGAACTAAAAATGTTGGTTTCACCAAGGCGTCATCAACTTTGCTAAGACTGCCATATAATAATGCTCTCCTAGGCTCCTTCGCAGTTGCAAGGTGCGCTGACGGTCCTTCTAGCGCACTTCCCCAGCGGAAATTCCCCCTGATAAATGTTGGGCATTGCTAATATGTTACTAATTGTTGATGTTTTTCCATTGTTACCGGCCTTAAATAGGTCAGATATCACTTGGGCTGGGTGGGCTTTCATTCTCCTGTGGGTTTGGGCCGCAGGAGTGGGAGGGGGTGGGACAGGTTTGTTATTATGGTTCGTGAAGGCATTGCATTGCACAATCTGGAACATACGCGGGCACGAATGCTCAATTTATTTTGTTTTTTTTTACCATGCAACATCATAATGTTGGCACCAAGCACACATTCGCCCCATATGAGGCTCTAAAGACGCTATGGCTACCATAGGCCCAGCTAAAAACCCTATTATCTCCTGCCTGACATGGAATGTGCGTGGACTCCGGGACCCTCGCAAGCGTAGGCAGGTCCTAGGATACCTGGACCGACATCAAGTCCAGGTGGCCATGCTGCAGGAAACGCATCTAGACCCTCAAGCGCCAATTAGTTTTGGGAAAAAATGGGCTGTGCATAGCTGCTTCTCCTCCTATTTCACATATGCCAGGGGCACAGCCATCCTTATTAAGTCTGGCCTGGGATACCATCCATTAGGAGAGTTGCGAGACACTCCGGGCAGATTCAGCATCATGTGGGGCAGGATAGCTGGACACACAATTACACTAGTAGGTTGTTATGCGCCCAACGTCGATGATGCAGGGTATTTTGACAAGCTATGGGGCCACATCCTAGAAATAGGATCCACCTTTATTATATGGGGAGGAGACTTCAATCTGGCACTAGACCCCCTGATGGATCGTTCCCCCACTCATTCACATTCGCACCCTCAGGCGTCTAAACACCTTTCAAGTATTATAACTGACCATCAGCTGTTTGACGCATGGAAGGTTCTCCACCCAGCGCAGAGGGAAGGCACTTTCTTCTCAAGTGGGCACTCCAGCTGGTCGAGGCTGGATTACTGGCTACTCTCGGCAGGACTAAATACTTGGCTCAGAGAGGTGTTGCATTTGGCGTGCACCCTCTCTGATCACTCCCCAGTACTTATGAAAATCTCGCCGCCGGGTAATGAATCCCCCTATCGGTCGTGGAGACTCCAGTCCACAGCTTTGCTAGATACTGTCTTCTGTGAAGAAATCCGCCAGGAAATCATCGAATTCTTTCCACGCAATATAGCTAGTGTGTCCACGCTGGCTTGCATGTGGGAAAGCTTTAAGGTAACAGTGAGGGGGTTATGCATGGCCAAGAGCGGGGGGATCCTTAGGTCTATAAGGGGGACCCTACACAGACTAGAGACAGACATCAAAAAGACAGAGGAAACACTTGCCTCCTCCCCCACCCACCACCTTAAGGCAAAACTCAAGGAGCTACTCACTGAATATTCTACTGAAGCAGAATGCAAATCTAAGTTCCGGTCGAAATATCACATCGCCAGGGTATACGGGGAGGGAGAACGTCCTGGCAGGGCCTTGGCCGAGGTAACTAGAGTCCCCAGATTCACTAATCAGGTCCTGGAGTTAATGGATGAAGACGGTAACATACATACTGACTCGCAGGAGATCCTCAATGTGTTCTCCAACTATTATGCGTCATTATACCACAAGTGTGCGAGACACACCAGACATAGCATCCTATTTTGAGGATACCGCCCTTGGGTGAATCAGTGACTCCCGTAGGGAATTCCTGGCTGCTGAGTTTGCGGAGGATGAAATCCGTGCCGCAATAATGGGCCTGCGCTCGGGTAAAGCCCCGGGACCCGACGGTCTACCTGCAGACTGTTATAAATGTCATATCGAGCAGCTGGCTCCCTTGCTCAAGCAAGTGTTTGAGGAAGCTAAAGAGACTGGTACCCTTCCCCTGTCTATGCGGCAAGCTATGATTATATCCCTGCATAAACCGGGCAAGGAGGCCTCCAGATGTGAAGCATATAGACCCTTGTCACTGATCAACTCGGACACCAAGATTCTGGCTAATGTCATAGCCAACAGGCTGTCCCTGCTGATGGACGGACGGGCTGGTCCTCCCGGATCAGGCTGGCTTTGTGCCCGGCAGAGCCACCTCTCACAATCTGATAACCACATTTGCGCTACTACATGACATTGATCCGGAGGTCTCTGAGGCTGGGAATTTTCTAGACGCCACAAAAGCGTTTGATTCCCTTGAATGGGATTACATGTTTACCATACTGGGCAGAATGGGCCTCCCCCAACCGTTCCTAGCGTGGATAAAATTGTTATACTCTCAGCCCGAGGCAATAGTCCAGGTTAACGGACTATATTCCACTCCAATTTCTATTACGAGAGGCACGCGGCAGGGATGCCCATTATCCCTGCTGATATTTGCTCTGGCTGTTGAGCCCCTGGCCGCTAAAATTAGACAACATCACAGAGACTATGCAATCCAATATCCCTCCCGTCAGATATTGCTATCGATATCATTGTATGCTGATGATATTACCCTTTACCTACGAGACCCATGCACTAGCCTCAATCCGATCCCCTGGGAGATCATAAGGTTTGGCGACCTATCTGGAATAAGACTTAATTGGAGTAAATCTCAGATATTTCCACTCACGCCCAATACTGCTCAATTCACCCCGGAATTTCCACTAAGTTGGTGGGAACACGAAATAAAATATCTAGGCGTGATCATCACTAGGGACAGAGAGGCAACCCTTCGGGCCAATTATGGCACTGCGGTAGAAACTATTCGTAACTGGATGGACCGCTGGGACACATTGCCACTCTCTCTGGTCGGCAGAGTGGCGCTGATGAAGATTAACATTCTGCCCAAGCTCCTATACTTATTCATTGATATACCATACAACCCAGGGCGCCACTTCTTTAATACTGTTCGATCCTTACTTATCAGACTGGCCTGGGGAGGGAGGCAGCCTCGGGTGGGCTGGAAGGTTATGACACAGCCATTCTCCAGGGGGGGATTCGAAGCCCCGGATATGGAATTGTATTACCTCTGTGCACAAACCCATTATGCAATATATTGGCTTCATCCCCCCCCTTATATGCCACACCTGGCCATTGAGCAGGGATACATGACGCCCACATCCCTAAACTCCCTTTTGGGGACTCTGGTTCCTGGCGAGGGAGTGTCCCACCACACGGTAAGCTGCAATAATCATGCATGGAAGCGCTAAAATGATGGACAAACCAGTGCTATATTCCCCGCTAATGCCACTGCCGTTTCTGCCATTTGTCCCTGTCACTCAAGAGGTTGTATGCCGGGAGATGCTCCGTAAAAGGAACCTCAATGTGTGGGGGGACCTGTACCAGGAGGGACAGTTCAAAGACCAGCGGCAGTTACTGTCTGGAGATAAAGTCACCCCCCTGGAGGTGTTTGTGTACATAAGACTCAAACATGAGATTATTGCTAATGTCCCGGAATTCCCGGCGGAACCTCCAACACTGGAGGTCCTGCACACAATGTTGAAAATGCCAGGACCGGCACACACTGGTCCCACATATACCGAACCGCGCTGACAGTAAGGCCACATAGGATGCTCGGGGTCAGGGAAGACTGGGGTAATGATTTGGGGGAGCCACTTACGAACGAGCAGTGGGCTTACTGCTGCTCACAGACAGAGGCCATTGCGGCAAGTAGCCGACTGTGTATCATTCATTTCAAGTTCCTGAACAGAACCTATTATACCCCTGCACAACTACATAAATATAAGCTATGAGAAGATGACCGCTGCCTGCGCTGCCGGCGTGCGGGAGCAGATTTTCTGCACCTTGCGTGGCAGTGCATTGAGGTTCGGGAGTATTGGAAAGAGGTACTAGACGCGCTGTCCAGAATGATCGGCGCTACTGTCCCGCCAACTCCCCTGATAGCGCTTCTGGGATAAGCAGCTGACATACAGAAACCATGTAGGAAATTTGCGGCGCTGGGTCTATTACTAGCAAAGCGCAGATTGGCTTGTAGATGGGGCAGAGGGCGTGCTCCTGAATTCAAAGAATGGCTCACAGATTTCATATATTGTAAATACCAACTCACGACTTATGCAGAACTCTTACCTGCCCTGTTTTGCCCCAGAGACATTTGGGAGCCTTTGATAGAGTACTTGAGGGAACACTCAGACTGGGACGATCTGCGAAGAGATAATCGCTGGGATGGGGGCAATGCGAGGGGGATGTGAATGGGCCCTAACAACAGGTGGAGACCCATGTATTAGAAAGGGGAAGACTGTCAGATGTGACTCAATGAGCCTGCAAAATGGAAGTCCTGTGCCTAACTCACTCCCTATGTATCAAAATGTGCCAAAGTATTAAATATGGACATTGCAAGACTGCGAGACAACTGTATCCATGTCTCCTACTACGCGTATTGTACATTCATATGTCATTATGTGCTATGTATTGCCTTCTTTTTTCGTTCGAAAACGTAATAAAAACATTAAATTTAAAAAAAAAAAAATATTACAGTCCGGTTCCGCAGGGGGATGAAGTGGCCTCGACGGGCGCCTGGACTCCCCTTTGGGGTGAGATATCGATGGGGCGGATGTGGGGGGGGGGGATGATGGCCCGCCCCCTTGGGGGCCCTCTTCACTCTAAGGTGGAAATCACCTGGTAACTCTATGCATGGTGTCTTGAAGAGGTGCCAGCCAGGAGACAGGTACACACTGGGCTTGGCCGGAGGTCGTCTCGCAAGAACACTCAGGTCCACTGCGGCGAATCATTGGGGTGAGAAAGGAAGTGGACTGAAGAGATGTGCTAGGGGGCAGCGAGGTTCCCCCTGGGCAGGGACGCCTGGAGAGCCGGCGATAAATCATCTTCATTTGTGAGGGGGACGGTGGTCTCCCCTGAGAGGGGGCTTGCGGATTCATTGGGCCCTAGAGAGGGAATCTTCAAGAGTCTTTACTTGCTCCCACCATGGGCAAGGCACAGCAAAAGAAAGGGGGTGCTCCCGTGGAAGAAGGTGAAATGCAATCCCCACTTCATACTGAGGACCTGGGGCTGGCCGACCAGGCCCTCCATAAACATCTTGATAAAATATTAGCAGCTATTGCGGACACAAAAACAGCATTACAGCAGGACATAGGGGCGGTCTCTTTTGGTCTTGGATTATTACAAGCAGAACACCGCAAAACTGGTGGACAGGATGAAAATATTTGAGCACACAGTTGAAACGATGCAGCCAAAGTGTAAGTCCACATCCAGCCGGCCTGAGGACCTGGTAACAAGAGTATCTGCCCTGGAAAGACAGGCGGAGGACGCTGAGGGGCGAAAAAGACGGAATAACATACGGGTGGTAGGCCTGCCCGAAAATACGGAGGGCACGGATATGGTGGCCTTCCTGGAGGACTGGTTGAAGACCGCTGTGGCCCCGGGACTACTCACGCCCTTCTTTGCACTAGAGAGAGCGCACAGGGTCCCATCGCGCCCACCGGCCCCGGGGAGGCCTCCCCGGCCAGTTGTGGCGAGTCTTCTTCATTATAAAGATCGCGACATCCTAATACAGCAGTCCCGCTCCAATGGACCTTATCCTATAGACAACAGCAAGGTGTCCATCTTCCCGGACTTTACAGCTAAAGTGCAGGCCCAACGGGCTTCTTTCCTGGAGGCTAAGAAGGCATTGAGGGGGGAAGGACTTAGATACTCTTTAATGTTCCCAGCGAAGTTGCGAATCACCCTGGGTGGTACCACCCACTTCTGCGACTCTCCAGAGGATGTGTGGACCTGGTTGGAGAACTATAAGAAGGGCGGCCCTGTGGCTCAAGACAGGCCCCGCGGTTTCCGGGCCACCTAAGCCACAACGGAAGCGGCTACGGCGCTCGTCCAGGAGAACCACAGTACGGAAGCCCACGGCATCACAAACGACACAGGAAAGAAAATCGGCCCTGCAAGCTGTTGCTGAAGTCCTGACACAACAACCGGAGAAGAGTAACTCTGACAAAACTTCGGAACACAGTGCGGGGGACTCTGAATCAGGGGCCTCAGCCAGGAGCGAAATTAACATGCCGGAAGTGACTCCACAGACGGCCGATGACATTATTTAATGATGGCCAACAGGCCCGGAGTGGGAAAACGAGAACACGGGACAGATGTGGCTTATGGGTTATGGCTGCAGGAGGGAATCTGATCCCTGTCAGAAGATATTGAGGCCTGAGCAGATTTGGCGCGCAGTGACTGGTACTCTACGCACCCCCACCAAGATAGTCCTGATTGGATGGGACAGTGGGACAATCTTGTACTAATTGTTTTCTCTTTTTTTACAGGTTTGGGCGGCCGACCGTTGTTGAGCTGCCCGGGGGAAAGGGAGTAACTTGTTGGGGAAAAGTGGTGGTCTCGGTCAGATTGTTTCGATTGTGTGACAGGAACTCTGCAGGCAATGGGGGGGATTGGGAGGGCGGGGGGGGAGGGAGGCACAATCCACAAAGACCACCATCATGTCACTAGTGCACCATGATATTAAGATGCTCTCCTGGAACGTGAGGGGCTTGGGGTCAATGTCCAAAAGGCATAAAACACTTAGTTACCTCACACGCCGGGGCATACAGGTAGCGATGTTACAGGAAACACACCTCACACTGGAAGAGAGCGCCCGACTTCGACGTCGATGGCGGGGGCACTTGTATGCCACTACATATTCCGCATTCTCGAGGGGTGCCCTAATATGGATCAGAGCAGGCACCCCCATTGAAGTGAGTAAGGTACTCACGGATCCAGAGGGCAGATACGTCCTGATACAGGGGACGATCTTAGGCAGCAAATTCACACTTAGGAGTATATATGTACCTAATCATGATCAGGTCCAGTTCCTGCATAGTTTGTCAAGGCACCTCTCTGTATTCGACACTTCCCACATGTTGCTAGGGGAGATTTTAATTGTGTGGCGGATATTGCGATGGACAGGTCAACCCCTCGCTGAATGATACACCAGTAGCCAAGGTATCCAGGGGATTTCGGGACTGGCTGGTGGGTTGGGATATGGGGGATATCTGGAGACTACAGCATGGACATGTAGGGGGCTATTCATACTATTCACATTTGTACAAGTTACATACCAGGCTGAACATGTACGCCTGCTCCAACAGTCTGCGACAATCCGTTACCCACACAGAATATTTGGGGCGCACCGTCTCCGATCACAACCCCCTGTTGCTGTGTTTTCGCCCTCTATCAGAGCCCATGCTGACTCCCACATGGCGATTGGATCCTGTCCTTTTAGAGGACAGCCCGTTTCGTGAGTTGTTCCAAACAACCATTACACAATACTTTCAATTCAATCAGGGCATGGCCACCTCCAAAGCAATGAAATGGGAAGCCTTTAAGGTGGTAATACGAGGACAGTGTATGGGCCAGAAAATAGGGATACGAAAGGACATTTTGGGGGAAATTGCTAGTTTGGAGACTCAACTACGGGAGGGGGAAGCCCGTTTAGTCACGGATGAGGATGCCCGCGATGAGTTGAGGGATCTTAGAAAAAATCATGATGAAACTCTAGAGAGATTGCGAGGGTTTGATGCACGGGAGCACCATGGACGGGTGCGGTGGCTCAGTGGACTAAAGCAGCCACTGCAGGGGCCTGTGTTCGACCTCATGGTCACAGGTTCAAATCCCGGCGGGTCCACTCAGCCTTTCATCCATCTGAGGTCGATAAAATGAGTACCATTGAGTTGGGTAACAATAAACATCTGTTATTCAGCGCCAGGACACCTACGGGTAATCGTGCGCTTTACAAATACACCTGTTATGTTATGTTATGTTATGTCATATGGAGAGAAGTAGAGCGGGCAGATTGCTCGCCTGGCTGATCCGACCCGAACACGGGAGAATCCCTATCTCCCACCTACAACTGACAGAGGGGGGACCACACACCATCCCAGAGAAATAAATGATGTATTTCGATCCTACTATTCCCAATTGTATTGCGAATCTCGGCCGCAACAGAGAGAGACCATAACAATACTTGGCACCCCTTCACCTGCCGGTAATATCACCCGATCACCGTGAGACCCTAGGGGGGCAGGTTACTGAAATGGAGATTAGGGCTGCACTAAAGAGCATGGCCCGAGGGAAAACCCCTGGCTCCGATGGGTTGCCGGTGGAGTTTTACTCTACGTATGCCCAGACCCTGGCGCCAAAATTAGAAGAACTGTACAAGGGGGAACTGCCTTCCTCGACCAGGGACGCGCTAATTGTGCCCCTCCCCAAAACCAAAAAACTACACCCCCAAGTGTCGGATTTCCGTCCACTCTCTATGCTCAATGCAGGTTTCAAAATACTGAGTAAGATCTCACGTCTACTGCCACATATGACCACTCTAATTCACACGGACCAGAACGGTTTGTGCAGACTAGATCCACCTCTGGGAACCTACGGAGACTGTTTTCAGTGCTACATCACCCAGACAGGCACCAGTACCTGGAGGCATTGATAGTATCAATAGACTTAGAGAAGGCATTTGATTCAGTGAGATGGGACTTTCTCGAAGGCACTATGGACAGGATGGGACTGGGGGAAATTGGATTAGATGGGTGAAGAATCTATACACACTTCCGTCTGCGCGAGTAAGGACGAACGGCGTGATCTCACAATCCTATCATATACAAAGAGGAACTCGGCAGGGATGCCCCTTGTCTCCGTTACTGTTTACTATCGCAATAGAACCCCTAGCAACAGTTTTTCGGCAACAGGAAGACCACCTTGGTATTCGATTGGGATCTAGGCCCCACGTGATCTCCCTTTACACAGATTTGTTGTACTTGAGGGACGGGGGCGTGGGAGCACAGCAAGCTCTGACCATATTAGATGAATACACAAATATAACAGGGCTAAGGATTAACAAGGCCAAGACATATCCCTTTCCATTAAAGGAAGACCAAACGCAGCCGGAGACCCTCCCGACAGGCCTGGTGTGGGCCCCCTGTTCTTTCAGGTACCTGGGAGTCCAGATTTACCACAAGTTGGAGGACCTGCGCGAGGGGAACCTTAATCCAATAGTTAGAGCACTGAAAGCGTCAGTACAATTCTGGCGCTCCCTCAAATTGCCGCTGATGGCTAGGGTTGCACTCTCAAAAATGATTATGTTGCCTAGACTGTTGTACCATTTTGTGAATCTCCCGGTGGTGATACACCAAGTTGGTACTCTGACGTGAACCAACTACTCCGGGAACTGATTTGGGACGGGGGACGAAATAAGGTAGCTCTAGACATAATACAAAGATCTGCTGAGAATGGGGGGCTGGGGGCCCCTGATTTCGAATTGTATTATCTGGCGGCGCAATTACAATGGCTAGCTCAGGGGTTGGAAGGTCGAAATGTGGAATTAATGGGAGAGACGCCCGGGAGAAACAATCAGGGTCAGTTAGTGGCTAAACTGATACAGCATAAAGTGAACCTCCCGCACCCTAATGTGCTGCTGAAAACAGCTTTATAGTGTTGGAGGAGATGCCTCCGGCGCATGGAGAAGGGGCACCCATACGCTCCGGAAATACCACTCACTGGAATCCGATTTGGGAACCCGTTGGCCCCCTACTCCAACTCTAAAATGGCGGTATGGACTGAAGCGGGGATACCAGTGGTGGGAGATTGTTTCCACCTCGGGACATTGATGCCTATGGACGAACTAATGTCTCAACATGACTTGTTGCATGGGCAGTTCTTGACTTTTCACTCCTTGACGCAAACATTTCGGGATTTGTGGCGGGTGGTTCTACTGAGCCCCCCACGCACAGAGTGCTCCAAGCGCTACTGACATTGGGGGCTGCACGGCACCTAGTGAAGTGGTTATATCAAGCACTTCTTGAATCTACAAATAAACAGTTGGACTGTACTAGAGGAAAATGGGAGATCATCGGGAGATCGCTGACGGACAGGGAGTGGGCACGAGTACTGAGGGGGTCCAAGACTGTATCCAGAAATTCTAATTTTAAGACGATCCAATTTAATTATATACATATGGTCTACCTGACCCCCCACAGACTGAATGTGATGGGAGGGGTACAGACAGAGCCTGTGCTAGATGTGGATTAATAGATGCTGGCTTTGTGTATATGATGTGGGAATGTATATATCTCCGGGATTTCTGGGAAAAGGTCCTGTCTGCGATTAAGAAAACACTATCCCGGGTACTCCCAAATACTCCAGAGATATGTCTGCTGGGCCTGTTCCCTAGACCCAAAGCCAAGAAAATTGGGAATAGGTTTACGGATCTAGCACTGGTCCTGGCAAGACGGCAGATTGCGCAATATTGGACGGCAAGCACTGCCCCTTTGATAGCGATATGGGAGAAAAATGTGGACACTTGGTCCAGGGCGGAACTGAGGGCCCTTCAGAAAGATGATCTAAGGGGGATCCGAAAACAACCCATTACGGAATTATGGGCGGAGGTAATGAGGGACTGGGAGACAAAGAATATGGAGGACACAGAAGGAGGGGACACAACAGAGGAGGGACTGGGAGTCAACACCCCTGACTTGAGATCCCCGGCCCCACCCAGCCACCCCCCCCCCCACCTTGACGAGCATATAATTTTACAATCATAGTGTCAAGATCCTGAACTAGGAGCCACACGCCGGACCAGACGAGATACAATAGAGTCTTTAATTCACAGCAGATATTATAAGAGACACCACATTACATAGTTTACTTTGGATTGTTAGTTGTTAATAATTGGCGAGAAGTGAATGTAAATTGTTTTTTTTCTCTCCTGACCAGGAAGATGAGGAAACTCCCTTAGGTACATATATGACACAGTACGGAATGTAAGAGCAAATAAAAACGTGGCGAATCATGGATGGGAGTGTATATTATGTGTATTCTTTGTTCCTTATTCGGTAACACGGGACTCCGATCTATACAAGTTGCCATGCCTAGAGATGTCATATGGTTGTCCGTACTTGTATTGTGGATTTATGCAATTGCAAAATGCCAATAAAAACATGTTTAAAAAAAAAAAAGAAATAGAAAAAAGAATAGAGCTCAACATTTCTCAAAAAGAGTTTTCACATTACATTTATTTTACTGTACTCGCAACTTGAGACTGACATCTACATCAATTACATTTTAATGGCCTATTTTTCACCCAATATGCACTAAGTTTATGTAGCTATACCTCAGTTACAATCAGTGCTTAATTTGAGCCAGTGCTTTCCGGTGCCGAGCACCGGAACTTAATTGGTTTCCAGTGCTCGGCACCAGCACCTGATTGTCAACACCAACCTTAGAACAGTCTACCACATGGTGGCGCTGCTCATCTAATTTAGAGATGAGCAGAACAAGGGTTGTTTAGGAATACAATATCCATTAAAACTGCTAATACCTGCCTCCCCAGCCATTCCTTTAGCTTTGGGGACCTGGAATAATCTGAACTGTCGCATTTACATGCGAGAGAGATGGTTAGTAGTTGTTTTGGCAGCGATGACAAGGGCGATGGGTGGTGCAAGCTGCAGTAACCTCCAGGTCAGAGCCCTGGCCCTTAATATTCTAAAAATTAAGCACTGGTTACAATGTCATGGTTGAAAGATTCTCATTTCAGATTTTTTGCACTCATTCATTTTGTAAATTCTGGACTTATTATGAGCATTCTTAAACAATCTTGAAGAGGATTAAGCTCACTTCAAGTGCCCTCTGTTACAACCAGTGCCTTCATGCTCACCCAATTTTAATAATAATCAAATGTAGACTTTCCTAAGCCTAGAATAACAGTCTAAGGATAATGGCATCAAATTTTCAGATTCCTGCCAATTCACTATATCAATATACTAAGTATAGCACTTATTCGACTTAAATAGGAATTATTAATGCTAACAGAGAGATGCCCCTGGTCCTACCAATACTTCTACATAATCAAATATAAGATCATCTAAGCTGAAGGGCGATAAAAAAGTGCTCAGGAAGAGAAGCAATTAGGTGAAATTTTAATATTAAAAGCTAAACTTCTGCTGCTAGCTTATTTAATTTAGAGGTCATATATTCTAATAAAGAGTGATAGATGATGGTGAGAGCATGCCCTCCCTTGTCCGGGCAATCTTGATGAATTATAGGAACATAAAGGAGGCAAGCCGATAACAGGAGGATTGGGATTTCGGTGGCCATGGAGTTTAAGTCCTCGAGTCCTGAAATTACTGCCAGCAACATTTTTCTCATGTTACTGGCAGCCAATCAATGCACTCGCTCCTGCAGGAGTCTGACTCCCACTGGAGCGCAATGGCCCAAGGGCAAAAAAGTTCCCTGGCCAATCAGAACTCTCTATTTTAAATTGGCGCTCCCGTGAGACTCTCGCAGGCCCAACCATCCAGATACACAAATATCATTAAACCTTAATTTCTCAAAAACTACTGAACGGATTTACACCAAATCACAAAAAGCACAATCTGCGGACCAAGATCTAGTTTCCTGCCAAATTTGGTGCAATTCCGTTCAGCAGTTTTTGTGGTGGTGATTCTTAAAGTAGTCTATGGAAAATGCATGGGGATTTTGGGACCCCCCTTTTTTCTCGGCCTCTGCTTGATGAATCTCCCTAAAACTTTCCAGGGAGGAGCGGAAGTGAATTCACTATTCTTTGGAAAGTTTTGTGAAGATTCATCAAATGGTGCCAAAGTTATTAGCAAACCAAAAAGCCCCTTGTATATGGAAAAGCAATCCTAACTATAACTACCCTGTGGCGACCTCCACTGGGTGATATATATATATATATATATTCACTGAAAAAACCAAAGGTTACATGGACGTTATCGTTAGACTCAAATTTCACTTATTCAAAACCATTGAAATTTGGCAGTTATGGTTACCTGAGCTAACTATAACTTACTCCCCTACAATGCACTGCTTATCACCTCACATATTACATCATTCATGACATGGTCAGTGGCTTCACTGATGACATCTCAAATGACATCACGGATGACATCACTGATGACATGATCCACTGATTGTGAGTGTTAAACATGTATACTAAGGTACTACAAAAGTTAAATTACTATACTTTGTGTACTACTAATGAGTGATCATATTTCTAACATATATTATGTGACTGTGTGTATCCATGTATGAGTGGATTTCTGAGTGGCTGTGGGGATGGCTGTATGGGTGAATAAGTGGGTGTGTGAGTACCTGTATGGGTGAAGGGGTGGCTGTGTGAATGGCTGTAATGATAAGTGAGTGTATGAGTGGCTGTATTGGAGAGTGAGTGTCTATGTGAGTGGCTGTATGAGCGAGTGAGTAGCTCTGTTGAGAGGCTATATGTGTGAGTGACTGGGTGTGTGAGGGGTTGTATGGGTGAATAAGTGGGTGTGTGAGTAGCTGTATGGGTGAGTGAGTGGCTGTATGAGTGACTGTATGGGTGAGTGAGTGGCTGTGTGAGTAGGTATATGGGAAGTGAGTGGCTGTATGGGTGAGTGAGTGGGTGTGTGAGTCGTTGTATGGGTGTTTGAGTGGGTGTATGAGTTGTGTGGATGTGTGAGTGGTTCTGTGGATGATGTCATCAGTGATGTCATTTGAGATGTCATCAGTGTTCTCACTGACCATGTCATGAGTGATGTAATATGTGAGGTCATAAGAGGTGCATTGCGGGGGCGTAAGTTATAGTTAGCTCAGGTAACTATAGCTGCTGAATTTCAATGGTTTTGTATGAGTGAAGTCTGAGCCTAACTATAATGTCCCTGTAACCTTTGTTGTTTTCAGTGAATTTCTAAGTTTTTTTAATTCGATTTCCTAACTATAATGTTCCTGTAACCCTTGTTTTTTTTAGTGAATTTCGAAGTTTAAATTTTTTTTTATTTCCTAACTGTAACCGCTAACCAGTGGTTGTTTGAGTGACAGTATAGGTCAGTGAGTGGCTGTATGGGTCTGTGACTGGGTGTGTCAGTGGTTTTGTGAGTGGCTGTATGGGTCTGTACAGTGGGGGGATAAAGGAGGCAGGGTCTCCAATGAGGTCTCAGCAATCCCACTATGTGGAACTTACTGGTGGTAACAGGAATGGTTCTTGGCCCCAACGATCCAAGGGGACTTTATCCCCCAACTAGTAGTGCGCCAGGAGGCATGTTTGCAGAGTGCTGGACAAAGCGGGTGAGGCCTCTGATGACCTCTCAGCAATCCCGCTAAGTGGGACTTACTGGTGGTAATAGGAGGGGTTCTTGGCCTCCAAGGGCCCTTATCATCCAAGGGGACTTCATCCCCCAACCAGTAGTGCACCAGGAGGTGTGTTTGCAGAATGGTGGAGAAAGGGGGTGGCCTCTGACCAGCTCTCGGCAATCCCGCTGTGTGGGACTTATTGGTGGCAACAGGAGGGGTTCTTGGCCCCCAAGGACCCTCAGCATCCAAGAGGACTTCATTCCCTAACCAGTAGTGCGCCAGAAGGCACGTTTGCAGAGTGGTGAAGAAAGGGGCTGTGGCCTTCGACAACCTCTCAGCAATCCCACTAGGTAGGACTTATTGGTGGTAACAGGAGGGGTTCTTGGCCCCCAAACACCCTCAGCATCCAAGGGGAGTTCATCCTCCTACCAGTAGTGCGCCAGGAGGCACACTTGTGGAGCGGTGGACAAAGGAGGCGAGGCCTCTGATGAGCTACGTCAGGATTTGCAGTTCCACAGGGGACGGAGGTCACGCTGAACACTACGGGGGATCCGCGGACTCCTGCCGTTGAGCTAAAAATGTCATAAGGCAATTTACTGGCCAATATGGATCCCTCTGGGACCCCTCTAACACACCCATGGAATCAGGGTACCCCTACCCTGATCCCTCTATTCAATTTGCATAGAAATTTTCAGCCACAGGGACAGTTTCCAGACAAACCAAATGTCAGCCACAACTTTTCTCTTAAGGTGCGGCCAGCCAATAAGGACTGTGCTGTGGCAAGTAGATCCGCGGATCCCCAGCGGATCCGCGTCCCTTTATATACACGTTTGTTTTACGGTTAATATCTCAAACTACTGAACGGATTTACACCAAATCACAAAAATTGTGATCTGTGGAATAAAATCTACCTTTCTGCCAAATTTAGTGTAATTCTGTCCAGCGGTTTGGGCTGTAGTCGTGTTCAAAACTCCTATGAGAATTAACATAGGGAAAACACGTTTTGGGACTCCCCTTTTTCTTAGCCCCCACTTGACGGGCCATCCCAAAACATTCCAGACACAAGTTGAAGTGAATGTCAAATTTATTTGGAAAATTTCATTTAGATTTATCAACCGGCGCCAAAGATATAGGCAACTGAAAAACAGCTTTTTAATAGAAATTAAGTCCTAACTATGACTACCTACTGGCGACAGCCAATAGGTAATATAAATATATTTGTTTTTAAATAAAGGGGAGGGGGATGCATTACCCCCCTGCCCGAGCCTTTTCCGGGCCAGGGGACCCCATATCCCAAGGCCCGCATTATTAAAGGTGGGTGCCCACCCAGGGCGTTCTACATAAATTCACTCGTTGGAGCCCGTGAGGGGAGCCCCACAGCCCCAGCTGGCTCCCCGCATGCAGCGGGAGCCGGCATTGCTCTCGCCCAGAGGGCACAGCTTTTTATGCTCCTCCCTACAGGTAGGAGCAATATTTTGCATCGCTGTGGGCAGGGAAACAAATCAAAGGTTTGCTCTCAGCTGGTGGGAACATTTTTAAAGCCCCTCAAGCAACAACCACAATCCTTGTCAGGGTGAACCACAAAAGTCACTAAATTAGCCTATGCCTAACCCCCTGGTAGTTTGGCACAAAAGCAGTCAGGCTTAACTTAGAGGCACTGTGAAAAGTATTTAGGTAGCACATAAACAATAATAAAGTGAAAACACAAAAAAAAATTCCAAACCAATTTGGAAAAATAGAGAATATTCTAATAAATAAAATGAGAGCAAGACACCAAAAGTCTGCCCAGTCGGACTGGAGATAATGAATTTCAATGTTTTAGGTAAGGATAGCCCCTAAAATCACAAAACACCACTCGCTGTCATCTGGTCATGCTACACTAGGGGAAGTCACAAGTTTAGGTAAAGCGCAATGGAGCAAGGGCCAGATACAGGGAACATGTTAGTCCCCCTGAAAACCTTACCATCTTAAGTCTAGTGCGTAAAGTCGAGTTTGCGGTGGAAGCAGCCGCGAGGAGCAGCGTAAGCATAGCGGATAGTCTTTGGGTAATGTGGGCTGCCGTTGCCGTAGCATGAAGAGCTGGTCGAGTGTCATGGACGGTCGTTGCTGGAGCTTCACGTTGGTGGTCACTGTGGGTTATGGTTACAGTAACACGAAGTACCTGAGTCCTGTAATGGCTGCCAGCAACATTTTTCTCATGTTGCTGGTAGCCAATCAGAGCGATTGCTCCCGCAAGATGGTCCAAGGGAAAGAAAGTTCCCCGGGCCAATCAGAATGCTCCATTTTTTAATTGGCGCTCCCACAAGAGTCTCTCGAGCCTCTCGCGGACCAACCATCCCACTCTACAATTATTTTTGTACCTTAATTTCTGAAAAACTACGGATTTACACCAAATCACAAAAGGCACACTCTGCGGACCAAGATCTAGCTTCCTGCCAACTGTCGTGTAATTCTATTCAGCAGTTTTTGCTGTAGCCTTGTCTAAAAAAGTCTATGGACAATGCATGGGGATTTTGCATTTTGGGACTCCCCTATTTTCTCAGCTCCCGCTTGATGAATCACCCCAAAACTTTTCATGCACAAACTAGTCAAAAAGTAGCAAGTTTTTAAAATGTTTTGTGGTGATTCGTGAAATGGGGCCAAAGTTATTAGCAACACAAAAAACGCTTTTCCTATGGAACAGCTGACATAGCTATAACTATCCAGTGCCAACTGTCACTAGGTGATATATACATATATACACACACACAAGTGGTAAAGGTATATGTGTGGTAAAAATATGCGTGGTAAAGGCATTGCTTGGTAATGGATGTGTGGTAAAAACATTACGTTGTAATGCCTGCATGGTAAAGGCTGTCTCCCCGCCAAGATGGCTAGGGTAGCACACAACCTATAGGTACTGTCTTTGTTATACGGATCCTACTATCGAAAGTAGGACTGTGTATTTGGAAGACAGACCATCAGGATGTAGGGACTGTGTCCATCTACCCCCTCCAAACTTGCCTACCCAATTCTTGACTAGCTCACAGTGCCTCACCTGAACTCCTAATCGTCCCAGAGTAACAAGTGATTTCGGCAACCTCGAACATGACACTCTGATCTCCAAGGGAATCGTGGAAACAGATCTTACCCCTTTTGCTGTTCACTCATGCATGCCCAGGATAACCACAGGAAAGATACGAAGAGAGTTTACAATACATTTATTGCAACTATTGTTATCTTGTATACAATGTATGAACTGCGATTATTAGGCAAACAAAGCAGAATAATATAACCAGCATTATGAACATAGTAAAGAGAAGGAATAGCCCAACCATGGTAAAAGTATTTTCCGATCTATATCTACCCCTACTCGTAAAGCATGGTGATAGTGTTAACTGTGTGATCTCTGAGATTATCCTTAGCCCCCATACCGGGATATCATGGTAACTGGGTAATCCCTCGTTCTGAGATGTAAGCTCAGCTTGCACAGGGCTGCATGTTGAGTACTGCAGATGTTCCAGAATGGTCATCACAGCCGGAATGTTCCTCTCTGACCCAAAATGGGACAATGCACTTTTTTATATAATAAAAACCACTGCGTTACAAATACAGCCTTGGCACAATGTTGTGTCTAGATGTGAGAAGCTGAGCTGTCTTCCAACGAACAACATAACAGTGCACTATCTTGTGTTACATACTATGGACTTGTACCGAATGTTCAGAATACATGCGGGAAAAGGCTGGTGAAAATAAGAACATGTACGGCTCACTCCTAGAACAATATCGTAAAAGGAAAATGTAAACTATACGACATTGCTAAACACATCAGCCTAAAATATCTAAAACATTAAACTAGTGGGAGAAAACAAAGTGGGTCCAGAAGGGAGATCACTACGTCTTTTCAACGCCTGCACACAGTCCAGGAGATAGACTCTCAAACCAGGGCAACGTCATGGGGTGTGAACTTGTCTCAATTAACCTGGTCGTCTTTGTTTTGGAAGCCTAGAAGCCTCAGGGATGATCTTTCTCGAGTCCAAGAAGATACAAAAAAATGAAGAGGAATAATAATAATAATGTTTAATATTATTGCAATAATAGTACTAATAATAATAACGTGTTCTATAAATTGCTGAGTGTTGCCGCTCAGCAGTTTCCACGTGCTATTAATAATAGATGTCACTAGCACCCTATTCAAGATTGAAGGCTACCTTGTCAGGCTTTGATCTCAGGGTGGTGTCTTTGTAACTACTGTAAATGACAAAAAAAGAACTAGGATTTCAACAAAGGACATTTTGCATATAATAAAAGACACAAACTTGTAGGTGGTCCTCTGATCCTGAACAGAGCAAACAATAGCTAAAGGATTGTTTTAGGCACCTTTGGCAACAGACTTTTTCAACATTGAAATAAGAAAACTACATTGTTTAACAATAAAGTTTTGAACATAGTCTTTTTAGAAGTTAAATTAGTTTTCTAAATTATGAGTATTGAGGCTTATGAAGCAGACAAAACATTGCATGGATCTAAGAGGGTTAGAGAGAAGTCCAAACAAGAATTCAAGAGACATGTTCATGAAGAATATGGCCAAAATGATTTTAAAGGCAGTGAGGGTTGTTTTAATGATGAAACTGTCAAAAGTAGTGAATAAATATAATGAGAAGTGTACTTCGAAAGTAGCAGATGAAGATGAATCTGGTCTCTGAGGCACCTGTTGATGCTAGAAAAGGACAAAAAAGAATGTCAAAGGAAAGACTCCTGTGTTGACACCACTGGCTTAAAAATAATCCAAGAAAGAAAAAGGGGATGCTTCCCATTAACAGCTGACTGCCATCAACAGGCATAAGCGATGGAGTGCTTCTGGGGAATGCTAGAAACAGAAAGGTGAAAGGCACTGTGAAGAAGGCTCCTCCTCCCTTGGCACCCGTGCTCATTAAGAATAAGCCTAGATGGAGAGATGAATAGGAAGGAAAGGAAAAAGGACAGGAGGAAAAAGAAGGGAGGGAAGACGAAACTAAACTACAAAGCAGGGGCAGCAGGGAAATGGATCATTCAGATGAAGCCCAAGTATAGAAATCCTGGGGGGTGGGAGGGGTCTAGTGCAGTGACAATGACGAGACAGAATCAAGAGTCATGCAAATTGGGGGGTGGTGGGGCGGCATCCTACAGAAAGGTAGACCACATGAGAAGAAAAATATCTGCTTTGTCCATTAAGTTGTAAACAACCTTTTCATGGGACGCGGTCTTGCACTTTTTTATGAGCCATTCCTCATGCAACTGCAGTTGTGGAGAATGCCAATGTCGTAGAATACAGATCTTGGCAGATGCAAGGGCAGTGACGAGCAGATGACAGGCAAGGCAGGTCAGCTCAGAAAGGTCCGATAAGTCATGGAGGATAATTAGGGGTGTCCAGAAGTGGCGAGGGCAAATCCATGCACTCCTGGAGCGTACAACCCAACTGCTGTCCAGAAGGGATGAATAGCAGGACAATCGAGTAATATATGAACTATATCACAGAGCGTGTGATCACATCACCATTCAGGGAGAGTGAGGGAGCAACCCTGCAACCTAAAGCCATGCTGGGGTCCAGTGCCATCCATGCTCCCCATTCCAGGGCTTCCAAGAGTTCTACTCATCATATTCCACCTGCAGGCGAGCCTGCCAGGCTGTCCTGAGACTAGCCAATTGTGGCTGGGAGTAGAGGCGGCAAATCAGAAGATTATAGAACCCAGACATCAAACCTTTAAACTGACCACAAGTATTAAGGTAAGAGAGCACCGGGGAACAGGGGATGATCCAGGTTTGAAGACCCAGTTTGCTCAGCAGGCAATGATATAATTGTCTGTAGTGCTATTGCTGAGTATGCAGCAGGCCAAAGGACTTGAGTTTGCTGCCAGAAATCAGGTTCGTGAGGGTTAAAATCCAATTTCTATGCCAGGGGCCCCAGTCAAGCATGGCCCTCCATGCAAATATCAGTATTGTTCCAGAGGAGAGCTGTGTCATGAGATGTGCAGCACCAAAAAGAGCTTGTGAGCCCCTATCTAAGTGGGATACATGGCTTTCAGCATAGGGTTGGGGGATCCGGCGGCTGGGCCAGTATGATAGAGAACCTGTAGTCCCAACGAGGCCTCTTGGAGTCTGCGTTTGATCGCAACCCATAACAGGGGTCTTGGACCCGAGGGTGCATGTACGCCATTAGTGCCAAGCATAAGACTAGACAATAATGCTCCACAATGGGCAGGCCCAGTCCTCCTGCTGATCCATGGGTGATAAGCTTCCGGATTGCCAGGCGAGGTCTTACTGAACCCCAGATGAAGGCCTTAATAGTCTTGCCTATCTGACGGAGGGTCAAGAGGAGTGTCTGTTGGAAAAGCATGCCCAACACATACGTGATTCAGGGGAGGGTAACCATTTTCACTGCTTGAGTCCATCTCCAGAGAGAGAGATTCAGATGGGACCACTTTGTGAAGTCCAATCACATTTGCTCCATAAAGTGGGTCCAGGTTATCCGCTACCATGTGCTCCAGGCCTCTCTTAACTAGGATGCCCAAGTACCTAAGGTGGGAATTCTTCCAGTGGAATGGATAACCGGTGATGGCGACACATGTGGTGATTCACAACAGCGATAGGGCCTCGCTCTTTCCCCAGTTCACCTGGTAGATGGATATTGCAGCAAAAGAGTCAATGAGCTCTAGCACAGCGGGAATGAAGGTAGGTAAGACTGATTGGGTGAGTAAAATCTAATTTACATATGAATACAGTTCCGAGGGACCTCCGGGCATGGGGATGCCTATGATCTGGTCTGATTGCCATAGGTACACAGCTAAAGACTCCATCGCAAGGAGAAATAGCAGGGGGGGAGTATGGGCAACCGTGACGATACTCCTGCAGACTGGGAAGGGATCAGAAAGAAAGCCCCCACAATTGACCTGTGCTGAGGGGAAATCGTAGAGCCACCTCACTCTGGAGATGAAGTCATCACCAACGCCAAATTTCTGGAATGCGGCAAACAGACCCATTCTATCCTATCAAAGGCCTTCCTGGCATCCAACAACTGGGCCAAGGCCTCATCCGGAAGATCGGTTGCTAGCCCGACTGCATGAGCTAACGTGCGAAGATGATTACAAGATAAGCGGCCTGGGACAAAGCCTACTTGCGAATGATGAATAAGAGAGGGGAGGGGACCTGTTTGAGGCAGGCAGCTAGAATACTGGCCAATATCTTGACAGCTCCCATGAGCACAGGTATGGGGCGATAAATGTAGGGAAGAAGAGGGAGGGTCTTTTCCAGGTTTGAGAAGAACGGAAATTAGTGCCCTGATGGAAACTAAGCCCAAGGAGCCTGTGCGATCAGCCTCAGCGAAGACCTCATGGAGAAGATCCACTACCTCGGATTTGGTCCATTTCTAAAACTCTGCTGAAAAGCCGTCTTCACCCGGGGCTTTATGATATGGTAGATCAGAGATGATCTGCTCAATCTCCTCTTTAGTGATCACGCCCTGAAGCAGTTGCCTACCTTCTTCTGAGAGGCACGGTAGGTGAATGCATTCCGAAAAGGCGTTCATCTGCGCTGATCCCTGGACAATTTCCGGGGAGTAGAGGGCCCTATAGTAGGATGTGAACGGGTCTGCAAATTTCCTTTGGCTTGATGACTAACACCCCTGAGTCAGTGATGATAGCAGGAATGGCGATGCCAGTAGCCGTCCCAACTTTTCTCCCTGTTTGTAGTGCCGGTATTTCAAGCTCTGTAGTGCATACTCGGCTTTGGAGGTAAAAAGAGTATTGGGGTCCATACTCGCCTTCTCAGGGTTGCGACTAGCAATAGCAGAAGGGTGCGCCATGTAAGTGCACGTGAGGCAGACTACATCCACCTCCAGTGCCTTCTGACGCTCCTCCCTCTGACTATTGGACAGGGCTGCGTCCCTCATCAGCTGCCCCCTGATGGTCGCCTTTGCTGCCGCTTATAAAGCAGAGTCAACCAAGCCATCATTGTTCTCCCGGTAAGTGTGCACATGGGTTTTAAGCTGGTTCTTACCTACTGGGTGGTTGTAGTGGGACAGATTAAGAAGCCATGACATAGGAATTGGCCGTTAACAGGCCCATATCACCCTGCAGGGCAACAGGACAGTGGTCTGAGAGTGCTCTCTCTAGTATTGAAGTCTCGCAAAGAAGGAGAAGCATGGGGTGTGACATCAAGAAAAATTCCAGCAGTGATTGTGTGCCATGAACCGGGGACATTTTCTTGCCCTAACTGTCCAGCCTCTTGGAATTCATGTATGGGGGAGCAGCAGGGAACGTGCCATGGGAGGTGGAGGCATGGACCACCAAGCTCGGTGGGGTGGGTAGTGAGGAAGTTTGTGTGGCCCGGGGCAGGATGGTGGCAGCTGGCGATCATCCTGTTCACAGGAGCCCTGTCCTGGGCTTGAACCAGGTTCCCAGAAGGACGTCCTTGAGGGCTTCGTTGAATGGGAGCAAAGGTTCGGAGGAAGTAGCTCCCAGCTCTAGCAGCTCCGTCAAGATGTTAGCCTTGAATGCCACTGTGGGTAGCTAAAGGTCAAGGACCTCATCTGCCCTGCGCACCACCATCGCATAGAATGCGCCCTCCTGCGTAGCCACGGTAGGAGGAGAAAGTATGCCAGTATCTGGGGAGGTATCCAGCCCACTGGCTTCACTCAATTCCAATGCCAATCTATGTCCTGATCGTATTGCTGGTATTCTAAAGGGTCCAGTGACCCCTCCCATTCTTCTCCCAATCCTGGCCTGTCAACATAAGACTCAGGGGATGATCTAGGGCAAATAGGCCCTGTCAGCACCGGACTAGATGTCGGTCGACACAGTACCGGCTCCGGGTCATCTGGGGTGAGAACAGAACTGGCCGAAATGGTACGACCGGTGTCGGTCCGGGGGGAGGGGCATCAGCGCCCGAGTCGCTGGTGTGGAACCCGTTGAAGACCCCTCTAACCACACGGGGCCCGAAGGCTCGCAGGAAGGGTCAGGCCGTTCAAAGATGAGACGCATGGCCTCATAAAAGCCTTTGAGTTGAGTGGGGGTCGCTCCGGCTCCCGGAAAAGTGGAGAGGCGTGGAGCTGACCCAAGCACAGGTTCCTGAGAAGGAGGCCTTGAATGCCAAGGCTCTCCCATCACGTTGGCAAATGGACGACGAGAAGTCAAAGCATGCTTCAACTTCGTGTGCTTCTTGTGTCTCCTACCAGAGTGTCCTGGAGATCATGAGTGAGACAAAGAGAACTTGGGACTCCTGGAGTGGTTCCAGGACCTACCTCTTGAACGGGACCAAGACCTCCGAGGAGACCGGCATGGCTTCGCCTGCCGGGCCGCAAGCAGCTTTAGGGACCCTCACAGCCTTCGGAGCCATGCCCCGGCAGTTGAAGCACGACAGAGTCATGGTCGCGCTCCAGACACCACAAGCAAACCAAATGCGGGTCCGTCACCGACATGGCGCGGTGACAGGCGCTGCACGGTTTGAACCCTGAAGTCTTCCAGACATGACTTCCTACACACCAAAAAGGAGTAAAAAAAAAAGTCGAAAAATCGTGTCAAAAAGTATCAGAGGTTAACTCTCTTCACAAATCAGTGCTTGACTGGTGCGGAAAGAAAAGAACTGATGTAAGCACCGAGGTGGCACCTATATAGGTGACGCAGACGTCACTTCTGGTGTGGAAGAAGCCATGCGGAGCCGACCGATGCCACCTACTAGCATGCAGAGGTATCTTCTGGATCCAGTCTGACGCCTGGGAAAATCAAAGGTAAGGAATCTGCGGCTAGATGTCTCTATCAGATACTAGGCCACGTTCCATCTATGCTCCCAATCACTTGGGGAATCTGGGGGGGGGGCTGCAGCTGTGGCCACGGGGGGATCCTTCCCTCCCCCCATATCCCATAACCTAAAGACTTCCCACTCTGCTCAGGAAATTAAACGAAGAATATCGGGGGAGGGCAACCAATTCCCCTGGCCCTTCTTCCTGCCTTTTTACTACTCTGTCTGTCCCTCCAGAAAAGGCTACTTACTCCAATGGGGACATGGCAGGGGAGGCTGTGGTGACTGGGATGGGCGAGGATGGGTGACCAGGACTTAGGCGCTCAGATCTGCAAGTTCCACAGGCCAGGTTGGTGGACCTTGCAATCCATCTTCCTGCAGATGCTTGCCCTTATGTAATTGTTTTAGCAAATATCCCCCCATTGACTGTCCGTGTCTTGGACTCCCAAGAACAGCTAAAAAACAAGGTCACCCATTAGCTCCATAGGAACAGAAGGCACAACATTGGCCTGTTTGATGATATTCTATTGGTAAGATGGGTGAGTTAGATTAGGCCTCTGGTAAAAAGCTTTCCTGGTGATCGTGTTATTGTCATCTTCAGGAAACTGGACATCCCCAAAATGCTTCTGCACCATTTTCATCAATGTCTCAACTATTCCAGTCTATAGAAACTTCTCCCACTAGGTTATTTTTATAAGCTCTTAAATCCGGCAGTGCAAAGCTTCCCTTCATGCCCATTCTGTAGTGACTGCTTTTAACCGGTTTAACCCAGCATATTCTCATAGATTAATGCAACTCTCTTTGACGCACTGACATTTTACTTCCAGAAAGATTTAAAACCCACATTTAGGCACCCCAAGCCACAAGAATGGTTTACACCAACTTGTAGAACCACAAAAAATGCACTCCTGCCAGCAATTAAAAGAGATAGGGCCATGTTTGCAGAAGCCAGGGCAGCTTACAAGGCCATGCTACTTCTAGCAAAAAGAGAGTGGGAAATGAGAAGGTGGGAGAATTTACTAGATGCAGCTAAGATTAACGATGCAAGAAGTTTCTGGCGCATCGTGAGCGATGGCTGCTTGCCATGCGGCCAGAAATCCATATCCAACCCAATGATTGGGTAAAGCACTCTGAATCCCTTTACTCTAGTCCAACCCTGAAGCACTACCCCTCACGTTGCAAAAACACTGATTTCAATAAAACTGAACTGCTGCAACTTCCTACCTTCCCTTTGCAAGACACTGAAAAGGCAGTCTTGTCTCAATAGCAGAGACAGACTCCAGGCCTGGATAGGGTCCCCACAGACTTGTCTACCTCAGAACCCAAAATCTCATACCCTATATAAATTTCATTTCCAGTGCTATAGCTGCCAGTGTACCAATTCCCCCTCAAGGAAGGGGGCAGAGATAATCCCTATTATAAAAAGGTGTAGGAAGGTGGAATCTGACTACATGGTTGCCCCCACTTTTTTCCTGGTGTTTTGTTGGTTTTTGACTTAGTTTGGCTGGGAACCTGCTATTCAGGTCCCCAGCCTATCTGCTTTCTCTTTAAACGACTTGGAGTGCACTCTAGGTGCACTAGTGATTGGATACTGTGGTACCTTATGAGTCCCTAGTATATGGTACATTAGGTACCAAGGGCATAGGTACTTCACAGGCCTACCAGGGGCTGCAGCATGTATTATGCCACCCCTGGGAAGCAGACTAAATCTGACACCACAGGCCTGCTACTTCAGCCTGGGTGAGGTGGTGCTAGCACTCCTCACTGAGATATAGGTCCCCTATATCTCTCCTGCACACACAAATGAACCTATCAGTCACCCCTAAGGCAGGCCCTATCAATCCTGAGGGCAGGGTGCTTGGCTTCTATGTGAGGGGGTGCCTCTGCCTGAGCAGGGCCCCTCTGCAGCTCTCAGAGTCCATTCTCTGGTGCTGTTTGTGGATGCGGTTAAACCATATACTTTTAAGTGCATTATATCCTCGCGGTAGAATGCTAACTTTGGAATGGCTGCATCGAAACATGTCGTGTTTGGTGTCAAACATCTTGGAATACTACCCCCCCGCCAGTCCTGGCGGCGGGGGTAGCATTCCACCCTTCTAGAGGGATAGACATGTACCTACTGTGGAAACGCGGTAGAATCCTGCAGAGCCCTGGCATCACAAAATGGATGCCACCAGTCACAGACACTGGGCTGCCCTCCTGCTGATGACCAACACTCGCAGTGGAGGAAGCCCAACAATAGATATCCTGTCCCAAGGGGTGTGACCACCTTCCAGACAGGGTTTAGTGTATTGGGGCTGGGTGGGTGCACTCTTAGAGTGCTTTGAAGTCCTGCACTGGGGGAGCAGAAGGCTCCTCTGTGCATATGCCAGTTCAAACCGGCTCAGGGGCTACCTGTCCCTGCTCTGGCGCGAAACTGGACAAAGGGAAGTGGGTGTAGCCACCCACTCCCCTGACCCTCCCATAGGTAGGGTCATAGAGCTAGTCCCTCCCTTTCTTTTAGTATAAGAGGGGAACCTGTGCATTGCACCCTAGATTTCCCTGGACGACGCTCTGAAGAAGAATCCCGGACCTTCGACGTTCCACTACCTTTGGAAGACTGAAGAATCTCCCTTGGAGTCAAGGAGTGACTCCCCTGCTTGGCAGGCACCAAAAACTACAAACGACGGTCGCAAACTACGCTGCTCCCGCCGGAGTCCGAAGTCCCTGCAGCCCAAGAAGTGGATTTCCTGACTTCTCAAAGGCCATTGTGAGTCCCCAGCGAAGCTGAGGCCAGTGGACCCCAAGAGTAACGAGGAACCGCGACCCCTGGGTACCGTGCACTATTGTCGAGTGCAACCCCTTCACAACGTTCCACGAACTTGTGCTTTGGACCACGTGTGGTCCCAGCCTCCAGCAGGAATCCCTCCTAAGATCAGAGGCCTACCACGCCCCGAGTGACCGTGGGCCCCTGTGAGCGAATCCTCCAGAGGCGTCTTCGCGATCCCTTGCCAGCCGGCTTGTGGGTCCCCAGAAGACTTTCTAAAGAAACCAAAGGGCTGCCCTGGTTGCTCCAGGCCGGCGCTGACTTACCCTCGCTGGGTGAGTCCCACAGACCTTGCTGGTCTGCGCCATTGTCTCTTCACACTTTCCCCGAGACTTGCTGTTACCAAGGCTTGTTGGCTCCGATCGAGTCGCAGACACCGCAGTAAGCTGCAGACATCGTGGGACACGCCGAATCCAGCTCCTGGTCATCGTCGACGCCTCCTGGACCTCGTGGCTGAAGAGTCAAGGCAACCGCGAACGACCTGAATCTTGCGACGACGGTGGGCATCCATCTTCCTTGCCCCGAGTCACTGCCAAGTGACTTTGAACACTGTCCCCTCTGCTTTCAGGTCTTCCATCTTCCGAATCCAGGCTTGGATTCCTCCGGACACTTCTCCTGTCGCCGCAAGCAGCAAGTCTTCACTGGCTCCCATTGAAAACGACGCCGCGACCCGACACCAAAGGACACCTATGCACCCGGCTCCCCTGGGTGAGGTAACTTCAGCACTACGGTGCTCCTGTGGGTGTGGGCCCTAGAACTACTTACCCTGTAAGTGACTTGCTTGTAGCTTCCCTAGAAGTGCCCTAAAACTCTAACTTTCTAAGTGCGACAATTGCGCTGACTCGTATAGGGTTCGCGTCTGTGTTAGACACACCGCGTCCATCTCCTTTGCAACACTATCTAGAACTGTATCCTTCGACTCGTACTGAGTCCGATCGGTGTTCGCCTCGAACACACAAAGGGCCTGTAACTCTGAGATCTCCATTGCACTGACTCGCACAAGGTTCGCGTCTGTGTTAGACACAGCGCGTCCATCTCCCTTGCATCTCTATCTGTACCCGCGTCCTTCGACTCGTACAAGGACCGATCGGTGTGTTCGCCTCGAACACGCAAGGGACCTTTAACATTGAAATATCAATCGCGTCTGAGTACATAGACTCGCACAGGACTCGCACCGGTGCCAGGTCACCGCGTCCGTCCCCTGTGGGTCTCCTACAACTACCTGGGGTGATTCTTGGGGGTCCCTCGATTCTAGATGCCCTAGACCTAGGTCTAGCAAACTAAGATAGTGATATTCGATTGTGCTAAACTTATTTTGATAACATTTGACTTGTACATATGTTCCTGACTTCTAATCTCATAAAGAGATTAGTAGAGAGTGTTTATTAATAAATACATATATATTTGATATATATACCTGTGTGGTGTCTTTTCATTTGGTGATTCAAGAGATTGTGTGGTAAAACAAGCTGCTTTACATTCCTTCAAGACTTAGCCTGAAGGCTGCTCTCCACAGCTACCACTAGGATAGCTTTCTTTAAAGGTTGTCTTAAACCTATCTACCATAAGAGTCGAATTGTTCTGGTGCAAGGTGTCCACTTTAATTAGTGAACAGCATATACCAGGCCAACTTCACACAAAAGGGTTGCAAAAATTTGCCAGGGAATTATCGCCCTGTTAGTCTCCTGGATAATATCCAAAAGATCTTTGCTAAACAAGTACTAGTATAACTCAGTTATAGGATTAAAGAAAACAACATCTTAAGTCATTATCAGACAGAGTTTAGGGAGAAAACAGGTAGCATTGACTAGGTGTTTGGATTTTTAATGATTAAGTGGAAGACGGTCACCATTGGTGACGGTAACCTTTATGTCTCCTTCCTCAATCTTACAGCCGCATTTAATCTGGTTCCACGGAGGAGGTTGTGGAAAGTGCTTGATTAGATGGGAGTTTGCCAGATCTCCTAAAACGTATAACTCACCTCTATGAAGACAACTTTGCCCAGGTCAGATAGTGTACGAAGGGTGAGCTGGCATCCAAAATCAGGGTTGACAAAAGTGTTTGTCAGGGTTGCGTCCTAGCTGACTCTCTTTCTTCTTTTTATTCATGGCTGTATACATTTTTTGTCTGGTTGCGACAATGATGCCCCAAGACGAGCCAGGGAGAGGATCCTGGCCCTACTCTTCGCTGAGTATAGCCTGCTTATCTCTAAGTGCCCTAAGAGTCTCCAAACCTTGCTTTCTAGGTTTACTCTCTTTTGCAATATACACAGGTTGGAAATCTGTCCTCAGAAGACCACGTTCATGTGTTTCAACCCCAAAAAAGGTTTTAGGAGGGAGATAAGGTTGGGGGAGAACTGCCTTGAGAGAGTGACCGAATTTGATTATCTGGGTATCAGGTTATCTGACTGCAACTTGTGGCGGTCACAAATCACCAAATGCTCCCTACTCATAAAGCATAGGGCTTCGGCTGTTCACAAGTTAGCAAACCGTACTTTGGTCTATCCAATCTCCCCTGCAATAGAAGTTTACAAAGCTCAAGCAATTAATGCCCCCCTTTAGGAGCTGAACTTTGGGGCCACTGTGATGTCTCAAACCTGGGAACTGAAGAGCATAAATTCCTAAGATCATTAAAGAAACTTGGTCAGCATACTCTCCTCCTTCCCTTAAGACTAGACCTTGCAGTGAAACTTATTGTAGATCTTATTAAACTGAGGCCCATAATGCATTGGATCCGTATTTGGACTGTGGGCGAATTAAGCCTTAAGCCCATTTAGAAATTCTCTCTTTGATACAATCCGTCATCCAGGGATAACAAGGGTTCCCTGGATAGGCTACATTGAGAAATAATTGGTAGAGTTCGCTTTGGAGAATTTTCGCACAACCCATTTCTATCTGCCAGAATGCTGCTGTTAGAACAAAGATTAGACACTGGGAGCTATTTATGGAAAAGAGAGAATCGACTATTGCACCAGGCACTTTATCACAAGCAGTTTTGCAACACAAACTGTGTTTAAGTTTGAGGAATTTTTAGACTAAACTAATCCATTAAGATCCTTGTATCTGGACAGGCCAAGATGACGGTCGCACTCTAGGAGTTCTCCGGACCACTCTAAATCCGCCAATATCCTGATCCTCTGGCGGGCATCGTTATAACCAGAAAACGCTGCCACTCAGCGAACGCTGTGGCGGCGCTCCTGTGATCAGCCACAAAACTTGCAGAGGAGCCCAGGGGCGCTTAACAGACACCCAAAACCTCCCCGAACCTGAATGACAAAATGGCGCCTACCTGGTGTCGGGAGGACGAATAACGGAGAAATGCAGAGCTTCCATGGCTCCCCGTGACCTGCCGGAGGCTGGCGATGCCGAGTTTGCTCCTGTGCCAGTGAGCAGGGGGTGCCGATCTCGTCGGAGCGCTAGACACACCGGTGGTGCCGGTGATGAGGGAAGAGGCCCCCAGCGAGACACGTGAGTGGGGGAGGGGCGCGGAGCTTGCTGCGGTGGGCGCCACGCCGCCTCCTCTGCCTTTAAAGGATCCGGAGGACTATCCAGAACGAGTTGCAGGCTTTGGTGGTGGGGACTCGGCCTGCTGTCGGCAGGGGATGCGGCCCTGCAACGTCCCGATACGGATGCGGCCCGGCCCTGCGAGGTGGGCCTCTCGGTGACTGGGCCTCCCCTGGTGAGGAGTGGGCCCCGTCTCCTGGGTCCAGGTGGCGGAGGGAGCCCTCCAGAGGCACGAGACGGCGGGTGCGCCCTCTGCCGGGGCCGCGTGTGTAGCTTGGCCCCTCAATTGGTGACGATCCTCCCCCCTTGCGGGGAGAAAAGACTGGTGGGCCTGATTAACTTTGATGCCATGACGGGGACGCTCCCAAGGCTCCCCGCCGCCCAGCAGAGACTACAACACAAGGAACCCAGTGCCCCCGCGAGCAGAGGGGAGCCATGGGGGCCTACCACCTCTTCAAGGAGCCCGATGGCATCCGGAGCGAGCAAGGTCCCCCCTGCGGCCTTCTGAGGTGAGGAGGTGTGTGGGACTGACGAAAGGATGTCTCCCTGTGGGTGCTGGGCCTCGGCGGGCTGACTGGTGCTGGCGGTAAGGCATGAGTGAGGGCTCTCGACCTGCGGCCGGCAGGACACCCCTCCGTGGAGGCCTGGCTGGGCCGCAGCCCGACAATTAAGTACACAACCCTCTAGAGTGGGGGCCGGGAGTGAGAGGTAGTGAAGATCCGCCTTCTGGACCCTAAGAAACCGGGGCTACCATTTAGGAAAGATATTGGCAATCTGGGAGGAATCTAGGAATCAGCGCCCGGTTGCAGCCAATGAGTCACGCCGTTGGGGGATCCTAAATCAACGGCGCCTTGACTTCCATACAACTGGCGCCTGCGGGATGAGTAAGACTGTAATGAATGCGCCCTTTGAGCTCCTTGCCGTCCGGTGATCTCTGCATCTGGCGAGCTCGGTTCCCATCCCCCTGGGTGAGGTCTAGTGAAGCAACCAGCAGCCCTACGACCCAGGGGACATTGTGCTCGAATTAAGTGATCCTGACGGGTGCTCGGGAGGAGTAGGAGAGAGGATTGAGTGACGACGGGGCCATCGCCTGGTCTTATGTGGAGGGAGCGGTCTGGACGGGCGATCTGAGAGTGACCGCTGACTGGCGAAGGGGACGCCAGAGAGGTGACCCGCAAGGCCCCCCCCGAAGATATTTGGACTGAGGGATTGCCGCCCCCCCACGGGGTCCAGACCCTGGTCCCTGAAATCATAATGGAGTGTGGGGTCCCTCTAGCCATCCGATTGGGCTAAATCCAGCAGTGCTCCGCCGCGCCATACGGAAGAAAGAGGCGTCCAGTTGAGTATCAAACGTTAGGGAGCACTCCTCCCACCATGGGGAAGGACAAAGCGGCAAAGACTTGTCCAACTCAAACTCGAATGGAACAATATACGCTTGCTTGATCTACCCAGGATGGAGGGGGCCCTTCTGCGACTGGCCGACCGGATGGGGACCTGGCCACCATATTGTAAGTGATAAAGACATGCCAAGAATCAATGGAAACCAAAATAGGGGAGGTCCGTGTCGATATGGCACTCATCCGCCAAGATCTTCGCAACGCGATAGCCCGGGTGACAGCGGCGGAATCCCGTATATCTGAGGTGGAGGACGATGTTTCTATCCTGAAAACACAAGTGAAGCAGCTTCTATCCCACACATCGGACCTCCATAAAAGGGCGGAGGACGCCGAAAATCGTTCCCGCCGGAATAACCTCCGCCTAGTTGGCCTTCCTGAGGGCTCGGAGCCCACCCAGGCCAACACCTTCATTGAAAATTGGTTCAAGTCATGGATGCCTAAGGATGCCTTGTCTCCTTGGTTTGTGGTGGAGAGAGCCCACTGTTCCCTTGCCCCTCGACCTCCGCCGGGAGCACCACACCGACCAATAATCGTGAAGATCCTTAACTTCAGGGACCGCGATGCCATCCTGCAGGAAGCCCGCTCTCGGCCAGAACTCAGTTATAAGGGATCCAAAATCATGATCTTCCCTGATTACCCCAGGGAGGTGCAGGCCCATAGAAGATCCTATGTCTAAGTCAAACAAAGGCTGCAAGCCTTAAACCTGTCCTACAGACTCCTCTTACCAGCCCGCCTCAAAGTGATATTCCAAAGTAAATCCTATTTCTTCGACACACCTGAGGCAGCCTGGACCTGGGCGACTGAGGAGTGTCCACTCCGCCTTCCCAAATCGGCAGCAATCCACCAGAAAGACCCAGTTAGTAAAGAATCTGCGACTCCCCATGGGCGACGTGCGGGATCCCGTCGAAGACGCGGGACACGGGAACAAAGTCTGCATCACCGAGTGGCTCGATCCGGGACAGAGATGAATCGCCGGGAGACCAGGAAGACCGCAAATGATCTTGCCCGACCGGACGGAACAGATCCTGGGGGATCCCAAATGCCCAGCTCAGAGGACACTGATCTCACCCGCAGCCCCCGCATATGAACTCAAGTACTACTAATTCAGAAATCCACGCCAGAGGAACAATTATCCTTGAGCTCGGGGGGCTCAGTATGCTGTCATCGACCACGACCCCTGATTAACTTGTTTACACTCTAAGCTTTCGTTGATTGGGCGACAGATGCTTCATTTGGGGAAGTATGGGGTGGGGGGTTGGTTGGGATCCTCTACTGGGAATGTTTTTCCAGACGCTGTTCATGTTGATTTGTTCCATGGTAACACTGTGCAGTATATGCAAGATTCTCCCTTCAACAGGCCAAATAACGCCCTTGAGTACACACAGCTTCCCTCGGAAGCCCAACTACCTGATCCATTGGAGACCACCAAATGGTCGGCTCCAGACATTACCACACTGCCACTGTGTCAGATCCATATCATAGGAGCGAGCCCATGAGAATCCTCTCATGGAATGTGAATGGCCTCTTAGATAAAATTAAACGAACAGAGGTTTTAAAATATGCCCGAAGGAATGCACCAGATATCTTATTACTACAAGAGACACATCTAGTTGGGAACCACTGCCCTTTCCTGGCGCGTCAGGGATTTGACAGGGTATGGCATTCTGGGTTTTCCAGAGGGGCTCGGGGAACAGCAATACTCTTACACCGGCCCCTTCCCTGCATAATGACCCAAGTGGTTAACGACCCTTCAGGCCGATTCACAGCTCTCTCTGGTACCCTGGGAGACTCCACCGTCAATCTAGTATCACTATATGCTCCTCCTGCCAATTTAGAGCCCACACTCCAAGCTGCACTGAAAATACTATCTGTTCTTCCTCAGGGCTTGACGATAGTGGGGGGTGATTTTAATGCTGTCCCGGAGCCCACGGAGGATGCTACGGGTCCTATATCCTCTCATAGAAAGATGGGGGCCAGATGTCTTGGGGATTGGACCGCTACACTGGGTCTCTGTGATGTCTGGCGCACTTGGCACCCTAAGACACGACAATATACGCACACCTCTGCGGCGCACCACAACCACTCCCGTATAGACCTCCTGTTCATGCCCACTTCAGATTGCCGTGTCGTCTCTGAAATCCAAATCCTAGCACGCGGAGTATCCGGCCACTCCCCGCTCCTTTTGCAAGTAGGTGGTCCCACGACGACGCTCAGGCCCATATGGCGAATAAATGCTTGGTTCCTCCAAGACCAAGAATACAAAGAGAGTGCTGGGGAGGAGCTCAGAAATTACTTCCGTACTAACGAAGGTACAGTGCAGCGCCAGGGCACACTTTGGGAGGTGGGTAAAGCCACAATTCGGGGCTACGCTAAAGGACTCCTTAAGCGCAAGTGTCAGACCCGTGACCACCAACTAGCTCCACTTAAAGCTAGGGCGCTCCGAATGGAAATGGCGGTGGCGGCAGAGGGGGATGTGGAGCGCCGACAATTGCAATTAGTGTGGAAAGAAATTAGGAGTATCTCCATTGAGTCAGCCAAACTGATTTGGAGATCTTCAGTAGACAGGGTATATAGGTGGGGAGACAAAAATGCCAAATTGCTCCACTGGCTTGCGACTCACCCCATGGCCAATCGAATAGTCCCCGAAATTCGAGACACACAGGGCCAAACCTCCCGTACACCCGTAGCAATTGCCCAGACCTTTGCAAATTATTACAAGACACTGTACTCAGCGGATCCCACACACACACACCAGGTGATAGTTCAGCCTTCTTGCAAAATGTCCCCCTTCCAAGACTATCAGAGATTGAACAGAAAACCATGGATGAGCCTATCACTACTGAAGAAGTGAGCGAAGCAATCTCCTTGCTTGCCACTCACAAGACCCCAGGCCCAGATGGGCTCCCTGCGGAGTATTACACGGCGTTTCGCAAAGCTCTGATCCCACGACTCCATGCCCTATTTGAGGAAGCTATAGAAGATGGGTCGTTCTCCTCCATCACTGACACAGCCACCATTGTGGTCATACCAAAGACGCACCCTCCCCGGTTTCCTGTACACAATATCGCCCGATCTCCCTCATTAATACCGAAGTCAAAATATATGCAACGATTTTGGCCACCCGGATGAAAAGAGTGCTCCACACCCTCATAAACCCTGACCAATGTGGCTTCATGCCACGCCGCAGCACCCGTCATTGCCTTCGACGCCTGCATGTGGCCCTTGCCTACCGGGACCTCCTTACACCATATCTGGCCTTAGTTTTACTCGACTTTCTTGAAGGCCTTTGATAGGGTTGACTGGCGTTACATGCAAGA
This sequence comes from Calotriton arnoldi, assembly GCA_963921515.1. Taxonomy (NCBI): domain Eukaryota; kingdom Metazoa; phylum Chordata; class Amphibia; order Caudata; family Salamandridae; genus Calotriton; species Calotriton arnoldi. The sequence continues at coordinate 864,974 of CAWUFW010004705.1, forward strand.
CGTGCTAGTAAGGGCAGGCTTCGGACCCTATTATCGAAAGATGGTAGGAGTGCTTTACTCTAATCCATCAGCTAGGGTCCTTATAAATGGGGCATTGTCTGAAGTTTTCCTGATCGTGAGGGGGACCCGGCAGGGATGTCTGCTCTCCCATCTCCTCTTCGTCCTCGCGATTGAGCCTCTGGCCTGTCACATCCAGATGGATGACCGAGTGCAAGGTTGGTGCTGGCAGGAATCTCAGGAGGACCGAATCGCCTTATATGCGGACGATGTCCTCCTGTACCTCGCTGACCCAGCCCGATCCGGGCCGAGATGTTTGCAGATCCTTCACTCCTTCGGGCGAGCGTCTGGATTACGGTGGTCCCCCTTCAAGCCTCCAGGGAATGCTTCGACTGGCAGACAACCATGCCCATACGAAGATTATCCTTTAAATACCTTGGTATCTGGGTGGCGCTTCTCCCGGAGTTGCCCTGGTCCCTTAACGTCGGTCCACTTCTCTGACGCACCAAAGAGGACTTACGACGATGGCAAAAACTCCCTCTTAACCCTCTCGGGAGAGTTGCCCTCTTCAAAATGATGGTCCTCCCCCGCCATTTGTATGTCCTCCAAAATCTCCCGATCCATCTCCCTCGCAGCTGGTTTCGCGATCTAGATGGGGTGGTTACTAACTTCCTTTGAGGGGGGGGGCTCAAGAGCATGTCTAGCTCTCACGACTTGCCAACGTACCACATACGAGGGAGGAATGGGCATGACGAATCCCTTTTTATACTATCTCGCCACTCGCCTCCTGATAATCCATGACTGGTTTAACGGGGGATGGTCGGATCCAGCATATCGGCTTGAACTGGGACGTCTTGGATTCTCTCAGGCCCAGGCAATGCTGTACGGAGCCCCAATCCCTCAGGCCCTACCAGTAGTTACTCGTACGGCTTTCCTAGTATGGCGATCTGCATTGAGGCACATTCACTGGGACAACAGACTCACACTACAAACTCCACTATGGCACGGCACTTGGTTGCGAGAGGTGGGGGACTCTGACGGGCTTTCAGGCGTGGGATATAATAGGCATCATCTACCTAGGAGACGTCTGGAAGGGAGCACACTTGTCCTCCTTTCAGGACTTACAACGCACATACTCCTTACGTTCCACACAATTCTTTAAATATCTCCAACTACGTCACGCCCTTGCCACTGACATCCCTAATCAAGAGTCATTTCCCGAGTTTAGAGCGTTGGAGGTCAAAATTCTCATGGGAGACCTAAGGAAGGGAGGGATATCCCAAATATACCGATCCCTGATAAACAATACTCCATCCACGCTAGACCCTCTTAGAACCAGATGGGAAAGATGGATGGGTCCTCTAGAGGACGAGGATTGGAGGGACGCTCTCATGGCCCCCAGAACTCTCACCATATCTGCCAAACTTCGCCTTATACAGATATATTATCTCCACTGCGCATATCTTACACTGGCACGACTGCACAGAGCTGGACTTCTTTCAGCCCCGAAATGTCCACGCTGTGAAGATGAACCAGCCGACTTCTTTCATATGGTCTGGTCCTGCGCAGTCATAATCTAAATATTGGGCACCAATCACAGCTGAATTAAGTGGCATATTGGGGTGGGAGGTTCCCCTTAGTCCGCTTGCTCTACTTCTGGGGGTGATGGAGGGAATGGACGGCTCCCGAGCCGACAAGTTGTTTCTAGGAACAGCCATGTTGATTGCAAAAAGAGACATTACAATGGCCTGGAAGGACTCAAAGTCTCCTTCTATCGCGAAATGGCGGAGGAGAGTCGATTGGTGTGCTGTCCAAAAAAAAGCGGTTTACGAGGCAAGAGGGTGCCCGAACAAATACGACCGAATATGGGGCAAATGGACAGGATTTTTGGACTAATTACTCTTAGCGCTAAGGGCGGGCCCTTTTCTATTTATCTTTTTAAGCCAACTGTTGGGGAGATCATATTTGGATATGTAATGAAATGTTATACATGTCACAGTGATACAAATGTTACTACGGTTACCTTGTTTTTACAAAATGCCAATAAAATTGGATATAAAAAAAAAAAAGACCCTTGTATCTGAAGTTTAGATATGGTGTCTTACCTTTAGCTAATTGTACTTATAACCCATAAGCTAGGTCTAAACAATGCCCCTCATGCCTCGCTGCCGTAGAAACTGAGGAGCATCTACTATTTTTCTGTACCACTTATTTCTGGCCTATGGCCAAGTGGATCTACAGGACAGGATATACACTTTTAGAATATGTAAAACTGACTCAAGAATGTTCACTGTTTATTCTGTTTCCAAATTCCTTTCTGCATCATGGCTAAGAAGATCCAAAACTTTAGCAAGCTTCTAAAGGTCTGTTTCATAACAAAGTACCTGCTGTCTAAATGTACTCTTTTTATAATAATTGTTTTTCTTCAAGTGATTTTAACTTTTTAATAATATTTCTAGACTTCTCTTAAAGTATTTGCTCAAATTTATGCTGATGTCAAATTGTTGATTTTGTGCTTTGTTGATGGATTTTGTTTTATCAGATCTAACAATAAAAAAAGAAAGAAAAACAGAAAAGAAGAGGATGAACTGACAGAGGAAGAGAATGATGAGTATGAATTTCTTTGATGCAGATGATTGCATTCCTGAGATATTGAGATTGTGAAGGTGAACAAGAGCTTAAAAAGTCTGCAAAAGAGGAAGACAAAATGGTGCAAGATTTATTCAGCAGTAGTATATGTAAACCAGTGAAGCTTCACCAATTGCATTCAAAAGACTGGTTTCCCATGAAATGTATGGTACAATAAATAGGGGCAAAATGATTGCTTCAGAGATTGCTTTCCCATTGTTACTAGTCTTTGAAAAATGAAGGCTACTTCCCAAAGTTCCAGGCTATCACTGGATGTTTCACATGCAGGTGAAGGAGATCCAGAGGAAAAAGGATGGAGATAACTTTATATTCTTGCGGGCTTCAGGCAGTCTCAGGGCAACTGATAGGGATCATCAAAATATCAGTTAATTGAATATTACACAGGAAATGCATTTCTTAGGTGATGAAAGGTATTTGATATCCAATAAAATGCTATAAATGGAAAAGAAAGGAGCAATAGAATTGTTGGTTTGAAAGGAGTCAATTTGTCCAAGCAAATTTACTTTGATCTGGAAGTAAAAGAAGGTTTGCAGAAACAGGGTTTAGTCCAGTAACGACTATAAGGCATATGAACAAGCAGGTCATCTACCATAATTTTCCGTATTGATCAGTGTTAGTTGGAGACAAAAGGAGGGCTCACCTAGATTTATAGGATGCATACAACATGATGTCATTATATCAGGAACATCTGCAATTTCTCAAATTCCAGTGGAAGGACAAGATTTCTCTTTGCATTGCCATCTATGCTTTGATGTGTCAGCATGATTTCAAGAGCGGTTGTAGGTTTATTTTTTAGAAAGAGGTATTCATTTAATATTATATTTAGATACCATCCTTCAGAGGTCCCACATGGATTTGTTTGGTGTGATTATTTAATTACTGCTGAATTTATGTATTTCAGTGAGCATAGAGAAGCTGGTTATGTAAAAACAAGGCGGGTATCACATTTTGGATTTATGATCAATGAAGAGAAATTAGAGCTTTGTTTGTAACTGAGAAAGATGAGGAAATATTTAACTGGGGTTATTAGTGAACAATAGGTTGCCTTTGAAGGCAGTGTCGAGGGTTTTGGTTTTATTAATCGTGTCAGCTCAGGCTAATGTTCCAAATACACTGCACTGCAGAGGCTAAAGAGAACTACTCAGAGAACAGTTCTCATACACTTTAGAGACTTTAAATTCAGAAGGGAAGAAAGACATTTTGTGGGGGCTTCAGAATATGGAGTCTTGAAGTGTCCCTACTACACTTGGAGGTAAGCCGGGCGTCGTAGTGGAATCAGACACGAATCTAGTGGGCTAGTGAGAATGTTAAGGTTGGCTATTGACTGAAGGGAAATTGTCCAAGCAGAAGAAGGAGACACCTATCAGTTGTTCCTTTAGTTGACCTTCTAGTAGGAATGTTTGCAGACAAGAGAAATGAAGGAGAAAAGGAGATGTACGTTTAGTTGACAGTGAACAGCATGTTCAATATGCCAATCGATTGGGGGAGACGAGATTAAAAGTTTTAGTAGGGTTGACAAAAAGGTTTTGTACTTTTGACTTAAATGTCAGATATCATTAAAGATGTCAAATGCTGAGGCACATTGGAATTCTTACTTTCCCTCACATCTGAGCAAGTGTAGGGTGAATAAGAGCATTTTTCAGGAGATCATCAACCAGTCATAGCCAGTAAAGGGGGATTTCTTTACTTTTTTGCCTGACATGGTGGATATGTTTTTTTGTTGGAAGCCGGATCAAACTGTTTGGCAATGGAAACATTTTAGCTCGATTAGATGGGGATGAGAGGTTATTTTCTGCCGCACTTTGCAATTATTAAAATGGTCATATTGCAAGCTAGGAGAAACAACATTGGTCTGATCTTAGTAGCTTCAGTGTGGTAAATGCAGTTTTGATTCGCAATTGTGTGAGAAATGTTTGTGAAAGTTCTGTTTCTGATCCCCAAATATCTGGAGCTGTAGGAAGATCCAGCTGGAAATTTCCATTAAAATGATTGTTTCAGGTAATCTTTACCTCACTGATTGTTTAACTGTGGGGAATCTTAAAATTTCTGAAGATCTTTTAAATAGGATATTTAATATGGGGCAAGAGACGGGGGGGGGCTTCTTTTGCAATCACTTGAAGGACAAAAACTGTTTTTTAAAATGATATGTTATCCATACATTGGACATCATCAGTGTGGGCCTGATTTACATCTTAATGGACGGGTTACACCGTCACAACGATGATGCATATCCCGTCTGCAGAAATATAAATCCCATTATATCCTATGGGATTTATATTTCCGCAGATGGAATATCCGTCAGAGTTGTGACGGAGTAACCCATCTGCCAAGATCTAAATCAGGCCCTATGTGTTGGAATATATTTGAAAAGTAGGAAAGCAAGGGTGCAGATGTTTGTCTGACCATCTATGAACAACTGTTGATATTTTCTGGTAAACCTTTCAGACTGGCTTCTTTATTCATGTTTTTCAAATGTGTTACATGGGCTGTAAAGAAAGAAGGAAACTTTTTTGCAATGGGGTGCTATGGCATCGAAAGTGTTTACAATGAGAGGATTCTTAGATCAGCAGACTGCTTGAATATCTCCAAGTTTGCATGTTCTTATTTTATCCTCTATAACAAGCATGAAATATTGTGGTTTATGATGTGAGTAGCACAGTGAGCACGAGACCCATGCCTGGGTGTACCCTTTGCACTTAGGGCGTTGCAGTGAAGTAAACAAAAAAGTAAACCACGATCGGTTCCACCCTGATTGAGGCTCTGCTTGAATTAATCTCAGCCACTGGTAATTACTAGGTGTTAGAAGGTGGTTCTGACCATCTGAGCCGCCCGGATTTTTCGCTTTTTGAACACCTAATTGTTGAGCTTTTACTGTAGGAGAGCCTCATAAGTTGGGACTCACCCACAGTGAACTCATGATGAAAGAGACTGCATGTGGATTTTACCGGTGTCCCCCTGGTGAGAGTAGGCCGCTGCGCTGCAGCCGGAGCAAGGGGTACCGGGCTGGTTACATGCAGACACGTGTGTACATGCTTGTGCACACGTGTAGGGGCTGCGCAGGGGAGATTCCTGGGGTGCGCAGCCCAGGAGCAGGTACAGATAGAATGGTTTGGCAGGAATTATGCAGAGTTGGGTGGTGACATGGAATAGGCTTTATACTATGGGAAGACACATGTAAGGGAATGTCAGTGTGCTTTACTGTTTTCACTGAAGGAACACTCCATTATTCTCCTATGAAGATGGGGACCAAATGGGGTAGTTTTACTTCCCTAGGACCTACAAATTCCAGACACGCAGAAAAGTACACTGTAAGTTGTATAAAAAGAACTATTCTGCTGAGTCCAAAGCCATACCTGTACTGCTTATGGGTCATCCAGAAATGTCATATTTCTCTGACTCAGCTCATAACCAGAGCCTGGCTTGGTGTGATCCTGCCAGGCTGTATTAATGACCTTCCTCCCCAAGCTGTAGCATCAGAGGCCTAGCCCTTCACTGCAAGCATTTCAAGGTCTCCTCTCCAAGAGGGAGAAATGGTGGGTGGAGCTGCAGGTTATCCATCAGCAGCTGTCACCTGGTGCCAGGCACCAAGCTGCTCTGGAAAGAAGGCAGCAAGGGGGGAATGGGGCTTTTCAGAGATCATGTGGCATGAGACCCCTGGACGACGCCATTTTGAACTATCCCAGAGGCCTGTGCAGGAAGGAGGGAGCAGGGGCAGAGAGGTGATGTGTCGCTGCAGGATAGGGCAGCAGAGCCTTCCTGCCAACCCCCTCCAAATTCTTTTAAAAGGTCTTGGACAGGAAGAGGAGCTCTCTCTGGGGTGTGGTCTGCTGAGGAAGACTAGTGCTGGAGCCTGGCGCCATGGGCAGTTGGAAGGAAGAACCCCCTGACTCTCCCAGGACCCTGGAGTGCGCCACAAGGGGAGTCCAGGACCAGTGAGCAGAAGCCAGGGCCTCTGCGCAAGGAGAAGAGTGGCCCAGGAGGAGAGCCAGGTGAAAGGCTGGCGCAGGGAGCCAGTAAGGACAGCTTCCTGCTGAGTTCACCCTCTTGGAGGCCAGGAGGGTGAAGGAAAGTGCTCCCAGTGGCTGGGGTGGGCCACCAGGAGCAGGAAGAGGCCAAGCTGGTGAGAATCGGTCTCCTGGGGGCTGAGATATGCCCCCCAGAAGGTAGGCAACCTTTGACCTCTGGCCTGACCGACAATGAAGCGCGTGGGGCTCCGCCGCCGGTCTTGAATGGGCCCCCGGGGTGGATCAGGTCCTGGGGGCTGCCCCCACAAGAAGTTAAGTCGGGGAGCGCCGTCGCGCTCCCCGTGAAACTGCCCAAGCGGGGTGCCAGGAGCCCACCCTGGCCCCCGACGAAAATGGAGACAGGGAAGCGCCGTTGCGCCCCCCCTGGGAATAGTGAGAGGGGCCCGGGACCCCCAACTCCGGGCCCTGCTGAAGTTGGGGAGCGCCGTCGTGCCCCCGCGAAGAAGCTAAGTCGGGGAGCGCCGTCGCGCTCCCCGTGAAGGTGCCCTGGGGCCCGGGATCCCAACTCCGGGCCCCGAATCCCAGAAGCCAAGTTGGGGAGCGCCGTCGCGCTCCCCGCGAAGATGACCTGGGGCCCGGGATCCCAACTCAGGGCCCCGATGTGGACCCCGAGGGAGGCTGCAGGAGGAAGGAGGGGGGAGTGCCGTCGCACTTCTCCGAGGTCAGGCCGGACCAGCGGGGGTGCTGGCCAGTCGCGGAGCCGGCGGAAGCCGCCGGGGGTGGGCTCCCCGAGCGGCTCTGCAACAAGCCGGCAATGCGGGGTGCCCGGGTGGGACCGGGCCCCAGTGGAGAAGCGGCGGGAGTGGCCGGGGTGGGCTCCCCGCACTGCAATCTACATACCTGAAGATAAGCGGTCCGGGTGGGACCGGGCCCCCAACAAGGGGCTAATGCGGTGCAGGGCCGCCATCACGGGCAGCGCGGCTCTCCCCATGGCAGCGGGAGAGCCGCTCATCTAAAATGCACGAGATGGAAGAAGAGCGCCCCATAATGCTTTGCAGAGCCTGGACAGGCCTGCAGGAAAACATGCTCGTTTTTCGCGTGTGGTGGCCCCAGGAGGACGGGGTCACTGCCAAGTGGGTGAAGAGGTGCAGGGGGAGCTGCAGGAGCAAGGCAGTCTCCACCCAGCACGAAGAGGTGAAGTCCCTCCCCAAGTCTCTGGGGGACTGAAAGAAACAACCCCTCAAGGGCTCAGCTGTGTGTCAACAGTATCCTATGGCTGGAACTTTTGTTCTTCAGCTGGGGGGTGTGTTTGGGACTGCACCCAGGTGGGAAGGGCTGAGTTGGGGATGTCTGGAGAAGGGCATCCCCTGGAGCTGAAGAGGTGCAATTGCACGAGAAGTGCATTTACCTAATGTTATTTCTTTTGAGGGACTGAAAGTCATAGGTATAATGTAAAGTCATAAGCAAAGTGGTGTTATGTTGGCGGACAATCCTGCTAGGGTGTCTGGCTGTATATGCTTAATCCTGTGATTAAAACTGTAATGCCTTTTAGGGGCTTTAATTGCAATGCATTATAACAGTTATCAGTTATGATAAGTACTGTCATTTTAAGTGATGCCTGAACATGTATTCTTGCTGCTGCGTTAGGTGAAGAACAACCCAGACTGTTAGCCACTAAGATGTAGAGGTGTATACTGTATGGTCAGTATGAGATGCTCAGCCAGGGTTATGTGTCACCAGGGCAGGTGTGCCCATTTTTAATGCTTGTTGAGATAATGGGGTGGGTCGCCACTGGGATGGAGCCAGTGGGCAAGGCCCTCACTCCAGGTTATGTTCAACCCACTACATTAGGGGGCAAGATGATGTGCATACATGAGAGTGGTGGTACTAGACCCCACCCCCCCTGTGGGAGGGGTGGGAAATGTTATGCAATGTCACGAAGTAAGTCCAACAGCTTATGTATATTTGTAAATTATTGCATAGTATTGAGTAGTGTGTGTGTTTAATAAATGTACTCTTCCTTTTATAAAGCAAAGTACAGACTGGACAATCGGTTATTGAGTGTTATTTCTGTGTACTGGTAAATGACGATTACTAGCCCACACCACCTCCCTTGAGTAAGCCTTAGAGCGCTCTGCAACGCTACCCTCTGAGAGTCAAGCGCTACAATGGGGTGTTTGGTTCCCAGTGAAGGACAAATGTAGTCATGTTATTTGTGTAGGCCTCACAGATACTGCCTCGTTTTCCAAAACGATTCTGCCTCGTTTTCCAAAACTAGGGGCCGCATCAAAGTTCATCATTATTTTGCACACCATGCCACCTCAGTGTGGACACATCCATATGCAAATCAGTCTTGACCCTGATTCAACATGAAGAGTCCGGGCCGAACTGCCAGACCAGATCGTTCCTGAACCCGTACACAAGCAACCCAATACTGGCTTCACCCATATTGGGATGGGGTAGCTTGGTTCCAGTGGCACATTGAGCACAGGACCCAATTCTGGACATACCAGTCGTAGGTATCATGACATACTTAAGTATACAAAAATGTGATGGGTGGAATACTTATCAACATGCTCCTAAAGTTCTTAACCTATTTAACTCAATATAAATTTTTCTTAGGGAGTGGAAATAAAAACATTATGCATAATCTGTTCCACTGTGTTTTTAATTAAAAAAACAGATTCTACTAACTTTCAAACTTGGAAAATCAACACTTTCTTTTAGGTCAACTTTTGGCTTTTGCCATACATTTATTCAACATACCTGGGCATCTCTCAATCACGTAAAATGAAAATGTTCTTCTCATCCCAGTAAACACATAGGTCATTCCACCTAACTGGGTGATAATTAGTTTCTACTCAGTCAGTCACTCCTTCTACTCATTTTTGGAAGCATGACTGAGTATTGTGTTATTAGTAGTTTTCCGGCCTAAGGAAATCTCCTCAATGGAAATAAGTTGACAAATAATTGTCGCCTCAGGAAAATAGAAAAGGAAAGACTTTGCCTGGTACTACATTTTAGCCTGGCATGGCAAATAAACAGACATGTTAGTTTAATGAAAATTAAAATCTGGAAACATCACTTGTCTGTTTTTTAGTTGGCTGAACAAAATGGAATTAAAACAGTACTTGGTTCAGCTGGCTCTGAAGTATAAAAATATTATTTTGAGAAGCATTGCCCTCAAAGGAGCTCTCTCCTAGGGCATGCCAGGGATACAATCTCCATTCCAACTGGTAGGACAGCAGATGGCACTGCCAGTTCATTACAATGAGAGAGAGCTGCCTTGGCATTTCATTCCAGGCGGACAAGAGAAATCAATAAAGTGAAATGCCACATTTATGCTTCCAGGGAGTTTTATAAAATGTTTCATAAAGATGTCGGAAATGAAGCAAATAAAATACATTAAACTAAATGTTTAGGTCAAAAGGAAAAGTGTGGATCACACGGTCATACATTTTAGAAAGATGTCACAAGAACATCAGTTTATAGACTTTTATTACAAGAAAACCGCTTGTAAGTTCAGATTCAGTTACCAGCTGCAAGTCAGACCGTCTCATATTTGTCACCTTTCTTTTCAAAAGGGCATCACTAGTACATTAGATTAAAACATGGGAGGAATCGGACTGGCCTTTGGCTGCAGCTTAGTTGTGCCACGCTGACGTGGAGTTTAAAAAAGAACTATTTGGGGTACAGCAGAAAGTTATTGATTGCTTACACTGCGACTAGAAATGTCAGTCTGTGGTATGAGAATGCACAAAGTTCAGGAACGCATTGAAAGATGCTCGTAATATTTCCAAAACAACCATGCACTAACTGGCAACAAGGCTTGGGAACTTAATGGCTTTTACATGTTTGAAAGAGACATACAAATCTTGCCAAGTGTGTGTTTACTTTCTAAAATGGAAAAAAAGCAGAAAATAGGTATTTTTGTGTCTGTCTGTCTATGCGGTCAGTCCTTACACTCGAGGCAAGAGCTGTGCACATTAACGGCATAGAGACTTAAAAGGATGACATCTCGTAATGACTCTTCCACAGCTGCTAAGGTGCACAAGTGCTAATACTACAACTGGCTATATTATGTTATTGTATATGGCTAGTAAGTGCACGGAACTCCCAGGGTTAACAACTGGTGAGTGTATGTTTATCTCGTCAATAAACAAAGTGCAAATTATTTTTCGCATAACAGAAAATGAAGACGTTTAAACAGCGGTAAGATGATAAACTATATAAATATGAATAAATATGAATAAATACAAAATGCAATGTAGAAAAGCAAATGTAAAAACGCCGGGAGTCATCACTGAAAATGAAGCCACGAATACCTTAATCATGACACAAAGACTACTGGAACTTGTAAGAGTTATTTCCAAATTATGATTAGTGTACAAATGACCAAATTGTACGACTGCATGGCTGCGATAATGATGTAAAGCTCTGAATTAAAGGGCCCCTCCCAAACTCCACTCATGGTGCAGTTCCATGTAAGTTGCTAAAGTATGCATTGGCTTAGTCTAAGGGCCTGATTTAGATGTTGGCGGATCCGCCGTCCCTTTTTCGAAGGTTTTCCCACCCACCGACTTGGTGGTCCGCCTGCTGTATTTAGATGTTGGTGGGTCGTTGGAGGGAGTCCTGCCGCCTCCACCAGGATCCAGCTCCCGCGTCGACGGCGTCAGAGGCAGAAGCAGCTGTCGGAGGGAGCCCCACCAAGAATACCACTGTCCCGATTACAATGTACCTTTCCGCCGAGGCAACTGTGGCAGGGAAACCTCCAAGCTCGAGTTGACGGAATGAAAGAAAAAGAGGCGAAAACATACCTTTTTTCGAGTTCTCACTTCCGTTTCTGCGTTGAACCCCACCGTCCAGGTTCTTCCTGTGCTGCTGCTACTTCACCACGACGCTCAGCAACCAAGTTGCCGTTGGAATCTAAGGTAGACTTCAGTGTCACCTGTCTCACTATGAATCGTATAGTAACATTAGCATTCGCTTCGTGTTTTTTTTACTTTGCTTTCACACCGAGTTTTTTTTTTTTAAGTGTAATGCATATGTGTTCATCTTACTACTTATTGTGTTAATATGAACAAACCTGTATTGACACATAAAAAAATATTATGGTGGCGGTAGTGGTTGTGGGTGTTTACTTGGGGTGCCTGTGGGTATACATTCAAAAGTGTGTGTATGTTGTCGGTGTGCAATGCTATATGTCAAAAAAGGGAATTACATATTAGCTGCATATATATATTATAATACATGCACAACATATATGTGTAGTAAGATAATGATGAGTAGTACTTACCTGTCTCCACACCACGATGAACCTCACTCCGGCAGGACTCTGCCGACTGTACAACTGGAACATCTAAATCGGCTTGGCGCAAACCCGCTGGCTTGACGGGGACAAAGTGCTGTTAGCCAGCAGAAAAGTCGGCCGCGGTGGTCCACTGTCTATTGCCGCAACATCTAAATACGGCAGGCGGACTGCCGTCAGCTCAACGAAGTACTTGGAACAACCGTCGCAGAGGGACAAGGGTAGTCCCGCCAAGAGCTAAATCAGGCCCCAAGTCTTTCACAAATTAGACACCCAGCCACCCTGTCACCAGAAAGAGATTCTTGTTCCCCCACACCACCAGAAAGCAGACTTCCTCCAAGATCTTGAGGTTGCCTATTGACCACAGGATAGCAACATGGCTGCCCCAAGCGCCTGACTGGCTAACCCGCCACCTGTATACACCAATCACTACAGCACCCATGAGTCACCCATTCAGCATTGTGCCCTTTTGCAGAAGGAAGTGAGATCAGTCCATTTACTCATGGGTCATGAAAGAGGCAGCCCTATTTCCCCTTCAACCATTCTTTATCCTTGTTCTTACAAACCCACAGCACAAACTGCAATACCCGCTTCTTAAACTTAATGATACCAAGAGCACAATTAGCATAGGCTACAAAACACACTCCATTTGTAGTGCTACTCTCAGAACAGCAGCCACTCCTAGTAAGCAGACTCTCTGCTAGTGTTCTCCAGATTCTCACTGCTCCTTGAACAACTTGAACCCATCAAGGCCTACATCTATTTCCCATGGATGCTCCAGCTCATCCAGGATTTATTCCTTAGGTAGAAACACAATCACTTCTCCTCCCACTATCTTACTAGATATCCCACAAAAACACCAAACCCCTTAAACGTACATCCCCACTACAAGACATAACTATTGTGGCACACTTTCATGAAGACTCTTGGCTACACCCTCCTCTTCTCCATCAACCTATGAACTCTGAGGCACTGTTGTATAAATTACTCCTCACATTTTCTCACTCCCACTCAGTGAACGTCTCATTACACCCTTTACTATGTACCAAACACATACCTGCCGTCTCTTGATAAGAGACCCCTTATTTCTGCCTTTAAAACACAAGACCAAAATCCAACAAGTTCCACTTTCAACCCAGACTGTTTTGACTTTCAATTCCTCCATTCAATTCCACTGGACTGACTAAAACCTGATCCAGTTCAATGACACTACCACGCCAGCTGATTTTCACACTTAGTGCACAGTTCTTTAACCTTTAATGAGCGACTGGCCTTAACATTGATCTGTTTCCCTCTCCAACAAAACTGTGTATTCATTGAGCAACTGAAGATTGCCTAAAACCCTTCTTGCCATGTACCTGCTGACTCCCTTTGACAATGTTAACAGGGACACTCGATTTATAGGGAAGGAGGATGAACTCTCCAACCTTCTCTCCACCCTCATACCCCTTCACTAACTCCATACAATTCTTCACTATACACAATTGCATCAGATTTGCCCCACCTCCACATAATGCAATATTAGATGGACAGCCTGTAATAATAGAGATGTGCTATCTCAGCATAGTACAGTCAATTCCCTATCCAAGTTATTACATTTATTTACCCAGGCTTCTGTTATTACTTGATGCATATTACTCTTCTATACTTTTACGCCAGGCGTCTCCAAAGAGTAGCTTGTAAGCTACCACTAGCTGTCCAGCTACCTGTGAGTAGCTCGCCTGTGTGCATCTCAGACTACTAACATGAAAGCCTTTGCTTGGTTATATTATTATTTGTATGACAAGATTAAAAAGCAGGCATTTGAGATGAAAATGTGTGTATTTTCACAACTCATAAGCTGATGTTTTGAGAAAAATGGTTCAATTTCCAAAATAAAATAAAAGCTATTATTTGAGTTGGAGACATTTATTACTCATATTATCACCTCGGTGTCGGGGAATTGCAGCTAAGGCTGTTATGCATTACCCATGTAGATGCATTCCAAATTGATGGCGTTATTTTACTTTACTGCTGGCAACCCTGCCTAATGCACTGACGTGATCACTGCTGACAGTCTTGGATGGACTATCACATCACTTACAGTAGCTCGGGATAATTTTCATTGAACATAAGCAGCTGTTATTACAGAAAAGGTTGGAGACCCCTATTTTACACACTCCATCGGATTTAAGCCCATAGATCACTCTCCCTTACCAGGGCTGCCTTTACAGAATGAAAAAGGACATTTTACTCTGATCTACTCATTGTATGTGTCCCCTCCTTCTACCACCGGTACTCACCTACACTGGACCTGATCACATCACACCCCACCCCACTCTTCTTCCCAATCACCCCAATACCAGCACATTCCAGGACTCTGCAAACTATCCAGTCTTTACACTGCATATTCATCAACCTCTCTCACTGCATATTCTGTTGCAGCCTTCTTAACGTACATCCAAATCAACAGAACATCCCCCTTAACCTTAACCAGCCTACGCCCACCTCGTTTAGTTGACCACTCCTCTTGTGATTTAGACAGCCATGCTCTTGAGCGTGAACGCCGCCCCAGGGTCTACTCAAAGAGCCTTCAACGAGGAGGTCAGATTCCAAATTGGTCCAAATATGACTACATTATCATTGGCTATAGAACTGGGAACCTAACGGAATGTTTTGGGGAAGCAGAAATTTTAAAATAAAGTCCCACACATTGAAACTCATTATAGGGCCGTCTTCCTAAACATCCTCACAATTTAAAGGACCACATACCAGAATTACACAAAAAATACCATGTTTACCAACCACTTTTGCTTTAGTTTAAAAATTACCCAGTCTGCATGTTTTGTCACACAATTTGAATCGTTTTCTCCCCTTCCCATATATATCTTGCCCCCTATTCTACAAACAGACTGCTTACGAGACAAGTGCAATAAAGTGTCTCGAAGGTTGACACTTTGTGTTTTATTTGGACTGTTTTTCATCCAAGTCGAACATTTAGCTTGCTACAATGCACATATCAATTTTTATTGATGTATTTCTCTTTTTCTGTTGTTGTTCCATTTATAGTTCTCCTATTTTGATAACTGCGTTCAAATTTTAAACTGTATTTTGTCCAAAGTAGTCGATGGTTGGGAGTTTACTTGATGCACAAAAGGCTCATGATGCCAAAATTGTTAAGTAAACTTAGTTACAAACTTACTTTCCTATTTCCACCTTCAACCTCATACTCGTCACCTTCCTCCATTTTAGCCCAAATCCCCCTACTCATCTATGTGCAGTGGCGGCTCCTACGCTAAGGCGGAGGAGCATCGACCCACAAGAAAAGTAAATGATAATAACGCAAGGTTATTATCATTTTATTTTTCCCTAGTGGATCTCCAGCGGCAGGGCGGGGCTGGGCTACGTTGCCCAAAGAGCAGGGGAGGAGCAGTAGGCACTCCTCAAGTGCGCTTAACTGCTTGGCCGGCCGTCTCGGGCCGTCCAAACATTCATGCGCACTGTGCATGTTCCCCACCAGGCTGCAATGCACAGCCTGGTGAGGAACATGCCCAGGCCCCCAGTCCCAATCTGAGTGCTGATCCACGGCGCTCAGACCAATCACGACGCTGCTTTCAGCAGAGTCGTGATTGGCTAGAGGACTCTGGAAGCCTGGGTGCTTCCTGTTCCTGCCGTGGAAGAAGAACTGAGGAAAGACGGTCGCCGACAAGGTACATTTTCTTTTTTTTTCTTTCCGTTTTTCTTTTTAAACCCTCCCCCCTCCAGGCCCGCCTCACCACTGATGCGCGGTAGCAGCCGCAACTGTCTATGTGTAATCCATTCCTGAGCACATTTCAAACCCTTCACTCCAGAATCATGAATTATTTGCTCTCATCCATGTAACCTGGCTATTTAGCACCCCATCTTCTGCAGTCCTTTCCCTTCATGCCTTAAAACATTCTTTAAACCAGACGTTTAGAAATACTCTGCTGATGCAACACACATCTCTTCCAGAGATTCTAGTTACTTTCTTCTCCACTGATCTGGAGAGGGTCATAACTAGCAGACTCTCACGTTATACCCAGAAATACCCTGTGCAGCTGTTCCTCTGCAGGATTCCCTCCACTTCATTCCCCTATCCCCTTGCTAGCACTTCTTTTCCACACCCCTCTTTGAAAACCTGACTCTTGCTATTGGCACCGATGATTAAGAAGATATCAGCTCAGCAAGCCTGTAACATTGGAAATGTACAGTTGTGTCCCTGCAGCTACCTCGATGACATAACATAACATCCATGTGTATTTGTAAAGCACACGATCACCGATCTTGGCGATGAATAACAGATGTTTATTGTTACCCAACTCAAAGGTACTCATTTTATTGCCCTCAGAAGGATGAAAGGCTGAGTGGACCCGCCGGGATTTGAACCTGTGACCATGAGGGCGAACACAGGCCCCTACAGTGGACGCATTAGTCCACTGAGCCACCAGACCCCAGATCAGGCATAACACTACCTACTCAATATTCTGGTGCTTAAACTCAGCTCCTACTCAGACCTAGTGCACTCGCTCTCCCTTTACAAAATCATTTCGCCACATGATCTCCTTGTTTTGGCTTTTCCAAATACCTCTTATCCAAAGGCACTAATTCCTCTGCCTGTCTTTTCCTCCATCACCCTCAGGACTGTGGGACTTGATACTTGTACCAGATGGCCTCCCAATGATACCAACATTCTATCTGCCATAATCTGCCCCCTGCCCACCTCCCCTTCGCCAGCTGATCCTGCATTCTCCATACCCACAACATGTACTGCAAGATATAGGGACCCTGTCTCCATGCCAGATCATAGCAAGGGTCAGTGGGCCCTAATTCGCACCAGATACTCTATTGATACCTCTGCCCCTGAACACAAGTCTTCACAGGACTTCATGTTAAGTTTCAGATCTAAAGTAGACTTACAGGGCAAACACTGATGGGATGTTTACTGTCAGATGCATCCAACTCAACCTCATAACACGTTTTACAGTTGATGACTGTTCATTAGTTCTCAATGCCTCACCGAAGTACATGTGGAGCCCTGGAGGTTGGGGTGCACAGCAATACAGTGTAGACTCTGCCCCATGGGCCAGGACGATCTACTCTGTTTACAAATTCAGAACACTTCTTTGATGCAGTCTGATCTTACACATAACAAAGGAGGATCATTTTTATGGCTCCAAAAATAATATTGCTTTGTTTCGATACATTTTACAAATCGTATAGTTTTCAATCACGATGATCGGTATACTATAAAATTAAGCCAACATTGAAAAACGAATCGGAGTAGTATTTCAATATGATAAAGTTGCTGGCCCACTCCACTTGTTGGTCTTTTCTCCACAAACCATCCTCACACTCACAAACATTAGCCCGCCACTTCCCACTGCCCCTTCTTCCCCGTAATCTGAGCTCCCCAGTCAGTTATTTCAGAAAAGCATCTATAGGTACTTCCAACTACTCGGTTTTTGCAGATACACCCACTTTCAGCAAAACTTTCAACAGCAGAAAATTCTTATTTCTATCACAAAAACCTCTCGATTCATTACAAAGAAATATCACAAGTCCTGTGTCATATCTATTACAATTTTGATTGACATAAGAAAACCAGGTATGAGATTTAGCAGGTGTGTAGTGCAATGTGAATGTTGTGAAATAAAGTTGCCTCGCAATATTGTATGTATTTTAAAAGATATTTACCTCTTGTCGCTTAATATTATCTCCTGTTGTCCCCACTTAATCACCTGCTCCTCAAAAGACCTTTATTGTGGGATAGTGGAGACAGGAGGGTCGGAGGCGTACTCCAATGCTGCATATTTTGGTGACATCCTCTCTTTTCTGCCCATTTCATATAGCCCGACCCTCTGAAAATACTACCTTATGATTCTTGCTTGGGCAACATCCAATATTAGAAAGATTAAACTCCATTTCCAACACTGAGAATGTTTTGAGTTATCCTTCTGACAAAATTTGCACCAAAATACGGATTCCCGTAGAGATCCATGCTTCTCCGCCCTCAAATTGCAGAAGACAACTACGAGTTTAAAAACAAGGATGTAAACTCATGACATCTTTTGAATGTTAGCACCCACCAGAACGTACACAATGTATTTCCATACTTTTTCTAAAATATTTGGATTGTTCAAATTTAAACATTTAATGCCTTATACCATAGGAACTTATCATGTCTTGTGGGCACGTCAGGATTTATAACATTTTTTTAAGCATCCAGTAATTGCAACTAGCTTATTTTTCTCTAAACCCACCCCAGCTCATCCAACCCTAATTTGATCTCGGTTTGTCTTTTTCTTACTGACTCTGCTTTTTTATGCATCCCCAAAAAAATGCCTAATAACAAAATTTAATGTACAGAAAAAACACCTTGGCTAGGCAACAGGGCACAGAATGGAAAAGGAAAAACGAATTGGAGGAGAGCGCAGACCAGAAGCGCAGGGACATCCCAGAATGGGTAAGGTGGTTTATGGTGTGTAGATTGATGCATAATTGCCCCACTTGTGTGTTCACTCCATTTTTAGCATGAGGTACCTGTTGTGCTGTTTTTGCTGTGTAACATTTGCCACTACAAGTTTCATTGAAAAGCGACTGGACTTGCTAGCAGCAGTTGTACTATGCTAGAACGGGTTAATTTTTATCTCTCTACCCTAGGTATTTCATTTAAGGACCTGTGAGGGAGGTAGGTCTTCCCTCTCACCTAATTTTCACTTACCCTAAGATAAGTATAGAATAGGGATCCATTTAGTTAACCCTGATAGAGCCCTGCCGAATGCCTGAGACCGTGATAGGCTACCCAGAGGCAGAAACATGTTGGCTAAATGGAGGGACGCATAGTCATTATACTCAACAGCATCCCCAGATTTAACTTTTCAGGAATTTTTATCTGTGCCTAAGGTACCACCAAATAAAGACATTCTTTGTGGTTTACCTTAAGGCATTTTTAATACCTCTCATCTGGATCCCTTGTACATTATCCAGAAGAATAATGGACTCCTTCAAATTAGTTCTTGAGGTCGCGTCTGTCCTGGTAGTACTATCTTACCAGGGTGGGATAACGTGGCCGAAAGATGAAGCATGCCACATTACGTGGGTGAGCCCACCTCATCCAAAAACATTTATGCTCTTAACAAGAGCTATTACCTAGGAAGATCATTTAATACTTAAGGAAAGGGTACAGTTTAGCCCTCTCCATCTTGAGACTGGCCACGTCGTCCTTTTTGGTGTTAGTTTCAACATTGGAGGAGAACCACCACTGTAATGAAGTATACTCATCCTATTACAGAGAAGGGAGAAGGTTGCAATCTCTTAGCTGCTTTTGAATTTCATCTACTAACAGAACAACATTTAAAGTATACTGGCAACATAAAATATAAACTTCAGCAAAATATTTGGTCAGCACTAACAGAAAATTGGAGAAATGCTCACAAAGAGGATGTAGATGAAGGGGAACATGGCGTCTTGCTGAAAGAGCAGGACAGGTGCACAACTACAGAACGGAGTATGTGGACGTGATATGTGGGCTCTGTAAGAAGCAGTAATGGTTTGCAACCAAATTCGGGAAGGATTATGGCTACATCAAAAAATTGAGGTAGATCTGTGTGGTGTTGGAGCTCGGGAGAGGTCAAGCGGCTTCCCGACATGTTTCCGATCAGGAGGGTGTAAGCAGAGTCAGCACAGCCTGTGGACTCCACTGGGCTCACAAGCCTACCTCAGATGGAACAGATGGATGCATTGCAGGGAAGCTGCTTGCTTGGATGCCGGCGCTCACACCAGACCTTGCCTCTAGGGAGTGTAGTGAAGAATGGTTTATGTTAAAGGGAACAAAAGGGAAGGCATTGGACGGTTTATCCACCCTCGAGTCCTCTCTTAAGTAAAGAGGGAGACTTGGCCTGTTCAATTGCAGCTGGTGCTTATAAAACTAATAGATATAACCTGAGATCTGGAAATGTGCATGAGCCTCTGAGAGAGGTTCGCTGTGCTGAGGGAGGAAAGTTGGGTGTCTCTGTGTGGTGGAGCCTGGAGAGACGGCTAGAGGTAGTGGTAGGAAAAGACCAGAGATCAGAAATAAAATGTAGGCGTATAAATAGGCCAGCAGTGGCTTGGAAAGCGGAGACAGGCAGCTGCAAAGGGCAAAGTCTACCATTAAAGTAACCTCCTCACTCAGGTCCTTCTTTAAAGTGAAAGTGGAGCACAAGAGCGGGAAAGGTAGTCTGAAGGAACCAGTGAAGGACCAAGCAGCGGAAAACTTGAGAGACAGCGCTATGGATAGCCTTAGGCGCAACTTGGTCAGTGAGCCATAAAGCTCTGCGTCTGGGCGTTGTTACTGCCAATAGGTTCGAACCCCTCTTAACCCTAGTGATGGAGGATACTGAGAAGGGTGTGTGGCAGGTGAAGAGAGGCGGAAGAGCACTCTTTGTCAGAGCGTGAAGTAACTGTTCTGATGAAAACAAATCGTAAGATGAAGCCCTAGGTAGAAGAGAAGATCATTATTATATCTCTTACACCATCCCAGGTTTCCAGTCAGCTGGAGTCAGTTGTAGAATGTTCATATGACAGTTGGGTAGGGAACATTCCAAAGGAGGAAGGTGGGAAGGGAGAGCGGACTGAGCTAAAGGAAGGTTAATTACAACAGTAACACAAAAGACTGTGGGGAATAATGAGGAAGTGAATATACAGAAAATGCTTCTAAGCCTCTCGGCAGAAATGAAAGGTTTTGAAATCTTGAAAGTAAATCAAAGAGAAATACAGATACTTGTGCAGGGCTTGAAAAAATTGGACTGTTTAACTACACGCACTGAGATGTTAGAAGAGGCAGTTGAGAAGTTCTACACTGTGGCAGAACCAAGTAATACATAATGCAGCTCCTGAAACAAAATAATAAAACGGTCCTTGAAAAAATGGAAAGATTGGAGAATAATGTGAGAAGGAACAATCTAAGAATGCTGAATGAAATGGAGGGGTGGGCAGAAGGAGATTATTTTAAATGGTTTGTAGTAAACTTGCAAAAAGAGGCTGCATTACCGGTAGATGCTCCAATACATTTAGAGCCGGAGATTCAGCGAGTGCACCAAGATCCTTTTAAAATTGCACCAGGCCGTAAGACGCCTGGGGAGATTCTTGAGAATTTTCTGTCGTATAGTGTGAAAGAGCAGATTTTAGGTGCTGACTTAAAGCCGAGGTCGTTGCAAGCAAGTGGGTTTCCTTCTGCATTTGTTCAGATCTCTCTAAAAAGATGTTTACTGGCAATCGGAGCTGGGTAAGCTCATAGATGAACTGTGCAAGAGGAGTAGCAGTAATGGTAAGGCAGCGATCCGGAGTGGAAGTAATGGAGGAAAAGTAGATGATAGAGGTAGATTTTATTTGTGTCGGGAACTATGGTCCTAATATTGACGGCTAGGGGTAGGGTTTTGAGTATAAACAGGAAGATTGGCGCTCAAACTAGTGCGCGTTGTGTAAGTAATGCTACACAAAATTGTACGGTGCTGCCAGGTCGGAGGAATAACCCAATAACCCCCGTGAGTGTGCGAGTCGAAGAACCCACACTGGACATATAAACACGATCCTGGGCACACGTGGTGGGGGTATACCAATAGTATGAGAGTCTCGTTCAGGTAAAATCACAGTTATTAATGTCTGGATAGAGATCAGTGGTATTTATTAAGAGAAAACAGAATTATAGAATCAAAGCAACCAGCCGACACGTGTTTCGTCACAAGGGAATTTCTTGTGACTCTTCAGGGCTTTGTGGAGTGTTTCACGCGAACAAACATGGTCTCAAAAGTCGGTATGAACATCAAAACCGTCCCGGGGTTTGGGGAGGACTGAAGAATGCTAGTTGAGTCAGGTGTGTTCGAGAAATTTGTATAGGCAGGTGCAGAGCTACGAGTCCACAAGACGTACGTGGCAAGTCAAATGGGGGCTCTGGGTATAGAATAGGAGAGGCCTTCCAGGATCCGGTGCCTGAAAACATAATACTAATAATGCCGTGTGTGGCAGAAAAGTACAGCGCCTGTAATTACGCTGTCGACGACCATCCAGGAAGATGGGCGGGTAGGAGGGCAGGTGCGCCTGTTGGTAGAGCGAGGAAGGCCGAAAGAACCTGTTTCCGTGACTGCATCCGGAACAGGACAGCGTAATTACAGGCGCTGTACTTTTCTGCCACACACGGCATTATTAGTATTACGTTTTCAGGCACCGGATCCTGGAAGGCCTCTCCTATTCTATACCCAGAGCCCCATTTGACTTGCCACGTACGTCTTGTGGACTCGTAGCTCTGCACCTGCCTATACAAATTTCTCGAACACACCTGACTCAACTAGCATTCTTCAGTCCTCCCCAAACCCCGGGACGGTTTTGATGTTCATACCGACTTTTGAGACCATGTTTGTTCACGTGAAACACTCTACAAAGCCCTGAAGAGTCACAAGAAATTCCCTTGTGACGAAACACGTGTCGGCTGGTTGCTTTGATTCTATAATTTTGTTTTCTCTTAATAAATACCACTGATCTCTATCCAGACATTAATAACTGTGATTTTACCTGAACGAGACTCTCATACTATTGGTATACCCCCACCACGTGTGCCCAGGATCGTGTTTATATGGTCCTAATATTGATGGTCCAGGCCCCCTGAGGGAAATTTTCTCTAATCTTTTGGAGTTCAACCACCTGATTATCATGGGGGTGTATTTCAATATTCTATTAGACAGCGTATTGGATAGATCTACCATGCATAAGCAAGTGCAATATCCAAAATCACTCACCTGCTTATCCTTTTTTGAAAAAGAGCTTGGGATTAGTGATGGCTGGAGGCTGAGAGTTGGGAGCACAAGTGGGTAAACTCACCACTGCAAAATGTATGGTCACTATTTCTGCTTAAGCTTTTTCCTAATAGATAAAAATGAAGTGGATAATGTAAGATGCATCTAACATCACCCTATACATATATCGGCCCATGCTGTGGTTTATATGGAATTTGATATGAAACATCAAAGGGCTGAATCAAGATGGACCCTGAATACGAGAATTCTTTTAGAAGAGGACGTAATTTAACAGCCGATGGATGGTACTGGAGCCTTCTTTGATTTAAATTTGGGCACAGCTAGCATTCACACAGTATGGGACATATGTAAAGCTTTTTTTAAGAGGACAAGAAATAGGTACAGTTTCTCATCTTGATAAAAAATAAATGGAGAGAGGAAGCTCAGAGGCTGGAAGAGGAAATTAAGGGTAGTCAATATAGAAAGGTGTAAATCTGGGTGAGATGGAGGGATTATATTCATTACCGCACAATGTGCTCTTAAAGATCCTGTGGAAGTACAAATCAAGAAAAGGTGGGAAGCTAGCAAGATCACTTATTATAAGTATGCTGAGAAGTGTGGGAAACTGCTGGCTTGGAAAGCAAGGAATGAGCAGAACAGAAATCATATAATGGAAGTTATAGACAGTAGCACGAATGCTACCGCTAATACCATTCGGAAAATAGGGAAAGGCTTTTTCACTTTTTTTGTGAACCTGTATAGAGATGAATGTGGCCCTGATGGTTCTAAGCTGAAGACCTGGTTAAGAGAAACATATGAATAAATTAGATCATGAAGAACAGGTGCATTGGGTCAGGAAATCAGTGAAGCTGAGACTCTTGAGGCACTAAAGAAGAGCAAGAAATGGAAATCCGCTGGTCCAGACGCCATTCCAGCAGAGCGTAATCTGAAAGCTAGCAGAAAAAATAATCCCAGTCATGAAGACGCTGCTTCATAACATCATATCAGGTAGTACTCAAATACCTGTCCCAGGGCAGGGAGCCGTCATTTCTTTGATTTTGAAACCGAAATAAACCCCTGGACAAATGTGAATCCTACAAGCCAATATTTATGAAATGTATTAAATTTATTAAATTACAACTACAAAATCTTTACTGTAAAGAGTATGGCTCAACAATTAAAATAATTACTCCGCGATGATCGGAAAGGCTTCGTTTCTGGACAGTACTTCGCGAGCTAACATGCACTCCAATAGGCTCTATGGATCTGGCCATTAACCCACTGTGCCATCTTAGCGGTGGTATTGATATGGGTTTTGATTAGGTCAATTGGGTTCGCTTTACAGTGCCCTGAAAGCAAGGATTCTAGTAAATGGAAATCTGACGGGGCATGCAAGAATAATCAGAGTGACGAGACAATGGTACACCCTCTTCCCACTTTTATTCAATCTGTATAATGAGCCCTTTGCACTTAAGATAAATAACGGTGGCTCCTTTTGAGTAAAAGGGTTTCAGGAAGAAATTAGCCGTATAAGCAGGCAACCTCATTGTTTACACTGCAGATGTCAGTAAAACCCTCTTATATCCACAGCAGGAATAATTAACCTTTCGTCAATATTCTGGATACCAAGTCCATAATGATAAGACCGAAATATTGTCTTGGAACTATGAGTGGGTAGGGGGTATGGAGAAGGAGGCGATTAGAAACTTAGGGGGACTTGTAGCTAAGGATTTAGGAAAAATCCCTGAGATTAAGTTAACTAGGGTGGTGAGAGGGATTAAAATGTTATTTAATAAGTGTAAGAACTTGCTCTGACAATATATGGCCGGATTAACCTGGTTAAAATGGTTGTTCTACCAAAGTTAACCTATCTGATAATATACCTTTGATATTTGATAAGAAAAATACAACGGGATATAAGCAGTTTTGTCTGGGCTTCAAGAGGAGTCAGAGTAGTGTGAAAGAAACTGAGGGGGAAGTTAGTTAAGGGGGTTTAGTCTTACAAGCTATCTAGCTTTACTGTTGGGCATTCCAGTTAAAAAAACTGTAGGATGTTAAGTGGGTCGCCGGACTCAAGCACAATTGACAAAATACTGCACTGTCTGACTGAGGGTATTTTTGAATCGGGTTTTTTCTATAAGGTTGGGTTGCCAAAGTTTAAAAAAAAAAAGTTAGATTTAAGATTTTACAGGCAGCAGCAAGGCTATGGTTTGAGATGAGGAATTTGCTAAAAACCCCATACCTTAGAATATTTGCACCAGTTTGGGACTCTCCTAGGACTCCAGGGTGTTTCGGCGATAAACTGAATAAACCCATTACAAAGGAATTGGTTGCGAGGTTAGGTGACCTGTTGTGTGAATGTAAACCATTTACCTGGGAACAATGGACCGAACCAACAGAGCTCAATTTCGTCTTTTAAATACTTGCAATTCACCTCGTGGCTAAAGCATCAGGACGGGCCCAAGGCCAAGTCAAACCAGATGGAAAAGGACTTGCAAAACTTCGGGCCTAAGAAGAAAGAAGTCTCTGTCTGGTACTGGTATCTGCCTACAGCCTTGGATGAGAAGTCTAGGGGCTTATTAGGACTATGGCGGTCCATCGGACAACCGTAGCCACGGTGGCAGTGCGGGCACCGCCGGTCCGACCGCCCATTATGACTGGGGCGGTTGGACTGTATTAGCACCACCGCAACCTCCAGGGATCCCTGGCGGTGTTGCAGCGGTCTTGAGGCTACAATATGCAGCGGCCCCGCCAAGCATATTATGAGTTTCCTCTCCGCCACGTTCTTCATGTCGGTAAGCCCGCCATAAAAAGTGTGGCGGAGAAGAAACAAAGGGGACCCTACAGGTTCCCCGGCTGCCTCAGCACCAGGGGATGCATGCAGAGAGGCATATGGTGTGCCCCTCTGTCTGCATGCACCCCCACTTCCTGCAGGGCATGGACTTGTCAGTCCATGCCCTGCAGGAACCTGCAATGGTGTTGGTGTTCCCATTGTGGTGCCTGTTACGGCTCTCCTATGAGCCTTTAAACAGGCACCGTCGTGGGCCAGCCGTCAGAGGACCGGCCGACATGGATTCCAGTTGGAATCCGGCAGACGGTCTAATTATGGATTTGGTGGTGCAGGAGTGGGGCACTGGCATGGCGGCCCGCTCCCGCACTGCCAGAGTCAGAACAAGGCCCTAAGCCACTATATGCATCTTGGGTGACAGACTTGCTGTAAGCTGAAATCAAAGAATTATGGCAAGTGTCTTCGAAACGTTTGTATACTACGGTTAAATCTACCACTCTCGAAAGGAATCTGTTTTTTACAATACACAGGTGTCATTGGTCTCCTTTAAAGATGACAAGGATTAGGAGAAATGAGAGTAACAGAAGCAAACGGTGCGGTCTCCGCGATGCCAATGATATACATATGCTTTTGGAGTGTCCTGTTTTGGGATCCTTCTGGCAAGATGTGGATAAATTATTGTCAACCGTGTTAAATTTGGACATTCAGGTAAGCCCATCTTGGCTCTCTTTGGTACAGAATATGGTGACTGGGAGGAGAATACAGCACAAGCAGACTGGTGTAGGTTGCTTGTTTACATGATTCTGCTGGCCAGGAGGGAAGGATGCCTGGAAGTGGATACACGCGACCCCACGTTAATGGCTGACTGGCTCAGAGCTGCTGAGAGAGTATATGTTTTAAAGAAGGCACTGGATACAGGGAAGTCTTTCAAGATATGGGAACTCCTTTGAGAGATGGTTAAGTGAAAGGTACCAGCTAATATGGTCCAATGATTACAGCAGGTCCTCATGAAACGAAAAATCTGGAGGAACCAGAGAATTTCCTTTGAATAAAGTAGAGGGGCGGAGCTCCGTGGTAGAACTCGAGTGGGATGTTCCACACACTCTAGTGTTGGTGGCACTTTCAGAGTGATATGAGGACCAAAAAACAAGAGGATGTAAATGAAGGAAAGAAATATAAAAATGAAGATTTTACAAAATCTGCAGAGTTCTCTATCAGTATCTGTCAGGACCAGTGTCACTGGAGATAGACACGACGCAAGCACGCTTTGTTTAGGCCGCCACGCTGCTTAATGATATGATGTGCGACGAATCTCAGGGATAGTCGAAGATGGGCTATATAAGATAATGGTCTCACTGGGCGCTATTATTTATATTCCTGTTGTGTCTGTGATAGGTAGTGGTTAACCGTGACATGATACTATATTGAGAAAATATATTTTATTTAATATATACTTATTCATTTATAAACCTAATAAAAAAGATTTGAAATTGAAATGATACGAAACGTGGCAATTGTAGAACTTCTGTGTGCTGCAAGGCTTTGAGGAATCCGCTTTCATCGTGATCACTGCCCCTTTCACTCCAGTCCTTCGCTTATTATTTGTCTGCTTTGCACAACTCTGTTGATTATGCTGTTGTCCTTAACAGCGATAATTCCACTGTGTATGTATTCTCTTCTCATTTTTGCTTTCATCAGGAATTACACAGTTCCTGTCCAGTCCTTACACCCCTTAACCTCTGCATGTTACTCCAATATACGCTAAACCTCTCCTCCTGAACTTCCTGGTCTCTGCAGAGGCCCTTAAAATATCATTAGAAATTGAACTCCTCAAACAATTATTTTTTCATTGAAACTTTTGTCTTTCTGTATTCTTCATCATTTCATGAAATATGACCAGACAATGTACAGTGCTTGTCAGGATACACCATGATAGATTCCAGCAGAGGCAAAAGAACACACAAGTACAAATGAAAGGCGATAACTTCGACCGAGTAAGTCCAAAACAGGTTCTCCCGCATGACACACAACATGATATGGGCACGGCCTGCTCACAGGAAAATAATTAGTTTTCAATTACTACGTACAAACATGAGTTTGGAAGCAGTCATTTCTGCTATTACAATCATCCACATCCTAGGAAACTGCAATTTATTGTGCTTCCTTGCGGTATGTTCACCACCTTTTGTGTTAATCATCTGAAGCATTGTTTCCTACGCAGTGATGCCTATTTCCTAATAAGTTAACTAATATCTGTTTAATAAAAAATAAAAAAATATACTGCTGATCTAATTGTCCTTGAGTATCTAATTTACTTCTTAGTCCTGTATAATTCATTATTGTTTGGTTCCTTCATTAACCCATTGTTTCTCTCTCTACTGTTACAGGCATAGTACTCAATTGATGCTCTCCCTCTCTACTCCTATGTTTTCTCTATTTAGGATAATCATTATATATATATATATTTCACTGTCACTGTCCGGAATTACTTTCTGCTGTCTCTGCCTTTAGCTATGTTCCATAGGAAATACAGGTTGTTTTTACAATTTCAATTTCTCTACCATTCTCTGACTGAGGAGTTCCAGTCTTCCATTGCACAAAGCCCTGATCAGTTCTGCTCGGGGATCAGATTGACAGATCCATGTTCCGTCTCTGTCCCCTGTGTGCAGCGTTTGCAGCTGTGGGTGAGATCGCTCAAGCAAGCATCCATCTTTGAGCACTTCCGGTCATGATCCTCCGCTCTCTAAATGCCACAGCCACCTTTAAAATGGCAACAGCTTTCTGCCTTTGATGATAGACTACAACTTTATGCACCACACTTTGGTGATTCTCAACTTTTTTCCTTTGGTTGTCCTTAGTGTTACAGGTGACTTTTTCATCCTACTTACATGGTGCATCAATAATGACTTTGCTTGCCACACACTTGTGCCCACATGTCATACGCTATTGCACCCTTTAGGGGCCTTTATTTTGTAAGCAAATCTCATTTGACCGTTGGAAGTCCCCCTTTTTGGTAGGGTTCCCATTACTCCTGTTTCACCTTGTCACTGTTGAACCTCCACGGTGCCTTTGGACACATTCTTCAGCATTTTGATCTAATTAGGTAAGCTCTCAATTGTGCAGCTAAATATATGTGCAATTCATATGACTACCGTTTTGGCACTCTTTCACCATTTGGTTACCCTTGTTATCAAAGGATATTCTGACTTTTAATTCTGTATATATACCATGTGTGTGGCCATGTGTGCTTCACTGACACTTTTGTACCACATACCTCCCACACTTGCAATGTCCATTGATTGCTTCTTTCCCTTCCATTCAGTGGTTTCTGAGATCTTTTCTCAACACTACCAGATACAGTGGTTGTGACTTTCTGGCCCTTGTAAGTTCCTCTCTTTCTACATCATATTTTTGTCTTTGACCAGCCCTTTCCTAACCCATACCTTATTTCTATTTGTTATCTACAACTTCAGTTGCTCTTAATTCTGATTGTCCTGATGATGACCTCGATATACTTGATGAGGTCGAAACGTCGTCAACATGGAGACAGTCTCCCAGACCATACTTTCTCAAATTGATCTAGTGAATCTTGGGTCAACTGTTTTTTGTATGCACACCTTTTACTGTTCACTTTTACTGCACTGTGTGATTACTATTTGAGCATTATATTGGCCATGATCCATGAATAAAAAGTTAATTAATCTCATACTCATTATATCTCTTGGGACCTGGCTAGATTTTCTTGCATTTAGTTGTACTGATTACATACTGGAATATTGACTCATCCAGACAAATGGCTATTATTTTGCAAATGAGTCCACAGTGACCCACTGTGTTTATAACATTCTGCTTCAGCCATGGTTCTCATACCACATATGAGGTGAAGGTCAAGCCGCTCCTTCATTCCATCCAGCAATCCCTTAATTTGCTTTTCGTGATGTGTATTCAGCCTAACTAGTGTCTTGGTTATGGATTTCAGATTTTCCCGATGTTCAATGCTTCAATGTTGTTCCCACACATTGAAAATGTCTTCATAGTGCAAAAAGGGAGAACAATTTGCAAATTCAATTATGCATTAGTTTTTCAAATTCAGAAATGTAGATTGATTTCCAAATATGTAAATGTATAAATGATAATACATGTGAACACTTCTAGGAAGCAGCTTCCCAGTAGCATTCGTGTATTTTTTATGGATTCAAAGACTTTGGAAAGTTGATCCAAATGAAGTAGTTACCTATAATAGCACAATGATAACTTTCTTTGTGAACTAAGATGCATGATACCAGATGGCACTGGCTCACTCATAGGTAATAAAGAGCTTTTTTCATCAGAACGGGTGGGGAGAAAACAGTACATTATTCCATTCAAATGGAGAGAAATAGGATCAGATGTGCAGATTAAAATATGGTAATATCAAATGCCATGAACTGTACGGTCTGAAAGACAAAGCAGCCAGGAATTAGACAGTCTGCACGAGTCTTGCTGTATGTGCGGCAAGTGTCAATTCTAGGTGATGGAAAATACTATGTTTACAATGTTTTGTAAAGGGAGTAATATATTAGAAATTGTCCAGTGTGGATTCGTTGATAGCCTGCTATACAAACAATATATGAACTGTGTAAAGTGCCCTTGTGTCCTGATCCAAAGTCAAGTTGCATCTCAAAATCCTTTGCTGCAAAATATGACAATAAGCACTATATTGTGTTGTAGTTTTCTGTATTAAAAAAACCCCAAGAAATTGGCATTTCCAAAAGCATAATTTACTTTTCAGACTGCAGCAAGTTCAAGGTCAATTGTTAGTTTCTGCTCAAACCAGAGTACAAGAAATTACTTTATGCTTGCACTAGGAAATTCAATATTTCAGTCGGATACAGTTCCTTTTAGCTTAATTATAACCAATTGTAAAACATGGCTTTCATGTTAAGAGCTGTTTTAACCTTCACTCCAGTAGTACTTGGGGGTGAGAAGAAATCATTAGGAAAAAGAAATGACTGCGGGTTGGGATCTTTGAGGTACACTATCACCATCACTGAAAGTGGACCAATGGGAATGCTAGGAGCGCTGGGCTCTGGGAGGATTAATACCCCCACCATTCCCTGCGCCTCCGCACTGCTGCACAGATCGCATTTAGATTCTTATCAGAATATAGAGAATGGCCATACCATGCTTCCAAATCACTAAAACTAATTTAAAAAGTGTTTACACATTATAAACTACTTTGACATTATCAGAGACCTTAATTATCTTCACCAAGGATTATCATAATCTGGCTCACTCTGTAGGTGTTTATCACACAAATGTAACCAAGTAATGAAAACAGATGCAATCCAGTCACTGACCGTGCAAAACACCGGGAGCCCAAGAGATGTTGTGGAATCCGCTTTCACATTTCTCAGTAACAGTCAGTGCCTAAAACCTCGGTTAATGAGTGAGTAACACATAATTTGTCATTTTGTCAATTCAAGCTTAATTATATTAGTATAAAGTCACAAAAAAACAACATACCATGCGAATCCCCTCACCTCTTGTTCATGCTCTATCCTCATGCTGGGATTTGCATTTACTTCAAGTAAAACAGGTTTCAAGTTTTTCATAAGAAGGACATCAAACCCTAAAATCTGTGCATAAAGGATAAAACAAATTATTACATTTTCCTGCTGGAAATGTTTTACATTATTTTTAAATAACAATTTTTTAATACTTTGAGAGCATATAATGCTATGAATAACTATATGTTACTGCCGTTGTCATCAATATAATCCAAAGCATTTTTTTTCCTTAGACAAAAGTGGATTATGTGTACTTGTGTGCTAAATCCGGTAATGCTAAAATATCTAACACAGAACAGTTATGACTTTTCCAATACATAAAACATTTCTGACAGCGAAGAAACAGTGCCACAGAACACAATTATTTAATGAATGGCTCAGTAAGTAGATATTACCTTAATACAGTAGTTTACTACTATGATTCACAAATAACACCAGCCAAAGCAAGGTCAATAGTTGGCTAATCTAAAAATCAAGAAGGCCACGTTGTTTACAATATAAAGCAATCTCACTTATCTTAGACAGTTGGCAATGGGAACAAAAAGGACACGGCATGGGAAACGTAGCCCATAGATACATTCTCTAATTGGACCTAAAAGCACATCACCGTACAGCTGGGATTCTGGACACAAATGTCAACTATTTCATTATAATAATCCACCTTCATCATTGACAAGACCATTTGCAAATTAGCAGGATGTACAGACAGATATTTCTTAGTTTCAAGATTAGTCTTGGATAACTTTACCATTATTAGCAAAAGGATTCAACATTGCGGGCAACCAGCCAAGGAAAACCAAACCAGGAGATTTCAGAATTATATATAATGGCCCGAAACACAAAGATTTTTCTGAGAGTAACTATAGTACGTCCCACTCACTGCGGAGTTAGGTGAGACCTATTTATGTATTTCCAGAAGTAAGCCACACCCACTCATGAAAAAAAGCTTTGTCTATTTGGCCCATAGTTCTGGCATGATGAAAATCATTTCTGTAAGAATAATGATTGGTTGAAAGTTCACAGTACATAATATTGCATGTTCCAAATACACACATTAGTCCAAGAAGCACTCCAAATATTTCTAGCAAATATGTTGGGTATTCTTGAGATACTTGGGTCCTTTCAATGATATGGTGAGTACAATATTTATTGAAAAACAAACAAAAAAACGGAACACAATATAAATCATAAAAAGGCACTAGTTCTCTGCAAAGAGTGTCACAAAAATCTTGACACAATAGAAGTGTTAATTATAAGGTACAAAAACAGCCTCTCAGCACTTCAATTTGTAGGATTACAGGCACACAGTGCCTTTTCGCAGAAATACAATTTTTTGAAGGACAAGGGGCAAAAATATCACTATGCACCCTTTATAAGGAAACTAAGCAACACCAGCGCAGAAACTGTCCGGTGCTCAGAAAAAACAGCACGCAAAGAAACACCAAAATGTTTTTGATATTAAATTAGTCTGTTTTCCAATAAAGCTTGATGATTGTGTTTGTTCTTTTATATACCACATCAGAATGAAAGAACTTGAGGAGGATGCATAACACCACAGTTTGCTCCTCTGCAAATAATCAGATGATCTGCTCCTTTGCAGCCAATCAGACCTCAGACACACGTGACCTAACTTACACTTTTTGGATATATGGAAGATTCTCTTCCATATCTTAGATGATGGTTACCTCAAAACACTGATACTCCTAGACTACTCTACAGCCACCGAACTGTGGAGAGTCACAACCTTATCAAATGGCTGAGAGTGTGGAGAGGAAGTTCATTAACTTCCATATATTTGATGCAATGACTCCTCTGGAACCGCAGCCAACATGTAATCAATCAGTCTGTCAGATCTTTCTGGTCAAGTATTCATGTTGTATTCTTCTCTTTCAATTTTATTACCTGAAAGCAATATGCACCTGCAGTACAGCAAATTAAACACCGCTAGTTACAATTCCAGATGTATGCTTATGACATTCAGATACAACTTAGACTGGAATATGTGCCAAGAAGCTAAACCAATGTCAGAAATGCCTGGCCCATTTTACTACTGGATAAAGAACGACGACCACTGTTCCAGCGTGGCAAAATGGGGATTGCAACACTTGGTGGATAGGAGGCATAGACAGTTCATTTCATAGGGCCAAAATCCATGTGAAAAGTCTCAGGACCAACACAATAAGGAAAAGAACAACTTCTAACTTTCTATATTTTGAAAGAACCAACAACTTGCAAACTGACTCGAGAGATGTTCTATCAGGGGATGCGATGAAATGCAGGTATGGGAGAAGGACAGGCCCAGGCATAACAGCACAGAGATGCTGCAAGAGTGGTGTTGGTGCTGCAAGGGCATAGCTTGTGAGAGGTACGAAGCTGTCAAACATTCCTATACCCTTAGTCATCAGACCATTATGTGGGGATGGTGAAACCTAGTTCCAAACAGAGTCCAGAAGAGGTGTTGCGGTAGTCAGAAAGACAGGAGACTCCGGTAGGGAAATGATGTGCAAACCAGCAGCAGTTGTAGCATGCAACAAGTTATTCAAAATGTAGATGGTCCAGACAGTTCAGGGACAAATCCTTGTAGTGCTGGAAAGATTTGGCACTCTGTGATATATCTTGTTGCAAAGAAGTTCTCTGGCTTCACTCTTGCTGTTGGTACATGCTAGCAAACTTCATGAGGATGGCCGAAGAGGGGCAGGCACTGCGGTGTCAGCTGGTGCACTGGCATCACAAATGCCTTACATACTGGGCTGTGCTTGCACCAACCTAAGGGGCGTGAACCTATTGTGCTCCTTGCAGCGCTATCTACAACTCTCTGCCTCAGTGGAGACTTTGGACAATGGTCACCAGCGTCACCATAATTGGGGTGGTTGAGTTAAGAATGGGGACCCTCTGCTGTTATGTCCTAATGTCAGGCTATTTATGGATCTTCGGGAATACGAAGGAAAGCTCATGGAGGGATATTTGTGACAGATTTGAGTGTCACCAGGTTAGTTCATGCTGACCCGGGGAAATTGCCTGTTACATAAAAGCTGCCTCCCATTCACTCATGTACACACTTTATTTCTTCCTGTACTATGCTGCAATTCATAAAGTAAGGTAACTCCCTTCCCACAGTGTGCCGCATATACAGATTAGAACAAACAGATTCCCAAAGCCAAGGAGAAAAACTGTTTGACCATCCCTCTGTAAATCCCACAATCTCAGAGAATAAAAAAACATGCATCTGCTGACCTCCATTTCTCCTGCAGACATTGCAAAAAATATTTGATGCTGCTGGCCAAAATTATATCTTCTTCACCTCATCTACAGAGAATTAAGCTCTAGTGTTTTTTTATATCTGTGAGGAAAAGTGCAAGCTTGGCTGATAATGAACCCAATTCATTCTCCTTTTGTAGTTAATGCATTTTGCAGAATGATGCAAGATATGATAATTATGTTCACTCTGCCCTAATAATAGGATAGCTCCAGTGTCAGCCAACATTGTCAGCCAAAACTTTCAAATACTTTAGCTAATGACTGATGACTTGAACTGAGAAGAGGTATTAGCTTTTCTGTTGTGAAGTGACAGCCAACCTGATTGCTTGGACCACCTCCATCTTGGGGATTAGTATACTTCTCAGCTTTAGGGACACTTTAAAGCCTCTACCTACCATGCCCCAAGAGTCATAGGCACTAGATCCATTTATCTGCAGCCCTGCTATGCTTTATGTGTGCAGGCAAGGAATTGTCTGTCTCATAGTAGATGGCCCACACTTGGCAGATACCATGAGGCTCCCATTCTTATGCAGGGATCCTGACAAGACAGCGGTGGCTGTTCCAATCCCTCCTAACTCAATCATCCACAGGCACCAATAGTACTGCCTGGGGTTTTGCACTCTTCCCTTTTTCGATAGCGAGGAGGCAGGATAGTAGGCTTTTCTCAGAGCTCCAGCTTGGGATCTATACCCGCTGCCTCCCTACCATTGAGAGTCCATGAGTGACCCAGGCAACCAACAGCAAAGGTTTTAGACCTTGAACATAGTGTCTCTCTCCACATAAATGAGAAGTGGAGGGGGGTGATTTATGCTGGCCGCTGTTTCACAGCCTTCATGCATAACCAAAGAAGGTTTGTTTTCGGATGGTTTTATTTGAACTGCTTTCTATTTCTTGGAATGGCTATTAACACTAATCAGTTTTTTTAAAGATAGTTTTTGCTATACTTAATAATGAACATTTTAACCTTTATCTCTTTGAGAAATCTATCTGGGATTGGTGACACTTCTTTTTCTGAATACGGTGGCATTATTAAATATGTTTTTTTTTCTCACTCTGCATATAATACGTGAGAAGTCATTCAAAAGTGTTGATGGCTGAGAGCCATTGGCAAACAAATTGCATTAACTTAGTGTCACTGTCACTATCATGGCAACATAAAGAACGGTTCTTTAACAAATAAGTATTGGAAAAAGTAATAAGTGTGGCTTGCATTTTGAGTCCTGACTAAAAGGTTTGTAGAAAGCCATTTGCAGTGAAGAAACAAAACAAAAACGCTTACTTTCGATATACAACAAAGTCTAAAGAATTTAATGTGCAATGATTGAGAGTAATTTTGAGATGTAAAATAGTTTCTCATGCCTTGCAATGGAAGCATTCCATAGGAGGTGAAATGGTGCACTCTACAGCATATTGAACAAAATGAGAGAGAAATACTCCTTTGGATGGAGCCTAAGCCCAGTGTACGCATATTTACAGAATTGGCAACAACAGTTCTTACTGAAGTAACCATAACTCGTGCCCTCACCATCCACAGTGTTGACATCAATTATGTTATTTCAGATGTCATCAAGGATGTTGTCAATGATGTCACAGAACAAGCCACGAGTGATGTAATATAGACGGTCATAAGCAGTGCATGGCGAGGGTGCAAGTTATAGTTACTTTAGTTAACTAGAACTAGTGAATTTCAGTTTTTTTTAGTTTAAACTTAAACTGACATTTTCAACTAATTATAACCTTTGGCTTTTTCAGATAATTGGCAAGATTTTTTTTAACATAAAGTAATATTTTATTACAATACATAATTATGCCAACTTCTTGCCGCACCATTGGCAGTGCACGGCATGGGGTTGGTCGCTGGACCTGGTCTGCAGCCAGGCTATGCACCCAATCCACCGCCGCGCATGGTTTTCGGCTGCTTGTGCCGTGGGTTGGGTGCAGGGCCTGGCCGCCTCACGGACGGTCACCCCTGCAGCACATGGCCTGTGGTAAGGCCCCAGCACAACTGCCAGTATGCGGCCAACCCACAACAGACACTCACGCCCCTCCTCTAAAAAGAAAATATATATATGGTTTTCCAATTCTGTGGGACTCTTTGAGGGCACTAGCGCGGTACCTGTGCTCCCGCAAGACTCTCTCAGGAGGACAGGGTGTTGCTCTGCCTCTGAATCAAGTCCCGTGGGATTGTGGTGCCGCAAATTGTATTTTTTTATTGGCCCTAGGCGAGTCCCTCTGGGACCCCCTACAAGGTTTACGATGTGAGGATACCAGTTGCCTATTCCTTTTTACTTTGTAAACTTTTTTTTTATTTTGAGGACATGGGGACTGAGTCCCTGTGTCTTGTAATGGCAGCCGAAACATTTCACTTCATGTAGTGGCCAGCAATCAGAGTGCAAGCTCCCGTGGGGCTTGCGGGCATTTCCCAATTTTACAGGAGCGAGGGAATCAATGGGAAAAAAGCCCTCGACCAATCAAATTTATCTATTATTTGAAGTGCGATGGGACTCCTGAGAAAGTCCTGCAAACACAATAGTCTAGATATCTATAAATTTTGAACCTTACTTTCTTCAAAGCTACTGACCGGATAGACACCAAATTCGGGTAAAGATCTAGCTATCTGCCAAATTTTGTGTAATTCCGTTCTGCCATTTTGGCTGTAGCAGTGGCAAAAATTCCCTATGAAATTGCATGGGGAAACTGCATTTTGGGACCCACTTTATTCTCATTCCCTGCTTAACAGAGCACTTTGAAACTTTCAAGAAATGTGTGTAGGAAATTGGGTATTGGGTAACTGGTTGAGGGGGATGAAACCATACTCAAGCAGCAACCACAACACTTGCAAGGGGTTAAAGACAAGTCAACCCCAAATTAACCTGTGCTTAACTCTCAGGTAGCTTGGCACAAAAGCAGTCAGGCTTTACTTAGAGGCAATATGTGAAGCATTTATGTAGCACACAAACAGCAATAAAGTGAAAACACGACACAAGAAAATTCCCACACCAATTTCTAAAAATAGAGTAAATTTTAATAAATTATTTGACACCAAAACAACAAAAATCCAAACAGCAAGACCGGAGATATGCAATTGTAAAGGTTTTATGAAAATCAAGTGCTAAAAAGCAAAAGCACCAACTACGGTTATCTGGTCAAGGCAGACAGGGTCCAAGTCACAAGTTCAGGCTGACCATGCTGGAGAGCAGGCCAGATACAGGACTGAGTTCAGTCCACTGAAACAGTACATTGTGGCCTGGACATCACGATGCGGATTCTTCATTAAACTGCGGGGACCAGCATTGAGGAGTCGTTGACGTAAAGCTGTGATGAGAGGTCTAACATTGCGATGCGTCATGCAGTGGAGGAGTCGATGACCATCGACGGGAGCTTGCAACATGAGGTCCTGCATTGACGTAGAGGAAGCCGCTGGGATTTGCGAGGACTTGCGCTGAGATGAACTGGTGGCAAGGACGAGCTGCATCGAAGTCGCTGGCAGGCTGATTCCCGCTGCATCGAGATGCGTGGAGTTGCGTCATCGTCAAAGAAGCCTGTTATGTCCCTGTGGCTTTGAACAGGGGGCCAGCCAAATGAGCCATGAAGATTTCCTGGAGTTTTGGGTCCACACAGGCAGGCTGGATTCAGCAGGGCAGCTCACAGCAGCAGAAGGGTCTTGGTGCAGCAACAGCAGTCATTCATCAGCAAGCAGGTCAGCAGGGCAGACTCCACGGCTGGGCGATACTTCTTTCTGGCAGAGCCCCTAGGTTCAGAAGTGATCTTAAGAGCTGGGCCTGAGAGTCCAATATTTTTAAGTGTTCATGAGGAAGATTCTTGTTCTCTGTAGAGTTATAGGGAACATATATGTTTAGATGTAAACTTAACATTATTTAGGGTACAAACACAGATTTCTTTTTCACTCAAGTTTTGGGCGTTGGTGTTCGTTCCTTTTTAGGAAAGTGCCGATGATGAGAGAGAGGGGGCAAGTTGGCGAGAACCTGCCAATCGCTCCTTGGTGATTACTTACGTGAGGCACTTCCTAAACACAAACCTTTTTAACACATGTGAGAAGCACCTTTGAGCATAGGACCTGTACCTGTTTTTACATATACACAGGGGAGGGTTTATAAGTAGAGACTTGACCCTTCCCTACTAAAATAGAAGAAGTGGGGCCCAAGAAATATTAATGTGACGTGTAGTGTGCAATAAAAGCTTTTTTTTAATATGGTCCAATATTTAAACCTGGTGCCTACTTTGAAGTGGGAGAAGCTTCTAGAGTCTTCTCCCTACAGAGCGGTCTGGAATTTCCTGCCTCCCTGCCCGGGCCCCAGCTTGCATGGGGCACAAAAGACAAGTATGAAAACCTTTGTGAGTGTGCTGAGGCAAAGTCTTTGTGATATGTAAGTGTGGTAGGTGACAGCTTCTCACCCTGACATAGATGGCCCAACCTGACAACACCTATTTTCCCTTTGTCTCACTATCTCAGAGTAATACACAAAGACCAACTACCAGCTACATCTAGTCATGTGATCCAGGATACAGGCTGCGGGCACCAAAGTGTTAGGACAAGAAAATGGCAACTTTCTAAATGTGACATTTTCAGAATTGTGATTTTAAGCCCAACTTTTCCATTAAAGAGAGTTTTAAATTACAATTCTTTAGAGATCAAACTCAACTTTTCTACCTGCTCCCAATTGAAATGTATCACTTATTAAATGCAATAAAGTAAGCCAATTATATCCTGTGGGAGTGGCAGGCCTTGCAGTAGTGAAAAACAGATTTAAGAGTTTTTGACTAGCAGCACATGTAAAAGTCAAAAGTACATGTCCAAGTTTTAAAATACACTGCACCCTACCGTAGGGGTGACTTATATGTATTAAAAAAGACGCTTTAGGCCTGACAAAAGGTTTATTTTGCTAGGTTGAAATTGCAGTCTACAACTGCACACACAGGCTGCAATGGCAGGCCTGAGATATGTTTAAAAGGCTATTTAAGTGGGTGGCACAATGGGTGCTGCAAGCCCACTTGTAGCATTTAATGGGGTACATGCAGTAGCACTTTACTAGGGACTTACTAGTAAATTA
Source organism: Calotriton arnoldi (assembly GCA_963921515.1). Taxonomy (NCBI): domain Eukaryota; kingdom Metazoa; phylum Chordata; class Amphibia; order Caudata; family Salamandridae; genus Calotriton; species Calotriton arnoldi. The sequence goes on from CAWUFW010004705.1 coordinate 904,329, forward strand.
AATGTGCCAATTGGGTGTAAGCCGATTTTACTACATTTAAAGGAGAGAGCACAGGCTCTTTAGCACTGGTTAGGAGTGGTGAAGTATGCAGAGACCTAAGGCCAACAACAATGAATTGAGCAAAAACAGGAGTATTGGATGGAAAACAATTGGGGAAAACCATACAAGGATGTCAGGTCCAACAAGGAAGATGAACTTTTCTTTTAAAGGTTTTGTGAGGATTCGTCAAACTGCTCCAAAGTTATTAGCAAACCAAAAATCAATTTCCTATGCTAACTGCTAATTATAAATGCACAGTGGTGAATGCTACTGTATAATATGTACACACACACACACAAACACACATGCATGCATACATACATGGTATCTGAGCTCAGAGTTTTCGAACAGCTAACATGAGTCTTGGTTTAAGTGTTAGTCATATTTTGTTTATGACCACTTCAACATACAGCACGAGCAATGGGTCAGCCAACATCAGAGCCATTGGCTCTCTTCACTGTGTGTAACAGCATTTGTTCTGTGCACAGGTGCACATACACCTAAAAAGTAGTCAACTTCTGTGCCAAGTCTGCTATGCCAATCAATGCTTTCATTTCATATTTTAATTTATTTATTTTTATAATGGGTTGTTTCTTAACTTTTTGTAAACATATGCACACCATCTTTAGATGGTGGCATTTTTACTTTTTATTAGTTTTAAACTTTAAATGCCTAATGCTTAGCTTTGTAAAGAAAAACAAATAAAAATAAAATTATGGCTTGCTATGCCCGGACCTACTAGCTTTGCTTTAAACAAAGCTGGATGAGTAGGGGTCTGAAATAAAGCACTGGAATAGTTCACTGCAAGGCAAAGCAAACCCAGTAACTCCTGGCGTGTTATGGGAAGTTCCTTTTTTTTTTTTTTTTTTTCAATAAAACCACAATCAGCGTTTATATTTAAAAAGGTAGAGAAGAAAAGAGGAGGGTATGTCCGTTTCCCAAAGTTCAGAATTCATCATAATTAGTCAGCATGATCGGTGCACAAGTTGTTACTCAATTTTTAACTACTTTTGTCCCTTTGCTAAAAACGTGTGCAATATTGTGTTTGATAGCAAGTTTTGCTTGTCTGCTGCCTGCATCATGGCTGGAATCATGCATTTAAAGTTCGGTCCTACGGTGCAACGTGTCTCTCGTTGCAGGTGGACATCAATTTTCATTGCGGCAGTTATATACGAAAAGTGCTAGTGTGCGTGAATCCTTGACTACACAGCTGTGATCATGAACTTTTTATTTTTTTTATTTTTTTATTTATTTTTTTATTTTGCCACAAGGTACCTTTTAATCACATATAACTTAAATTCATTATTAACATTCCTTTCTTACAGTTGTATAAGTTGAGTCACTTATCTCTAATATACATTCAACAAACCTTGTTATCATCATGGCAGGGCCAGTACACAGAACATAAACCAATAACATAAAGCCAAATACATAATATATATAATATACATATATTTAGAAATCGTCAGGACTTAACCAATTCCTGTTCTATCTGCTGGCTCAACGGATCCTTTTTAAACCAATTGGTCATTAGTCCCCATATCCTACGTCCCTTCTCTCTTGCACGCCAACCCTTGTTATTATATAATGCCGTTTCCTGAACATGAATGTTTAATACTCGATATAGCCAAGCAGTATATGACGGGGGTTCTGTATCTTTCCATACTGAGGCTATCAAAAGTCTGGCTACTGTAGTTGTAATAAACACAAAATCTCTATGGATTGTAGATAGTTCAGCTCGGTTATCATACCCAAATAGCATCATAGATGGGGTGATAGTAATCATACGATTAGTTGTTTCTTGCCAAAAGTTCTCGATTCCCTTTTTTAAGGAACTGAGGGAATTACATGAAAAGAACATATGGACAATATCAGCAGGGCCCTGGCGACATCTAGGACATTTATCCGATTCTCGTTTCCCCCATTTATATAACTTGGCTGGGGTATAGTATAAATCAAAAATAGTTTTATAATGTTGTGTCTTTAAATTGGCCGCCAGGAGAGTATTTCTTCCCAGTTCCAAAGACATGTCTAGATCTACCTCTGCATCCCCAAGTTTTTCTACCCATCGTGCCTCTATTTTGTCTAAATCATCCAGTACAGTTTCCAGCAGTATGTTATAGAAATCCCCAATCCGGGCGCCCCGGTGTATTTTCTCCAGTATAGGTATTTCTCCTAGGCTAAATGATCCCCTTTCCAAGCTTTTTAGACATCCCTTCATTTGGATATACTTAAACAATGTCCCTTTATCAATTCCAAACTCCTCTACTAAATCCGAGAAGGGGATTATCTGTGCTTCGTCATTATATAGACACGAAGCCCGTATTATACCTGCCCGCTCCCAATCCTTAGCCATACCATCCATTATTTCTGCTGGAAACAGTGATGACCCCCATAGCGGTGTATATCTATTAAGTTTGGGAACTTTCAAAATCTTGCTGGCTTTTATCCAGACCGACCTGGCTGCTTTGATGCATTTAAAGCGGATATTCTTATAATAGCTCGGTTCCCATTGTCTAAGAAACAACCCTTTTGCTTCCTTTCCTATGGCGAGCTGATATATAGAAGGCAGATCATCCTCTCTATCCATCCTCTCCTCCACCAAGAGAGTACCCATCTGCTGCAAAAAAGCTGCCCAGTAGTAAAAAAGTATGTTTGGGGCAGCCCAACCACCTCTTTCCCGAGGGAGAGTTAATATTCTCAATGCCCGTCTTATTTTATGATAATTCCAAATGAAATTCGAAAAAATAGCATTCATTTTCTGGATTATATTGGGCTGCAATATGAGGGGAATGGAACGAAACAGGTACAGAATTCTAGGAAAGATTTTCATTTTTAACACATTTATCCTACCAACTATAGTTAAATGCAATTTATCTATTCGCCGGAGCTCCTCGCTGATATCTTTAAGTATAGGGTCAAGATTATTTGTCCATAACTTATCTAAATTAAATCCTATCCTTACCCCCAGGTACATAGCAGAGTCAGTCTGTCGTTGATCTTGTAATACGCACTGTCTCGAACAGATTACCTGAGTCTTACCCTTATTAAGTCGATAACCCGACCTGCTCCCAAATTCCTCTGCCATACTTTCGATTTCCGTAATTGCCACTCCTGGCCTAGATGTAACTACGGTGATATCATCCGCATAAGCGAGCACTTTGGTCTCGTAGCCATTAACTCGATACGGTTCAATTGCAGCATTTAAAATCAGCTGATTAACAAAGGGATCTATATATAAAGCAAAAAGGATTGGGGAGCACGGGCAACCCTGTCTGGTGCCCCGTGCTACCGAGATTGGATCAGAAGCATTCCCCATCACTTGCAGCCTTGCAGTAGGTTTATAATACATCGCCTGGATAGCAGTAATCAGCCGCGGGCCAAACCCTCTCTCCGCCAAAATTTCCCAGAGATATTGCCACGTCACCCGGTCAAAAGCCTTTTCGGCATCCAAGAGGATCACAGCCAAACCATCTCCTTTAACTTCCGCTATGTCTATCAGAGAAATCACCCGTCGAATATGATCTGTAGTGCCTCTGCCAGGTATAAAGCCATGCTGCCATGGCGAAACCAATTTAGCTATGATCCCCTGGAGCCGATTGGCTAAGACCTTAGAGTAAATTTTGGCGTCAGAGTTTATTAACGATATAGGCCTGTATGATCCTGGCAACTCAGATGGTTTTCCTTTTTTAGAAATATTACTATCTCGGTTTCCTGCCATGATCTGGGGGTATCCCACGATATTGCACATCTAAAAACAAATCTTGTAATATTGGAACCAAAATTGATTGCAGAGCTTTATATATTTCAACTGGGATTTTATCGGGGCCAGATGCTTTCCCCGAAGATAGGGTATTCAGAGCTATCCTTGTTTCTTCCAATGAAATTTCTTTTTCCAGTTCAGAATGTGTCTCTGCGTCCAATCTACCAGATCCTAAATAATTCCTCGTACTTCTTACCTGTCCTGAGTCGCCAGGATCCAGTTGATATAGTTTACTGTAAAATTGTTCAAACACCTCCGTGATTTTTATCGGGGTGTTTTGCAATTGCCCATCAGAATTCTTTATTGCGGCAATATTATTAAATGTAGCCCGTTGCCTGATCCTAAGAGCCAATAGTCTGCCCGTCATCTCCCCATATTCATATCTCTCTCTTTGATATGTCTGGTATGCCTGAGCCACTTGTACTTGAAACAGACTATTAATTTCCGCCTTAGCTACTGCTATCTCCTTTCTAACCTCCCCCAATCTCTCAAAGTTCCCATGCCCTAGTAGATTAATATGTTCTGTCTCTAATTGTGACAATTTAGTCATGAGTGCAGTAATTTGATCCTTACGATGCTTACGCTGCTGACCAACAAAGCTTATTACTTGTCCCCTCAAACTAGCTTTAAATGCATCCCACACCATCGCACGGGAGGTACTATAGCGATTGGCATCAAAAAACTCCCTGGTCCAATCTTTAATAAACTTTAAAAAGTCTTCATCGGCTAATAATTTCCTATCAAAAGTCCATGGACGAGGCTTCCCTTCCCTATCCTGGTGAGTTATTCCCAACAGGAGAGGATTATTATCTGAGAAGATTTGTGGCATTTTAGTGATTTCCGCCTCCCCAAGAATCTGAGCTGAAACCAAAAAGTAATCCAAACGTACGCTTTTTTGATGTGGACTTGAAAAGTACGTAAATCCTGGATCTTTATCATTCTTGGCCGCCCACACATCCTCTAACCCATGACTAGTCTTAAGCATATTTATTGCCTGATTAACCTTTGGTTTCCTTCCAGTGTACCCCAATCCTATCTCCCGTGAAATCCCAAGATGAATATTAAAATCTCCACATAGAATTAGTGGGGTTGGCCATGTAGCTAACTCTATCTCCAGCTCTTTCCAAATTTCAGGATCATCCTGATTTGAGGCATAGATAGTCCCAATTGTCAGCCCTGAGCTTAATGAGACAATTGCCCATCGGCCCCATTTATCTGCCAGAGTACGCTTACTTATTCCCACTTTATGTTTAATAAAAATCGCTACTCCCCTAATTGTAGATGTCTGTGAGGAGCAGACTGCCATGTCATAGCCACTTATCTGAAGTACCGCCTGATTACCCCAGGGAATATGTGTTTCTTGTAAGCAAATAATTTCTGGACTAATATATCGCAAAATTTCGCAAATCTTATTTCTTTTAGCCCTATCATTAAGCCCTGCCACATTAACTGTGCAAATCTTTAACTTATCCATAACCTACACCACAAAGTATCCACCTTGCCTGCTCTATACTCATTTTACTAAATCTTTGTTTCCTCTTCACATTTTCTATGTACCTTGTCTGGCTTTTTCTCTCGCCCCTCCCCTCCCTCTCCCCCACCCTCCCTGTCGTCCAACACCCCACCCTACCCTACCCTCCCTCCTTCCTCCCCATCTCCTCCCCCTGGAAGCAGCTAGACCAATGGTCTAGTTGGCGATGTGGCAGCATAACACCATGATCCATGATACACCCCCTCCTATAATCTCTTTATCATGATGTCTAACATTATTACATCATAACATTAAGTTAGCACATTTTCTGACATTATTAGATCATAACTTTAGGTTACTTGCCACACTAAGCCATATATACTGATATTAACTCCTACACCGAGTCATCCTACTCCTTCCCCTTTAATTCCTCCAAAAATTCTTTAGCCTTGACTTCTGATGTGAAATAGCGAATGCTATCCCTAATTATAATTTTTAGCTTTGTTGGGTTCATAAGATATGCCTGTGCTCCTATTGCTTGAAACTGACTTATCATCTGTCTTAATCTCCAGCGCCGTTCAACAGTTACATGACAGAAGTCGGGGCGTGTAAAAAAACTCTACATCTTCCAGCTTACGCTTGCGATCTGGTCTAGCCTTCTCAAAGATAGTCTGCCGGAGAAGAAAGTTCCCGAAATAGACAAGTACCGCTCGAGGTCTACCATCTCCAGTTACAGCTGACGGTTGTTTAGCAGTCATGGGCACCCGATGCGCTCTTTGGATTTCATGTGCCCAGTTCCAGCCTTCTACTTCAGGAAAAGCTTTAGCTAAGAGGTCAATCATATAGAGACGGATATCTGTATCCCCTTTATCCTCCGGGATACCTAAAAATCGGAGATTATTTCTCCGTTGACGGTTTTCCTGTTCTTCGAGTTTCCATTGAACATCTGTAAACCTAGCCTCATGTGATGCGGACTGCACCTGTATTGACACCATGTCTGCTTCCATATTGCCCGTTCGTGTTTCCAATTCCGTTATACGATCCGAGATTTCGGTGCACACTTTCGCTATTTTCCGGACTGAGCCCTGTATTTTCCGTATGGCTGCTTGAGAACGCCTGCTATCTTGTCGGGCCTCTTCTCGATGTGCCATGACTGCCTGTAGTATCGCGTCCAGCGTTGTGGCAGGGACTTCTTCCATATCCGGGACCTGCTTACTTCTGCCCCCAACTAATTGGTTTACCGGCGAGTAATCCCAGTTTAGTTCTTGTCCATCTAGATTAGCGTGTGTTAAAGGGTTAGTCACCCTTTTAGCCATCCGTAACGTTATAGCGGAATCCCCTTCACTAGCGTCTTTAAAGTTCTCATTTTCTGCCTCGCTGATGCTAGTCATGGAGAGGGAGCCATCCACTGATTCTGTTTCATCAGATAATGAATAAAAATAATCAATTGACTCAATATCAGTCTCCTTCTCTCCATAGATCTTCTGCACACAGTGTGTGGTCCGTGCATGGAATGAACCCACAGCTTTCACTCCTATATTTGCATCTTCTTTACCATGTATGAGGCCCGCCATAACTTTCCCAGTGCCAGGCTGCTGTATTGTAGGGAGCTCTGTCTGGCTAATCTGGTTAGATAGGATGTTTTCTATAAAGACCTCTTTATCCTTTGCCTGGGGACTCATATTTTTTTCACCCTGCTGCCCCTTATCCATAGCGTCCTCCCCGCCATCATCTACCCCCTCACTGAAGATCGTAACACCCACACTTGGGCCCCTGACCATACTTGCTTCGATTTTGTCCCCCTCATGTTCAGAGGGTTTCACCAGGTCTGGCTTAGCTATTTCGGGCATCTCATATATAGTGGGAGCGGCAAGGTAATTCACAGCATCTCCCAAATTTTTCTCTTTTCCTGTGATATTGTGTTGCTTATTGCCTCGCCATGCTGTTGAGTATCCAAAAGAGTGCCCACCTCGCTCAGCCGCTTCTCACTCTCTGATGTTGAATCCACCGCAATCGCTTTACCGCTGGAGGCCGTCTTCTCGATGCACTTTTCAGACCTCTTTGTTCCTGCAAACAGCTCTGCAATAGTTGACCCGGACCTCCGCCTCTGATTCTCCTTTTCGCCTGTGAGCTCCTTCCGGTTCGTATTCTGGCCTCGGCGTCCGTGTACTCGGGTCATTCCAGCTCCCGCAGCTCCCACACCTGATTCCGCTGCCGCGTCCCCGGAGGCGGACCGGCAACAGTGACATTTTTCGTCGTCTTAGCCCGCGTTGATGGGGGACTTTCGGAGGCATTCCGTCCTGATTCGAGCCAGCCTGCTCGCACGAACGCACCCGATCCAGATAACAGGCGCCCGGGTTCAACAGCAGCCAACAGATCCTCCAGCAGGTGAGAGCCAATTCTGTCTGTATTTCGTTTTTTCCCAAGATTGTTGCCAAAACATAAACGCTACAAAGTATCTTTTCACAAAGGGTTTCCGATAGCGAGTTCAATAGCGCCGAAGTCCTCCTTTAGTTAAGTCATCTGAAAGCGTACGAGGTGTGCATGGTCATGGTATTTTCCTGCTGCTGCGACAGCCAAACCTAGCCTGCCGCCATCTTGCCTCCACGTGTTATGGGAAGTTCCAGTACCAATAATTAATTTGGGCAATAGTAAAACAGCACTCATCTGGGATGTGCTACTGCTAACTGCACCCACATTACTCAATATATGAAAAGTTGAGACGGAGCACGTTAATTATGTTAATCACACTTGAAATCCTTAACCAATGTCAAGACTGTGCTTTCAGAAAGTAATGTAGAAACGGTGCCCTAAGGATAGACTTCGGGACCTGGTGGGAAATTATATTGTATAGGGTACCTGTTGAATGATTGTTTCTTTTATTTTTCACTCAGGAATTATGCGGTCTAAAAGGGAGATTCTATAAATAGTAGAGGCGGGAGAGCAGCTGAAGCCTCAAGCCAGATGCCTGGCTCTGCCCCCAGCTCAAGGTCCTCTCGAAACCTCGAGCCAAAAAGGAGCCGGGTCGTCATATGGTTCCAGCTCTGATCCATTTCCTCAATCACCTCTTTGTAGAATGTCTTCTTGTTTCAACGTGGTGTTAGCATACATTCATGGCCACTGGAATTATGCGATATTGAGGAACAGATTATGTGGCAGAGGTGACTAAATTATGTGGCAAGAAGAGATACATTATGCTGCATAATGTGGCACATTTTGTAATGCTACTACTTCATTATTTTGTCAATTTAACAAATGTAAACACTGTCTAGGCAAAAGGTTTCATCTCATTAGTACCAGTTTAACACCCAAATACAGAAATAAACAACTGAATGGTGACCAGTCAACACTTGTGCAGGGTCCCGTGTCGCCACATTCTTAGTAACTTTTGATCCATTTGAGCTAATAATTTTTGGTTAATGTCTGCTAACAATGCAGCAGGTGATGAATTATGTGACAAATCCATAATTATGCAGAAAAGACCAGGGAACTGCCTAATTCCAGTGCCCATGCATACAATACGTGTATTTATTAAACACAACATACCAATGTAGCTCTACAAAGAATTAAACTCAAAGCATTATCATTTGACTTAAAACAGGAGAGAGAAAGAAACAGCCATCTTGTGGCTGTACTGCGCAACCAGGAAACCTGGCACTAGTCTCCGATTGCCTGCTTAACCAAACAGTGTGATCCGCAATTACCTTATTTCACTGTTCTTTTTCCTTTATCGTCACGTTTGAGAGCACCTTGAAATACAACAGTTCAGGTTTGATAAATCGTAATGTTGCTCCAACTATAACAACAATAATGGTCACACAGAGTGTGTGCACTTGAGAACGGACTGGCCTCTTAGTTTGCTACTGGCACTAACATCAGGGCAGTGGGGTGGGCATCATGTTTTCTGACTTCATGTTTAGAACCTAGAATAATAATAATATTAATAATAACCCGGTATTTGTGAAGCGCAAAATAATCATCCGTAAGGGTCTCAGGGCGCAGGGGGCCGTCGGGGAGATTAAGTGAGCTATTGCCCAGAGTCACATGATGCTGAGCTGATCTACCTCCGGCGCTGGGAATCGAACCGTGAGCCCCACGCTCCGTAGTCAGCTGCCCTGGCCGAAGCGCCACACCTCTCCCTCTCACTTCTAATAGATGCCACAGAATGCCATGATACAATCTGGTTCTCTAAATTAAAATGCTATTGTGTGTTTTAAAAAAACAAACACTTTTTTGAAATTTGAAGAGTCTTTTTACGGGTCATTTGATGCAAGATTTAAATGTCAAATATGTTGTCATCTCGGGTCGAGTTGGGGCTTTCAGTGCCAAACCAGACCCTTGGCACGGCCCTCTTTGTTAATTTGCTGGCTCGCCCACCTCTAACACATGCATACACTGAATACGAGAGCCGCATAAATAACTCATTTATGGCGAAGTATATTTGTAACCAGTGCTGGATTAAACCATGTGGAGGCCCCTGGGCAGTCAAAATTTCGCCCCCTCTCCCTTGCAAATTCTCTCTTAATACACAATGCACCATATTTTTTGTACAAACTGACAGCTGCCAAAAGATAAGCTTTTAAGAGAAACTGTTACGTGAATCTGATATCTCTGGTTTATGTACTTTCAGTTGTTAATGGGTACATTACATTAATACAGTATTTTCTCCAGAGTGGCTTTAATGTAAAGTTTTCGTTTCTTTGAGTTGATTCATTTTTTTCTATCTTTTGGAAACAATATTTAAGAAAGCTTGATTGTAATTTTGTTTCAAGATCAAATCAATATTATTTTAATCCGTTGTCGTTGGGCCCCTAAAAGGAGTGGGGCCCAAACGCCAGTGCCTACTTTGCCTATTTGCCAAACCGGAACTGTTTGTAACCGAGGAATTATGGGCAAGCTTTCCAGAAGTTATATTTAATCAGTGAATAAAAATCCACCTACAGATTCAAAAAAGACCACTATATTGCGAAGGCCTACTTATAGAAAACACAAAATGTAGGCTGTGGGTGGGGCTATCCTACCACTTACACAAACAAGAGCGTATGGATACGACTACCAAAGGTTTGTGAAAACCCAAAATCTCTCAAATTTGTCAGTGTTCATCCATTTAAGCAGGAATCCTAGCTCAATACACACCACCTCTTGTCCTGGAACAACAATGACATCATTCTGATTTAATATTATGCAAGAGCGAAACATTTACATGTGTAAATTCACCCTTTGTGAATTTACGCTTATAAATAAAAGTATTAGCATATATAAATTGAACTCTGTGAATCCGATTCACACTTTGTAAATATTGACAGATCATTTCGTCAGGTTGTCAAGCTTTTTCCTCACATTTCTGAGCCTGTGACCCACATCAGGCTCATATAATGAAAAAACCTCAACAATTTACATCAAGGGAATTGGAGCACAACTAATTGATTGACTATATTATTTAGGTTTTATATGTATGATACAATCACTTGTAGGGTTTTTTAGCCGGCCATCTTTATCCACTAGCTTGTTGTTGTGTCATTCACACTTTCTTCTGCCTAATTCAGCATTGGATAACGTCACTGTGAGTGATGGTATTCTGCTCTTTGACAAGGAACACATCCACACACAAAGTAGTTCCAATCAGTGCTAGGGATACTACGGCAATGTGTGTTTTTGAAAAAATATATTTTTTCACTTTTAGCCAATGTATTCTCTTTTTATTGTGGTAAGGACCCGGCCGTTCCCATAACAATAAAGCTGTACAAAAACCTTGCCAAAACAAATCAATCATTAACAAAGCCAAAAGGCATGCAGCTACTTCTACAAAAATTGGTTTTGCCAATACTTATTACTAGCACTTTAAATTATTGATTTTTAACATAGAACCCACCAAGCTTTGAAAAGCTGCAGAACGTTTTAAAAGCACATTGTTGTAGCAGGCACATCTCAAACATGAGTCACTGTGCATGAGATATGGTTGGGATCAGTTTATAGAAACCACAATGTGACACAGGAAGGGTCACGCAATTGGTAAACTGGCCAACAGCACACTTTGCAGCTAGGTCCACTTCACAAAGCCATTTCTGCACCTAAGTTCAATTTAGGGCCACAAGTGGCTTAATTTAGGAGTGCAAATCCATGTTGAAAATTACTCATACATTCTTTTTTGTGAGTAAATGTTATCACAGGGGCAGAGAGAGGAAGCACTTAGAAGGTTGCGTGAATCCACAAACTGACATGTTTCTGGGTATTCGCAAACTTTTCCACTACCTGTTCCCACAAAGGAAAAGATAGGGAACACCACAAGAATTGATGGGTGTGTGTGGGGCGGTTGTTTTCTTCACATGAAATTGTTTTCCCCAGGGAGATAATGAAAAGTAAAAACTTTTTTTAAAGTGCAACTGCACTGGTTCATTAAATAAATAAAAAATAAATCCAGTATTTGTAAAGAGCAAACAATTACCTGACGGCGTCAAGGCGCTGGGGGCCGTCAGGAAGATTAAGCAAGCTGTTGCCCAGAGTCACATGGTGCTGGGCTGACCTGCCGCCGGCGCCGGGGATCGAACCGTGAGCCCCGTGTTCCGGAGTCAGCTGCCCTGGCCGCTGCGCCACACCTCTTCCCAAATACTATCCACAATGCATGAAGCCACACGCCGCACCACGCTCCAATAGGAGAACCTACTTTTTAAATCTGCTGCTAAAAATTTGATTTTATGTGATTGAATAAAGGGGGAACTTGACATAAAGGGAAGTGTTTTAAAGGAATTGCACCCTAGCACTTTAACCTAGAGTTGCCAGTGAGGTCGGTACTCTAGTGTTTTCAAGCTCTACCAGCACAAATTATGACTGGGGCGCGGGCGCGCAGCTGAGCAACAAGCTGTACCACGCACTAACAGGAGAACTTCTTTTTAGAACCTGCTGCTAAAAATTTGATTTTATGTGATCAAAGCTAAAAAAGTTTTTAAAAGGAGGAACTTGACATAAAGGGATGCTGGAGTGATGCTAATGTACACAAAATGTAAGCACATGATTGAAAGGGATTCTATGATTACTGACTTGTGTACCATGGCGACTAACAGAAATATGTGATGCACAAATACCTTTATAAAATAGAAATAAAAGTTTAAAGTGCAATTGCACTGCAACTTTACAATTACCCAGGCGCAAAATTGCACTATGTACAATTACACGTGAAAATGATTTTCCAAAATTCACAACAAAATTCCAGGGGTACCTCTGGTAACCTGCAACGGTCGCATCTTCTTAGGCGTTCTCCTGACCACCTCTGAGAATTTCAAAAATTCACAAATCTACTCCAAATCCCAACAGCAGTACATCTCAAACTTTTTCTGTAAATCCGACCTTTGGTGTTCACACTGCTCACATTTAGAACGTTTGTGAAAGGGAAATAGCGTAATTTGCCCAGAATAAAGCAATTTTGGGGGTCAATCTCTGAAATCAGCATTAGAGCACAGGTCTTCTGTCATCAACTTGGTCACTAGATCACATCTCAAAAAATTTAGATACGCTAATTTGTCAAAATTAAACTAAAAAAAAAAAATTAAAACTGAAAAGTAACATTTTGGCTGGTTCTGTACTCCACACCCTAGTGTCTATTTTCAAGATGGGCCCAAACAACTGAGTTCGCCCATGGTGTTTAGGACAATATAAATACATGAAATAAATATCTGTAGAATCCATGGATTCTCTCTCAGCAAATAGTACATTTCATATTTTTTGTACAAATTGTGCACTCTTCAACACAAAGGCATAATGCATAATTCAAAAAACAACACAGCGACTTACAAATGAACCAGTGCTGCAATACTCACCGGAAGCTGTTATTGGTATGCACTTCACTATAAATGCCATTATAATGTGGTTACATTAGAACTGCAAAAATCATCTCTCAAACACCCTTTTCCAGCAAAAACAGTAGCAAACTGTTAAAACACAATCAACTAAGCAGCTCTGTCTCGTGACCCAGTTTCAGAGCAGACCAGTAAATAACTTAATGAGACCATCACCACTTACGTGTCTTACAGCGATTGTCACGAAGCTCTAATTTGCATATGCCGCGAGGTACATCTGCTCTAATATACATAAGAGTCAAATAAGACACTGGAAAATACCCTGTGCTATGCAGGAGCTCTAAACTAATGAGGTAGTCTGGTAAAAATAAGAACCATTGTCAATAGCGTGGAGAAGTATAAGCAATTCAGGTATTTTAAAAAAGCCACTGGTGCTCGAAAGAGGATAATTTTCAAAGTCTAAGGGCTACAGGAGTAGAGGTAAAGGAAGGTCCTGATGCATTCCTCATACTAGCCATCTTTCTTTTTTTGGAAGACCCCATTGGCCTCGGAGAGAAAATAGCCTTCCCCCTAACTTATTCCTTCACCCTACACATCTGTCTCTACTCGCCTTTGCCAAGGGTCATGGATGGCTACCAGTTCTCTGTCCCGAGCTCCCAGTTCTCGCATGATTTACACACAGTTTGGCACTCTGCAGCAATGACATTCCCATTCTTGTCGGTGCCCGTCGGCTGCCTGTAAGCCCCATGACGGCAGAACCCTTCTCGACTGGAATTTGAATCTGTACAGAGATTGGGCTGTGGAAGACCAGCGGTCAGCAGTGGGACACTCGCATACCTTGATCTCAATTGCATCTTTTCCCAACTACAACATTGCTTCTGTTCGGCTTCTTCTATGGAAACTGGTCACCTTTATGACTACTTTGCTTTAGATGAACGCTCAACAATCTTTTGTTTCAACGTAGTTCATCAACCTACCCTATTAAATACTAATCTCTTAGTATTTCTGGCTTTGTTCTAATTTGCTGCACTTCCTAACTTTCTCCTAGTTCTTTCCCCTATATCTTGGTCAATCTTCACTCTCAGTTACTCTTCGCTCTAGTGTCCTCCACGTTTCTGTACTGAGCCCAATTTTGCTCTCTAATCCCACCTCTGTCTCCACTTTTATCACCGGACCCTGTAGCTGTCAATTACATTTCTTTATCAATGATTCACATATTTTCATCTCGTGCTCTTCTCCTTCATAAAGCCTGGAAGTTAACTTCTCAGTTTGCTGGTGATTTCCACTCTAGTGATAGAACGTTTGTGCTTTCCTGTGCCAATACCTTGATCTGTTTCGCATAGCCAGAGTATTTTTCCCCACTCAGCTTTCTCTTTACCTCCCTCTCCCACCACCTGCCCAGAGCTGAGACTCATCTTTGTCTTTCACTACTCATTTTTTGTTGTTTTTCGTGCTTGCCAAGTATAACATTTAATATATAACATTTAAATGATGGTCTCCTATTGAACCAAGCTACTAAGAAATTGTCACTGTGCTATGTTGAGCAATAACTACTGTTCCTCTTGCCCCCTTTATAATCAATCTTAAAAGTCTTCTATTCATATCCTTAAACGTTGTCGTTCTTGCATCCATTATTTCCTTGGCATAATTCTTTTGGTTGCCTGCCTTTCCAATACCTCCATGAACTGTGGTTTCCAATTATTGCATTCAGATGCAGGCGCGCAACGCCCATTGGGCTCAAAGGGCTTCAGCCCCCCCCCGTCGTGTGTGGAGGCCCGGGATGAGACAGCTTCCCGGGCACACACAGCCGCACCCGAGTACTTCACAAGGCTTTAAAAGACCAATTACTTGGTAATGAGGCTTTGTTGTTTTTTCACCCCTTCTCAGAGCCCCTGCAGCTCCACTCTGCCTATTGCTTGAAGAATTAGCCCCTCCCCGAAATATTTTTTTAGCCCCTCCGAAATTTGGCTCTAGTTGTGCCTCTGTTGAGATGTATTCATGGTCTTGCCCCATTGTTTGTCTTAGTAGTTTGTCGAAACGTGTCACAAGGGGTTTATGAATTAATAAATCCCCTTTTGGCCAAGTACCACCGTGTTTTTGCCTTAGTGCACGCTCCACAACTGGTGTTTTGTTCAATATATATATGCCTTAATGCACGCTCCACAACTGGTGTTTTGTTCAATATATATATGCCTTAGTGCATGCTCCACAACTGGTGTTTTGTTCAATGTTTACCGGTCTGCTCTGCCGGTCAAAGCGCCACCGTCCAAGGGTCATTGGTTCCCGGAAGGAGAACTTTTCTAAACTGATATATATATATATATATATATATATACATACTTGTATGGAAAGAGAATTACCACATTCCACAAGGAACACAAGGAAAAGATTGTTCTTCTCGAAGTTTATGTGAGATGTGAAAAAAGTTGGACTCCATGAATCAGAGTGTAAAATGGATGCTGCTATAACCAACTCACTTACAACAGCTATGCTACGATGTTTATTCCATATCACTCAGTGATTGTGGAACCATGGTATTTTGCAGGTAATGTAAACTTTCAAATGCATTTTATATTTGCTTGTGTGCTGTTGTACTGTGTATTTGAATGTATGGTGGAATTAATATAGAATGAAATCATTGTAATGGAAGGGGATAGAACAATGGGGACAAGAGCCCTACGAAAGTCATGGGCCATTGATTTGGCTACAGCTCTTTCATTGTGTACTTATTTTGCACTATACGTACCGATCTCTACTCCAGCTTGAACACCAACAATGCCTTTAATATCCATGGTTTGTATAACCGTCTCTTTCATGAGCAGCAGATGGAGGGTTCTCAGGACCTGCCACCAATTTTAAATGCATGTTGTTCTGACTTTACTACAAAGTAATGGACTGTTCACGAGAAGCCCTTTCAGCTGTCCTGGATCTCCTCATGTGTGCATCAAACTGTGGGAATAGCATGCACCCTTTCCACAGCTTAGAGTTTGGCGGGCTGTGCTTTTTTTCTCATTTTTTGATATTCGTGAATTCATCGTGAGAAGTTGTGATACGTATATTACAATACCACCGTTATTAGCAAAAAGCGTGAGTGTCTGTATGGGTGAATGAGGGACTGTCAGTGCCTGTATGAGAGACCGAGTGTGTGTGTCACTAGCTGTATGGGTGATTCACTGGCTGTGTTAGTAGCTGTATGGATGACTGGGTGAGTGTAAGAGTGATTGGTTGAGTAAGTGGATGTGCTTGTAACTGTATAGGTGAGTGATTGGGTTTGTCAGTAGTTACATAGGAGAGTGACTGGGTGTGTTAGTGATTGTATGGGTGACTGAGTTGGTGTATGAATGGGTCTATGGGTGAGTAAGTGGGTGTGTTTGTAGCAGTATGGGTGAAGGATTGGGTGTTAGTGGTTAAGCGAATACCTACGGGAGTCCCAAAAAGTATATAGCATAGAAAATATACCCTCCTTAATAATGGGTCAAATCCTCTCTAATTTTAACCAACAGATTACAGTCTATTTAATGCCTTTCCTCAAACTCTCTTAGCAGAGTTCCCATAGCAACCCCCTTTAGAACACCCTCTTGAACCAGTAGGTCACAAGTTCACAAGACATTCTGGAAGCAGCACATTACTCTCCAATTCAGCTGCAGCAGGTTAAGTTGACTGTTTGCAATTAAAAGCATATCCAAGATTGCATTACATTTTTTTTTATTTTAACCAGAGCCAAACACAGATCTACCTACTTGTTGTTAAAAAACACTACCTGATTTTAACTACCTCCATATTTACACCATGCAATCAAATATGTCCTTTTTAAAATCAGGTCCTGTCCTCCATATCAGCTGCCTTTCATTTTGAAAAATGTCACATTCTGCTCCAGCCTTCTCCTGTGTGCTACTCCTGCTTGCCTTCAAAATAGTTAGAATGTGGATTGTGGGTCACAGCTTTGTGTTTTGGGCTAGAAGGTATGGTAGAAAGTGTGGCAGTGACAGGGACTTGGGTCTTCCAAATGTGAACATTACTTGGATTGGCCAGAGAGGGTTAAAGCAGCATCAATTACTGACTTTGGTTGAAAGCATCCCGATTGCCAACCCCCCTGACCTCATGATTGTGCACTGTGTTGGCAATGACCTGGGCACACTTACTGGGGTAGGACTGGAAATCCTAATGGTAGATACCTTTGCTCAATTAATGGTATGTTTCCCTCAAACTGCCTTGGTGTTCTCCAACATATTCTAAAGGCAGAAATGGAAGTGGTCAAGTAAAATCTGTCCACAGATGGACAAAGCCAGGAAACATGTTAATAAAACTGTTTCTGCATTTCTCAGAGACCATTACATGGGCTCTATCTACACAAGAACTTGCGCTTTGACATGGATGGAATCTATAAAAGTGATGGAGTTCACTTCACAGACAAAGGCAACAGGGTGTTTCTCAGCAACTTGAAACACTGCATCCTATTTTATGTGTAGTTATCATCTACACACAATAAAAACAAAGGCTCTTCTCAGAGCCACCATATTTCCCAAACGCATGTTAATTTTCTTATGAAACACCTTTTTTGTTAGTTTTTTTCAATTTGTGAATATGTTGCGAATACGCAAAACAAACAAACATTCAATAGACACGAGCACATTTAGAAATTCACAACTATATAAGTGACTGTACATCTGACTGGGTGCATTAGTGTATGAATGGGTGTGTGAGTGGGTGTAAAAGTGTCTGAGTGGGTCTGTGAGTAGGTGCGTGAGTGTCTGAGTGGGTCTGTGAGTGGGTGTGTGGGTCTGTGAGTGGGTGCATGAGTGTCTGAGTGGGTATGTGAATGGGTGCATGAGTCTGTAAGTGGGTGTATGAGTGTCTGACAGAGTTTGTGAGTGAGTACATGAGTCTCTGAGGGGTCTGTGAGTGGATGCGTGAGCGTCCGAGTAGGTTTCTGAGTGGTTGCGTGAGTCTATGAGTTGGTCTGTGAGTGGATACGTGTCTTTGGGTGGGTCTGAGAGCATGTCTGTGAGTGTCTGTAAGTGGGTGATAGAGTCTCTGAGTGGGTCTGTCAGTGAGTGCATGAGTCTACAAGTAGGTCTGTGAGTGCAGGAGTCTAGGACTGGGTCTGTGAGTAAGTACATGAGTCTCCGAGTGAGTCTGTGAGTTGGTGTGTGAGTGGGTGTTTGAGTGGATTTGTGAGTGGGTGCAGGAGTCTGTGAGTGGGCATGTGAGTCTCTGAATGGGTGTCTGAGTGGGTCTGTGACTCTCTGAGTGTGTCTGTGGGTGAGTGTTTGCATGTCTGAGTGGGTCTGTGCGTGTGCATGAGTCTCTGAGTGTGTCTGTGAGTGGGTGCATGAATTTCTGATTGGGTCTGTGAGTGGTTGCATAAGTGTCTCAATGTGTCTGTGAGTTGGTGTGTGAGTGCCCGAGTACATCTGTGAGTGGGTGTGCGAGTGTCTCAGTGGGTCAGTGACTGTGTGCATAAATCTCTGAGTGGGTCTGTGAGTAGGTGTGTGAGTGTCTGATTGGGTTTGTGAGTGGTTCCATGAATGTCTGAGTGGGTTGGTGAAGGGGTGTGAGAGTGTCAGAGTGGATTTGTGAGTGGGTGCATTGTTGTCTGATAGGGATTGTGAGTGGGTGCATGACTGTCTGAGTGAGTCAGTGTGAGGGGGTTTGAATGCCTGAGTGGGTCTCTGAACAAGTACCTTAGTATCTGTCAGGGCTCTGAGTGAGTGCATGAGCGTCTGAGTGGGTCTATGACTGGGTGTATAAGTGCTTGAGGGGATCTGTGAGTGAGTGCATTAGATCCTGAGTGAGTGTCCGAACATTTTATTTTTTAGGGTTTTTTTGCAGATAGTCACTAATTTGTTGCAAATTTACATGGGGGCCGCGCTGAGTGTCACGACGCATTCGAGAATACCGCACATGGGGGAATTTTTTTGGGGACATTTTGAATGCATAAGGTGTCACTCAAGCACTCCTATATTCCAGCCATAGGGTCAGGGTACCTCTACCCTGACCCCTTATACCACTTTTGTTCTTTCTTTTCAGCCCCGGGGACCCTATCCTGTTACTTAAAATGGCGGCCGCAACTTTCTGCTCAGGTTGCGGCCAGCCAATCATGGCATTTCTGTTGGCACACGCAACTGCAATTCGTCACGAAATAGTTGCGAATTATTCGTGAACCTACATATACAAATTCGGATTTCCTTTAATATTTCGAAAACTACGGAGCGGATTTACACCAAATAACAAAAAGCGTGCTGTCTTTCTGCCAAATTTGGTGTAATTCGGTCCAGTGAATCGGGCTATAGTTGCATTCAACATCCCCCTGGGAATAAAAATGGGAAATGCACTCTCCTTGACCCCCAATTTTTTGGGCCCCTGCTTCACAGATCACCCCAAAACTTTCCATGCACAACTAAAATTACCTAAACACTGTTTTGGGAAACTTTTGTGAATGTTTGTCAAACGGCACCAAAGTTATAGGCAAGTCAAAAACTGCTTTTTCTATGGATACATGGTCCTAACTATAACTACCTACTAGCGACCGCCAGTAGGTTATATCAATATATATATATGCAACAATGTATCCCAATAGTTAAACTGAGGATACAGACTAACTCCACGGCAACTTGTTCAGCAGAAGATTTATTCCAAAGCGTGCAGAGTGACTGTCTACGCGTTTCAGCTGCTCTTAGCAGCCTTGATCACGACAGTGAGCGCCATTTTTTTAACACTTAAATAGTGGTGAATACTGGTGGTAAACATAAAAAAAGGTGCAATGGACATAGAAAACATATCCAAATCAAAATCGACACACAGGCAGGCATGAATACAAATGAATATTAGGACAGTTCCTTTGTTTGCAGGGAGGAATATAGTAATTATAAGCGTCTCTATACCAAACACTTTAAAGCAATTCATAATTGAAATATAATAAAAGAATTTTTTTTTGTAAAAGTTAGTATACCAAAGTGGTATAATTATAATTGCTAAGAGTAAATGGTCTACGCATAATCCTCAGCCTAGGTGGTACAGTTTTCCATGTATATTGGGCACAATACGTATCAAAGCATTTAACTCATTAAATATATATACCACATTTGGGTCCTAGTCCTTAATACCACAGGCAAGAGGTCGGGGGTTGTTCACTAACATCTTTCCCTCTATATATATATATGTGATCAAGGCCCCACGCGGGCTGAAACGCGTTATGGCGGCGGTGGTGTTGGGCATGTAATAAATTGGAAACTGCACCATTATCTGGGTTTGCTTCGTCTGTTACATGTTTTTCCTACCTTGGGAGAGAGACGAGTCTTGCTGCATATATATATATATATATATATATATATATATATATATATATATAAACGCTCAAATGTTCCTTTTCTCACAGAACAAAACCGGCACTTGCGGGGCAAATTGCAGAGATGACTTTATTTAATCTAGAAACAACAAACGCGTTTCGGCATTGAAGCCTTCGTCGGTGTTACTGACGCGGCATTCGCGGTCATTTTTTATACTCATTTCCATAATGACAATAAACATGAAAGAAGGACCATTACTTGATCATCCTTAAGCGCCATCTTAGAGTGGCCCAATATTATCAACATACTGAGCAACAATGTAGCAAGTAATATTGGAACAATTCCAGTGTCCTTAATAACGCCGATAATCGGCTTAACTATGCTTAGTAATGCATTATTTGCTTGATTATAACAGTCAATGTAGTTATATCAATATATAAATACCAACTGTCTGTCACAATGTAATCTCGCCGTGTATCGGCCAAGTGCCCTTCACGGGCCTAATTTCTTACTATTTGTGACAAATTATCTATTATACATTTGACTGAATTGGCAAAATTATAGCCGCATAGAATAAAAAACCATTAAAAATTATTAAGACCTATCATGCCGTGTATCGGCGTTGTAACCAATAATACCTGCTATCAGAATCAATAATTGTCAATAATCTAAAATCATGTTATGTGTGGACATCGCAAGCAAACACATCATGTATTAGAACCTCGATTAATCTCCTAAATGGACTACCAATTCTTCCCCACTGTTAAGACCCTTCGGGGTTTTGGTCTGCAAATCAATGATAAAACGAGATTCAAGTCTACGTAGCCTTTGGATTCTGTCCCCTCCTCTGATGTTAACTGGGACATGGTCCAGGCCGAAGAACATTAACAGGTCTCTACTGCTTTGATGATTGCTGGCAAAGTGTCTTGCTACAGGGTATGTCTGATCTTGCTTAGAGATAGCTCGCATATGTTCTAAAATGCGGACCTTCACCGGATGGATGGTGCTGCCCACGTATCTTAAACCACACGGGCACACCAGACAGTACACTGCATATGCAGTGTTACAGGTTATAAACTTAGTTATATTCCTTTTTATTGTGGTTTCAGGAATGTTATATCCCAGAACCCTTTTACTATTTTTACAAGCTTTGCACTTTCCACACGGGAAGAACCCCCTCATTTCTTTAAGAGTCCCTGTTCTGGGCATATCCTTTGCTTGATAACTATGAACCAGCATATCTTTAATCGCTCTAGCTTTCCTGAAAGTCACTAATGGTACATTAGGTAAATCCTCACTAATAGTTGTATCTGTTTTAAGGATATGCCAATTCCTCATAAGAATCCTCTTTAGAGTCGTGGCACCTTCTGAGAAAGTGGTAATTACTCTGAATTTACCACCCCTCAGATCTTTTTTACGTCGAGTGTTATCACTTATGAGGCTCTGTCTAGGTGTATGTCGAACCCTTTCAAGCGTTTTAGTCAAAAGGGTATTGTCATAACCCCTATTTTTTAATCTGGCAATACATTCCTGCGCTGCCCCTCAAAATCACAATTCCGAGAATTGTTTCTTTTAATCTCAGAAGTTCGCCAAATGGAATGCTCTGTATAAGTTTTGACGGATGGCTGCTCGACGCATAAAGCGTCGAATTCCCAGCTGTTGGCTTTCTATATAAAGCTGTGTGAATTTTGCCTTCATTTATAAACACCTTCAGGTCAAGGTAGCTCACTGCCACTGAACTAACCTCACCTGAAAAGTGTAAATTTAGAGTGTTGTCATTGAGAATTACAATATATTCATGTGCAGATTCCACTGATCCTTTCCAAATCAGGAACAGGTCATCAATGTACCTGTTCCATACGATGACTTCTCCGGATCCCTGTATGCCCTGATGCGACCTGGGCACCCGCTCCTCCCACCAGCCAACGAACAAGTTCGCATAGCTGGGAGCGAAGCAAGTGCCCATCGCAGTCCCAGAGATCTGTTTGTAATAGTCCTCTTGAAAGAGAAAAATATTATTCGTTAAACAGAACTCTGAGAATTCCAACAGCATCTGATTGTGTACTGCATATTTCAATGGGCGTTTGTTCAAATAGTACTGAATAGCTCTTAGTCCATTAGAATGTCCTATACAGGTATATAAGCTGGTGATATCTAATACCACCAGCTTATAGGATGGATCCCACTTGAATGTCTCAATTTGAATTAAAAATCTCTCGTGTCTTTAATATAAGATGACAACTGTATTACTGCCTGAGATAGAAAATGGTCAATAAACATAGATAAATGTTCCGTCAAGCCTCCTTGCGAAGATATTATGGGCCTGCCAGGGGGGTTTTGACTATCTTTGTGGAGTTTGGGGATATGGTAAAAAGTTGGTATAATGGGATTTAAATTTCTCAAAAACAAGTATTCTTCTGTCCCCAACATACTCTTATCATACCATTTCGTTATTAATAAATGATATTGTTTAATACTGTCATTATATTTTTCTTTACTAGATCTTTCATAATTTATGCTATCTGATAGCTGTCTTTTCGCTTCCTTGCAATATTGTTCCTTGGTCTGCACAACAATGTTCCCGCCTTTTTCCGAAGGCTTAAAGACCAATGAGACATCCTTTTCCAAGGTTTTCAATGCATCCCTCTGATCTTTGGTGATGTTTATTGTCCTTTTGCTTTGATGCTTCTTAGTTCTTAATTTAAGTAAGTCATTGTTGACTGCTTCCAGGAACACATCAATAGCATCATAGGGCAATTGTGGAACAAATTGTGAAGCTGGCTTGAAAGGGCTTACTTCAGTCTGTTGCTCAATTCCCACATTTTCAGATCTTTGTGCAATGTCTGAAGTAGTTGTAACACCCTCAGGTTCTTCCATGTATAGATGTTCCAGTGTTTCCAAGACTGGCAAGTCAGCTCCTGTTAAAATGTCAGTAGCAGGTACAGTATTGTATCTCTTCTTAATGATCTTAGTTGTGGGTCTCAGTTTAAAGTATTTGTGTAATTTCAATTTGCGAACGAATTTAAAGAGGTCAATCCTCGTTTGAGTGTATTCAAGTTGGTTATTAGGGCAAAATGTGAGTCCCAACTTGAGAACTTCTTCCTCCGTTGGCGTCAGAGCCCTAGATGTGAGATTGACCACTGTCAGATTCTCATCAGTCGTTACCACTTCTTGCCTTTCCTGCTGCGTGTCATTCTGGGCGAAGAGTTGCCTCTTCCTGCACCAACCCCCCCCCCCCTTCGGGTTTTCCGACATTTTTTTCTGGGGGTTTGCTCTTCCCGCCTCTCAGCCACGACTGGCGTATTAACTCGAATTCCTGGTGAAAAGGTGTAGATTTAACAGTGCTGTTTGAGACACCGGCATTTTCATCACCAGAAACATCACTTTCTGTGACTTCAGACTCCGAGGTTTCCACTCTCTCAATGGCTGACTTACTCGATGGTCTAGCAAGAAGTTCCTTTCGTGGTCCATCAAACTTTTTTGCAAAAGTCAACACTCTTCCCTGTTGATAGTCCCATTCGTCCCTCTCATACTTTTCTTGTTTTCTGAGTTTAATTTTTTTCCTCATATTTAATTAGACGTTTTTTCATCTGTTCCCTTAATTCCTCCACTCTGTTTTTGTCTTCTTCCTTCGACAGTTCCTCTTCAATTTCCTGTATTTCTTTAAGGGCTTTATCCCTATCACTCCACGCAAACTTCACTAGAATGCACAGCATTCCTCTGCTGGATTCCGCTGTATGTACAGCCCACTCTTCAAGCAGGAGCGGGTCAGGATTTTCATAAGCTGGCACGGTATAGATGCGCAGCCCCCTTGGTACTCTATTGACGTCAATGTACCCTTGAAGAGAAGTCGCCTCCCACCATTTGCGCATTTCTCTTTCATAAGTCCTTTCAAGTTTGCTGAATTTCGTAAGCAAGCTGTTGTCTGTTCTAACTGTATTGATCCTGCCAGATTGTCCTTCATTGATGTGTTTGCAAAAGATGCCCGTTGCCGCCTCGAGCCGCGCCGACTCACTGAACATGCTCACGCTGTTCAGTGTGCATGAATAAAGAAAATTGTCTCTTGCTAGCCCCTCGCTTTACCGCTTGTAACAATAACTGCAGTTATAAATTGAAACCGCTCACCGGTGCGTGTGAATCCAGTCCCGACTTCTCTGTCGATTGGTAGGGCTCGTAACGCATCCGCCTTTTCTCCTTTGTTACTGCGGTGGTGCTCCTTTAGTAAAATTGTCGCTCCACTGTCACCATAGATATGGAGCACTCACAAGCGGGTGCCGGTAACACGGTGGTGCCCCATGTACACATGAACGCTCAAATGTTCCTTTTCTCACAGAACAAAACCGGCACTCGCGG
Source organism: Calotriton arnoldi (assembly GCA_963921515.1). Classification (NCBI taxonomy): domain Eukaryota; kingdom Metazoa; phylum Chordata; class Amphibia; order Caudata; family Salamandridae; genus Calotriton; species Calotriton arnoldi. The sequence continues at coordinate 929,037 of CAWUFW010004705.1, forward strand.
GGCAAATTGCAGAGATGACTTTATATAATCTTAGCAACAACAAACGCGTTTCGGCATTGACGCCTTCGTCGGTGTTACTGACGCGGCATTCGCGGTCATTTTTTATACTCATTTCCATAATGACAATAAACATGAAAGAAGGACCATTACTTGATCATCCTTAAGCGCCATCTTAGAGTGGCCCAATATTATCAACATACTGAGCAACAATGTAGCAAGCAATATTGGAACAATTCCAGTGTCCTTAATAACGCCGATAATCGGCTTAACTATGCTTAGTAATGCATTATTTGCTTGATTATAACAGTCAATGTAGTTATATCAATATATAAATACCAACTGTCTGTCACAATGTAATCTCGCCGTGTATCGGCCAAGTGCCCTTCACGGGCCTAATTTCTTACTATTTGTGACAAATTATCTATTATACATTTGACTGAATTGGCAAAATTATAGCCGCATAGAATAAAAAACCATTAAAAATTATTAAGACCTATCATGCCGTGTATCGGCGTTGTAACCAATAATACCTGCTATCAGAATCAATAATTGTCAATAATCTAAAATCATGTTATGTGTGGACATCGCAAGCAAACACATCATGTATTAGAACCTCGATTAATCTCCTAAATGCACTACCAATTCTTCCCCACTGTTAAGACCCTTCGGGGTTTTGGTCTGCAAATCAATGATAAAACGAGATTCAAGTCTACGTAGCCTTTGGATTCTGTCCCCTCCTCTGATGTTAACTGGGACATGGTCCAGGCCGAAGAACATTAACAGGTCTCTATTGCTTTGATGATTGCTGGCAAAGTGTCTTGCTACAGGGTATGTCTGATCTTGCTTAGAGATAGCTCGCATATGTTCTAAAATGCGGACCTTCACCGGATGGATGGTGCTGCCCACGTATCTTAAACCACACGGGCACACCAGACAGTACACTGCATATGCAGTGTTACAGGTTATAAACTTAGTTATATTCCTTTTTATTGTGGTTTCAGGAATGTTATATCCCAGAACCCTTTTACTATTTTTACAATCTTTGCACTTTCCACACGGGAAGAACCCCTCATTTCTTTAAGAGTCCCTGTTCTGGGCATATCCTTTGCTTGATAACTATGAACCAGCATATCTTTAATCGCTCTAGCTTTCCTGAAAGTCACTAATGGTACATTAGGTAAATCCTCACTAATAGTTGTATCTGTTATTAAGGACACTGGAATTGTTCCAATATTGCTTGCTACATTGTTGCTCAGTATGTTGATAATATTGGGCCACTATAAGATGGCGCTTAAGGATGATCAAGTAATGGTCCTTCTTTCATGTTTATTGTCATTATGGAAATGAGTATAAAAAATGACCGCGAATGCCGCGTCAGTAACACCGACGAAGGCGTCAATGCCGAAACGCGTTTGTTGTTGCTAAGATTAAATAAAGTCATCTCTGCAATTTGCCCCGCGAGTGCCGGTTTTGTTCTGTGAGAAAAGGAACATTTGAGCGTTCATGTATACACGGGGCACCACCGTGTTACCGGCACCCGCTTGTGAGTGCTCCATACCTATGGTGACAGTGGAGCGACAATATATATATATATATACACACATATATATATACACACATATATATATATATACACACATATAGATATACACACATATATATATATATACACACATATATATATACACACACACATATATATACACACACACATATATATACACACACATATATATATACACACATATATATATACACACATATATATATTCACTGAAAAAACCACAGGTTTCAGGCACATTATAGTTAGAAATTTGCATTTAAAAAACCTTAAAAATCACTGAAAAAACCATAAGGTTTTAGGGACAGTTATAGTTAGTTGGACATTGCACTCGTACAAAACCCGTGAAATTCCCCGTTATAGTTAGTTCAGGTAACTATAACTCGCGCCCCCGCAATGCACTGCTGATGACGTCACATATTACATCACTCATGACATGGTCAGTGACATCACTGATGACATCACTGATGACATCTCAAATGACATCACTGATGACATCACTGATGACATCATCCAGTGACTGTGTGTTTGTGTAAAGTTTAAATATGTTTAATATATATAGGGAAAGGCGTATTGAAGAATGAGTGGGTGTATAAGTGTCTGAATGGATGATTTAGTAGGTGCGTGACTGAGTCTATAAGTGAGTGATTAAACGTATCTTACTGGATGCATGGGTGAGTGACTAAACTGTGTGAATGTCTGTATCCGTCTGTCTGTTGTTGTGTAAGCAGCTGCATGGGTTTCTGACTAGCTAAATGAGTGTCTATATGGGTTATGGATTGGTTCTCTGAGTATCTGTATGGGTGCCTCAGTGTTTGTGTGGGTGGGGTGAGTGTGACTCTGTGCATAGATGTGTGAGTGGGTGATTCACTGGGTGCATGGTTTCAAGAGTGCGTCTGTGATGGACTGTATGGGTGGGTGAGTGTGTGTATGGGTGTGTTAGTGATTGAATGTATATCTCAGTGGTACATGTGTGAGTAACTACATATGTGAAAGGCAGTATATATGTGTGTTGGAGTATATAAATGGCTATAAATGAGAGTGTGTGATTGTGAGAGTGGCTATATGGATGAGTGTGTGCTTGCATCAGTGATTGCATAGCAGCGTAAGAATGTGCTAGTATTTTTATGAGTAAGTGAGCTGGTGTGTATAACTGTATAGGTGAGTAAATGGCAGTGTGTTTAATTATTTGCATGACTGACTAGGTGTGTGAGTACCTCTATGGATGAGTTGCGTTGTGTGAGTGTTTATATAGGTGTATGAGTGCATATGATAGTCCTGTACTGAGTGACTGTAAGTATGAGTGACTGTACGGGTGAGTGAGTAGATGTGTGTGTGTAGACCTAAGAATCAGTGAGTGGGTATGTACTTATTGGTATTGGAGTGTGTATGGTTTTGAGAATGGCAGTCTGTAATTTAGAGTGGGTGTTTCAAAACTTATATTAGGGTGTGAGAAGATGCATTAAATTCTCACATGGATGATGTCATCAGTGATGTCATCAGTGAAGTCATTTGAGATGTCATCAGTGATGTCATCAGTGATGTCACTGACCATGTCATGAGTGATGTAATATGTGACGTCATCAGCAGTGCATTGCGGGGCGCGAGTTATAGTTACCTGAACTAACTATAATGGGGAATTTCACGGGTTTTGTACGAGTGCAATGTCCAACTAACTATAACTGTCCCTAAAACCTTATGGTTTTTTCAGTGATTTTTTAAGGTTTTTTAAATGCAAATTTCTAACTATAACGTGCCTGAAACCTGTGGTTTTTTCAGTGAATTTCAAAGGTTTTTTAAATGCTAATTTCTAACTATAACGTGTCTGAAACCTATGGTTTTTTCAGTGAATTTCAAAGGTTTTTTAAATGCTAATTCCCAACTATAACATGTCTGAAACCTACGGTTTTTTCAGTGAATTTCAAAGGTTTTGTAAATGACAATTTTTAAATGTATTAATTGTTATATTTATTTTTTTCATACTGATTTACTACATTTTTAGAAACAATTTTTTTTACATATTTTATTTTTTAAATTACATTGTAATTACATTATACATTACAAAAAATACTTTCTCAGAATGAATTACTTTAGTTTAAATACTTTGCACATAGGCAATAGACTTTTAAGTACAGTAGTTACAGTTGTTGCAATGGGCAACACATTTTCAAACACAATGCAACATTCAGCTCAATGTGAATTTCTAGTTAAATGCAATTAGTTACTTTATGGATTACTTTTTCTAACCACAGGACTGGATCCTAGATTCAGTCCTGGGACATCTCCTGTAAACAGTTGAGTAAAAGCGTTTTGGTTACATTAGTGATTTTTAAGGAATATTATTGTATTTTAAAAGTTGACACTTTGAAACTTTTTCTCATAGAATCACCAATGTTATCCTATGTGAATGGAAGGAAATTCACTTAGCAGGTAAAAACTGTTATCGTTACTTTTTCTTACTCAGTGTTGGATCCTGGATCCAGCACTGGTGCATCTCCTGTAAACAGTTGAAAGAATGCGTTTAAGTCATACAGGCGATTTTTAAGGAATATTTGTAGTTTGTGAAAATCGACACTTTGAAACTTTTCTGCTGAAAACCAGACAATGGATTCCTATGGAAGAAAATATAAGTTACTGGTAAGTACGGTTAAAATTACTTTTCAGGGTCAGTGCTGGGCTAAAAGATGCAGCACTGAGGTCTCTCCTGATAAAAGGTGAGTAAATCGGAATTCGTATTTCGGCTGATTTTAGAGGAATATTTTAAAGTTCCAAAACTCCACACTTAGAAGAATTTCCAAGTGAAAACAGTCAATGTTAGCCTATGGAAGGAAATTAAAGTTACTGGTAAGTACGGTTAAAATTACTTTTCAGGACCAGTACTGGGCTGAAAGATACAGCACTGAGGTCTCTCCTGATAACAGGTGAGTAAATCGGAATTCGTATTTCGGCTGATTTTAGAGGAATATTTGTATGTTTCAAAAATCAACACTTAGAAACTTTTTCAGCAAAAAGCAGGCAATGATATCCTATGGAAGGAAATTCAAGTTACTGGTAAGTACGGTTAAAATTACTTTTCAGGATTAGTACTGGGCTGAAAGATGCAGCACTGAGGTCTCTCCTGATAACAGGTGAGTAAATCCGAATTCGTAGTTCGGCAGATTTTAGAGGAATATTTGCACAATGGTGAAGGTAGGGGGCGGGGCCTGAGGTGATATCTGTGCAAACGCGCCCCGTGGCGCGTTTTAAGTTGGGGGATTAAGTCCCCTTGAATCATGAGGGTCCCTAGGGGCCAACTAGCCCACCAGGAACCTCCAGTATGCGCCAGGGGGCTGCGTTGCAGAGAGTGTAGAGAGGCCACACCCCTTTTTACACCTCTCTGCAACGCAGCTCTGTGGCGCTTTCTGGATGTACCTGTTGGGCTAGTTGGCCCCCAGGGACCCTCAGGATTGAAGGGGATTTAATTCCCCATCTTAAAACGCGCCACGGGGCCTGTTTGCACACATGTCACCTGAAGCCCCGCCCCCTCCCTTCACCACTGTGCAAACGCGCCCCGTGGCGCGTTTTAAGTTGGGGGATTAAGTCCCCTTGAATCCTGAGGGTTCCTGGGGGCCAACTAGCCCACCATGTACCTCCAAAAAGCGCCACAGAGCTGTGTTGCAGAGAGGTGTATAAAGGGGCGTGGCCTCTGTACACCTCTCTGCAACGCAGCCCCCTGGCGCATACTGGAGGTTCCTGGTGGGCTAGTTGGCCCCCAGGGACCCCCAGTATTCAAGGGGAATTACTTCCCCATCTGCAAACGCGCCAGGGGGCGCGTTTGCAGAGTGGTGAAGGAAGGGGGCGGGGCCTGCGGGCCGATCGTTTTTTTTTTTTTTTTTTCCTGAAGGGGGGCTGTGTGGCCCCCCTTCCTTTTTCTTATTTTTGGGCCCTGGGGACCCCATCCCCCAGGGCCTTACCCCCTTTTTTTTAAAAATTATTTCTGGGGAGGGGGGCCGCGTGGCCCCCCTCCCGGGCCACTACTTGCCCCGGGGACCCCATCCCCCGGGGCCTGGCCTCTGGTTGGGGACTGTGGGGGGGTCCCCAAACCCCCCACAGTCCCGCCAGCTCCCCGTGTCCTACGGGAGCCGGCATTGCTTTTACACATGGGGAGCAGCTAACATGCTGCTCCCCGTGTGGAAAAGCAATTGTCTTTGGATATTGGCAGCGAGAGCAGGTTTCCCTGCTCTCTCTTCCAATATCCAAAGCAGTTTGCAATGACAGGACGGGAGCCGCGAGGCTCCCGTCCTGTCATTGCAAACAGCAGTGTCCCGGGGGTAGGCACCCCGGGACACTGCAGGAGCCGGCTCTGGGGGTGGCGGTCCCCAGGGCCACCACAGGCTCCAGGAGGGGGCCGCACGGCCCCCTCCCCACATCAGCAAAGCCCCGGGGAGGTGGTGGTCCCCGGGCTTCGGGGTCCAAAACGGACCCCCATTTTAATTTGTTAGTGCCCCGGGGAGGTGGCGGTCTCGGGCGTGTGGGGGCTCGAGCCCCCCCACACAGGAAAAAAAAAAAGCCCTGGGGAGGTGGTGGTCCCGGGGCTGCGGGAGGGCTCAGAGCCCTCCCGCACCATTTTAAAAAGAAAGCCCCGGGGGTGGCGGTCCCTGGGGCTTGGGGGCCCTTAGAGGCCCCCCATACATAAAATAAACACCCTCCAGCATGCCCCCGGGACTTGGCCCACCCGGGGCAATTAACATCGAAGCGCGGAGACCGCGCTTCGATTTTATCGGCAGGATCCGCGCACCCTGAGCGCATCCTGCCGATTTAAAAAAAAAAAAATGCTTTTTGCCCAGGGGGTCCTTGTGGGACCCCTGAGCAGACCTAGGGGGTCAGGGTGTTTCTACCCTGCCCCCTTTGTGCGTTTTGCGCACTTTTTTTACTGATTCTTGTTCCTCGGTTCTACCGAGGAACAAGATGGCTGCCAACACTTCCTGGTTTGGAGTGTTGACAGCCAATTAGCAGACAGCTCGTGATCGGGAGGGTGCGCGAATCCGACGCGGCCATAGATATATATGTACTTTTACTTTTGATTTTCTCAGCAACTACTGAACGGATTTACACCATTTAACAAAAGGGTTCTTTCTGAACCAAGAACTACCTCTTTGCCAAATTTGGTGTAATTCCGTTCAGCAGTTCGGGCTGTAGCCGTGTCTAAAATTTCCTATGGGAAAATGAATGGGGAAAACACGTTTTGGGACCCCCCTTTTTTCTCGGCCCCCGCTTGACGAATCACCCTGAGACTTTCAGGGTAGGAGCGGACCGGAGCGCCCCACAAAGTTTGAAAATTTTGCGAAGATACGTCAACCGGCAAGAGAGTTATTTCAAATAGAATGTCGCGGATTTCCTATGGAAAATAGGTTCTAACTATAACTATCTACTGGCGACCGCCAGTAGATAATATACACATATATATATATATATACACACACATATATATACACACACATATATATACACACACACATATATATATATATATATATATATATATATATATATAATTACCAAAAGGAGAATTAAGGGCAAGTGCCCATATATGCCATGCAGTGTAGATAAGGGTGATGAGGGTTATGAACCCGAAACCGGTCCCAGGATGCTTGTTTCCGGTCCAGGGAAGACATGGCTTGGCAGTTCGGGCTGGACTGTTCCCATGAGGCACAGGGTCAGACTGATTTGCATATGGCCATGTCTGAACTGGGGTGGTGGAGTGAGCTAAAGAATGATGATGGATTAAACCCAGATCAGTTGACTGGGGGCGAGTGTTTGATTTGCTCAAACGCTCCGTCCATCATCCCCTTTGGTATCGCTTTGTTCGCCCTAAGTTGGCAGGGTATGCCCAGACGTGGGTCCCTTGCTCACTTTGCCACTGGATTCAAGATAGCCTGGCTGATGAGGGTTATGAACCCGAAACCGTTCCCAGGATGCTTGTTTCCGGTCCAGGGAAGACATGGCTTGGCAGTTCGGGCTGGACTGTTCCCATGAGGCACAGGGTCAGACTGATTTGCATATGGCCATGTCTGAACTGGGGTGGTGGAGTGAGCTAAAGAATGATGATGGATTAAACCCAGATCAGTTGACTGGGGGTGAGTGTTTGATTTGCTCAAACGCTCCGTCCATCATCCCCTTTGGTAAATGCAGTGTAGATAAATCATATAACAAGAGTGCACAAGTGTAAAATTTCTTACAAAAACAACCAAAGTATTTACATGTCCGTCTTGGCACAGGAAAAAACCTAACAGGGCTTAAACTCTATAGAATAGTATCAAAAAGAGAATGACGAATAAGGGATATATACAGTCTCCTGATGGTGGCATGCATACCACTGAATGTAATAAAAGAGGTGAAATGGGAAGAAAATGGAAAAAATGGAAAGTAAATAGAAAATGAACTGCAGAATTGAGAAATACATGTTACGTCATGATATCCGTTCTAATAACAATATAGTTACTGAGAGTGAAAAAGGCTTTCTTCAGAGTTTGGCTCCATATAGACATATTTTAAACATACTTAAACCATTTGAGGGTGAATCACCCCACATAGTGAGAGAAAGGTGGACATCTTGTGCTGATATTCAACTCTCAGCGGAGGCAAGTGTGTAATTCCTCGTCTATATTGAGACCCACAGGTTACAAACTATCTAGTTGCAGAATATACCAGGTTTCAAGTTTACGCAGTGCTTTCTCCGTCACCTCCTCTTTTCTTTTTTGGTATTTGTGCCACACAGCTATACTTCAAGACTGTGGGATCTCCATGATGGACCTTTTCAAAGTGGCGGGCAACAGGGTAACTGCGATCTTTATGTATGATGGCACTGATATGCTGCAAGATTCTCCTGTGTGCCGGCAGTGTGGTGCTACCCACATAGATTTTCTTGCACGGACACTGAAGAATGTATACCACATAGTCTGATTTGCATGTCAGATTTCCCCTTATCTTGAACTCTTTGTTATATGGTGTAGTTATGCTGGTTCGATTTTCACCATTATGACATGCCTTGCACTTAAAGCACTTCCTGAACCCATCATACTTCGTCAGCCATGTTTGGGATCTAGCTTGCCTTTCATAGTCGCTTTTAACTAGATAGTCTCTCATTGCCCTAGGTTTCCTATAAGTAATCATTGGGCGTCTAGGGATTGATGGACCTATAATAGGGTCTTCCCTCAGAAGATGCCAATGTTGTGACATGGTCTGACGCACCTTTAGATGTTCCTGATTATTTATGGTTATAAATCTAGGTGTATCAGTGATATTCATTCTTTTCATGCTAGTTTTCGTAGGGTCAAACAGTGCTCTTTCCCTGTCTATGCATCTTGTTCTTTTACATGCTGCATTCAGGATATTATCAGAATATCCTCTTTCTTTGAACCTTTTGAGCATTTCTTTTTCAGTAGCAATATATGATTCAAAGCTACTGCAGATTCTTTTAGCTCTGTATAATTCCCCAAAGGGGATGCTTCTGATGAGTGGTGCCGGGTGGAAACTGTTGGCATGGAGTATAGTGTTGCCAGCAGTGGGCTTTCTGAATACCGAAGTTTCCAAACCATTGGGTCCAATCGTAATAAGGACATCCAGAAAGTCCACTGTGGTAGAACTAATATTGGCAGTGAATTTCAGATTTAAATTATTCACATTGATCTCTCTGACAAACTGCTTGGCCTCCCTCTCTGTGCCCTGCCACAACACAAAGAGTTCATCAATGTATCTTAGCCATAAAACTGTATGTTCAAGCCAATGTCCCATGTCTCTGCCGCCGAGCACCTGCTCCTCCCACCAGCCCATGTGAAGATTCGCATCGCTGGGGGCGAAGCAGGTGCCCATCGCGGTCCACCTGTGCTGTTGATACAATTGTTTATCAAAAATGAAGATATTGTTTTTAAGACACCATTCTGTCATTTCTAGAAGCATGTTATTATGCAGAGTAAATTCCAATGGTCTCATCCGCAGAAAATGCTGTACTGCCAGTATACCATCAGTGTGGTATATACTGGTGTACAGTGTAGAAACGTCCAATGTTATTAATAACATATCACTTTCCCATTTGACATCATAGATGTGTTTGAGGAAGTCGGAGGTGTCTCTGATATGGGAAGGTAATGTACTGACGATGGGATTGAGGAAAAAGTCGATGTATTTGGAGGTGTTTTCAAAGATGCTATCCTGGGCTGCTATGATCGGTCTCCCCGGTGGTTTAGTGCTATCTTTGTGCACTTTTGGAATCATATAAAACGTAGGTATCACAGGGTAATCATTCCTCAGGAACCGATACTCATCCCAACTTAGGTGACCCGTGTCTTTTCAGAATAACAGACGATCATGAAAGTTCTTTGATGGATATATAGTGCTCCATTGTAACGTAACATAAGTGTAAGTGTATATATATATACATATACACATATATACATACACACATATATATACACACACACACACACACACACACACACACACACACACGCATATATATTTATATTCCAAGACAGTTTCCACCAGGTACTTGCCGAACTCATTGGCGGGTGCCTCCATATTGTGAAGGTGGATTCACGTAAGTATGCGTTTAAAGTTTGAAAGAAACAGGCAAGGAGCACTTGCGGGGTCTTACACTTCCATTTATTCCAAGCAAACGCGTTTCAGTGATTTGCCTTTGTCAGTGCTTGTTTGCGAATGCAGTTACACCATCACGTCGATTTCGTTACATTTAAAAATCACATGGAACGCTCTTATAGGTGGATTCATTGTCAGTGAAATTGCTCTCCCACCCTCGCAGCTCCACCATTAAGTGAGGCCTCCCCCGAGCCCCTGCACTCTCGAGTGTTGGTGTTCGAGGCCCTCTTCCACCCGCAGGTTTACCTGCGCCTCATCCCTAGTGGTCCAGTGGACCTCTGTCTCTGCTTTCCTCTCCGTTTTCACTCATTTTTACCCTCACTTTAATCTCTTTTCTGCACTCCTCTGCTTTTCAGCGCTTTTCTGCTTTATTCCACTTCTATTTCCTTTTATTCCTCCTTATTCCTCCTTTATTCCTCCTTTCCCTTTCCCGCCCGTCTTCCCCGCCGCTGCTGCCCCCGTGGCCCCTCCCCCCAGCACGACCAGCGCGACCGGCCCAATTCAGCTCCCCTCCCCGCTCTCGCCTCCCAGCTGTCCAGCCCTCCCCGACCCCTACTTAATGGCGGCCGCTGGCGCGCCTAAGGCGTGCCAAAGGCAAGCCCGTCTGCGCCCGTCCGCGACCCGACCAGCGCCAGGAACCCTGGACCTCCGCACCGCCAATGCTACAACCCAGCGGCACTCCACGCACTCAACCCAGGCCGCAACAACAACTGCAAGCTAGCATCACCAGCCGACACCCACGGACCCTTCAGCTGTCACCGCTGCCGGCACTCCTGCAGCACCACCAGGAACACCGACCCAGCATAACCCGCCCGCAAGAACACACCCAAACCGAAGACCCTGCAATGCATCCTCCTCAACGTCAGATCACTCCACAAACACGCCACCGAAATCTGGGACCTCCTCGACAGCACCACCCCGGACGTAGCATTCTTCACCGAAACCTGGACCAACACCACCTCGGGACCGGACATCGCCATTCCCCAAGGATACAAGATCTCCAAGAAGGACCGCCCCACCCGCCCGGGAGGAGGAATCGCCATCGTCCACAAATCCACCCTCCGCCTGAGCACACTCCCCGACGAGCCCACAGACCTGATGGAACACCTTCACTTCAAGATACTGGCCAGCCCTACCACCACCCTCCGGGGAACCCTCATTGACCGACCCCCTAGACCCCACGGACCCTTCGCCAACTCCATCACGGACATCATCTCCCCGCATGCCATCGCATCCACCAACTACACCCTGCTGGGAGACCTCAACTTCCACCTCGACAACCAACTGGACCCCAACACCACATCCCTCCTGGACAACCTCCACAACATTGGACTCCGCCAGATCGTGACCGAATCCACGCACTCAGCAGGACACACCCTCGACCCCCTCTTCACAACAGGAAACTCCATCACTTTCAGCCACACCACCGAACTCCCGTGGACAGACCACCGATGCGTCCACTTCACCTTCAGAACACCCACCATCCACAGACACCAGCACCTGCTCCCACGAAGGAACTGGACCAAAATCACCGACGACCCGCTCACCTCCTCACTCAGCAACTCCACCCCAACCATCGCGGAAGATGACGACCCCAACACCGCAGCCCGAACTCTGCACAAATGGATCTCCGACAGCACCAACACCATAGCCCCCCTCAAGAAAAACAACAACACTCACGCCAAGAAAGCCAGATGATTTATCACCGAACTTCGGGAGTCCAGACGCACGTGCCGCTGCCTCGAAAAGGCCTGGAGGAACTCCAAATCCACAGAGGCCCACAACGACTTCAGAGCCGCTACCAACACCCACCACCAACTCATCAGAAAAACAAGAAAAAAAGCAATTGAAGACAGAATCTCCACACACGCGCACAACAGCAAATAACTCTTCAGCATCATCAAGGAGTTCGCCCAACCCACCAGCGAATCTTCTGACATCCCTCCCTCACAAGACCTCTGCAACAAACTCAGCACCTTCTTCCACCTCAAAATCAAGAAAATTTACGACAACTTCAACGAACACAACCAACACACTGAACCCTCACCAGCCACCCCCGACACCCTGAAGCCAACGATTGACAACTGGACAGCCCTCACCACTGCAGACACACTGAAGACAATGAAGTCAATCCACTCCGGGGCCCCACGGACCCCTGCCCCCACCACATCTTCAACAGAGCCGCCGACACCATCGCACCCATGCTCCGCCACACCATCAACCGCTCCCTGACGAACGCCTCGTTCCCCGACGACTGGAAACACGCCGAGATCAACCCCCTCCTGAAGAAGCCCTCGGCGGACCCCACCGACCTCAAGAACTACAGACCCATCTCCCTGCTCCCGTTCCCAGCGAAAGTCATTGAGAAAGCCATCAACAGCCAACTCGCCACCTTCATCGAAGAGCACAACATCCTCGACTCCTCCCAATCCGGCTTCAGAAAAAACCACAGCACAGAAACTGCCTTCCTCGCTGCAACAGACGACATCCGCTTCCTACTGGACAGAGGAGAAACAGTAGCCCTCATCCTCCTCGACCTCTCAGCGGCGTTCGACACAGTCTGTCACTGCACCCTATTACGCAGACTCCAAGACGCAGGGATCCAGGACAAGGCCCTCGACTGGATCCACTCCTTCCTCTCCGGCAGAACGCAGCGGGTCAGACTCCCCCCTTTCCTCTCGGACCCTACACCCTCAGCCCCACACTCTTCAACGTCTACATGGCTCCGGTCGCCCCAATCATCAGAACCTACGGACTCAACATTGTGTCATACGCAGACGACACCCAACTCATCCTCTCCTTATCCAATGAACCCAACACTGCCAGACACAACTTTCAAGAAGGGATGGAAGCCGTCGCCAAATGGATGAAAAGCAACTGCCTACAACTCAAAACCGACAAAACAGAAGTACTCATCATGGGCCCAAACCCCGATGCCTGGAACGACACCTGGTGGCCCCCCACCCTCGTAAGCCCACCCATCCCCACGGACCACGCACGCAACCTCAGAATCATCCTGGACTACGAGCTCAAAATGGACCGCCAGATCAACTCCGTCGCATCCTCCCGCTTCCACACCCTCCGCCTCCTACGTAAGACCTTCAAATGGATCCCCCTCGAGCACAGAAAGACTGTCACTCACGCCCTCGTCACCAGCAGACTCGACTACGGCAACGCACTATACGCCAGAATAAACAAAAACCTCACCCGCAAGCTACAAAACATCCAGAATGCAGCCGCCAGACTGGTCCTCAACCTGCGAAGACACTGCCACATCTCCCAGCACCTGGCAACACTCCACTGGCTCCCCATCTAGGCTAGAATCACCTTCAAGATTCTCAGCCACGCACACAAGGCCCTCCACGACACCGGACCAGCATACCTGAACAGCCGACTCAAATTCAACGCACCCCAAAGGACCCTACGATCAGCCCAGCTCTCCTACGCCGTGGTCCCCCGCACCAGAAAGACCAGATCGGGAGGCCGCTCCTTCTCCTTCCTCGCGGCCAGAGCCTGGAACGCCCTTCCGCTCCACCTCAGACAGACAACATCGCTCCCCATCTTCGCGAGAAACCTCAAAACCTGGCTCTTCAACAGACCCCCTCCTTGATAGACTGGAACCTGAACCCCTCCTCCCCTCCCCCCCCAGCGCCTTGAGACCCTTACGGGTGAGTAGTCGCGCTTAACAAACACCTGATTGAATGATTGATTGATTTCAAACGTGGCAAATGAACGGGGACTGGTGTCATCACGGTCTCAATCCCTCATTCTTTGGCCGCCATATCTGTGCGTTGCATTTCATCAAAATATTCATACCTGCGTGTGAATGCATCACAGTATTAAAGATCTCAGATATCCCATTCCACCATATAGTCTTGAATGGACAATCACAACACCAAGTTAGCTACATCTTTTCACACACAGTTGGCAAGATAATTATAGTCCTCCAATATTATCCGCCTTAAATAGGCTGCCACTCATCCACTAGGAAGCTGTGTCATTGCATGCAGTTAGATGATTTCAAGGAATATGCCCCTCGCCATACCAGCAACTTTTAAAGTCATAGTGCATGTTTTCAGCAGGTATCAGTCGAATGACCGCATTCCCTTGAATTAAATAAATCTAGACTGTTGTCGGCTGAGTCAGTACTTCCTTTATTCCAGTTTGACGAATCCTCGCAAAATTTTCTAAAACTTAATACAACGCTCACTTCAGCTGTTGTCTTGAAAGTTGTCGTGGTGATCCGTCAAGTGGACGCCAAGAAAAAAGGGAGGGTCCCAAAACACGTTTAAAAAAATAAAAGCAATCCCCAGCACACGTCTATAGTGTAACACCACTTATAACTGCAAAAGTATGCACAAAATGTAAACACAGTGTTATTAATCCTTTGATTTCTTTATTTATTCTTTATTCTTTGGTCATATCGTAATGTCCTTTGTCAGCCAACACGTGTTTCGTCGCATACAATGGGAACTCGTCCCGCGACTTTCTCAAGGCTTCAATATCTTTGGTAAAGATCTTTCTTATGTGGTGATAATTCCATCCCACATGGGAAATGAATGATATCCGTTCTCAGAGTCTAGTGTCCTGCTCCACAATAGTGATGGATCTCAGTACGATCCACAATTACGAGCTCGTTCAGAGACGTATTCGTCTGTAAATCAGCCCGTCTTGTACCTCGAGTGAGCTGAACGGAATTAAACCAAATTTGGCAGAAAGGTAGCTGTTGGTCCAAAAAGCAACCTTTCTGTAAATTGGCATAAATCTGTTCAGTAGTTCTGGAAATATTAAGGGAAATCCAAATTTGTATACATAAGGACACATATTCTTCGAGGATCCGACAGCCCCCTTACTGAAATGTGATTGGCTGCCAACAATTTAACCAGGAAGTTAGAGAGAAAGAGAAGGGGACTGGGTAAGAATACCCTGACCCCCTAGGCTTCTTTGGGGGGTGCTGCAGGGAGAAATGTTTTTATTTTAAATTATCAGCGGGAGACACGCAGGATTCGCAGCTCCCATGGAAAAATTAAAAAAATAAGAAGCGCAAGCTCACGCGCTTCTGCAATCTTTAGCCCCTGGGTGGGCCAAGTCCTGGAGGCATGAGCAATTATAAAAAGGAGGGGGCGCACGGGGCCCCCCACCTAGGGCTTATGAAAGCCCCACAGTCTGCCACCTCCCCAGGGCACTTTAAATATGCTTGAGGTCGGTTCCTCTGGGCCCTCCCGTGCCCCAGCGACCGCCACCTCTCAGAGGCAAATGAAGTTAAATGAATACGGGGACCCGCGCATACAACCCGCAGCGCCTGAGACCGCCACCCTCCCCCGAGCACTTAAAAATATCAGTACAGATGGGCTTGCTGGGCCCGCATGCACTCTGGGAACCGCCACCTTCCCAGAGCAAAGCATGTAAAATTAATGCGGGGGACACTCACGGCCCACCTGCAGCCCCAGGGACCGCCACCTACAGGGGCAATCCATTGAATTTAAGGGGGGGCGCGCAGCACCCGTGCAGCCCCAGGGACCGCCACCTCCCGGGGCTGAAATAAATTCATATAGGGGGTCCGCCACACATCCGGGACACGTTGAGCCATTTGTGGCCCTGGGGACTGCCAGGGCCGGCTACTGCCACCTCCCGAGGTGCCCACCCTCAGGACGTAGCTGTTTGCTTTTGCTTGGTGGGAGCTGACAGCTTCCACCAAGCACAAGCACACATAACTCCTCTTTCACCAAGCTGAAGCTGTCAAACAGCTCTGGTCTGCAGAAAGTGGAGTTTTCATCAGTTTCCCTGTACACAAATATGCGTGCAGTGAAACAGATGAAAACTTTGCTCCTGCAAACAGGGAGCTGCTATTTCAAGCTGCTCCCTGCTTGTGGAAGCAATGCCGGCTCCTGCAGGAGCTGTAGGCAGACTGGGACCACGGGGGCCTTGAGACTTCCCTGTGGTCCAAGGGGAAGAGGAGAAAGAGTGAAAATAAAGGTCAGAAAAGAGCAGAAAGAGGCAGAATAAAGGTCAGAAATGAGCAGAAAGAGGCAGAATTAAAGGTCAGCAACAAGCAGAAAGAGGCAAAATAAAGGTGAGGAACAAGCTGAAAGAGGCTAGATAAAGGTGAGAAACGAGCCGAAAGAGGCAGAATAAAGGTCAGAAACGAGCAGAAAGAGACAAAATAGAGGTCAGAAACAGGGTCGGATTGGGACCAAAAATAGGCCCGGGCAGCCTCAAAAAAGTGGCCCACATTTGAGGAGCGCGACCTTTCCCAAAACATTGCTTGGTTAGCATCAGGAGGCTCAAAAAACTTGGCGACACGTGTTCCTGCGCATTGGAAGTCCCTTCTCAAATGTTGACTGGTCATCTTCCAGTTGTTATGGTTGTATTTGATTGTTAAAGTGATACTATTGAGGTGAAATGTTTTCCCAGACTGGGATGACTATGTTATAAAGTGATTAAATAATAAAACAATACAATCAGAAAAGTTGCATAATTTGTCTTTTCTTGCCCCAAAATTTAGTCAACTGCCGCATAATTTGGTCCTCCCTACCGCATAATTGCAATGGCATTGATTATAATTTATAAGCTGCAAGTAACAAAAGGACGTCTGAGCAGTAACCCATTGACCTTTGTACATAAAATACAAATCTTTGATTTGCAAGCTACAGGTTGTGTTTGCAGCAGATATATAAACCCTCTCTGCTAAATTATTGATGACTTAAACCCGACTAGACAAAACACGGATCTCACCAGCAAGTACATGCTACAAGTAGAGAAAATAAACTTTGGTATGTGCTTGGCAGATTACTTAATAAAATGTGAACCGGCCAGGTCGAGGTGAAAATGACCACAACATGTGACCGGCCTGGCCTTCCAGGACTTTCAGCCTTTGTGTACTCTTATTAATATTCATGAAGCGGGAAGATTTTCGATCTCGTGCGAATATACATTTTCATACGTGACTGACAGGTACATCAGTCATTTCGCAAATAGCTGGGCAGGTCAGTTGGTTTGCAATTTGCCCACACAGGTGTGCGACCTGCCCAATGATACATCAGGCCCTAAGTATTTTCCCGAAGTACTATTAGAATCTAAACATCAAGTATTTGCTCAATATTTCTACACAATGTGAAAAGGCTGGTTTCTAAAGATAATTCATCCTGACCTATAATCCCCCAAAACATCTCCCTGGTAGTCTGGTGCAGGCAGAGCTGACTGGGCGCTTTTCCTTCACTGCTTCCTTTGCAGCTGTTGTGGTCATCGCCTTCAGGCCTCAGTGTGGTGTTCCTTCAGCTATTGTTGTCCAGAGCCTACAGGCGATCTCCTTGCTCGGTACTTTACACTCTGTGCTGCAAATGTGAAGTCCTAGTGACGGAGGGGGTGGGTGAAATGTGAATGGCATTGCTTCACTTCTGGGACAGGATGGCCCCATGGGGACCAGAGGTGAAAACTGACAGCTAGGCGAGAATGGCCCAAAGGCCACAACAACACCTGGCCTCTTCGCACACTGTGGGTAGTTCACAAAGGCCCAAAAAAAAGCAGCCCCCTGCTGGCACTTTAGCACCGGCCCATCGGCCCATGCCCGATTGCCCGCATTGGCAATCCAACGCTGGTCAGAAATGAGCAGCAAGAGGCAGAATGAATTTCAGAAATTAGCAGAAAGAGAAAGAATAAAGGTCAGCAATGAGCAGAAAGAGGCAGAATAAAGGTCAGAAACTAGCAGAAAGAGGCAGAATAAAGGTCAGCAATGAGCAAAAAAGAGGCAAAATAAAGGTCAATAATGAGCAGAAAGAGGCAAAATAAAGGTCAGTAACAAGCAGAAAGATAGTAAGATGTCCATCGCTGTGTGTGGTGTGGGTTTGGCCTCAAGGCCCTCCTCCCAACAGCCTGCGGGCACCCAACCTTTTTTATTTTTTTGGGTGCGCTGCGGATCTGCAGCAATTCTCTAGGAGCCATGTGTGGCGCGGTGTTGGGTGCCCAAATCCTCGCCATACCCAGTCATCTGCTGTAGAGAATGGTTGTGCGCAGGGCCTGGCATCCAACCTCTTTAGTTTATCTTTTGGTGTGCTGCGGATCTGCCGCAATTCTTAAAGGGTGTCGGGCAGAGAGTCACAGTGGATCCACAGAACTCCCTCAAAAATGTTTTGCTAAAATTTGACCCCAGGGAGGATCTCTCTGGGAACCCCACTCAAGGCCCATGGGTTCAGGGTAACTCTAACTTGTACCCTTAAATCTTATTGTGTTTTATTTTATAGGACTCGGGGACCGAGTGCCAGAGCCCTACGATGGAGGCTGCAGCTTTCCCTTCAGGTTGCCCCAGACAATCACAGTGTATGCTTATCTTATGCAGGTCTTCCTCAGCTTAAAATAAACATACATTTTGAGCCTAAATTTTGCAAAGACTACTGAACAGATTTACACTAAAAACAAATAGCCCACTTTCTGGATCAAGATCTAGCTTTCTGCCAAATTTGGAGCAATTCCTTTCAGCCGTTTTTGCAGTATCGCTGTACGATTTTCTTATGGAAAATTGCATGGGGAAAGTTTTCTTGGCCCCCACTTGATTTATCACCCAGAAACTTTCCAGGAAGAAGCTGAGGTAGATGAGTCTTTTTTGGGGACATTTCTGTATAGATTCATCATGCAGAATGAAAGTTCTTAGCAAACCAAAAAATCTATTTCCTATGGAAACGTGGTCCCAACTATGACTACCCAGTGGCAACCACCACTGGGTAAAAAAATATATGTATATCTATACAAATATCTACACATTTCTCTCACCACGCCAGTATTGGCATTTTCTCCCAGCGAGACGGAGAAAGAAAAAGGCAGCACAGCAGCCCGTGGATTTTTGTCAATTTGTATTTATTTTAGATTTTTCCTCTCTAACTCACAGTTCACAACATGTCCGACCTATTTTGGCAAAGCCTTCCATGAGGGAGACAGGACGGGGGACACAGACAGACACACACACACACACACAAACAGGATAATTCACATCCTTATTTGGAGACACTACAAAATAAAACATGATGATGATGTTTCACCAGTGAGATTTTGGAAGTGGAAAAAACTGTAAGAGGAGGAGATAGAACATGCCTCTTAAGACAATTGGTATCAATTCTATTATCAAATACAGGACAAAAGCCCATATGGGCATAACCAAGTTGAAGAGGTTCATGTGCATTTATGAATAATGAATTTGGAATAATACTAAGCATCCAGTTTGCCAAAAATTTATTATAATGATTTTTTGATATCATTTTACAGGCATATTGGCGCATATGGGATCGCAAAAACAAAAACCACCATCATTAAGTGTAGTGACCATTATGCTCATACATATAAGAATAGGTTACAAGTTGCAAGCAAATGATTTCATGAGCAAAGGTTAACCCACTAGAGGGTTATACAGGAGTTTGAGATATCAACAGAAAGGCATTACTATGCACACTAGCAGGCATGATAAGTAGTATTATTTGATTGTCGAAATTAATGTGTTGACGAGTATAATTTTGTTTCAAGTTTATGAGTTGAAAGGAATGTTGCAATTAAACTGCAAGTCATCTCTGTTATATGAAACGCACTCTTGAACAGCAAAATTGATTGTAGAATGTCTGACACAAGGAACATAAGCTGTTTCCCTTAAAAGTTGGTGTTTTCTTCTGCCCTGGAAAATGAACTGTGCATACCAGAATGCATTGCGTTAGGAATGAAAGGGTAAAAGGACAATATAAACAGCAAGAGCAAATAGTATCTTGCAAATGTGATCAAGACGGCGAATTCGAAACACGCTATTTTGTGCTGCTGAATTGTAAGCATTAAGAAGTTGACCC
This sequence comes from Calotriton arnoldi, assembly GCA_963921515.1. Taxonomy (NCBI): domain Eukaryota; kingdom Metazoa; phylum Chordata; class Amphibia; order Caudata; family Salamandridae; genus Calotriton; species Calotriton arnoldi. Next base: position 949,053 of record CAWUFW010004705.1, read on the forward strand.
CTACCCGAAGTGCCGCCTTCATCATTTCATGAGATAGGGAAGTGGTTATTCTAAGAGGAAGGCACAGGCAGGAAGAGCTGTGTGCCATGGTGTAGCGCCAACCATTTCAAGGGATATATACTATATATACGTGTGTGTATATATGTATGTAGTTATAGTTAGTACCTTGTTTCCATAGGAAAAGCATTTTTTGATTTGCCAATAACAATGGCGCGGTTTGACGAATCTTCACGAAATTTTTAAAACTAATTGTTCACTCAGGTCAGCTCCTGTCTTGAACGTTTCGGGATGATTCGTCAAGGGGAGGCCGAGAAAAAAGGGAAACTTTAGACACGGCTACAGCCTGAACTGCTGAACGGAATCACACCAAATTTGGCAGAGAGATAGTTCTTGGTCCAGAAAGCACGCTTTTTTTTTAAATGGTGTAAATCCGTTCAGTAGTTTTTGAGATATTTAAAGATTTACAGATATCGATATTTAAAAATTGTGAGATCTGATTGGCTGAGCCCTCTTGAGCACGAGCTTGCCTCTGATTGACTGCCAGCACTTCAAACCAGGAAGTGTTGGCAGCCATCTTGTGACTCGGAATGGAAAAAGGTGAGTGAAACATTAAAAAAGAAAAAAAGGGGGCACGGTAAAAACACCCTGACCCCGTAGGCCTGGTCAGGGGGTCCCACAGAGACTCCCCCAGGGCCCAAAAAAAGAATTTGTTTTTTAATTTTCGGCCGGATTCGCGCACCCGGAACGACTCCAGCCGATTTTTTTTAAAGACCCCGGGCGGGCCAGGTCCCGGGGGCATTGCTTATTTATGTAGCAGAGGCACGCGGGGGCCCCCGCAGCCCCGGGGACCGCCACCTCCCCGGGGCTATATTATTTATGTGCGGGGGGCAAGCAGCCCCCCCGGAGCCCCGGGGACCGCCACCTCCCCGGGGCTTTATTTGTAAATGCATGGGGGGGCTCCTTTCCCCCCCCCCCACGCTGCCCCGGGGACTGCCACCTCCCAGGGGCATTCTTAATTGGCCAACTACCCCTCTTGTTACTGTTATGTTTCGTATAGAGGCCCTAATATAGACACGTTCATATATGCCGTATATGGTCATAATCGTATATGCCCTATTACGGTCATAATCGTATATATATTTCTTGACTTCTATTATTCTGTTAGTCATTTGCACAGGAAGGGCGTTTGGTCAGGACTGTTGCTGGGTTTTTGTTGATGTTCTAGCGCGGGGACACTCCGTTGGAGTAACCAGGCGCTTTACAAGCTAAATAATAATAATATGCCCTATTATGGTCATAATCGTCTATGCCCTATTATAGTCATGATCTCCTATGCCCTAATATAGGCATGATCTTTCACCTACATTAGTGCTCCTAAATTATGCATGAGCATTCACCAGCTACATCTCCCGCATAATATGTATGTACAAAGTTCACCCCTGACGTATTACTCATGTCTAACAAAGACCAATACAAACCATACTGAGGGACGAACACCACATCTTGCCACGGTAAGATAGAGGGAACCGAGACTTCCATGCTGACACACTGACCAGAGACGCTGAGGCTCCTGCATGCAGTCGCTCCAGCTGACAGCGGTCTAACACAGCCCTTGCGGGGTGTCCAACTCGAGACCAAGACGGGGTCCCACACTCTCTCTATTCAGGTAATGGGGTTCGACTAAATCCTAGAAGGATTCTTTGCTCTTAGACCTACACACATGCTAGGTACACTTAGGTACATCTAGTTAGGCATTGTAGGAGTACGCACACTTTTATAATGCATTTTATATTCATGTATGTATTCATGATTCTTGCAATATGGTAGAACTGTACTACCCTTTCACTTTTATCGTACTGCTGATAATATATCTCTGCTATTGTCTGCTGGTTGCTGCAGCACATATATTTTACACTAGAATAACAACTGTTCAATAAATACTTATTGAAACGCCCAGACTGTTTATTCTGTGTAACTCTCTGAGACAAACCGAACAAGTAAGCACGAGTGACTGAGCGAAAAGTAGTACATTGTTTCCACGATTCTGAGGGATCAGGGTTGTCATGATCTAAGGTTGCCAGAAACTAATCTCTCCCCGATAAGAGGAGATTCTAGTGGCACTGTGAGCTAGCTAATGCAAATCCGGCTAACATACGTGGTGGGGGGGCACAGAGCCAGTCTACCACCAGTCCCACAGTTTATGTTATCCAAACGCGCAGGTCCTGCAGGGGTACTATAGGAACTACACGACATGGCGCCACCAACGTTGGTTGGGTACTTATTTAACAGTAGAATCTGAGTAGTTCAGTCTTGCTATTCTCAGAGAACCTACTTACAAAACACCAGAGACGTCTGGAGTGGGTGGGCATAAAATCCGCTGCAGCTGAGTAGTACAAAAAATACTATTTATTGGCTGTTGGTTATTCAAGCTTGAAAGGACATAGTGTTCCTAAAATTGTGCCTAAAACCTTATCATAGTTTCTTTGGAATCATTAGTCTGTGTTCTATACACGATGACTACCGCGGTCTTAGATCCAATACGAATGCCACTGCCCGTGTCAGACGAGGAAGAAGATCCTGAGGATGCAATACACATTGCACCAAAATTCAGAAGGACAGTCACCATAAGACTATTAGAAAATGGTTTACAAGCTAAGGGTGGCATGGTAGTTTTCGTGATTGAGGCACACGAATCAAATAAAACAGAGGTATTCTATTCATGGGTTACACTCCCAGCAGCAAATGCAATAACAAATACATTTCACTACTATATAGAAGGAGATGCACCATGGGAATATTGTCCATTTGAGGACATAGAGATTCCACTCACTTACCAGGAACATTATTATTGGTTTAATGGCGCCCTACCCCACGTACGAGAAAGAGTAAGGTTAGGCCCACTCGGAGGAGACGGAGCCACATGGCCAATATTACCGGCCTACACACCACATCCTGACATTGGCACAATGCCACCAGGAGACTTACTCGTACAACACACAGATTTAATTAAAATCTACAGAAACCTAACACAATTTGTCATGAGGACTTTAACAATCCAACCTGCACCAGGTGCAGCAAATAGAACTCCAGCTCAGGGTACAGGAAATAAAATTACTCCTCAAACATTACACGCGGTAATGGGCAAAATGCCAGCAAAACGCGAACAAATACCATTCTGGATAGCTCAGAAAATAACTCAGCTTGAGGCAGTATTCCCGAATACTACCACCTGTGATAAACACAGAATACTAACAATCTGCTTGCCCATGGGGGATCACACCGCAAATAGAGGACTGCACCTCTTGGGGTACAGTCTTTGCTGCCATATATACCAGAACACATGGTATCCCGTCATTAGCAGTAGTACCTGACGTATTGAGACAGATACAAAATGAGTACGGAGCAGAGCCTGCCCTTAACTTAGGGATGAAGTTACTAGGTAACTACGAACAGGTATCAGCCATAATACTAGCTAACATTAAGGGAGAAGCAGCCTCGGTGGCGATCCGCCAACGCCTAAGGGAGTTCAGTTCAGTAGATCAACCACACAAACTACCCAAAATAATTGAAACTGCATATGCAGAACTAGGCAGAGACAGCTTAGGTGGGAAAGCATTAAAACCACAACTGGTGGGCAGTTCTGAAAAGGACACTACAAAGCAGACACCTACTTCTTCTAAAAAGAAGTGGGAAAATAAAAAATAACAAAAGTCTAAAGACAGCAGATCTCAATCCAGAGGCAGGTCTCCTCAAAAGGAGCCCTCTGAAAGGAGGTATAACCTCCGGAATAGGGATAATATTAAAAAACCTGACAGGTATCAGGATACTGATACACGTTCCTCTCATTCCTTTCAGGGTTCCTTTCTGAGAGGGAAAGACGGTCAGAGGAGCGTACAAAGTCCAGAGACACGCAACGCGCTGCGGACTACGCACCTAAAAAGAAGATAAACAAAAACAAAAACCTCAGTTCAAAAAGAAGAAGGTAGCAGGTCTTAAGATCAGACATGCCCAGAATTCTGAGGACACAGCTTCTGAACGGGGAATGGGCTCTGACGATGCTAGACAGCGCGGCAGAAGTAACAATAGCTCGCCAGAACCTGAAGGAATTTCTGGTGACAGCGGAGTTGAGTGAGTATATCACGGTGGAAACACCTGATACTCGGGTAAGTGTCCCACATAAGTTACATGAGATAACACTCCGGATGGAGGGGACAAGCCCAGGAAAATTAAAGGTCTATTTTGGAAAAATCTGTCATCTGGATATGACATCCTATTAGCAGAGCAAGACTGGCCGCCAGCATTTGTCATGGAGTGCCCTAAGGGAGAAACGGTAATTTTTCCAGCATTTTCCGACCTCGTTCCCATACATTTAAAACATGCATATGCGCAGGAGTGGGTGGTTGCCCTAGCTCCAGCATTGTACAAAAATCATGCTGGTTGGGATGAGGATTCAACCCACCACGTGATCCCGTTAAAAGTTTCCCCAAATGCTCAAAGGCAATACCCTATAAAGCAGGAAGCTAAAAAACAAGTCAGGGAGATCCTAGATCAACTAGAATACCAGGGGGTGATTGAAAATTGCACTTCACCTATGAACAATCCTTTGTTTCCCGTAATCAAAACCTGACAACACATATCGTTTAGTTTTGGATTACAGACATTTAAACACTTGCACAAAGACATTTGCAGTTCAAAATGCACACAGTGCCGCATTAATGAATAACATTGTGCGAAAAAAATACAAAACTACACTTGATATCTCAAATGGATTTTTCTGCCAAAATATAGCGCCTGAAAGCAGGTATTTGACCGCATTCTCAGCGCTAGGGTCCCAACGGCAATTTTGTCGACTCGCCCAAGGGTATAAGAATAGCCCGGGGTTGTTTTCAGCAAGGGTAACAGAGTTACTCCAAAATTTGGATGAAGAAGCATTGTCCTATGTGGATGATATTTATCTGACGGACGATGACTTACCGAGGCACTTGACCAGGGTGAGCACCATTATTATGGGATTCGCCTCTGAGGGCTATAAATTTAATTTCAAAAAATCAAAAATTGCCCATCTCAATGTCCTGTTCTTAGGGTATGAGCTGTCAAGTGAAGGAAAAAGCCTAGCAGCTAACTTTTTAGAAAAGTGTGCGCTGCTCCAACCTCCAAAATCATTAAAGAATTTACAATCAATTCTGGGATTCCTAAATTTTGGTCGAACATACATTTTGGATTACGCAGAAAGAGTAAAACCTTTCTACGACTTAATAAAACCTGATTTTTCAGTCAGACACTGGACACAGGAACATACAAACATCCTACGTTCACTACAGGAAGACATGATAGCTTCAAAACACTTACAGACACGCGTAAACGTACGCAACTTAGTGATCCGAGTAATAGCGGGTCAATGCGGGTACACTTATTTAACTTTCAATGAAGGCGAAACGGTACCAATCGCATACAAATCACACCTGTACACAAACGCAGAGATGCGTTTCACTTCAACAGAAAAAATCCTGACAGCAGTGCAGACCGCTGTAGCAAGAGAAAGAGCTCTGGCTCAGGGAAAGCGCATAATAGTCGTGACCCCAGTACCAGCCTTAGAGGCTGTTACAAAGGCTAGCATTCCAAATGCGAAAGCCTTACATCCCAGATGGATACAATGGGCTAATTCTCTTACTGCAACGGATGTTGAATACAGATTTGATCCAAGTTTAAAAACACAAGCATTTCTGCAATACGAACAAGAATATCCTCTACCAAATGAGATTTTGCCTCTAGATCAGTATGAATATATTATTTACACTGACGGATCTGCTCAACCGGCCATAGGGAGTAAGCAAGCTTACAGCGCAGCGTGTGCAATCGTTAAAGGTCGCATGCGCGATGGAAAGTTCCATCCAAGTTGCACTAAAACGCAATCTCTAGGAGACTGCACGGCTCAGTTGGCAGAATTAAAAGCACTAATACTGGCACTGGTAAATACGGAACACGAATTCCCCACACTAATTGTGTGTGATTCCTTTTACTGTGTACAGTCGTACAATGAATATTTACATCATTGGGAACAAAACGGGTTTAAAGACGCAAAAGGTGGCACAATTAAGCATAAAATGCTATGGGAACAGGTAGTGGAGTTGAGAAACGAACTACCAAGGGCTCACGTGATACATACACTGAGTCATCAGCGTGATGGCGTTCACGTTGAAGGGAATTCATTGGCTGATGAAGCCGCAAAGGGGGCTGTACGCAGAGCGTCCGTAGCTGCAATCACTCGTTCAAGAACGAGAATAGACGGCGAGATTTTGGTAGCTGTCAATGCTTCACGCAAAGGCAGCACAGCAGTACCAAAGAAATTTCCACTCAAGTACTCCTACAAGTTAGATGCACAAAACATTCCATATGCTCAGATTCCTGGAGTGGGGGATAGAGTAATACCAAATATGGATCGTAGGCAAGGCTTAATTCTAGCAGCACACGAGGGTTTGGGTTCTGCGCATACAGGCGTTACAGCGACTATTTCTTTACTGAAACAGCGCTACTGGTGGCCAGGGTTAACAAAGCAGACCAAAGACTATGTCTTAAAGTGCGACATCTGCCAGCAGATGAAAGGCTCCACCGTAGCACGCCCAGCGCAGACACCATTACTAAAATCAGACAAACCTCTCGCATGTGTGTATTTGGACCACTGCGGACCCCTACAATCGGATGGGGCCAAGAAATATATCATGGTTGCAGTGGATTCCTGCTCTAGATTCCTATGGGTCTGGCCTCAGCGCTCGGCTGACGCTCGAACTGTTATAAAAGATTTGCGAGTCTTTATCGGCACATACGCAGTTGGCACGTTACATTCTGACCGTGGCCCGGCGTTTAGCTCTCGGGCTTACAAAGAGGCCATGGAAGGAATGGGCGTAGCATTGCGGTACTCCTCTCCGTACCATCCTGAGGGAAATTCGGTTGTGGAGAGGAAAAACCGTGACTTAAAGCAATCTTTAACAGCTAGGGTATTAGGCAAGGGCGGTAGTTGGGTCAGTCACCTTTATGGGGTCCAAAGAGCAATTAACAACCAGCCAAGAAGCTCTCTAGGGGGTGTCACTCCTTACGAGGTCCTATTTGGGACAAGAATGTGGGTACCTGATCTTGATTGTGGAGGCACAGTGGCGGATGAAAAACCATTTGATATCCATGATCGTTTGGCTGTTTTACAGGATCTAAATGAATCCAGGACACAACAAAGCAACGTCCACTTAAAACAGACCGCCACTGAGGAAGTCAAGGCAGTAACGGCAAGACCTGTCTGGATCCCAAAAGTCGGGGATCTGGTCAGAGAAAAGATTGCAGACAAGAAAGAATTCGGACCATCCTACAGAACAGCTGTACCGGTCCTAGCAATCCAAGGCACAAGAACTGTACTTCTGCCGCCTCTTGCCGGGAAAAAGGAGAAAAGATTTGTCTCAATCGACTTAATCAAACCACACTATGTGGCCGATACTAAACAGTAGGCCTCGTGGACTCCACAGTAGCAGACGCCCTCCTCTCGCTACAATCCAAGAAGTTCAAACAGAAAGACTCATCACGTTTGAAGAGCCACCTGTACGGAATGAAGGACTAAGCAACAATGCTATGGAACTCGTTCCACTTCAACAAGAAGTTCAACTTCAAGAAGAAAATCAACTTAACAACCAAGTTGCAATCAGACCGACTACAGACGTCTACGTCAACATGCCTCGTCAAGAGCAAAATCCGATTTCAAAAAATCCCGATGCAATTCCAACAATTGATCGAACTGCTTCTGGCTACTTCATGAAATTTGATACGTTTTCACTGGATCCAAGCGAGCCGGAAACTACGCCAGCCCAAAAATCACACAAACAGAAACTCATTGACTTTTTGAACTTTTTTAGAAAAGACTTACCTGGTGTCACCTTGGATAGAACTATGGTATATCACTGGGATTCTATTTCTTCTTTTCTGGCTAGGTTTAACTATAACTTTTAGTATGCTTATTAATGGACGGTATCACCAGCAGAGCTCTACAGCCCAAAGAGTCAATTTGATTTTAAAGCCACACCAGCCTTCATATCATGAACCAAGAGACTTGTCTTCAGTGAACATCACAGCAGTTCCTATACCGGACGGTATAGTATGGGACAAGATTGATTTCGATATATTCGGTCCGACTGAACTTTTAAAGCTTAAACATGTATTTAAAATTTCTTTAAGTGATATCATTACCTCCAGTACATTTTCTGATGATTGGGACACTGAAACTGTAAATAATATGATGTCTGATTTAGAAAAAACTGCAGCATTTCCGAACAATGAAATGTTAGAAGGTACTTCAGACTATGATACATTGTACTGTTACCAACATTATGGTCATCATTTCTTGCACAAATCTATAACACCTAGAAATGTATTTGAATACCACCAGTGGGAACACTGCCCAACACCTCCAAAAGGTAGTTCGCAAACTTTTGCACAGAAATTCACATACTTTTCAGGGTTTAATACATCTGACCCGAAGTCATTTTATTACAAAGTGGCAACAACATCAGCACAGAAAATTATGTTGACTAACACCAAACAGATTTACTCTGCTTCCTTTATGGCCCAGTTGTCTACACAGGGTTTCGACCTATGGAAGGACACTATAGATTTAAAATCAATCTGGGGTTCTAGGGACTGGCAGGTCCAGGGAACAGAAGCGCTTTTTAGAGCATGCCTCATTCCACAGCAGATGATATTTCTAAATGAAACTGTGCAACAGACATCCTGTCTTGGACTAGCCAAGAACAAGGAAATGAACACACCTGGGTTTCCAGCACCATCACAGATGGGTGGGGGGCAGAATTCAACTACACATGGGGTAGGATTAGATGACATTCTCCAGTACAACAGGTCAGATCCCAATTGGACAGAATGGCTGATTTGGCCCATTGACACAAACACATGTCAACAGAGATTCCTAGGTATAACCGAGGGGTTTAGTATCAGTAGGCCAGATACACGCTATGTACAGAGACAACACCCAGGGGTGGTGACATCCTATAGTGTTGGGAAGTTGTGCCTTGATTGGCTAGAAACCTCAACACTCACAGAAGTAAAACATCACTTGACCTTACTCACACCTGATGTAGACCTTGGGGATTTCTTGCTAGGCCCAAGGAAAACACGTCAGAAACGTTTCATATATGCTGGCATTTATGCCTACTATAATGAAAACTGGAAAATATCCCAACAGGAGGCCGCAGAAAGAATACGGGAAATAGACCGTATTAACCTAGAGAAGGCATTAGCTGTAGTGGATAATGGGTTAACAACTTTGACCTCCAGGATTTACTCCTTAGGCAACATTGTGTCTTCGGCAATCGACATATTAGAACAAGATCTGGCCTTGTTACAACACGGGCAATCCCAGTTACGTTCTATTATGATGTTAAGCTGGACGCTGCAATCTTTGCGTGCAGGCTATGTGCCCTGGCGTTTCATAAACACCACGTCTCTGTTTTCAGGATACAATCTAACTGATAAACAGACAGAAATGGCACAAAGGGGAGCCAAATATACAATGCTGCGTATTGAGAAACTGGAAAGGTTACCATTCACTGTAGCCGAATCACCATCAACTGAATGGCTAATTCATGGCCAAATCACTCTGCCGGTCACTACGTTTCAGTTTCAATATTGCCTTGAGCAAAGGCAGGCAGGCAAATATGAAAAAATGGGTAAGGGATACATTAAGGAAACTTGGGAGTTACCATATAGATATCGATGCCGGAGTGGGGATCGAGAAGTGTTTCTGAGTGGTACAAACTGCAAGAACGCTTTAAGCGGTTCTCTCATGTGTCAGGATATTTCTCTGCACGGAGCATGTAGTGGTTCGGTAGCGAATCTATCTTGTCACATGTCAGGGACCCCAGCGGCCATGATCACGCCGGTTTTCCAGCTGCTCTCGAATGGGAGTTACTTGATGCTAAACGATCAAGGTTGCTGTGGGATGCTTCCGGGCGTCGCCTATCTGGTCACTGTTAACTCCAGGGTTACTTGCTGTATGCAAGTATTGTTTCCGCCACTGAACACAGTCAGGGAGGCGCCGTTATGGCCTTCGTTGAATGTTTCCTTTATACAATTTGATACTTTGAGCAGACTGAAAGCCATGCTTTTACAGCAACCCGTGCCCTTAACCTCCGCTCGAGAAACCTTTGAACTTCAAGTTGCAAGGACCTCGACTGAGATACAGGCGCTTATACGTACGAACTGCCCCTTTCATTTCGCAGAAATGGTGGGTCGTATCTTTAACATGTCTGATACGAGCGGTATTGTACACCTATTTAAGACCATAGGGTCAGGACTATTAAGCACCTTTCAGACAGTCCTCGGAGTAATCCCAAATTTTATACACTCCGTACTGGGAAGCGTCTTTGGAGGTCTCCGCTTATCCTGTTCCTAATTGCAGGAGTCCTGATTGTAATCTTACTGCTACGCAATGGACGGCCCAATTTCCGAGGAAATGGCGAACGTACTCATGGAGCGGAAATTACCGTGAACGCATGGTGCAGCTTCTGGTTATACCTTGCCTAAGAGAACTGAACGCCTCTTGGTTTCTATCGTTTAGACCAGTCTGGGTGGACTGCATCTTACCTGTTCTTCGATGCCTGTTTTGCGGAGAAGAATGCACGTTGGATCTCTGTCTAACGTTTCCATCAGATACGCCTCCGGACATGGATGCTATGCTGGACCCCCTAAAGGCCCATGCTCTGCGTTGTCCCCAGCGTCTTCCAATTCTGATGAACGCATTCCTTGAGAATCCACAGGTGCCGTTTGCTCCTGCTGGGTTAGGTGGCTCCTCCACAGGCACTCAGGTAACAACTGCCGCACAAGCTGCCGCAGCACCGACTGTTGGCAGTGCTGAATTCCATCTATGTGCGATTGACGTTCTCTGTGAGGCGTTGGATTTGTCGTCTGCAGTAGCTAACACCGATAATGCTGTATCTCCCAGCCAGGACACTTAATCTTGAATTGGCTCATCGCGTCCTGGGAAAGAATTCGGCTTCTCCACTTCGTTTCATAAATAAACGAACTAAATTTGGAACATTTCCTAAATTGACACTTTCACTTGAGAAAGAATGGCCTTCTTCTGCTTGTAGTAATGCAACTTTTATAAGTGAGACAGAATTGACTTTTTCAAGTGGCAACAAAAGAATAGCTGATTTGTAACATTTTTAAACATTTTTTAAACGTCTTTTTAAAACCATGTTTTTTAGCTGTTTTTAAGACAGAATTTTAAATTGTCCAGATTTTAAGTATGGTCATTGTCATCCAATTCGAAAGTGGAGTGGGTGTTATGTTTCGTATAGAGGCCCTAATATAGACACGTTCATATATGCCGTATATGGTCATAATCGTATATGCCCTATTATGGTCATAATCGTATATGCCCTATTATGGTCATAATCGTCTATGCCCTATTATAGTCATGATCTCCTATGCCCTAATATAGGCATGATCTTTCACCTACATTAGTTCCCTACAGTACACAACGAACTCTGAGGGTTGAACGTTATCTAGTCTGTGGTTAGAACACTGCAGGGTTTTTCCCGAACACAGGCCTACAATGTACTCATAAATTATGCATGAGCATTCACCAGCTACATCTCCCGCATAATATGTATGTACAAAGTTCACCCCTGACGTCTTCCTCATGTCTAACAAAGACCAATACAAACCATACTGAGGGACGAGACACTTTAGGGTATAAATACACCACATCTTGCCACGGTAAGATAGAGGGAACCGAGACTTCCATGCTGACACACTGACCAGAGACGCTGAGGCTCCTGCATGCAGTCGCTCCAGCTGACAGCGGTCTAACACAGCCCTTGCGGGGTGTCCAACTCGAGACCAGGACGGGGTCCCACACTCTCTCTATTCAGGTAATGGGGTTCGACTAAATCCTAGAAGGATTCTTGGCTCTTAGGCTTTTAGACCTACACACATGCTAGGTACACTTAGGTACATCTAGTTAGGCATCGTAGGAGTACGCGCACTTTTATAATGCATTTTATATTCATGTATGTATTCATGATTCTTGCAATATGGTAGAACTGTACTACCCTTTCACTTTTATCGTACTGCTGATAATATATCTCTGCTATTGTCTGCTGGTTGCTGCAGCACATATATTTTACACTAGAATAACAACTGTTCAATAAATACTTATTGAAACGCCCAGACTGTTTATTCTGTGTAACTCTCTGAGACAAACCGAACAAGTAAGCACGAGTGACTGAGCAAAAAGTAGTACATTGTTTCCACGATTCTGAGGGATCAGGGTTGTCATGATCTAAGGTTGCCAGAAACTAATCTCCCCCGATAAGAGGAGATTCTAGTGGCACTGTGAGCTAGCTAATGCAAATCCGGCTAACATACGCGGTGGGGGTGCACAGAGCCAGTCTACCACCAGTCCCACAGTTTATGTTATCCAAACGCGCAGGTCCTGCAGGGGTACTATAGGAACTACACGACATTACCTCCAGTAAGTCCCACACAGTAGGATTGCTAAGACGTCTTCAGAGGCCACGCCCCCTTTCTCCACCACTCTGCAAACGCGCCTCCTGGCAGACTACGGGATGGGGGATAAAGTCCACTTCACTCCTGAGGGACTTTGGGGGCCAAGAAGCCCTCCTGGTACCTCCTGTAAGTCCTACACTGCGGAATTCCTGAGCGCTGGTCGGAGGCCCAGCACCCTTTCTCTACCACTCTGCAAACGCGACTACTAGTTAAAGAAGCATCTTTCTGCACCTCTGACTTAGAGGTAGTTTTAATCCCCCTGCCCTATTATGTACTAGGGCCTTACAGGGGAGGTCATGCCAATCACAGGGGTACCCCAACCCATAGTGTACCCTAGTGTATGTAGGTGTTTTCACTGTATTCTAAGTGTCTTTTAGCATAGCACTGGCTCTAGGCCTGGTTACTCAGACTCAGTTACCACCAGTACCCGTCAGCAAAAAGTTGGGGGCACAGGATAACTTTGCAACAAGGCCCCTTTCTGCCCCTCTGTTGGTTCTTTCTGCATATCTCTTGCTTCTTTCTGCACCTTTCTTTGTCTTTCTGGAATTCTGTTGCCTCTTTCTGCATTTCTCTTAGTTCTTTCTGCGCCTTTCTTCCTCTTTCTGCATATGTCCTAGCTATGTAGGCATAGTTTGAAATTAGCATTTAAAAAGCCTTTAAAATTCACTGAAAAAACCATAGGTTTCAGGGTCGTTATAGTTATAAATTAGCATTTAAAAAACCTTTGAAATTCACTGAAAAAAACATAGGTTTCAGGGTTGTTATAGTTAGAAATTAGCATTTAAAAAAACCTTTGAAATTCACTGAAAAAACCATAGGTTTCAGGGACGTTATAGTTAGTTGGACATTTCACTCGTACAAAACCAGAGAAATTCGGCTGTTATAGTTAGTTCAGCTAACTATAACTCGCGCCCCTGCAATGCACTGCTGATGACTTCACATATTACATCACTCATGACATGGTCACTTACTCACCAAATGTCTGGCATGACTATATTTGTGCCAATCTGTACAGGGGGAACAGTTAATACTATAAAGGCAATCTAAGGGTCAGGATGAGCTCAACCTGAACTCTAAGCTACAGTGGCGGACAAAGAGACAACACTGGGTTAAATTTTTAAAAAGGAGCCGTGGGGTCCCTGGCAACTTCACAGAATTAGTGGATCCCTGACACCTAAAGTGTTAGGTGAGGTTCACGGTACAGCTACAAGTACCATGGACCCTGACTGTCATTTTTAGATGAAGGGGATCTTCAAATCCTGAAAGATTCATGCCTAGATACCGCAAACCCAGTTATGGTTGTCAACAAACACAACACACACCATAACACGCACTGCCATGCTCAAAACACCAATTAGGCAACAAGGAGCTGTCAAGAGAACAACATTGCAGGCGGTGTGAGTCATGGCATGTGTTGAGTGCATTAGTTACCATAACTGTTGAATTTAATTGGTTTTACGTTTTTTAACTGTTATTTCAGTGAAAATATTTCTATTTGTTTTCTTGAAAGGCTCTGTTACTTACCAGAATATTTGCTCCCCAGATGTTGCTTTCCATGAACTTGATGAAAAAGGTCATTTAGTACAGCCTTGTTACCACCTCTGGAGATTGTCTCACTATAATCCCCATACAATTTAGAAGTGTTAGGAAGGGGCTTGACTTTCTCTTTACTTGACTGGAATCCGGGTACTCAAGTTGTCAATACAGTTAGAACTGTACCACATCTCTGCCCTCTTGTCATTTATTTGGTAGGACCATTGTATCCTACTCCAGATCACACGTCTTTCGATCAGAAGACAGCCTAATACTGAAGAATACCAGCTAATGAAAGATTTCTAACCAAGCTTGGGTTAAAAATAATAACAGCCATAGTTTAAATATTGCTATTCCTACCTCTGTCTGATTTAAGTCCTTTCCAGAATATAAAACCATATGCTTTTGAAGTTCTATTTACAATAACATGCACATTTCACTCTGCTTAGCAGCATTAAGTGACTCAATGCCCTAATTTCCTAGAGCAGCCTAACAGCATTAGGCTGAGCTAAAGATAAAAATAAAAATGGCGGCTCAACTATTTTGCTCAGAGTATGAAATCAAGTGACCATTCAGCTGGAGAGAGGTTTTAGTATCTCAGAGATAGAAACGATGGAAAGCGATTACAACAAATTCCACAACTTCTGAGACAATATGAAGATCTTAGACCAATTACCTGTATTTTCATCACTAAAAGAAGAAAGGTACAGCATATAAGGGTTAGGACAGTTTACTTTGGGTTCTATACCGTTATTAATAAGCGAAAAACGTTTAATAGATTTACTCTTTTTTTGGAATTCCCTACTTATGCAGAAGTACAACTATGACAATCATTGATTTACAGGTATACGATCGTTTCTCCCAACCCTACTCTTGTACATTGCACATATTATTTGTCCCAATTTTTCTCATAAAGAAAAAAAAATCATGCGGACCGATCCATTCTCCAATGCTCTCTGAAAAACGAATAGCTCACCGTCCTATCTGAAAAAATTCTACAATATTTTAAGAACTAACATTTTGTGTGTATTTAAGGTGGGGAAATGCACCGTCGGGATTGACCTGTGCCACCAGACATCCTAGTAGAAGAACTTGTAAGAATCTATAACTTCATGTAATGCCATCAGTTACTATGGGGCACATGCATCAAAGGTTTTTGCGAGCGCAAACGGTGCGATTCGCAAAAATCGGCCGCTTGCGCCCGCAAAAGGCCTTTTGCGATGCATTAAAGTGTTTGGCACTCGTAATTTAAGAAATCGCAATTTATTGCGATTTCTTAAATTGCGATTACATTTAAGGAATCGCAATTTGCGATTCCCTAAATGCAATGCAACAAAAAATAAAAATTTGCGAATTTGCTATTAAGAAATGCAAATTGCCATCAACTTTAAGTTGATGGTAATTTGCGAAAACTTTGAAAAATGCACAAAAGTGCATTTTTCAAAGTTACATGTTACACACACAAATGCCCTTGGGGCATGTGTGTGCGCAACATGGGTGTACATAACAATTTCAGGGGTGCAACAGGGTGTCCTTTTGGCACTCTTGCACCCTTGAAATTGCATGCGCAATTTGCGAGTACCAATGGAGTACTCGCAAATTGCGCATGCAATTCTCATTCATTCCTATGGGCCTCCAGGCCCATAGGAATGAATGGGAATCAATTCCTTAATTGCGACTCGCAATTAAGGAATTTTAAGGAATCGCATTTTTTTGGGCAAATCCTTCATGCATTGCATTTTGCGATTTCTAAATAGCGAATCGGTAAAATTCGCTATTTAGAAATCGCAAAATGCGGGCTTGATGCATGTGCCCCTAGATCCATAATCTAGGCCCATTTAAGCAGAATTTTAATGCATGTGTTTATCACTTTAATAGAAGCTTGTCATACAATGTAGATACATTTAAAAAGGTGAGTCTGAAACAGAAGCTGTCCGGATTTGCAAGTATTCCTTACTTCACGAAGATTTGCTAAAACGTCACCAAAAGCACCAGAGGAAAATTAAAAATTTCTGCAAAGTTCCGTACCTTATAATGAAAACAGGCTCATCAAGCACATTTCAAGCACCAAAACTAATTCAATCAGGAGTCTAGCGTGAATCAAAGGACTTTGTAAAACCCTGGTCTGCTGTCGTTCCACTTTGATGAATTAAGTGAATAAATGTGCGCCATTGACAGTATTTGCTTTATAGTTCCAAATTTAGAATAAAACATTATCTTTATTCAATTAAATTTTGCACGACTTACATCAGCCAATTACAGGAGTGTGGTGGTTCATAACTTGAATTTTGTACTGGCACTGCCTTCTAAATTAGGTTGAAGTGCAAATACGGTGTCAGAAAAGAAGTGGAGATACAGAAAAGCAAACTTTTGAAACGCCAGTTTACAAGCCTTTAACATTGGTCAAAATGTGTTACAATAATATCATCAAATGCAATTCCGTAATAACTAAGCTTGTCAAGACACATACCGTGATATTTATAGGGGTGGACGGAATGTTCCGTTCCGACCGCAGAATTTTTCTCCCATTATGCTCCAGAATATACGAGCTGGGGAGCGAGAATTGCGCCTCATAGTGCGATTTTCTAACGCGGGGAGTCGCTGGCATTCACGAGCGGTCGCGGTCAGAGGGATGCCATTTGAGTAGATTTTCTACTCGAGTGGCAGCAAAATCAACTCGAATGTCCGTGCACTCTTGCTTAACGCATGGGACAGTTTGTGCTGCTTTTCAGCGCTGCTCGGGCTACCGGCACTAAGTGCAGAGCGGGCAGCGCGAGCTGCATATTTTCCGCCCATTGGCAGAATTCCGCAGAATCTCACTGAGTTTTTCTGTAGCTCCGCGGAATGGAATGCAGCAAGTTTCACCAACCCCTACATATTTACAAATACAGCAGATAATGTACTGATATACTACAAAGTGCTGCCCTTCATTTTAGTGTGAAAACACAAGGTCACAAGCTGACATTGCATTGAGTAAAAAATGCTTTGCCAGTGCAGCGTCATTATATAAAAAATAGCTGTTGTTTGGTAGTTCATGCGAAGCAGGCTGACGGTGCCGGAGCACATGGCAGAAGCACACTTACATGACAAAACCATTTGGCGCATCACTCCTCAGTTCTAAAAGACGCAAAGATCATGCTGAATACCAGGACATGGTCTACCTCCTCTAGCGACAAGGGGGCCATCTTAGACTGGGCAGATGGCAACTGAGCCTCATTGGAACACTGCCTTTTGATTTACAATGTTACGTGTGATGATTCTAGCTTTCAGGGCTGGTAAATGAGCTTCCGTCACTAAATGTCATGTCACTGTATCATAATTGTGGAAAATACTAACCGCAAGCCTCTAAGACACCGATGCAACGCATGCGTCATGCACAGGGGCATAGCTTCAGGGGAGGTGTTTGGGGTGTTACAACCCCACCAATAAATATATGTTCTGATAAATAGTTGGGTACCAGTGCTTTTCCTCTCGTATGAAGAGCATTCTGTCTGATGTCACCAGGAATTTTTGCGTTCACACAGACAAAAATGGACAATACACTTTCTCTCTCCCCGTTTTGAAAGTTGTTAAAAATGTTGGTTATTTTACAAAATATTGTGTTTTCTCTCTTAGTACTCCTACCAATCCGCATTCCTTTCCCTTTCCACTGCCCCTTAGGCCCCTCTCATGCACCCTGCTTGTCCTATAATTTATTTTGACATTATATGCGAGCGTAATTGTTGGGGAAATCTGAAGCTCACACCTCACCAATCTTACTGACCAAGCTACACCTCTCATCATTTTTAAGGCCGACACAGGATTAAGGGGCAAATTTTTCCATTGTATAGTATTTCCTCAAGTGCCAGCTTACATACAGAATGGCACTATAATGGCAGAGATGCCCTATGCAAAATCCATAGCATAATATAAATGTATCCCTCTTTTTTCCTTTCACTCGTTCTTCCTGTAAGTACCTGAAGCTGTTTCTCTCCACCCCACTACCCTCATCCGTCACAATTCATGTCACTATCACAATGTCCGTCTTTGTCTTTTACTCCCTGTTAGAAATGGGATTTCTGGTTGGCTAGGGCATGCGCCTAAGCCAGCCAGAAACCACCACTCTAGTCAGGGCAAGGGAGCGGACGGCCTACCAGTACAGCCTAGGCTCCCCACCTGGTGTTCCCCGAAGGAACCCTCCAGGCCTGAGACTGGGTTTCGGGCACCTTGGGACGCATCCCATTCTCACTCCTTCTCCGCAGGTACAGAACGTGAGTCCCTTCACCCCTCCCACTACACCGAGACCTATCTGGGCTACTAAGAACCTTTCCCACCACCCTGGGCTGGGAAATACCCGAGCCACTCCTCTTAGGGGCACTCCGCAATGCCTTCTCAGACCCTCTGCCACTCACCCAGAGGTCTGCCTCCCGTGCAAGCTCCCTGGGATCAGAGAACTCACACTCCAACAGGTGTTGGCGTAACCCCGGAAAACAATAGCTGAACATGTGCTCTCTGACAATCAGATTGAACAGCCCTTCAAAATTGTTTTCCGTGCTACCCATCACCCAACCATCCAGTGCATCACAACATTCATCCACAAACTCCCCCCCAAGACTGGTGAGAGAGTTTCCTACTGCCCCTGAACCTCAACCTATACCCTTCAGGTGTGACACCCTCTTCCTGGGAACTAGGTACCATGCTCTGCGATCTGGGAATGGGACTTCCTACACTGGACTCCATATTGCTGCCACCACTGGACCCCACCCTCACTGGTGAATCCAGACCACTAAAACTACACTCAGGAGACACATCCTCAAGAGCTAGCTTTTCCCTGGCGAAGGCCCTCTCTGCCTCCGCCATCCTCTCCTGCGAAAAGACCCTCTCAGTCTCTAGCTTTTTCTCCTCCACACCCAGCTGCGCTAGCTCCAACCTGAGCCTTTCCAACGCCAGCTGATGCTCCCATTCTTCCCTCCTATCCACCCACTCCTCTGGGGACAGGGAAAGGGATGAGGCACTGCCCCCGGTACTGGACCCAGCAAGGGACTCTCTTTCTATGGGGTCCTCACTATCTACTGGCGTCCCTGCCCTGTCATTTTCTCCCTCCTGCTCAAACTCTCTAGGGCCACTGCCCTCTAGGGGTGCTGGTCGTGGACCCTCCCTCACAGAGACCTCACTGATCTCGGACTCCTCCTTCCCAGACTCCCTCACCCGGTTTTTGGATGTCCAACAGGCCAAAGCGGCCTCCTGCAGTTCCACCTTCCTGGCAGACCTACTCACTTGACACCCAAGATCCTGACAGAACCTCTTTAGGTCCTACACAGTATACCTACACAACATCCTTACATTAAATGCACTTTCTGTCACAATAACAGCTGGATCACCGAGGTGAGACATGACTGACACTTTTAGGGGTGTCACCAACATTTTTAGAAGAGCATGAAAACACAATTCACAAAATTACACTTTCAGGAGAAATAAAAATCAGGAGAAATCCCCAAACATGTGATTATCTAAATGCAGAGTTTGTAGTGCAACCAGTTGTCGCTGTGGTACTGCGCAAACGCAAGTCCTATTCCACCGCTGCCACCAATGTTAGAAATGGGATTTCTCGTTGGCTAGGGCATGCGCCTAAGCTAGGCAGAAACCACCACTCTAGTCAGGGCAACGGAGTTACGCACCGAAGATAACCCCTGCTCACCCCCTTGGTAGCTTGTCAGAGCAGTCAGGCTTATCCCAGAGGCAATGTGTAAAACGTTTGCGCAACACACACACACACAGCAGCGTCACACTAGGCACACCACAAAAGAAACTCCACACAAGGTTATATCAAAAATAGTCTTTGTATTACTCATAAAACACATTAGAACGCAATCACATATATACACTGTGCCACCTGGCACTAGCTATTACTTTACAGGGATTATATACACTACAGGGCCAATCGGGCCACTGTCATCACCATAAGAGCAGGTGAGTAACAAAACAACCAGTAACTACTGGTAAAGGCACCTAGCATAAACACATTATGCATCAACCACATTAGGCATAAACCACATTAGGCATAAACCACATTATGCATCAACCACATTATGCATCAACCACATTAGGCATAAACCACATTATGCATCAATCACAATATGCCGTAAACACAGTAAGGGTATTTCACATAGCACATCATGTAAACCCTCAGTCCCAGTGCACCACCGTACCCACTTTCAGAGGGCACACCTTAGGCAAAAAGCATTAGGCCTAAATTACATCATTGGTGCACCGTAATCACAGACGAGGTGCCCACAGTACCCCATGGCATTATGTCCCACCCCAAAACATAGGGGGCGGACTTCAGGCAGTCTGGCCTTGATCTCGGGGGCCCGTCCTGGGCGTTCCCGCAATGCCCATTTCCAAGAAGCCCCTCACAGGGCACCCAACTGGCAACTGCGTAATTTCCGGAGGTGCAGCTGCTGGCACCAATTATGCTGGAGACCTCTACTCGTCTCGTGCTTCCCAGATCGGGGTAATCCCCGCAAAGTCACCCAAAAGGCAGCGCAACTAATAGGTCCCTCCACCACGGGGGACCAGAGGGGAAATCAGCAGCGGCCCGTGTTCGGGCTGCCTCGCGATACGGCCCTTCCCACAGGTGCGGGGGGGGACGACGACACTCACCCGCCTGGCCCTTAGCCTCAGGGTGCAGCTGCTCCACTGGGAAGACCAAGAAAGGCCGGACACAGAGCGAAGTCTCTGCTCCTTTCTGCGGACCCCCCTGCTCTTCTCCTCGCTGCGCCCGGCGATCACTGGGGACCCGCCTCTCCCTCTACCAGGTGGGGGGAGGCAGGGAGCTACAGAGTGGAGCCCGCGAGGCTCCGGTCCTTCTACTTGCTGTCCGGGCCACGCCTACAATCAGGCGAAGACTGTGCCTGACTTCCGGCGGCTCCGCAGACTCTCTGGTCGATCCAGCCCAGAGTCAGGCCCTTTTGGTCAAAGCTCCGCCCCCAATCAGGCAGTACGGAGGAATCCCCATGTCAGGATTCCTCCTCAGTGGAATTCCGCGATGGAGCGGGCTTGGCAGCACAGCACTTTCGAGCGCAACACTGCTGGCACGTTCCTCATGCCTTGGGGCAGTGTGAGCCCACACCTGGGGTTCAGATCACATAGGAGAGGGTGGCGCTGCAGGGTACAAAGCGCTCCTCTCTAGATTAGCCGACTCTGTAGGATAAAAGAGCGCTCACCATGCATTCGCACAGGGCACAGCTGGGCCCAGGCAGGCCAGCTCACAGGGCCCTCCAGCAGGAGGGAAGTCCTTCGTGGCGGTTCCTCCTGGCGCCCAGCAGTCCTTCAGCTCCAAGCAGGCACCATTTCAGCCAAAAATAAGGGGTCACATCCCCAATATTTATACCCATAATGTCTTTGTTCTGCCCTGGCACAGGGCACTGGACCTAGTCCAAACCAGTTCTGGGGGGCACTTAACAAGTGCACAACAGTCCCCATTGTCAGTGTAGGCTCTGGCCCCAGACACACCACAGGGGGGCGGAGCCAGCATTGTACAAGGCAGGCACAGATCTATTCAGGGTCAGGGGCTACTCCTCCCACTACTCTAAATGCAGATCAGCCTATTCAGCCTAGCGCTGACTCACCCAGCCCCTCTGGAGCCACTGAACCTCCCCAGCCCCTGTCACTCCAGAGCCAGACATGCAATACACATCAGGCAGGCACAAAGACACATAGCACACAGAAATGCCCACTTCTAAAAGTGGCATTTCTAAAATAGTGATAATAAATCAGCGAACACCATTACGCAGCATTTATTACCACTATTCCAAACATACCAAACTTGATCACGCTACTGCTCTCATATTAGGAATTACCACTGAGACACATATCAGGGAATCCCCAATGCATTCCTATGAGAGGGCAGCCTCACAGTAGTGAGAAACCAAAATGGCTGTTTGTCATACCAGGACATGCCACACAGTTAAGGCACATGTCCTACTTTTTACCTACAGCGCACCCTGCCCATAGGGCTAGCTAGGGCATACCTTAGGGGTGACTGATAGGTGGGAAAAGGGGAATCACAGACGTGGCACCCACTTTATGTGCCACGTCACAGCAGCAGTAAACTGCGCGTGCAGGCCCTGCAATGGCAGAGGCCTGAGACAGGTATTAAAGGCTACTTTGGTGGGTGGCGCAAGCAGCGCTGTAAGCCCACCAGTAGCATTTAATTTACTGGCCCTGGGTATCTGAGATACCACTTTGCAAGGGACTGATAGGTAAATTAAATATGCCAAACAGGTGTAGACTCATCTTACCACGTTTTACCATAGAAAGCACATGCACTTTACACTAGACAACAGTGATAAAGTGCCCAGAGTCCTAAAACCACCAACAGCAGGTCAGAAAAAATACCAGGAGGAAGGCAAAAAGTTCAGGGATGACCCTGCAAAAAGGGCCAAGTCCAACACTCCCATGCCCTCCCATCCTTGAACCTCGAAGTCTGTGTAAAAGTTCAGGTTAAAAAGTAACATCAATGTGGTATTTAGGCACGATGGTAATAGAAACTTGGCATCGTACCACTAGTCAGCTGTGCACGAAATGTAAATAATGTTTTTAATTCAGACTAAACAGAAAATTGACCAGTAACTCTGTACATTTGTCTGCCAAGAATGAGCAACTGTGTATGAACACATGTGCTGAATGTCAGACATGCCTGAATCATATCTGCAGGTCCCAAGCCCTCTGCTCCCACCGCCTGCTGGGCCTAGTCAGAGCACTTCAGGGTAGGAGCCCAAGGTACTGGCACAACATTCAGGTGTTTTTGGAGACAAACACCGACAAAGAGGAGAAATCTTCTCTTACTGCCAGATCTGTTAAAATACGAGATCCTCTTTTGGGGTGCGGAACCAGGACCTTAATATATGAAGTATTACATTCTGGGAAACATGGGATGCAGATTACACCTTCATTTTAAGTTAAAACATTGAGGCCCCAGATTCTGCATGAGTAAGCAACAGGTGTGAGGGAGCCATGGCGAGGTCTCTCGCTTCACCACTTGCACCACACAAAACAACTCAAAGGAGGAATGATGTGTGAGGGCCATGGCAGTGTCAGAGAAAAACGCCTTTCAAAAGAAGGGTTCCTGCTTCTATATGAACTTATTCAACAGTTCCACCAATTAAATGACCTGCCACTTATGAAAGGGGAAGAGCTCCAAAGATCCAATTTCCAATAGCTGTAATTCGTGCAGGTCGAAAAAAGAAAAACAACACTTGAAACACCCAATGACAGAGGGGGTTAAACCACTACCCCAGCCTTTATACAATGTAAATAGCATAAGGTACAGCACTGCAGGCAGCTAAAACTATCCCCAGCCGGACCTAAACAAGGAATGGAAAAAGCAAAACATAGGGTGAAATCTAGACTAAGGCCTGATTTAGATCCTGATGGGCGGGTTACTCCATCACAACAATATGAACACTTTTAAATGGCTACTGAAATTCTTTGAGAGAGAAACTATTTGAGGCAATGTGCCTGTCATGGTACTATGATGTGCAGGGTATTATATATGATTTTTATTAAAACTCTTTTGGCAGATAGTACCTATAACCTTATACACACTTAATTTCTTTTCTCTTCATTCACACCGAAGTGAATGGGTGCACTGTTCTGAACAGAGGAACACCAGTGCAAGAGTCAAAGCTTTGAATACCTCGTAGGTAGAGTTACAATAGTCGACTCCATCAAGACTCACTGGAAAGTTCTGCAGCATGAAAGTTCTGACTGGTGGATGGTAGCCTATTTATGGGTCCATGATTTTAACCAATAGGACTGGGTCAATCTGAACATCAGGCTTGAAGTTAAACACATGAAAAGCAACCCATATGGTTGCCGTACACATGACGCATACAGAATGCTGAAAAACTAAAGCATAATCATGAACATCCCCAGGATAATTATTCCCCGCCTTGGTACAGCATTCTAAAATGAAGCAAACCAATCAGAGAGCACATGGGATTTGTACGCTAGCTAGCAAGAAGACAGAACTCCAAGACTCGGGAATCCAAAGACCTGCCCTGAGCTGGATCGCCTCCTTCCTCTTCAACAGGACACAACAAGTCAGACTCTCCACTTTCACCTCCAAACACAAGAAGCTCGTCTGCGGAGCCCCCAGAGTTCCTCCCTCAGCCTAACCCTGTTCAACATCTACATGGCACCTCTCGCCCGCATCATAAGAACCCACGGCATCAACATTGTCTCCTATGCGGATGACACTCGGCTCATACTCTCCTTCACTGGCTTGAACAACACCACCTGGACCGAATTCAAAACCTGCATGCCAAATGTGGTCAAATGGATGCGAGAGAACTGCCTCAAACTCAACACGGACAAAATGGAGATCCTCATCTCAGAAATAAGAGCACCGCCTGGTGGCTACCGAACTTTGGTATCAAGCTTACCCCCACAGACCATGCCAGAAACCTCAGTATCATCTTTGAAGACAAACTCGCAATGAACAAACAGATCAATCCGGTGATCGCAGCCTACTGCCACATCCTCAGAATTCTTCGCAAGAACTGGTATGTCAGAAGGCAGGATGGCCAAGCTAGAAATGAAGGAAGTGCGCCATCTGCAGCAAGGCATCATGATAAAAGAAAGGCAAAACCAGCTTCCTGGTTAAAGAGCAAATCTGAAAAACACCGAAGGCAAAACAACTGATGCACCCTAAAAAAACACTGAATGAAAACTAACTAAGAGATCCAGGGAGGAGAATTGGCAACTCACTAATGCGCTGACCAGGGGTTAAATAATCTAAATGTAAGTCCTGTTGGTCACCAGCTAACCATCTCTAGTGGACATGGGTTCAAAAGGTTTATTATCCGCAACAGGGAGAAAAATATATTAAGGTGCCAGACTGTAAAGGGCTCACGGAAAGGGGCGCAATGTAACCCATGAGCCTTTTAAACAGATGCTTCATCAAGTTGTTCCGCAAAGGTTTTTTTAAGAAGCAATAGAGGCAGAATAAATGTAGTGTTATTCGACATAGGTAAAAGGCTGGACCGGCTCTGGCTAGTAAATAAAGGATGCTTGTATAAATGGCTTGCGCGTTAGCGACCGAATATAACATTTTAGAACACCTTTCAAAGCGAGTGCTCCAGAAAATAGGTCAGTCCAAGAAGGATAAACAAACGCCATCAGCAAATTTATCAAAAAAGTCAACTCGCACAATAACTTCTGTACAACTAAACGTGCATTATTTACCAATGAAGTTACAAATAAAAATCAGTTACAAAAATATTCAGAACACATCTTAATTCCTAATAAACAAAATAAATCACCATCGTATCACCTGCTTCTTGCACAGTAAAGAAACACAGTCCTGGTAGGATCAGGCTGCAACCAGGGCAACTGCTGCGACTCCCACCTTCGTGACATGGCAATCTGGTTTTCCATTTCATATAAAATAACTAAAGACATGAAATTCAGTAATTTCAGGCACATTAGGTGTTTGTTGAAACTGTTTTTTCCCCTGAAGAATCTTCTCTTGAGTTATGAAGTCAAGGCAGAGGAAGAGGTGGTGCTGGCCACAGGCTTGGTGCAACAAAAGGCCCCAGCCTTGAAAGACAAAGTCTTGGCCAGCTGGAGGACTGGGGTCTTGTTGGCAGTGGATGAATGGTATGATTTGGCTGTGACCATTCCAGTTGTTTATTGTTGAAGCACCTCATCTGTTAAACTATCAAGGAGGTTCTTGTCTGAATTGACAAGGCTTCACACAGATTCTCTAGAGCATGGAGAGTGTGGTGTTCACGGTGCTAGGAGTGGCGTCTATGAGATTCCGGGACATCAGCAGCTTCCGCTCAGAAGCCTCTTTTCCAAGACTGAGAACAAACAATCCTCCTGGACATCTGCTAAGCAGTCAAGTGTAACAGCCAAATCTGTGCAAGGGTGAAGACTGTCTCATGCCATGAATGTACTGGAAGTAGCCTGACCAAGCAGGAAACCACCTACCAAAAAGGCAGAACTTCTCAAAACATTTAGTGTATCACTTTGCATTGCTATTCACATTGGAAATTGGCCTTCCCGATTTAGTGAGGCCCCCAATCGCCGCCTGTGAGCAAGCGAGGGGCCAAGCATTTGTTGGTGACCAGATACCTCTGAATCACAGGTCCAGATTCTGAATTCTTCCAGAGGTCTCTTGCTTGCTTGCAAATTTAAGGAACAAAAACACTGGTGAAGGAACTGGCATTGCCATCATAAATTGCTTTGTTCTCTTCGAGTAGCCCGGATCTCAATGGCCAAAGCTTAATCCTCTGCCAGAAAGTAGACGTTTCTGCTTTTTGAGTTCTCATTATCGTGCTCACTAGTACCAGGGCTGTCAGCATTCAGATTGGGTAAGTATTCAGATTGGCTAAGGTAAACAAGATGTTCGTACCAACCATTGAAGTAACCCCAGCAGGGAGCTGAAGCCAGGAATCTCAACACAACACCAACAGAGGGTTCGCAGACAGCAGGAGTACCAAGGTTAGCAGGGGTGCCAAAGGCTCCTTCTCTTTGGAGAGGGGCTGAGAGAAACTCTACTGATTCAGCGACACCAGACATAATTAATAATGCCTCCTCGTGGCCATCCTGATGACAGGGTTGAATTGAAGAGCTTGCAATGTTCTTTGCTGCTTCTTTGTGACAGTCCAAGCAGTGAACGGACCAGAAGATTACAAAGTGCTAGCAGCGATAAGCCTTGGCAGATGCTCTACGGCCACTATCATTGGGGTAGAGTTGACCCAGGCAGCTTCATTAGATCCCTGGGGTGTGGTCATGACTGCATCGAGAGGAGTCTTGTGATGTGCAGAAAGGAGAGCCACCATCTT
Organism: Calotriton arnoldi; assembly: GCA_963921515.1. Taxonomy (NCBI): domain Eukaryota; kingdom Metazoa; phylum Chordata; class Amphibia; order Caudata; family Salamandridae; genus Calotriton; species Calotriton arnoldi. Next base: position 975,983 of record CAWUFW010004705.1, read on the forward strand.
GGAGTGGAGAAGAGTTTTTTCAAGTAGCTGATTTATCTACCTTCAGGCTCTGTCTCCATACCCCCAATCATTTACTGGAATAGAAGGATTGAGTCTGATGCTTTCTTTAATACAATGTGGCAACAATGTTTCTGGCTTGATTTCCTTTTCTTTTGCTGGGCTGCTGACGTTTGTCCCAACTGGGACACCATTTCAAGATGACGGAACCTGGCAACTGTTTTGGCTCTGCACCCGGTTCCATACTCAGGCTTCATCACAGAGGTTGTCCAGCCTGTAGAAGCAACGCCTGGAACCTACTCTTCATTACCAACAGATGTCTTGTGAGCTAAATTCGGAAGCCATAAAAGACCAATCTTTACGGTCAGCTGGGAGCGCATAACAAAGGTGTGAGAGTCAATGGGTTCTACATCAGTCTCCAAATGTGCTATCTGGCACTAATACTGGGGTCCCTTTCCAATGAATATCATTGCTTGTCTAGTGCACTGTGACATCACTGCACATTCATCCAATGGGGAGCTATTTGCAGGACGGATCTACCGAGGAGCTAAGATGAGCCGAAGCAAACTCGTAGCACTGCTGTTGTGACTTCAATCCCTAGAGTAGATTTGATTTTAAATTTATAAAACACAAACTAATGCTTGAGGGAGTTTAGGCGCTACAGACCTGAAAAAAGGATGATTTATGAAGAAGAAAGATGAAAAGAAGATGCCTAAATCCATAAAAGACAGTATTTACAGAGTAAAAAGCCAGGTCTTATGGGCCTTTCTAAATGAAAGCAAATCATCTGTGCTCCTGCCAGAGAAAAACAACATAAAATATCTACTTATCTAAGTCACTTTAATACCAGTAGAGGAAAAATAGCAAAATATCCTGGAATCAAGGGCCATGTGGCCTGTGTATGTGAACATGTGAGAAGCAGGATGAAGTCCACATCGTTCAGTGAAAAATCACTGGCTAAGACCCCTGTAAGGGAAGGGGACACATAGTTGTTCTTACACATGCCCGGTGGATGCCACACTGAATTATATGTACTTTATTAAGAGGTTTCAGGTTCCACCACTTGGCGTCAGCGTACCTGCAGGATGGATCTGGGCAAGCCCCAGTGCATAGGAGTGAGCTTGTTAAACAACTTTTTTTTTGTCTTTTATTAGAAGAACATAATCATTCGTATGCAGCGATTATTCACAAATTGCATAGCTCTCATGCGACTACCAAATAAAAAGATATAATCAGCAAGTCAGAAGGTCCCTTTATGAAATCAGAAATTCTGGGCCAAAGAACTGATAACATTACAATCTAGAAATCTCTATTATGTATAAATGGAGTTCAGCGCATACCACAAAAATAGGCTTTGTGTCTATTAATGGGAAATATGGTAATGAATTCTCACCTTTTAGAACAGAATGTTATACATTTCCCCACCACCGATTATGAAATAAGGCCTTTTCCAGAAATAATACTTTCTTTCAACATATTTATGATCATCAAAGACGCTGAAGTGTTTAAATTGAAGAGTAAATTAGCATGTCTGGAAAAGCGAGCAGCTGAAACTTAAATTTATGTTGCTGCTGAGCTGGAAGAGTTTTTTTTTTGTTTTATGTCAAGAAAAAACACAAATATCCCTGGAGCTGGAAGCGGTTGCCGTGCCTAAAACCACGGTTTCATCTAGCAGTCAGAATGAGACAAACCAGCGGAAATTCAGCAGCAAACTAGCAGGCGCAGATACTCTGAGCAAGTCGGTAATAATGAATGCAAAACGACACTCGCAGGATTAACATTGGTGCATGTATAGGGTGCGTGGTTTACCCAGTTATTACTTATGTGCAGAATAATGTGTACAGAACATATTTGACCTCATTTTGCGTATGTGATCATGCCGAGTCACGCAGTTACTACCAGGAGAGAAGTGCCTGTGCATAACACAGGAATAATAAGCAGCACTTACGTACATCTCCTAATGGGTGCAAGTGCAACAATGCAACAGATCTGGCTTTAAAGTAATGCTGATTGGTAATATGAAACATTACAAGTGAATAGCATGGGAACAGTTATGTGTTTGTGTGGACACACAGACCTGTAGAAAAACATTGGTGGAGGTTAAAAGGTCAGGTGGCAGTTGCACTGTAAATGACTGCCCTCCTCCCATCTGTGCTACTGCCAGAAAAACAACATAAAATATCTAGTTATCTAAGACACTTTAATAGCATTCCAATGTCATGTGTGTGCCCCTCAAAGTTCAAGCTTAGGGGGCTGGATAAACAAAATGATCACAGCTGCGTGGCAGGCAGGCACATTTTTTGTGGAAGCACACAACTTCTGCCCAATCAAAACAAGTACTTCTGGATCCCAACATGTGACTGAGCCAAAACCCCTCTCTAGCGATGTTCACATAATTGTCTGGCCACAGCTGCACTGTCAAGCCAGACCATAAAAACATGCTTAAAATGGCTTGGATCCAGATTTAAGTGACGCTCTGGGGGTTTGTCTACCATGCAACACCCATGTCCATAATGGAGTTTTGCCTTAACGATGAACTAAAATGTACATTGTTTTTCTTAAACTGCCCTTGGTATGTAAATTAATGAATACACGACTGTTTAGATATACAGAAATAATTGTGTGAGGTTTTTCTTAATATTGCTAACTGGAAAAAAATGAAAGAACCTATTGGAAGGCTGATTATTTTGGCGTAAGCCCACTAGTTACCTAAATTTAACTGCTTGCCTTATGCTGGATCCTCGTCCATCACATTCGTGCGGCGTTGGTGGATACGGTGATTCTCTTGGAAAGACCCCAAGACAGCCGACAAATAACGTGTCAGGAGGCGAAGCAACAAAGCTCAGCGATTAAGGGAATAGGTGAAGAACCAGTCCCATTAGCATTAGAAGGCCTGCCCAAGATGGACCCAAAGAGAGTAAGAACAACTGGCAGGTTCGATTGGGCTGGAAACCAAAAATGACTTGGCCAATAGGAGACAGTAGAATCAAATTGCGACAGGGAGACCTCTCCACACGGGGGAAAGATGGCAGCCTGAAGCAGAGTAGCCAAGCAGCTCCTCCAGCTCCTCCTGATATTTGGAGCTGGCGACGGCACCTGTATACAACTTTCTCCGTTTGTGGCTCAACTATGTGGAATTTTGTGGGATGGATATATCTAATCTAACTAATTTCTTATCCAGAGAGAGCATGCACAGCCTCTAGGGTGTAGATGGGGAAACTTGCAGCATTGCATCATGGTGGTAGCAGGCGGGTCCACAGGCTATCTTGCGTAGATCAGAGCAGAACATGGTTCGTTAGCAGCTGAGCAGACGGATGTGGAGGCTATCCAGCCTACAGCTTTGCAAGACCCGCACACCTGCAGGAATATCCTACCTGAGATTCGCAACTGCTCAAAGGTGAGTGAGGCTAACAGTATGTATTGTGAGCAGAATACAGAGCACAATTGGAACTGATAACATACTGAGTGCGAATGGGACAAACTCTGCGGAGGCTGTAGCCATATCCAAAGATAGGACTTTGGGAAGACCTGCAGACTTCGCTTAAAATGGCAATGGTGCAGACTCTGAAAACCCGAATTGTAATTCTTAACATACAAAACATAACATCCCTATTTGGCATACTCTGCTCAGCATTATATCATCAGCTTTAACGACGACCCTGAATATATCCACCTCTGGTGTTTCTGGACCTCAGAGGACACAAATATTAGTGTTTTAAATCTTAGTGGACCTAGTAACTCTGCCGCCCTGATCTCCTATATAAAAGGGGCAACTGGTGGGGCTAGTGCCCTACTTATTAGCTTTGGAGAATCAGGTGATGGGGGCAGTATATCATCCAGAGGGCAGGTTAATGCTTCCGTCTTGGTAAAAGGGACACCGACCTGACCATAGGCGGCACATCCAAAGGCTGGGGGAAAGGAGGAATTATTCTTTCTGTTCTGATTTACGCTGGTAATTTTATTTTATGACATGAAATCTATGCCAGGGCCAAGCATTTGTCTCCAATTACAGTGGAAACATTTAAATTTGTTGTGATATCTGACTTCTGCCATTCAACAGTTGAGCGCTGGTGGAGGCTACACAAGTGCATTATGCCAACGAAGGAATTGGGTGCCCAGAATTTTTTGCAAGATCCAGCACAGTTAAAGGTGATTCAGTATGGTAAAACGTATTTCTGTCAGCAGGAAGGGAAGGCTAAGGATCTAATAAAGCACTGGTCTCGTTCTTCCAGACCAGTCGTGGATTCACATTCGCCTATGCCACGTAATACAACAGCTGATGCTCCACGAGTTAACCTCACACCATGTCTGAGGGACCTGACTGTACACGTCTGGCTAGGGTAAAGACAAATAGGTGATATTAAATAATAAATAAATAAAGAGATAATCATAATGATGAGGGATAAACGGGTCACAGGGTATTGGACTATAAATCATGGGTGCTGATTTGCCATATTGTCTTAAAAAAAGGGCTGGGGGGGTGGTTGTTACTCTTCAGGAGGGCTAGGTATGGAGCTGCAAATTGCTGTTGACCAACGATGGTAAAGGAGGGGATGATTTCCTCCAGGGAGGAGCAGAGGCTCATTCTGGAGAGTCAATGCAAATATAAGGAAAGGCTGGGCAGGGAGGTGGAGAGGGTGGCTATGGTGGTAGTGAGAGGGTTGTAGGCTTGGGTATGGTGGGGTGGGGAAAAAGGAAGTCTCTATACTCTATTTTGGGTGTGGCACACTATATTTTGTGATTGGCATGGGGAGGTGTTTGATACTTTCAATCTATTGAGTGATCGAAAACTGAAAGGATGGAATATTTAAATACCATGGCAACAATTAAAATAATGTGCTGGACTGTGAGAGGTTTAAATAGCCCTACCAAAAGCAGCTGGTAAAAGAGTTGGTGTGGGTTCACAGACCGCAGATTTTATGTCTCACAGAAACTCATGTTGCATACAAAGGTTGGGTCATACTTCGACAGTTAGGCTGCGATCTCTTGGCATCAACCTCACAACACATATCTATCCATGGGGTTGCAATCGATGCGGACAAATCAGTATGGTTAAAACCTGATGGGATAAGGGTGGGCAATGGGTTATAATTCAGGTGCAGATAGAGAATACAAAATATAATATATGTAAGATCTATGGGCCTAATCATGATGATCCCTTGCTATTTGATAACATTTCTTTAGAGCTTATCATGGTCCGGGCAGTTATTGATAGTTGGAGATTTGAAATGCGTGTTTTATTATAAGATGGATACAACCAAAATCGTGCTATGCCTCCTATGTCCAAAGCAAGACATGCAGTACTTGTATTAATATAGTCATGGCTTACTGGGCGTCTGGCGCTTCCTTGAAAAAGAAGAACCCTGTTTTACCTATAACTCTAACGTCCATTATCATTATTCTAGAAAAGACTTAGTTCTCGAACCGCCAAACATTGCTTGTAATGATGATCTTTGTGCAATAGTGGTGTCGGATCATTATCCTCTTGATTTTACTTTAAAATACCCCCCCAAGTAGGCCTACAGTTGGATGCTAGAGGGGTCCCTACTTCTGGGCCTAAATTATCAAATTAAGAACTCTATGGCTCTTCAAGAAATTGTACCAAATAATACTGATACAGCCCCTGTTGCAATATTGTAGGATATTATCAAGCCATATATCTGGGGAGTCACAATTAAGTATGTTGTTGATCATAATATGAAACAACGCTATAGGGAGGTTAGGGTTCTACATGAGCATATGTAGATAGAGATCGTTCTTGTGAAAGCCATCTTGAGAAGGAGTGCTTCTATTGTGTGGTGGATTTGTAGGAACTGTGAAGCCGAACTGTGAAGAAGAAAATAGCTACATCGTATTTGATGAAGAGGGGGTCAACTATAAATATGGAAAATCTATCAGCAAAATTCTCGCTATAAAATTAAGGAAAAACAAAATAGAGTCAATAATTGAAGAATTAAGGACAGCAAGGGGAAAATCCTCACTCAATGTCAGGAAATGTTTGAACCAATTTTGGGAATTATATAGGATGTTATACAGTGCTGAATTTAATCAAATAGGGGGAAAAGTGAAGAGTATTTAATATCTGTCATGGTACCTCATTTGAACAACTCTCATGTAAATATGCTTGAGGCAGATATTTCGACAGAAGAAGTAAAGAAATCAGTACTGTCTCTATCTTCAGGCAAAGCGGTGGGAGAAGATGGGATCCCAGCCGAATTTTCTAAACTATTTATCGATATTATTAGTGGCCTTCTTTCTACAAATAAGGAATATTGATCTTGAACAAAGCATCCCGGTGAAATGGGATTCTGTCAACATCGCTATTTTTTTAAAGTAAGTGAAACCCCCAATGTAGAGAGAATCATATTGACCTATTTTGCTTATTAAAACTGAAGCTAAAATCTATTCCAAAATTTTAGCTACTAGACTGGCCACGGTTATTGAGACACTTGCTAATCCACAACAGCATGGTTTTGTTCCTTGTGGAGATACTACTATACATTCCAATACAGCCATAGCACCTTTTTCTATGATCCTCTTAGACGTAGAGAAGGCTCTTGATAGGGTCTCTTGGCCCTTTTTATGGTTCACCATGCAAAGTATGGACTCTGGTAGTACATTTATAAATCATACTCAGACTCTATAACAAGAGGCGTGCAGGATATTTTTGATTTGCATAAGGGTGGAATGGGAGATGCCCACTTGGACAGCAGTGCCAAATTTCAGGCGTGTGAACATTAGGGCGTGGACTGCTGTTTTTAGAAGAGGATGGAGTCAAAAAAGCTTGATTTTTTGCAAGGTATAAGGTGAAAGTTTGCCATTCTGGCAATTTCATTTATATGTGGGATCACGGATAAGGAGGATTTTAGCATAATAGCGATTGAAGGCACAGTGGGTGGAAGTGAAGTGGGGAAGTCTGCAATATTGAGTTGTTTTAGCAGGTCTGAGTTTAAGTTCTGGTTGTGTTTTGGTCAGATCAAGAGGAACTGTTTTTGAGGATTAGGCGTGATGAATTTCTGGGACATCAATGCCAGATTATTGGTAAGTACATGTCAGAGAGTGAGGATGTTAAGTAGTGACAAAGTTTTGAGGTAGATGGTCATCATCCTACTGATGGATTGAGACAACGGTTCCTTCAAACACTTTGGAGAGGGGTTAAATGTATAAATTGTAAAATGTTTTTAGTTATTTGAGAGAGGATGTACCTAGATGTAAGGGGTAAAAGAATGCTTTACGAAGAACATGCAGTGGTATGGTGTGTGGTCACAGGTGTGGGGAGGTGTGGGGATGGGGGCTTCAGTTGAAAGCAGATAAAAGAATCAAATCCAGAATGTGATGGCCAGGGAGCTTGGGGTCCTGTCATAAGGGCAGTACCAGACCAGACATTTTTACAGAACACATCATTACATTACACTATTTACAATTTTAGACATATGTCAGTATTCTAGAATCACACTATTTTTGTATAAGTGCAGAAGGTGGGATTCGATCCCAGTTCTCTGAGGTAAGCACCAAAGCTTCTAGGCCTAACCTCATGAAGTTGAGCTCCTGCTCGCATTAGTAAGTGTTCTGAGGTGGTCTGCTTGATGGTTCTCAAAATGCACTGGATTGGCAGCTGAGGGCGACATATGATCCTGAAGCACTCGTGCCAACAAGTCCACTACCAGGGAAGACAGAAAGTGTGTATGACTGCCTCTCGGATTTTTATTTAAAACATTAATTATGTCAGTTTGAGCATCTTTATGTGCGGTTACCTACCTGTGGTGTCGGGTCCCTAGGCCCACATGATTGCAAGAAGGGACAGACACCGAATGGTATGTGTTGGACTTGGCCCTTTTTGGCCGGTTCACCCCTAAACTTTTTGCCTTGTGTGTCAGTAGTTTTAAGTCTCTGGGCACTTTAGCACTGTGGGCCAGTGTAAAGTGCGTGCGCGCTGAGTGCGTGTGGTGAGATTGTCCTGCCCTCCCATAGGAATGCATGGGGGATATGTGTGTCCATGGTAATTCCTGGTGTGAGAGGAGTGCAGGGGCGAGTTTAGTATGTGCGAACTCGTGAGAATAAATGCTGCGCAATGGTGTGCGCAGATTTATTATGACTGGTGTAGAAATGCCACTTTTAGAAGTTGGCATTTATGTGTGCTCTGTGTCTGCCTGCCTGATGTGAATTGCATGTCTGGCTTGTGAGTGACAGGGGCTGGGAGGTGTGTGTGGCTCCTGGAGGGGCAGGGTGAGTCAGCGCAGTGGTGAATAGAGAGATCTGCATCTAGATGGGAGGGAGGAGTTGCACCTGGGGCCTGAATAGGGCTGTGCCTTCCCTCCACAATGCTGGCTCCACCCCCTGTGGTGCGTCTGATGTCCCTAGCCTGTCCTGTGAAAGGAGAGAGGAGCTGAGCAAAACAAAGTGCTCCAAAGCTCCCCCAAACCAGTTGCGTCTGGTTTTTCCCCAGCCCTGCACCTTTACACAAAGGGAAAAGGGTGTATAAAAGAAGGGGCTGTGACCCCATGAAAATGTTCTTGTTCAGTTTTGGTGCTGTTCCTGCCGGGGCGTGCTGCTGCTGGGGCCCAGGGGGGGCTGCCAGGAGGGCTTGCCTCCCTGGGCCCTGCATTGCCCTTTTTACCTTTTGGGACATTTTTCTGGGACTTGCTCTTTTCCAGGACCCAGGACCCTTTTGCTGTCCTCTACGCCCTGTGAGCGCTTTGTCCTGGACTTTCCCCAGAGGAGAGGGAGAGCCTGGGGGCTGCGCAGCGCCGAGCTGCGGCCCTTGCTGATGGAACCCCCAGCATAGGGATTCCCTCCCCCGTGATGCCCAAAAGCGGCGGGTGCCTACCCCGCAGTTCTCGCTATTTCTGGCGGGTGCCCACCCCGCTTATAATTTTATTTAGATAGCAGGAGCCCACCCTGCTGTATATTTTAAATTATGAGGGAGCCTACCCCTCATTGCCCCCGAGATCGAAAATCACCGCCGCGGCCCGTCGGCAAAGGCGGAAGTCAGGCAACGATGTGCCTGGCGGCGGGCGGGACTTCCGGTTTTGCGGAGGAAGCCCCGCGCACGCCGCCGCCGCCTGAGAAGCCGCCCGGGTGAAGGAAGCACGGAGGACGGGAGCCTACCCCGCCTCCACCGGCACAGCTGTAGAGTCCCGGGTCCCAGGAGGGGGCCCGGGTGAAAAGAAAAATGCGGCCAAGGCCGCCAACGGCAGCACAGGGCTCCCAGTAGGAGAGGGAAGCCCTGCGAGATAAGTGCTGCCGCCGGTTTGGAGAAATCCCGGTCCCCGGGAGAGGGACCGGGTGAAGAGGAGACTAAGCCTCCCCAACGAGACAGGAGCCTGCAGGCAACACCCCGGTGAGTGGAGCTGCCGCATGGCCCGTTGCGAGGGCCTCCTAGTTCTGAGCGGACCCGCGAGAGGAAGCGGGCCGCTCCTACGAGTGGGGGCATTTTCTTGTTGATGGCACCCAGAGGAGCCCGGTGATCGGGGCTCCCCCAGGCACTATTCGTGCCGGTGCTACGTTGCTTTTGGGGGCAATGTTATTTCTAGAGTCCCCGTGGGGGGCTCAGGAGGCACAGTAGTGCCAGGTGGCATTTGCTCAGCTGCACCGCAGTTGCAGGCAGCTGCAACGTTTTGGGGTTATTTGTTTTAGAGAGTCCCAGAGAGGGGCTCAGGCGGCACAGTGAGTGCCAGTGATGTTCCCAGCTGCCCAGCAAGTAGTGGGCAGCTGCTACGTTTAGGCTATCCTTTCTGTAGGGGCCTGTCTTTTGCGCTGGGAGTAAGATGCACTCCTTGGCCCCTGACTCTCCCAGCTGCCCAGCAAGTAGTGGGCAGCTGCTACGTTTAGGTTTGCGCAGTTGCGCACCCTTGACTTTTGCGCTGCGTTGGCAGCGCGCCCTGACTCTGTGGACATAGGGCATTTGAGCCCCTTTAGAGATGGCCAGTTGGCCAGGGGGACAGTTAGGTTTATAGGGCGCCAGGCCCTAATCTGATCTATGTGCTGATGTGATTTTGGGTGCTAGGAAATGTAATCATGTAGTATGATTTACGCACCCTGTATTATACCTCTAATGTACTGTTATGATTATGAGGTTTTGCATAATGTGTTTATGCTTGTGATTTTATTATTACCTAATGCGTTTAGGTTGTGAGTTATTCTCTACCGTGATTTACGCCCCTAGTGTGAGTTATACTTAGGAGGTTAGGGTCTAATGTGTTTAGACTTATGAGAGGATTGCATAACGTATTTATGCTTATGAGGTTGGCGCAGAATGTAATTCGCGCCTGATGTGATACTGTGCTTAATGTAGTTTATGTTACAGGCTGATGCTAAGTACCGTGATTACCAGTGGTTACTGGTTGTACGTTTATGATCTGTTTTACTTTTACTAAGTTCGCTTTGTGATGGTTCTGACAGTGGTCCAGTGGGCCCTGTCAGGTGTAAATAATCCCTTGTAAATATGACCCCGTGCCAGGTGGCACGATGTATATTATGAGATTACTATTCTAATGTGTTTATGATAATACAAAGGCTATTTTTTATACAACCTTGTGTGGAGTTCCTTTTGTAGTGTGCCTAGTGTGTTGCTGCTGTGTGTGTGTGTTGCGCAAACGCTTTACACATTGCCTCCGGGATAAGCCTGACTGCTCGTGCCAAGCTACCAAGGGGGTGAGCAGGGGTTATCTTTGGCATGTAACTCCCTCGCCCTGACTAGAGTGGTGGTCTCTGCCTGGCTTTGGCGCAAGCCTTAGCCAACCAGAGATCCCATTTCTAACAGTATGGTACTGTAACTGGCCACGAGCACGTGCACCCGGGCCCTTTTATTAGCCGGGCCATGTCACTCGTGACACCCGTGATGGATGGGTGTGGGGGTGCAAGTGTGTCCAGCCCTCAAGGGAATGGCTGGGAGTACAGCTTCCTGCTGAACACTAGAACGTGTCCAGCAGGACACTACATTCCTCCCCAACTTTATTGAAGAACAAACAAAAACATTAGTCCAACCTGTGGGGGCACAACAAACAGATAACTAAACACCACAGGGTCCATCATTCTTCTGAGTCAGGTGGCAGGAAGACATCAGATAAGGGCTGGTGACTCTGCTTGCAGCAGGACCATCTCGGCAGGCACTCGTAGTTTAACCTGAGGGGTTCAGGACACGACCGCTGGCTTGGAGACGTCCGCTGCATGCTGTCAGTTCACTGACGATGACATGTCTTGCATGGCTTCCACCTTGCTGACGTCGGTGATGGTCTGTGGTGAGGTCTAACAGTTCACTCATTGGGATGCGTCATGAGCATGGATGGAGTTCATGGTGAAGGTTCGTGGAGGTGTTGCCTAATCACTCGTCTCTGCTGAACTGCTTGGCTGTAACCGATAACCTGTCGGTGGGGCAAAGTCTCTTCTCACTCTCCCGCCTGGGAGGCCCGTTGTCGGGATTGCTGCGGGACTGCAGGAGGACTGCGCTGGGGCCGCTTGTGTGCCGACTGGGGGCAGCTGCGGGACCACCGAGGAGCTGTTACTTGGTCGCACGCACAACCCTCGAGGGTTGATGAGTCTTGGCCAAGACTTGCTCTCGCTGCCGCGGTTCCGGTGTAGGCCAGGTTCACAGGTAGCCTCTGGTTTCTTTTGTCTGCTGGAGTGGCAACGGTGTGGGACTCCAGTCCATCAGTACTCTGGGAGTGGTGTTGTTTGACGCATGTGCTGAGGGCTGGCGTGATGGCGGTTGCCAGCCATGTGGTGAGTCGGAATGACAGGTGGTGGTGACTTGCTGGGAGAGTTGGATGTCAGGAGGGACTTAGCAGCCATGTGTCGCCGCCTTGCTGAGGTTGATGTTCGGTGGCGGCTTGATACGTAGAGTGTGCGGATCCTCTCTTGCCTGGCTTGGGGCCACTGCCGACTCCATCTTGAGGCGGTGTGAGGAAAGACACTCGGTGCTGATCTTCACCCATGGCATCTGCGGTCAGGAGCAGGGATGCCGTTTGACTTGGACTGCAGACACTCTGGGATGGACGGTTGCCTGGGGAAGCGTTGGGATGAGACGCGGTTTGCGCTTGCTGCGGCTTATGTTCGTTTCTCCTGTGAGGCTGTATCCAGGGACGTCGGTTGACGGTCGCCTGGGGAAGCGTTGGGATGAGACGCGGTTTGCGCTTGCTGCGGCTTATGTTCGGTTCTCCCGTGAGGCTGTATCCAGGGACGTCGGTCCGCCTTGGTGGCTGTCTGGTATGTCAGGGTGTGCTCTTGGCTTGCTGTGCGAGTCCTCGGTCTTCTCCACTTGTTGGTCTGTTCAGCACACCTGTGTTCATCCGGTTTTCGGGGTGACAGGGCTGTCACTCTCTTCTTTCTTCGAGGGCGTTGCGCTTGGACCTCGAGGCGACGCTGTCGTGGCGCCGGCTTCTGCCTTCGCTCCGGCATGCTTGTCTGGACTGGTCACTTTGCATGACGTGCTCCTTGCTTGCTGGGCGACGTGACGACCGGTCATGTGTCGCCGGTTGTCGGAGCACATATTGCTGTGGCGGCCTGCCACGTGGAGTGTGCTACTCCTCTCTTGCCTGTCTTGGGTCACCGCCGACTCCGTCTTGAGGCAGTGCGAGGGAGGACACTCTGTATTGTCTTCGGCCCACTGCGGGGCTTCGCTGGTGCGGTGGAGATGTAGAGGATCTCCCTGCTGCCTTCAGCATTGCTTCTCCTCTTTGGGGAGATTTCTCTCTCCGGGCGTTTGCCCGTGTTTACAATCTTCTGGGTGCATATGTTGCGCACCTCGCGCTCTTTTACCTTCTTCGGGGCGCCCTCTTCCGGAGCTTGGCGTGCCTACGTTCCTGGCTTGCGGAGACGTCCCTTCACCACTGGGGCGTGTGTGGCAAGACTCTTGATTGCGGTGGCATAGGTCAGCCACTGGGAGTTGCACGCTCTATGCCCGCTCCATTTGTGCTTCGAAGGGGGCTTGCTGCCTTTGGTCTCTTGACGCTTGTCTGGGCTGGGGCAGCTTTGGGCTTCTTGGCACTCTCAGTTCTGTGGGCCGCACTTTCATTGGCGCTGCGTTTTCTCTCCGTCCAGGTGCTGAGAGTTGGGGCAGAAAGGTATTCACAGCGGCACTGCCTGTCCGTGCCACACCAGTCTCTTTGCTTGGGGGTTTTGCAGTCTCTCCCTCTCAACCTGACAGGCAGTCCATGGGGCATGTGACACTCTCTTGACCAGTCTCAATCAATCAATCAGGGGTTTGTTAGAGCGCAACTACTCACCCGTAAGGGTCTCAAGGCGCTGGGGGGGGGGGGTGCAGGTTCCATCCATCAAGGAGGGGGTCTGTCGAAGAGCCAGGTTTTGAGGTTTCTTGCGAAGATGGGGAGCGATGTTTACTGGGATGCCTTGAGCAGTGCTCAGTGCCTTCCACTCTTTCCTCCCCTTGTGTATGAGCTGCACAGTGAGCCGTTCAGTGGGTGTGGACACCTGCTCTCCTTTTATATTACTTGTCCCATTCAATGTGCCATGCTGTGCTGCTTCATGCATTTCCTTGCTGCTTGGGCACTTGACAGCATTTGTGTGTTTTACTGGGGTGGAGTACCACTGGTGGCCACTGGGTGGCAGTGCAGCGTTTGAGTTTACAGCAGGCCCCGGTAGTCTTTCCTTTCAGGCTACCATAGCAGAAAAAAAACGGCCGGGAGGCAGACGTGCATGTTTGGGACTGGCAATGTGAGGAGGAGGGTCCACTCACTCAGATGGAGGCACGAGGTGCAGGCTGACTCCTTCCTCGTGTGGCCGGGTGTAATTGCAGGCAGTAGATTGCAGACTACAGCAGTTTCCTTCACTCTGCGAGGCCATGCGCTTTTGTTGCAGGGACATCTGGTACACGACGCGGTGCACAGCATGCGAGGTGAGGTGAGGTTGCGGGAGCGGTACTCTTTGCTGGCTGCCGGCGGCGGTAGCTTATGGGTGCCACATTATGTGGGGGCATAGCCTGATGTTGGTCCCACGATGTCTTGGTGCACTAGGGTGCATCAGTTGCATGCGCTCCTTTCTCGTCCAGGCGCTACGCGCCTCACTTAGTCTGCTGGCAAGCGGACGTGCGATGCGGGAGGGTCTCGGCGTCCTCTGGGAGGCTCTGCGATCACTGGTTATCTCAGGCATGCGACCGCTCCGCTGATGGCAGCAGTGCTGGAGATGCTGGTATGAGGACAGTGTTGGGGCCTTTCGGCGGTGTTTTTTTCTCTCACTTGAACACCTGGGCCTCGGTGTGGGGGCAAGTCGCGGGAGCGCTGTCACTCCTCCAATGCCATGCTGCATGATTTCACCGCCCTAATTACCTTCCTGTGCAGTGTGGCGAGGCGGCGGCTGGATGGTGTCGCAGGCGCTGACCCCCGATCCCCACGGCAGCAGTGACTACGTCGTTGCGCCGCTTGGTGCCCTGGAGGGCCGCGGTAGCCGTCCTGTTCCCTGCAGGAGACGGACCATGCAGGGAGCGTGGTCCCACGTCGTGTTACCGGGCCGCGGTGCTTCTCTAAGCCAGCCTCCGCCACACACTCGCCGGGTCAGAGTCAGAGAGGCGGGGATCTCAGCGGGCTGTATAGCGTCCTGCTCAGAAGGGGCGGGACGGCTCTCCTTGTTGCCGCACGGTGAGGGTCACAGGGCCTCTTGATGGCGGCAGTGACAGCCTGAGCGCGGCAGCGGGCACATTGCTGACATAGCCGGGGGCTCTCGCTCTCACCAGAATCGATGGGGCAGTAGACGGCCAGTCTCCGTTCACTCCTCCTTGAAGGCAGAGGGCTGCGTTACGGTGTCTAGCTCGATCTTCTCCGCCCTCGCGGGTGGTCGGAGGCTGCACTGTGGGGGGTGTCGTGTCCTCTGGCTCATTTCCTCCCCATATGAGATGAATGAAGAACTGTGCCGCGGGCACGCGGGGGTCAGACCCGCCTCGTCGCCAATGGGGTGTCGGGGCCCTAGGCCCACATGATTGCAAGAAGGGACACAGACACCGGATGGTATGGTACTGTAACTGGCCACGAGCACGTGCACCCGGGCCCTTTTATTAGCCGGGCCATGTCACTCGTGACACCCGTGATGGATGGGTGTGGGGGTGCAAGTGTGTCCTGCCCTCAAGGGAGTGGCTGGGAGTACAGCTTCCTGCTGAACACTAGAACGTGTCCAGCAGGACACTACATTCCTCCCCAACTTTATTGAAGAACAAACAAAAACATTAGTCCAACCTGTGGGGGCACAACAAACAGATAACTAAACACCACAGGGTCCATCAGTCTTCTGAGTCAGGTGGCAGGAAGACATCAGACAAGGGCTGGTGACTCTGCTTGCAGCAGGACCATCTCGGCAGGCACTCGTAGTTTAACCTGAGGGGTTCAGGACACGACCGCTGGCTTGGAGACGTCCGCTGCATGCTGTCAGTTCACTGACGATGACATGTCTTGCATGCCTTCCACTTTGCTGACGTCGGTGATGGTCTTTGGTGAGGTCTAACAGTTCACTCATTGGGATGCGTCATGAGCATGGATGGAGTCCATGGTGAAGGTTCGTGGAGGTGTTGCCTAATCACTCGTCTCTGCTGAACTGCTTGGCTATAACCGATAACCTGTCGGTGGGGCAAAGTCTCTTCTCACTCTCCCACCTGGGGAGGCCCGTTGTCGGGATTGCTGCGGGTCTGCAGGAGGACTGCGCTGGGGCCGCTTGTGTGCCGACTGGGGGCAGCTGCGGGACCACCGAGGAGCCGTTACTTGGTCGCACGCACAACCCTCGAGGGTGGATGAGTCTTGGCCAAGACTTGCTCTCGCTGCCGAGGTTCCGGTGTAGGCCAGGTTCACAGGTAGCCTCTGGTTTCTTTTGTCTGCTGGAGTGGCAACGGTGTGGGACTCCAGTCCATCAGTACTCTGGGAGTGGTGTTGTTTGACGCATGTGCTGAGGGCTGGCGTGATGGCGGTTGCCAGCCATGTGGTGAGTCGGAATGACAGGTGGTGGTGACTTGCTGGGAGAGTTGGATGTCAGGAGGGACTTAGCAGCCATGTGTCGCCGCCTTGCTGAGGTTGATGTTCGGTGGCGGCTTGATACGTAGAGTGTGCGGATCCTCTCTTGCCTGGCTTGGGGCCACTGCCGACTCCATCTTGAGTGATGGATGGGTGTGGGGGTGCAAGTGTGTCCAGCCCCCAAGGGAGTGGCTGGGAGTACAGCTTCCTGCTGAACACTAGAACGTGTCCAGCAGGACACTACACTACCCTGAGTGAATCTTATGTCATGGAACACCAAACAATCTAGCATGCCTTTGCAAAACCTTCTCACGTCCCTAGCAAAACTGGATCAAAGGATCTAGAAGAAAACGGAGGGGTTTTTAATCTTGGATTAATTTTCTCGGCCCACTTCTCTCTTAATGGAAATCTGGCTGGACTGAAGCTGTCACCCTTTTTCCTCAATGATGCAAAGTCCTGACTTATGTAAATGGAGCTATATTATCTGCTTGTAGTAAGCAATATGATCCAGTACATACTGGAACCAACAGTCAGTGGTGTAAAGATGAGATATGAAGAGGCTGTGATCCTGCAACAGAACAAGAATGTGTATCCTTAACGTGCCCCAGTGAAATGGGTCGTTTGGATGAAACACGTATTGATTCTTAAGTTCATGCTGAACAGCAACTGCTGGACAATTTGAAGTGAGAGTGAGGTGTATTAGGCAGCGGTGGATATAATCAGCAAATCATTCAAAAGCTATTAATGGGACATTAGATGGTAGCTGCCTCGAATACAATTACTTTGGTTAAGAGGTAGGGTGTGGGGGAGGAGGTGTGGATAGTCCTAGCCAAAACGAAGGACTTTGCTTTGGTTGTGAACTAGTCTACTCTTCCGCCAAAGCTACAAACCTCAGGAACACACCTTTGAGATGTCCTGCTCCTACACATCTTTTGTTCAAATGCACAAATCAATTGCGGTTTCTGGATGGCCAAGCATATGTTGCCTACGTAATACCATCAAGGATTTCCTCAGTATAAACAGATGAAAATGCAGTGGTTAAAGATGAAACAAAGACCTTAATTTCTCTTTCATACAGTAAAAATGCTTTGCTTGAAAGAGGAAATGCCTCTGTCGCTTGCATGTTGGCTCAAACTGTTACATATTTTGCCCTTGTTCTCTCCTGAAACAGGTGGAATTTTACAGAAAGTGCCAAATCACTTACTTCAACGCTCTTTTGTTATGTTTTTGTTTGTGTGTTTGATGTGAAATTGTATGTCTGGCTGAAAGCCAGTGGAACATGTCGGCCTTTGATAGGGTGCAGTTTATAAGGTGACCCTCCCTCAGTGAGACCCTGTCCAGTAGAAACAATCATCAGGTTTTTTTTCTACGGTATACATTAGTCAAGCTGCATGAAATATTACTCTGTCAATTATGTTATTGTAGGTAGAATGATGACGTAGATCTGAAGCGAACCAAGACCGTTTGTTTTTAAAAAATGCACACATACACTCAGAGGGGCTTTACGCCAGCCATCTTCACCCATTGGTCTGTGTCATTCAAATGTGTCTTCTGCCCATCACAGAATACATCATGGGCCATTTGGTACACCCTATGCATCCTTTGACTGTCTACAGTGAGACTGATGGCCTTTTTCATATGCACAGTTGCACAGAAAACATAATTCTCTTAACTGGCAGTGTTAGTGGGCGCATGTGTTCTTTCCATTGAACAAAAAATTACTTTTTTCTTTCGAAATTTCACCTTTTGTGAGGGACAGGTAGCTCCTCTCACACTATTTCTGGGTCGCTCACTACTGTCAGCGGTGCCCTCATCATGCACAGACCCCACCGTGGACGGCTATCTTGCAAAGGGGATTCCCATTCTGTATTATTAACACAGCATTCAAACACAATTCAAAGATGGCTGACCATGCATGTGTACACAGGCGCATACTGAGGCGGCCATCCTTGAAAGGTATTGGTCATACCTTATGTTAAAAAACACCCGATTTGATTGCCCATCAATAATACATTGCATTAATAAAATCACCATTTACCGTACAGCGCTGGAACTTTCCTGTGCCTATTGATGCTTTGACTGATTACTTGTTTGCTTACCTTCTTGTTCTGGAATGT
Source organism: Calotriton arnoldi (assembly GCA_963921515.1). NCBI lineage: Eukaryota > Metazoa > Chordata > Amphibia > Caudata > Salamandridae > Calotriton > Calotriton arnoldi. Next base: position 994,044 of record CAWUFW010004705.1, read on the forward strand.
TTCTTAGTTCCTGTCCATTTATATTTCCCAAAGGCAGACGCATGGTTTTGGGCTACCACCTTCAGATAAACCTATCCTTGAACTTTGTTAAGGTCCTCTACAGCGGAGTCTCTCACTTGTCAAGAAGATGTGAAGAGTGCCACTGACGCAGATGAACCTTTAGTCCGCATAAGATCTTGTAGTCTATAAAGGGCGCAAGTGTTAATGGGGATTGAAAAAAAATGGTTCTTGGGGCACCATGGGAAGTGCCTATCAGCTCCTGAGACTGAAGTGAGGAAAGGAATCCATCCAAGCATGGCCATAGGGGGGCTCATGGATGACCTGAATGGGGACCATCCTGCAATACCACCCATTTAGGCGTCTCTGGTGCACCAATAACTAATATCCCTGATCAGGAGACTTATGCCACAGGAACCAGACCCAAATAAGTGATATAGACATAAATAACTCCAACCATATCCAAGGTCAGGTTTAGCTTGAAGAGGTCTGGTGCTCTTTTGCACAAGTATGAAAATGGCCTGGAAGTGTGCACCTCGAAGTCACCTTTAACACATCTTCCCTTTTGTCCAGAATATTTTAGGGTTCATGATTGTGGAGGTGTTGCTAGACACAAGCAAAAATTCTGGGGCTGTGTGAGCATTTCAAACATCACTTGGGCATTAGACCTATTCAGCTACCACAGGGCAAGATGCAGTCTAAACTTCTTCCGATTTAGATCCATTTGGTACAACAAAGCACGTTCGGGTTGAGACAGGGACGTGTGGTAGGTTTAGGCCTGTGTGCCAGCACAAGTCGAACACTTGTGTTAGACACTGAACGCAATCCAGTGTTAACCGCAGAAGAAGAAGAAAATCCGATAAACAACCAGACTTGGACTCAGACAGCTTGACTCTAATTGGCAGGGTGGCTTTTTTTTAAAGAAAAAAACAAATTGACCTATTGGGGACCAAAAATAATGCCCACCTCAGGCTTCTCCTGTGCTTCTCATGACCAGGCTCAAGATTCTGTCAATCGTGAGTCATATAAATATCAATAATGGAAGGATGCTAAAGGTGCCTGTTAAGAGACCAAAAACTATGAAACTCAAAGAGCCAGAAGTTAGGCTAGAGCTGCCCATGCTCCAGGTAGTGAGGAAAGACACTAGGGGTCAGTTTAAAAGAATTACTACTATATTGAATAGTGTCACTTAAAGCCAGTCACTAAAGATGTTAGCAAGCACGATCCAGGAGCGGAGCCTGTAACGGCAGGTGCTCAGGGCAGTTAAAAATAAGAAATATCATGGGGTCACCAAACACAATACAAGGAACATCTGACTGTGCGCTGCAAAGAATAGGAAAGAGATGCTGTGTGAAGACAGATAAAAGGAAAGTGGTGGATATGCTGTGGCCATGTGTACGCAGACAAGTAAATGGGAAGGGGTGAATACGCTGTGGCCATGCGTGTGCAGACAAGTAAATGGGAAGGGGTGGATATGCTGTGGCCACGCCAGTGCAGACAAGTAAATGGGAAGGGGTGGATACGCTGTGGCCACGGGTGTGCGGACAAGTAAATGGGAAGGGGTGGGTACGCTGTGCCACGCCTGTGCAGACAAGTGAATGGGAAGGGGAAGCGGTGGGTACACTGTGGCTACGCCAGTGCGGATATGTAAATGGGAAAGGGTGGATACGCTGTGCCACGCCTCTGCAGACAAGTAAATGGGAAGGGGTGGGTACACTGTGACTATGCGTGTGCAGACAGATAAAAGGAATGTGGTGGATACGCTGTGGCCACGTGTGTGGAGACAAGTAAATGGGAAGGGGTGGATACACTGTGGCCACACCTGTGAAGACAAGTAAATGGGAAGGGGTGGATACGTTGTGTCCGCTCCTGTGCAGACAAATAAATGGGAAGGGGTGGATACTCTGTGTCCACACAAGTGCACTGTGTTTCTTTTTTGAAATTCAGTTTTTGTTCCTAAAAGGAGGCTGGGGTGCACTATCATCCAGCCAAAATATCCCATGAGCTAAGAGAGATGGAGAATAGACATTTCACTGTAGTAGAGTAATAAATCATCAAGTGATGAGAAACATATGTGTCTCTTTCATTACATTCTTATACTACTCTACTTTCACAACCCTACTTCATACAACTCAATTTGACAACAAATTGTAACGTGTAGGTGATGGACAAAAATACACAGTGCATGCATTCGAGTTTTGCAAACGACAGAACGATCGTTTGTGTTCTTACACCAGACCATACTAAGATTCAAGATAAGATAGAGCGACACATTACATTAAATAAACAAATCGTCAATATCTGGTAAGGAAAAAACTCTTGTCTCTTTCACTGCACTCAGCTCAGATTTCTGCCCATCAGTCTATTCTACCCAACTCAATTCGACATCTATTAATCAACAAAATGAACTAGATGTTAGCATAAAAAGAATACAAATAAGTCATATTGTATGTCCAGCTCATTCTTACTGCTATTAAGAAGCCAAAAGGATAAAGCAAAGCGTGCTCTGCGATAGCAAAATAAGAGTACTTTCAAGGAAGAAAAGATAGAACACTTTAATTGTTTAGTTTATTAATTGAGTTTCGCACAGATTGTTTCATGTGCAAAAATACGGAATTAAACAATACAAAAACTGTATTTTGAAACAAGCATTGGTATAGCCAATAGGTCTCGCCTTTGGGACCTTATAAGTGTTTATCCATGCAACAGTTGATGTTGTTGCACCAAGGATATTGTGCTGCATAACTAAATACTTATAAGGTCCCAAAGGCGAGACCTATTGGCTATGCCAATGCTTGTTTATTTTAACTGACTACGGTAAGTTTTTTTTTAAAGTCAATTGGATAAAATTATTGACAACAAAGATGCTGATTTTCAGTGGCAAAATGTCCTTCAAGCATGCCCCTAACCCGAAGTTACAGACTGAAAAACTGGGAAAATCCCCCACAGAAAAGTAGACAAAACACCACCACATGCTCATGTTACCCTTACTTTAGCAACTACCCTCCTAAAGCCATCGCACAAACGTCATGGACTCCTGAAAATCAGGTGTGCCTCACATTACCCCCTTTAACTCTCTCTCAAGAGCTACAGAGCCCATAACCACGCCCTCACCCAGACATAGGGCATCCATAACCACAACACACACCTGTAAAAGACCCAAACTCCAAATTATTTCTCATCCACTCTAGGTCCTGGAATGTACCTTCAAGAATTGTATACAAGACAAACTATATCAGAATGCAAGCATTCAGCAAGCCTTGTTAAACGTAGTTTAAAGTGCGTGCTCTTTAGCTCTAAATTCCAAATTAAGCAACTTTTAAAAAGTAAAAATAAGAGGTAAATATATTTACTAAATACATAATATTGTGGCAAATTTCGCCTATACAGTGGTCGCAATATTTAAACTGCAAATCATTTTTGAAAAAAGTTCGTTTATTAGATGTGGCTAGAGTAATGGAAACCAGTCATATGTATTATTTGCACAAGTAGCCATGATATTGTCATAAAAAGCAAGACGATGGTGGTCATCAGTATGGTATTTTACTGTGCACTGCATACTGTTCATTCACTGAAAATATTTCAGGTGGATCGTGTGTCAAACAGCCTCTATATATGGTAGGCTGAGTTTACAGACCATGCATTATGGAGAGACATTATATCAGAAGGGCAAGATATAGTTTTAAAACGTGTGTCTGAGGGGGATGGGGCATAATTGGATGAAAGACACAAAACATATATTTATGTTCGTTTCACACAAGTTGCATCTTCATTAGCAGAAAAAATTAAAAGATCTGTTAATCACTTCAAAGCAGCTGTCGATGTCACACAAAAATAAGAACATGTATGCTTTTTCTATGTTAGAGGAACAAACTTCGTTACCATTAAAGAGTTTAAAAACAGAGAGAAGTAGGATAGACTTTACAAACAGAAAACATTTTCACAATCTACATAAAGTTACTGTTACTGTCAGTTCAGATCACCGGACACGCGGCAAATGAGCCAGGGCTCGTTTGTAGTTGGCATGATCAACAAAAAAAAAACAGGCACCACCACCACGCTCTCCTCACGGCCAAACGACCTACAAATCTTAGCAGTTGTAATAACAAAACGACGGCTCCTGGCATCCCGGTGCAAGGCATGCTGTGGCAGCAAATGAAACTGTGAAGGGGTCGGAATGACGCCCTCTGAAACCTGCCCCTTTCTCTGAGAGGAGTAGGTGTTGAGAGAGGTGCTTCCGCCAACAGATGGCTAGGAGAAACTCAAAGCTATCGGGCAGGGGTTGTGCTGGAGGCAACTTGCAACCAAAGAAGCCGCACTGTAAGTGGTAATGCATGGGTGGATGACACAAGCCGCGGCCGAGAGGCAAGCTGCGTCTTGGGCCTTCTTCTTCTGCTCGAGGCCGAACAGACAGTTTCACCGAAGACAAGCAGAGGCATACCTAACCAAAATAGACGATGCCAGAGGAGGAGGGGCGACCTCTAAAATAGAAGATATGGCTCGGCAGACAGCTAAACAACATACACTTTCATGCATACAAATTCAGAAATGTGCCTCAAAAACCGAGGCGAAATGCTAAACCGCTTCTGGTAAAAGTGACCGCAGAATCCACATAGCGCCTTAGAGAAGCCAAGAATAATAAGCAGCTTGAAGTAATTACATCGGCTAAACGCTCTCGGAAACAATGCCCCGTTTAGGCTAACAAAAGAACCAAACGCTTACCTTTTCATCATACCAAACAGCAGTCGCTTTTGTGAAGACTGTCCTCCCTGATCTCAGCATGTCCGCTCCCAGCAGAACAGCGGCTCACTGTGACAGGGCTTCCCGAGGTAGGGCCGTACCATGCCTGTACATGTCAATAAAGTTTAAAGGCATTTGGTGAGGAGTTCATCTCACTCCCTAGAGTTTCCAATGGCAACAGGGCAGTAGGGAGACGTGATTCATCAAAGGCCTCGAAGCGCTCGAAGTGAGAACCCCAGGAGCAGAGAAGACGCGGTCTCATGTCTTGCTATGACGTGTTTGATGAGCAGGCTGAGAGGGCTCCTATTGGACTGCCCAAAAGTTCGGCGATGCGGCCTGCTCCACAGCATAGATCTGTGTCCGTGCCAAAGTGCCCCTGCTGAACAACGCGAGTAGGCATTTTATTAAAAATTATACAATTGAAAAGCCAGCGCAGAGTGATTCTGCGCATCCCGTTAGACTGGGAGTGGTGCGTGCGTGCGCGCGCAGTCTTCACTTTTCAAGCACTGCAGTAGTGCTTGTGGCGCGCCGCTGCTCGCACCCGCAAGGTGGATGCCGCCACAAGCACGAGTGCAGTGCTTGAAAAGTGAAGACCGATGGCTAAAGGCCCTCCTAGAGCGGCGCATGCGCGCTGCCTAGGCGAGACCTAAAAAAGAAAACTTACAGAAGATACGATATAACTCATTAAACTTCCTTAGGAAATATAGTGCCCTTTCAAGGATAAAAAACAGTAATTTTCTATTTTATATGCAAACCAGAGCATTGTCCTGTGTTCCAAAATGTGAGAACGTTATAAACAGCATGACAAATGTCATTCTTCCCACTGGAAGCTTAAATGTGTAATTGGAAAGAAAAGGAGTGTATAAACATATGGGCTGCAAAAACCTGGACCAAAAGATGATTAGGACGACCATTTGCAGAATCTACATTTACGACGGTGGAAAGTAATACTGTGCCAAGCTCCTCCCACAGAGTACAACGGTAGACGAGTAAAGAAACTGAATCTAAACAAGCATTGGCCCTGCCAATAGGTCTGGTTTTAAAGGAAGTTGTATGGTAACGTGATGCATTGAAAGTAAACACCATGGGAATGAATATGTATTTGTGTGGAAGCAAAGAACTGTGTAGTGATAATTAAAGTATGAGACCCCACTGACCTTTACACGTGGCCCCCTGGTAAACAGCAACACTGAGCTGCTGTTAAGGTGAGACAGCACTAACATTCAGAAAGATGTTAAATAAACAGGCAAGCTTTTATTTACAGGTTAACTAAAGTAAAAGAAAAGAAGCAAAGAGGTTGTCCTGCAACATTTAACTTTAGGAACATCTTCATTTTTAAAGACGTTTTGCAACAAACGTGTAAAAATATCATAGAGGGGGGCGTGGCCAACCATCATGGCTGAACGGACGTGAATCCGTTCGGCTCCGCTCCAGGCCCCGGGGAATTTGTTGCAGCCCACGCTTGTCCTGTATCAGTTTTGCGCCCAGAAGTGAAGGAGTTCACGAGTGACTGGCGGAGTCGCCCGCGGAATGTTCATTGCTGTCCGAGGACCGCCAAGAAGGACCTGAGGCACGGGTCCCCGGCGGCACGGCAGACTCAATGAAGATGGCGGCCGCCACGGGGCACTGAGCCCGAGACTGTGCTCGGGGCCCTGCTTTGGGCCGAGAAGACCACTGGGGGTGATTGCGCGGTGCGCGCTGCCGGAGACCCCTGCTTTCCGCTACGAGGGCACTAGCGGAGATTGCGCCGGGCCGAGTCCTGAAGGTGCGAGCTCCGTGGAAGGCCCTCCCCCCCCACCTCCGAGGCAGCGGGACGGAGATCAACCAGCCGGCAGAGGATGTACTCGGTGAGGAAAGGGGGAGCAATTGATCAGAGCGGGAGCCGGCAGCCTTATAATGGGAAAGGCACAATAAACTATATAAAAGCCAGGTACTGGCCAAGCTGTTGAAAGAACCTCCATTGTCTGTTGCCTAACTTCAAGATGGCGGCGGCCAGGCAACCCTGCAGCCCCGTGGATACCTCGTGTGCAGGCCTGGTTGCTGATGGGGGGCCAACCATACAGGTCATCCTCGGGAGGGTACTTGGAGGCCTACCACGGGGCAGTGAACCAGAGCCTTGCCCCCCAGACGGTCAACATAGGATCCTTGCCCTTGCTCCCCTGGCTCCGTGACATAGCACCTCGGACCCCCATTTGAGGGGTGGAGATTGGTTCCTGGGACCGCCCGCTCGGAGGCCCGTTCTTGACCGCAAGTCCAATTCCATATGCCACCCAATAAGTCCCAAACTGCCAAAGTCTCCAGCTACTTTACTCCAACGGGGGCAGGGTCAGACAAGGAGGGGAAGACACAGCCTAAAGGAGACATGGCGCTAACAAGGGAGGACCTGATGGCGTCGCTGCAAGACTTCAGGAAGGAGCTCCGAGAAGACATCAGGGCGGAGATAGGGGCCTCCCTCGACGCAATCAAGGCGGAGATGGGGGGCAAGTTGACGGCCCTTCAGGCAGATGTTGACTCGATGGGGGCCCGTACGCTGGATCTTGAGGCTAAAAGTCAAGAACTGACCAACCGCGTAAAACCTCTTGAGGAGAAATCTGCAGACCTACACTCCCAACTACGAGCTGCGACACTTAAATGAGAAGATCTTGAAAATCGCTCCCGGAGGGACAATTTTAGGGTCAGGGGCCTGGAAGAGGGCTGCGAGGGGTCCGACCTGGAGGCATTCATGGTGGGGCTCTTCTCCACGCTCCTGAGAGATGAAAATCCGGAGGTGCGACTAGAAAGGGTCCATAGAGTGGGACCGAGGCTCCCATGTGACAACAGGAGGCCTAGAGACATTTTAGCAAAATTTAGTTCCTTTAAAGTGAAAGAACAAGTCCTTCAGAAAGCAAGAGGCTGCAACAAAACTACATTCCAGAACACGACTTGCTCCTTGTTCCAAGATGTCGCCCAAGCCACCCTCGCCTGACGGCAACAGTTTAGACCGATTACGGAGGCCCTGAGGGAGCGCCAAATAAAGTATCGGTGGACCTACCCATTCGGACCAGCTTTCACGAGTGACAACAAGCATCTTCATTGCACGGACCTGGAGGAGGCGGCGGCGGACCTGCTGGGTATCAAGATTTCCCCCCCCGAGCCAAGCGGCAGCTACAAGGGAAGAGAGTGAGAAGCTTCAGGGAGAGAGGCGCGCCAGTGGCACCTGGCAGACGCAGAGGCAAGAAAAAGACGGAATGACCAGCGGAGAGACCACTGGACTATGGTTAATGCGCTATTTGGGCCAGGAGGGCGAGTAGAGCGATATGAACGTATACACTGCCATGCTATTGACTAAGAAGTCGACTGTTCCGGAGACGCATGACTCGAGGGCGTGGGGCAGTGAAAAGAGGGGTTGAAATCTCTACTCGGGATAGGAGATAACCAGTGGTAAGCAATCAAGCGTGTAGATGATAGCGTTAAGGGGCGCTGGGAGCGGAAATGGTACTGCCGCTAGAGATGCTCCAAACGTGGCTCTCTTCTGGGATAGAGAGTTGCAGAGCTCTAAGTTTTTACTTGTGTTTGTTAATCTGTTTTGCATCATGGCGCACATTTACTGATTTGTTTATGCACAGGTGGCGAGGAGGGGAGTGGGGGGGAAGCACACTCTCAGAGAACGGGAGGGCGGGAAGCTACGAAACGGGGGAGTGGCTACAGTTTGACTAATGGCGGTTAACTGTTTGTCCTGAAATGTTAGGGGACTCAATTCCCCTAATAAACGACATAGCCTGAAATTTTTAGTAGACCACCATGTTAGGATAGCAGCCTTGCAGGAAACCCACTTAAAGAGAAACGACGAGTCGTGTTTGAAACATAAAATGTATCCACAGATTCTCTGCTCTTCAGCCCTCACGAAGCAAAACGGGGTGGCCCTTCTCTTTCATTCCTCAGTCCCCTTTAACCTTCATGCAACGAAAACGGACAAGGCAGGGCGTTTCTTAATAGCTCGTGGAGACTTGAGAGGAAGACTTTGTACTATTGCCACAGTGTACGCCCCCAATACCGGCCAACATGATTTCCTAGAGGCATTCTTTTCAACGCTGGAAGGGTTCGCCACGGGAGAAATAATCCTACTAGGAGACTTTAATCTCATGTGGGACCCGGCCTTAGACACAACGCACCCACATAGGAAAGCAGGGGTTGTTTAACAAGAGGCTCAGAACTTCCCTTCAGCGCATGGGTCTGTTGGATTCTTGGAGGGAGATACACCCTACAACTAGGGATTATTCCTTCTTCTCCCACTCCCATAGAACTTGCTCTAGAATAGCCCATGCCTTTGTCAGCCAATCCCTTTTACACACAGTCTCGGGAGCTAGGTTTCACCCGATCTGCCTCTCGGACCATGCCCCCCTGGAGACGATATTCGACGGGCCGGCCCCGCGCTCGAAGCATGTGAGGTGGTACTTCCCTAATTTTCTAACCAGAGATAGGCTTCTTAGGGATGAATTGAGAAAAGCGATCATAGACTATTTTCATATCAAAGACCCAGCTCTCACATCCTTTGCGAATAATTGGGACGCCTTTAAGGCGGTCATAAGGGGTAAAAGCATCGAGTTGGCCACCACACTTAAGAACCAACAGAAGAGAGAGAGAATCCTGTTAGAGGAAGAACTGCAGAAAGCAGAAAAAGCACACAAAGATACCCCTTCGATCCAGACGTTGAGGAAAACCACCTCACTGAGGGGAAAGCTTAGGGCCATATACACCAACAGAGCTGAGAAAACTATTTTGCGCCTCCAAGCCGAGGCTATGATGGGGGGGAACAAAATAGGTACCTTACTGGCACGACAGCTTAGGGCGAAGCAAGAGAAAGAGTACATCAAACAAATTGTGGACGACGAGGGCGTCTCCCACTTAAGCGAAGAGGGAAAAGCTAACGCCTTTGGGAAATTCTATTGCGCCTTATACACTGCCGACCCGTTAGATGCCCAAAACCAAGAGAGGTACCTCCAATCCCTTAACTTAAACTTCCACAGGTTTCGGCCTCAACGAACGAAAAACTAAGCCGACCCATCTCAGTAGAGGAGGTTCAGAGGGCAATTGACGCGCTCAAACTACAAAAAGCCCACGGCCCGGACGGGCTGAGCGCTCACTTCTATCGTACATTCGCACCTGAGCCGACTCCTCACTTGGTGACTCTTTTATAACTTCTCAGAGGGTAACTGAATCCATGGGGGAGGCCCTAGTGAGCGTTATACCTAAACCGGGGAAGGACCCTAAAGCCTGTGCCTCTTATCGGCCCATTGCCCTACTAAATCTCGATGCAAAGCTGTACTCTAAAATTCTGTCTAGTCACCTTGAAAACGTTCTGCCAGCCCTAATAAACGCAGACCAATCGGGATTTATTAAGGGTCGTCAGACTCATGACAACCTGCAAAGAATAGTACACATCCTAGAAAAAGTGCAGAAAAAAGATATCCCGGCGGCCCTTCTTTCGCTGGACGCGGAGAAGGCCTTTGATCGGGTTGACTGGTCTTTTCTAATTCAAACGCTGAGAGGTTTTGGGTTCAGTGAAACTTTTATTGGCATGGTAAGGGCAAACTACCACTCTCCCAGGTCCAAAGTACTAGTAAATGGAGTGGCTTCACACTCCTTCAGTCTCTTGTGGGGAACGAGGAAGGGTTGCCCACTTTTCCCCCTGCTTTTTGCCCTAAGTATAGAGCCTTTGGCGGAAGGGATCAGGTCAAATCGAGATATTAAAGGGGTGACATTTGGCTCGGACCAGCATAAGATTTCCCTCTTTGCAGACGATGTCCTCCTACCCGTCACCGAGCCGCTAAACTCTCTGCCGGCCATTCAGGCGGAGCTCCAGCGCTTTGAAACAGTCTCGGGCTTCAAGGTGAACCTTTCTAAATCCTTCCTGCCTAACTTGACTCTATCACGAGAGGTGATGGGGGTGATGGAGGAGACCTCTCCGTTCAGTTGCGTCCGCAAAGAAATTACATATTTGGGGGTGAGACTTACCCCTAAAGTAACCGACCTCTATAAGGCCAACTACACCCCCTTGCTGTGACAGCTCAAGGAGGATCTGACTAGGTGGGGAACCGCCTTCATCTCGTGGATAGGGAGAATTAACGCCCTTAAGATGAATGTCCTCCCTAGGTTGCTATACCTATTCCAAGGGCTCCCGATTCCGGTGGACAGGGCACTCTTTGCAGAGTTGAAAAAGTTAACTACTAAATTCATTTGGCAGAGACAGAGGGCCCGTTTATCACAACGAGTTTTAACTAGATCGCGGGGGAGCGGCCCAACTCCGGGTGATAACAGAATGGTCCCTTAGGGAATCCGAGAAACATTGGCTCCACATAGACTGACAGATCACAGGCAGAACTATCTGGGATCTCTTATGGAAGAAGAAACAACACAGACCCCCAAAAGCTTACATCAGCACCCCCACGGCTACCACTCTCCAGGTGTGGGATGCACTTACACGGGATTTGACCTAGACAACCTTTCCTTCACCCTACTCCCCCATTCACTTTAATCCGGACTTTCCCCCGGAGCTTCAAGAGGGGTCTTTTGAGGGATGGAGGGCGGGTGGCTACCTTACGATCTCCGACTTATACAAAAAAGGGAGGCTCCTGACTTTCAAGGACTGTGTTAAGGCTTTCCAGCTGCAGCCTGCAGAAAGTTATCACTACCTCCAGCTCAAAAACTGGGTGCAGCAACCCCAGGTGCGGCTGGCCACTACCAGGGACCTGCTCCCAATTGAAAAATGTGCACAATCAGGGGCTTCTACCAAGGGAACTATCGCCTTCCTGTACTCCCTCTTCCGGGCATTGAGCCCACAGGGGACCCCGAGACACCTCTGGGACTCTGTCCTTGCCACTCCCCTAGGGGAGAAACAATGGGGATCCCTATATAAAGACATTGTCAAATACAACCGATCTATGCACTTACGAGAGGCCCAATATAAAATTATGTATGACTGGTACCTGCACCCCCAGAAACTACATAAAATCTTTCCCAACACCACGGACAGATGCTGGAGGGGCTGTGGGCTACTGGGAGACTTTCGCCACATCTGGTGGGACTGCCCCTCTATTCAGCCTTTCTGGAAAGAGATCCTACCTCAAATCAAATTGATTCTAGGCTATGCGATTCCAGACACCATAGACCATACCCTCCTGGAGATCCGGGACCCTAACCTGAAGCGCCAAACACATGGGGACCGCTCCATTATGTGGCTGTGCTTGGGTGCCGCCAAAATGGCAATAGCGGCCGCCTGGAAGAAAGCCGAGGCCTCATCTCTCACGCAATGGCATGCCAGGCTATGGCGAGCACTAGCTTTGGAGCGATTGACAGACATAGCGGAGGATACACGAAAGGTTCGAGTATATTTGGTCCCCGCTGGTGGAATACTTATCAGAAGGTCTGCCCTTACTGGCTTGTGGCCCCAGAATAAGGGCTCTCCATCTCTTTCATATTTAGGGGACCGGTGGTCTCTTGCACAGAATGCTATGGGGGAGGGAGACTTATGCCCCGTCCAATCCACTAAACCCCACCACCAACCGACTAGAAACGCTGCGTAACCACCATGATGCATTTGTTGCTTTTTGATTGTATGTTGATTTTCTTGTTTTTCTTTTTCTTTCTTCCTCATCTTTCAATAGTTTAAAGGTTGGGCAAAGAGCACAAGTATCATTCAGCTAATGTCCCATCTCAGGGTATACCTGAGGTATGATACACGTTTACGATTGGGGGAATCAGGGAGGGACACAAATGTAAGATGTTTAGAGAGGCTAAGACCTTGGAAACAAGATGTGTGTGTTTTCTACAATATCTGTAACTCTTGGCCTAGAAACACTGCTTGTCGCAATTGCAACTTTGTTGTTCTGATATAAAATCAATAAAAAGATTTTGAAATAAAAATATCATAGAGTTCTCTTCAAAATAAAAAAAAAAGTGTATTGCATTAACATGCGGACGGGTTTCATCATAGCAAATCAGATAATGTCAGTGCAAGGAGAAGTATTTTTTAAAAGTGATAGTTTTCAAACATGAAAGTAGAAACAGTCATGCCTAACACCCCTCTACCCCGCCCTGACAACAACGCTGATACTGAACTAACATGCAAGTCAGTTGTCACGTGAACCTCACTGGGTGGCCTGCGTTGTTATTATACATAGATAACATTATAGCTTATCACAAGAGAAGGTTTCATACATTGCACATCCTGAACTCATGTATTTCAAGGTGCTCTTATATGTGGCAATGAAGAAAAAGGTCGTAAAGTGAATTAAAACAATTGCCTAGGATCACACAATTGGGTTTAGTGGAGAAACCGGGACTGACTGTTTTCTGGTTTCACATTGTGTAATTCTATTTCATTCTAATTCAATACTCAAGTTAGTTCCTTAGTACACTTTCCTCGGCCAGGGTAGTGATAGCAAGCAAAGAAGGCTCACCCCAAGGTGCGGTAGAGGAATACCGACTTAGATGCTGCATAACATAGCATTGCCAAATCTATGACTCTTCTAGAGACTAGGGGCTTAATTTAATTTAGAGGGCAATATAGAATGAAGCCCTCAAAGTAACTTCATTACTCACTGTCCACACTATATACATGCTTCATTTCTCCTACACCCACCTTGTGCCCCCCCTGCCCCCCCACCAACTCCCCCAATGACCCACCCCATCAATGCGGCCCTCAGTCACACTACAGATCATACTTTTTGGCCCCTGGGAAAATATTTGTGAGTACCAATTGTTTTTAAGAAATGCAGTGCACTTTCAAGGATAAAAAAACTGTTATTTTCTATTTAATATGCAAATCAAGAGCAATGTCTTTTGTTCCACAATTTAAGAAATTTACAAACAGTATGACAAATGTCATTAGATTTTCTTCCCATTGGAAGCTTAAATATGTGATTGGAAAGAAAAGGAGGGTACAAATATAAGGGCTGCAAATATCGGGACCAAAAGATGATTAGAACTAAAATTTAAAGCTGCCATTTGCAGAATCTACATTTACAACAGTGGAAAGTAATACGGTGCCAAGCTCCTTGCACAGAGTACAATGGTAGATAGGTAAAGCATCTGAAACCTAAAGGAACATTGGAAATGCCAATATTGTATGGTAACGTGAAGGATTACATGTACATAACATGTGAATGAATATGTATTTGTGTGGAAGCTAAGAACTGTAGAATAATATTGGTGTAGGTTAAAAGGTCAGGTGACAGTTCCACTGTCAAGCCAGACTTAAAGATACGAGTAGTTTAAGTTACTGCCATCATCCCATCTGTGCTGCTGCCAGAAAAAGACAAACATCATAAAATATCTAGTTATCTTAAGTCATTTTAATAGCATTACAATACCATCTGTGTGAATTATTTAGTTATATTAAGGCATTTTGATAGCATTACAATACCATGTGTATGGCCCTGAAAGTTCAACCTCAGGCTGCTGGATAAATAAACAAAATTCTAACAGCTGCAAGGAGGGTAAACACTTTTTTTTGTGGAAACCCCCAACTCCGGCCCAATCAAATCATGTACTCCTGACTCCCAACTTGTGGGTGGAGCCAAAGCCTCTCTATAATGATGCTCACATAATTGCCTGGTAACAGCTGCCCTGTCAAACCAGACCATAAAACCTGATCAGTAGCTTGGACTTAACAAATTAACAAGAGATTATTCTAACATGCAACTACTGTGGCATTGTAAAGGACCTGTGATTTACGGTTGTATGACAGAGGCACGCATGGCAAAACCATGCATGCCTCTACAACGCAGCCAGAACAACAAATGCATCTGAACAACACATTCCTTTACCATGCATGCCTTTACCACGCAATTTCGCGGTAAAGGCATGATTGGTAAAGGAATGTGTGGTAAAGATCACACCCCAGCCCTTCCGCCCTGAGCCCTAAAATCCTGGCCCCTGCCCTATAAACAACCCGGCCCCCTTGAGCCCTAAAAACGACCCCCACCCCTAAAACCAAAAACGACCTGACCCCCTCCCCCGCCTGAGCTCTAAAACCCTGGCCCCTGCCCCATAAACAACCCAACCCCCCTGGAGCCCTAAAAACTACCCCCCACCCCTAAAACTATACGGACCCCCTCCACCTGCCCAAAGCCCTAAAACCCTGGTCCCTGCCCTATAAACAACGTGACCCCCCGGAACCCTAAAAACAAACCCCATTTCTAAAACCTAAAACTACACCGACCATCCCTCTGCCTTGAGCCCTAAAACCCGTCCCCCTGCCCTATAAACAACCATGACCCACCTGAGCCCTAAAAACTGCCCTCACCCCTAAAACTACCCCCAAGCCCAGCCCCAGCCCTCTTACCTGCCCGCGTCGAGCTTTCTGTCCCGATGCTTCCTGTGCTTGTTCTTGCTCATCTGGACATCTAGACCGTGTACTGCCTTAACCATGCATATGGGTGGTTAAGGCATATGCGTGGTTAAGGCAAGCGTGGTGGCGCTTGCGGGGCAATTGCACGCGTGGCTCTGCCCTCATTGTGAAAGGCCATTTCCAGTGATTTACAGTCCTTAGGACTGACAAAAAGTTGCTCCCGTAGTGATAATTTCAATTGATCTCTTGTAAGAGAACTAAAAGAAATCGGTCACAACCATTCACCCTCGAGAAATTCCAGGAAAGATGCTGAAACAGGCTGTGATAACGTCTTTCTAAAAATAGGTTTCTGTTTTTACTTTGTGAATATTGGGCTTTATGTTATGTAGCACAATTTCACTTTGTGAAGGATGGACAATTTAACGTAATATTTTTGCACCTGCAGGCAATGTAATGATCCCTTTTAGGGTTGCCTGAAATCTATTGTATTCAATATAAATCTTAAAAGGGGCTTACATCCCCGCCTCCTTCCTTTTGATTGGTTCCTGTGCTTGCAACTTACTTTTCCTCCGTTTCTATTGGCTGCAGCATACTGTTTCCTGTACTTCCTCCTCTGCTTCTCTTATCAGTTTCCCGTGGCCAAATTACTGTTTCAATCCACTTTGCTGGGACTTCTCTCAAGCATGACACCATCCCCTTCTGTCACTACAAGAGCAACACCCTTCCTTTACAGTTACATCGCTGGCCCAGTGGCATGGGCTCAGCGCGCTGTTATTAACTCCATGGAGAGCACCCGACATGCCTTTTATTTCTTTTCCCCGCTCCGGACGAAGGCCACACTACCTAGTGCCCCAGGGGCACAAGCAGGAATCCACTTGAGTGCGTTTGTCACTTCCCCCTGCACAAGCAGGAATCCATCGTGCGCAGGCACTGTAGCGAACAGCCCTTCGGCGACTCTGCTCACACCCGGTGCGTCTGCACAATATGCATGTGTGCACTTTATCAATAAGGTTCAACCGTGTGTGATAACTGACAAAACCAGGCAGTGCCTGCTATGTTCCTCCAGCCTCATACCCCGCATTTTAAGGTGCACGGTACGTCACCCTCTGAACAAGTCTCAGTCCACAGTGCAGTAGCGGAAGGCACTGGGAGGGATGTCTTACAGAGGTTCTGCCCGGAAAAGCCTCATGGTGTAAATTATGCAGCTATGGATGGCTGTAGAGCCCCGCCACAACACCACCCTATAGCAAAAGACCGAGTCCTGCGCCTGCTTCTCTGGACACTCATCTGCCGTTGCCATTGACTTTCCTGTCGTCGTCTTTAAGTGATTCTTCTCCAGGTGGAGACTATCTTCTGATGTTGGAGGTCTTGTGGTGGAAGTGACATTATATAGAGTGGAGTTCGTGCAGTTGAATGACCATGTTCTCTTTTGCACTTATATATTTCTAGCCGGTCTTTAGCGCTGGTGGCCTGTTGTCCAAAGCGAGATACCGTGTTTGCCAACAGCTATTTCATGTGTAAAAGAACCAAAGCTTCTATGTAGAGTGTAGACTGAACTAGCATTTAAGTAAAACAGTCGAATTCCACAAGAGCGACGAAGCTACAGTAAAACCACACTTAAAATGCAGTTAAGTGAATGTGGCACCACATTGAAATGCACTGAAGTGACTGTAATAGTACACTCGAATGCACCCAAATTACTGTGGCAATACCAACAGAAAGCAGTGAAGTAACCGTGGTACTAGTGCACTAAAGTAACTGTGACACAACACTGAAACACAGCCTGTATCCCACTTCAGCAGAATGAGACTTTGTTTACAACAGTGGCAGGGGTCGCTTGACAAAAAAGATTTCATGTAAAGACCAACGTTCCTCCGTTAAAGAGTTGTGATACAGACCGCGCCCCATTTGACACAGCTGCGCGTCGGATTTTACATGGAAGCAAATGCAGGCGATGCAGCATCCACATCCGCTTGTGAGTTTTTCTTTCGCACTTCCGGTGCATGCCTTTTTCAAGAGCACATCTATCGGGATGAACTACCCTTTCTGCCATAAGCATTTTTGCATATTGACGTGTGTACTCAAAAAGCAACACATTTTTACACAATCAATACATAAAATAAGTGCCGTAACGCCATCTAAGCGCTATAAATAACAGGTGTTGCTTTCATCCAACGTTACTGATCTTGAAAGGATGGAGGGCTGGGCCAACCCGGCAGGGAGTAAAGCCCGCCAAGGGGGCCCTGCACCGCTGGGGCAAAATCCGAAATTATATGAAAGCAGCTCTTTCTACAGCACTTGGATTTTAATTCTATCTGCGCATGATGTATACATGTGTTCTTTATTTGGAGGCGATTAAAATCAAATACCTGATGTTAAAATCTGAGTGTTCATTTATACACAATAACACACAGGCAGGGTAAGCATAGTAGACCAGGCAGTGGAAATAAACGTGCCACATTGTATACAGCAACTCTGCTAATAACACATTTTCACACATTACGGTAGCGCAATGGTTATATTTGAATTTATTGTCACTGCAGCGAAACTGACATGAGAAAAAAAACTGTTCACAGGTTGCATGTAACAAGGTCTCTCAAGGTGATTGTACATACTATCCACATTTAACCCCTTTCAACCTGGCTTTGGTTATATGCCTTTTGTCAAAAAGAGCAGACATGAAAAAACACATAGCATAAACAAGGCCCGGATTTGCAAAGATGTTGGTTGGGGGGTGCTCACTTTTTTGACGCAGCCCAAATGTAAATTACAAAGACAGACATATCAATTCATGCGGCTACGTAAGAAAAAATATTGCACATATTGCCTTTCACAAAAAACAAGTCATAACACTTTTACGAACTTTCAGTAACAAATATTGCACAACTGCTCACCAAGCTAACATTTACAACCCAAAAACACGCATTATTAATCACATAGGCGAAACAATGCATTTACCAATGCTTGTTCCTATTACCGTCTCCTGACCCACAATGATAAGTTTATTAGATGACAAATGGTAGGCCCCGAGCTCCTCGTTTTCTTTTGGTTATCACTCACTGACACACATAGACAAGAGGAAGCTACTGCACACCTTTCCATAGTATGCTTCCTGGGCAACATCCTGCTTAGCACTCCACAGAACAGCTTCATGAAATGCTGACAGACCAGACATCTAAACAAACCAAAGCATATGCAAACTGAGATGAGCCTCCCACTCACAACCAGGTAGAAACATGGAGGTGCCAAGTGATCACTAAAAGGAATGCTCAAGGTATCCCTTTCAATGCTCAAGAGATTACTTTCCAATAGAGTCCTTCTCACCCTAGAGTTCAAGGGCATGCATGCACTATTGTGGAATTAATCGCAGAGACCAAAGTGGGAAAATGTCAAACCTGCAAATTGAGAATTAAGGCTGGGTAGTGACAGTGGTTGTACAGGACCGTGCTTCTGCAATTTACAGGAGACATTGTCTAAAGTTTGGATAATAGCAGTAGTTCAGACACTCAAATCTAATTCCTGCAGCGAAGCATGCCAGCCCTTCTTCAGTGCTCCTAATTTCAGGGCTTAATAAAGGCATCAATTGGTTCTCTTTGGATTGTATCACAGGGTGTCAAGAGCCTGTTGTAAGCAAACTCTGGTCTGAGACATTAAGACAGTTGTGCAGCATAAGTAACAACACCAAAAGGTCAGTTTTGGGGATGAATCCACCTCTACAATGGCAGTGACCTCTGACAGCTAGAGATTGAACAAAATGGGCGCGCGCTCCTGTTCAAGGTCATTCTGAGACAAGATGTGCATAGATGCACAGAGGATGTGGTCCTGTATTGCTCATTCTGATCCTCAAATAGAAATAGGAGTAAACCAACTAGATCACCGTTGGTGGAGCCCCCAGAATACAATGGTCCACTAATCAATTCCAGCAGTATGTTCCTTTTATGTTTACTAGCCTTTAACCTAAAAAATGTCAAAATAAAATGGCAACATCTGTAGAGGAAGACAGAATCTGTAGAGGAAGACAGACCATCTGGAAAGGTAAATGGGTGCAATGAATATAGAAGTTACCTTTTTTCAAACGTTATCTGTTCCAGCATAAAACAGAAAAGAGAAAGAAATGAAAGAGGAGCAACATCACTGCAATATAAAGGACATGTGAGCGTCACAGATACTGCAAATCAACGATGATATTATCATGGAAATAAAGTATTTGCCAGGCATGAAAATCCCCATAAACTCAGTCACTGAAGTGCATGTTGCATTTCCGCAGATTTTATACATGCGTGGGAGGAAACGATCCATTACCATACATGGTCTCAATCAATTACAGTAACATTCGAAGCGCACTGCACCAAGCACTATTGCAATGGGACCTGTAATGTTCTGGGCCCTAGGTCCACATGCTGGACAAACAGACGGCACAGACACTGGTATATGGGGTAGAGAACTGGTCACGTGCACTCAGACCCTTTTATTGACAGGGTCACCTGAGGGGTGACATCAGTGTTGGATGGGTGGGTGTAAAGCCAGCCCTCGGGAGTGGCTGGAAACAAACTACATGTCCAGCAAGACACTACAGGACCCATATGTATCTAGGCCTAGACCCGAGCGGCATGAGCATTCTGAAGTTGTCTGATTGACGCAGTACTGCAATATAGAAGATGCTTCACCCAGTCGCTGATAGTCAGGAGCGAACCCCTACCCCTACCCCATCACATTACACACACCTTTTAGCCAGCAGCAGTGCCAGTGCGATGTATGTACGTAACAGTACAGAAATATCCTTCACATATCCAAGCAGGACCCCAACTAGGTCAGGAGCTGATATGGATACTGATATGTATCATTCTATCAAGTTCCATGAACACATTACTGCAGAATTCGTGTATACCGGGGCTCCCCTGAGATAAAAGCATAAAGTCGGCCACCTCCTCACGACACCTGTGACATCTGGCATCCTCCCTTAAACCAAACCTATTTCTGATGGCGTAGGGGCAGAACAACAATTGTTCATCAGAAATGTTACCATTAATATCACTCTACCATGATCTCTGACGAGACCCTGTCATTGATTGTGGTCCATCACACTAGGCCAAGGTCTATAGATGAGAAATTATATTCTTAAAATTAGCATTATCAAATGATTTAACAGTACAAAGGGTTCAGGCCGATTTCTCAGTCTCCTTTGGTGTCTGAGTTGTAGAATCTCCTTAAGGTTTAGCATTCAATTAGCATTTTCCAGTGGCCAAAAAGATGCCAAGATTCATGTAACGTTACAAAACACATTAACGTGAAGGCTTTGAATGATATTTGACCTCAGTGTCTATAATGAAAGTGTCCTTCAAAAGCAGTGATAGCTAATTGAATAAACCATGGACAGATGAGCAAGACCTTTAGGTCTCCTTATGCAAACGGGCTTCCTTGAATTTACTGTTAAATCACTTTTAGCAAATGATTTGCATTTCCCAGTAAACAGGTGTCTTAGTAGATAATATCATTATTGTCTTTGGAGTCTCTGACATTTCCATCACTTTGCTTCTCTACAGTTGTGTGTGTACTATAACAAGACATTATTTGCATGTTCAGACGCAGAAGCTACATCTGCTTCAGATGGGCAGGACAAACGTCAACATGGAATTATTAGAATGCAGGTGATGATGACGTGTCTAGCATGGGGGGGGCAGAGTTAACTGTGCATGAAGATGGTTGTGTTCTTGTGATGCAGCTTCATCACCCCTACCAAGGATTCGGTATAATTTGCTGTACGGCAGCCAATTATTGCCCGTTTCCTCCACTGATGCAGAGGACCCTCGGTGGCCAGGGAGATGTCTGTTTAAAGAGGAAGCCCTATGATGATACCTCTGCAGCGTTTTACCAATATGGCGCTCTGAGGCTCCTTGGCGTCTTTGTGATCTGGTGTGGGAGAGGCCTTCATTGGACCCCAGGGGGCGTCTCTCAGCAAGAAAAAGGGGAGACCTTTGGGGAGTGAAGCGGGATTTGCCTCCAACGCTGAGGACTTCCTAAGCCCGGAAATTGATCAGAGGAGCTCGGGGTGGGCGAACACTGAGTGCGGCATGTGCTGTGGTAGTGCGAGGGTTTGGGCCTGTCCACCTCCTTCCCCAGAGTAACGTTTTGGTACCTCCTGCCTGTTGCTTGTCCAGTTCCCCCTGGCGGGCACTAGATCTAACCACACAAGTGGGTGGGTGGAAGTTTGTGGCTCCCGGCACATTCCAGAACTTTTCTTCACAGAAATGTGAAGAAAATGTGTTTCTTTTTACAAAGTTTTAGGTTTGCAAGGGATTCTGGGTAACAGAACCTGGTGAGAGCAACACAAGTTAACCCATCCTGGCTTCCCCTGGGTGTCTTGTTTGCAAAAATGTACAGGTTTACTAGGTTTCTCTAGGAGCCGGCTGAGCTAGGGTCCAAAATCCACAGCTAGGCCCATTGCGAAAAAAGGTCAGTGCCTAGTGGGCTTTCTGCCCCACTGGGTGGGACAGATCAGGGGCTATTGCCCCAATATGCCCCCAAGTGGGGGCAGAAATACTGTGGCCATTTTTTTTGGGGGGGGAGAATGGGCTGGGGGCATTGGCACTAAGAAACAAAAATAGCCCCCGGTGATTAGTGGGCTTTCTCCCCCATCCTCCCCCAGGTGGGCAGATCGGGGGCTATTGCTCCCATATGCCCCGGGGGGGGGGCAGAAAGACTGTGCCCATTTTTATGGGTGGGTGGAGGCATTGGCATGCCCATTCTGGGCAGCCCACAACCCCTACACTAAGAAAAAAAAATAGTCCCTGCTGCCTAGTAGGCTTTCTGCCCCCGGGGAGCTGATCTGGGGCTACTGCCTCACTTACCCCCTAGGGGAGGCAGAAAGACTTTGGTCCCCATTTATGTGTGGTGGGGAATGGCCAAGCCCATTGTGGGCAGCCCCTACCCCTTTTTTATGAGAAAAAAAAATCCCTATTGTCTAGTGGGCTTTCTGCCCCCCCCGGGGGGGGCAGATTGGGGGTAACAACCCCCATTTGCCCCCCGGGGGGGAGATAGACTGTCCCATTTGAGTTTGGGGGTGGAGGCATTGGCATGCTCATTCTGGGCAGCCCCCACCCTATGTATAAAAAACAAAACAAAGTCCCTGATGCCTAGTGGGCTTTCTGCAGAAAGACTGTGGCTAATTTGTTTGGGGGGGTGGGGGCATTGGCATGCCCATTCTGGGCAGCCTCCTCCCCTGTGTATAGTAAAAACATAATCCCTGGTGCCTTGTGGGCTTTCTGCCCCCCGGGGGGGGGGGGCAGCAGATAAGGGGCTATTGCACTCATCTGCCTCCCGGGGGGGGGGGCAGAAAGACTGTGGCAATTTATTTTGGGGTGCGGGCATTAGCATGCCCATTCTGGGCAGCCTCCACTCCTGAACTATAAAAAAAATAATCCCTGGTGTCTAGTGTGCTTTCTGCCCCCCCGGGAGGGGGGGGAGATTGGGGGCTACTGCCCGCATCTACCCACCGAGGAGGCAGAAAGACTGAATATGTCCATTTAAATATCGGGGGAGCAAAGACCCTTGCCCAAGGGGCCGCTCCCTCTCCCTGGTGCATAGTAGGGAGATCCCTGCTCCTGATCGGCTTGTTTCAGTTTCGGTTTCAGTGAAATGACATCAGCGCGCCAATGCACGCTGATTGTTATTTCACTGAAAAGAATATTCCCTCTGGAGGTTTTCCCCACCTCCTGAGGCAAACAAAAAGGAAATCCCTCTGCTGTTTACAGCAGAGGGATTTAGTGCCAGTGTGCACAAGACGGAATGAGCATGGAAAGGGTTAAATGCTATCCCTTATTCATCCCACCTCGAAGGACCCATGACCCTCATCTTAGTGGACTGCGAGAAGGTTTTGTTTCAGTTTGATAGGAATAGCTCTTTGAGGTCCTTGCAACCATGGGCCTTGGTTCTAAATTCCTATTCCATAACCAGTTGATGTTAAAATGCACAGCGGCCAGCTTTCAATTCATCAGCTTCCTATACGACATGTACCCAACTGAGAAGAGGAAGTGGCAGGGTTCCCCTTGCCGTTCACCTTAGCCATGAAACCTCTGGCATGATTCCTCAGAGGAAACCAGGCTGTAATGGGGCGCACAGGAGGATGGGACTGAAGACAAGGTCTCATTTTATGGAGACACCTGCTAATCTATCTGGATGATCCCCAGAGCCCATGCTCACAAGTGCTCAGAATTCTCTATCACCTAAAACAAGTCTATAGCCTTGAAATTAACTGGTCAAAATGGATTTGCTTTGAGACTGTGTGAAGACTGCTGTCTGCTGCGCAGAACTGATGGTGGCTTTGGAGGGTTTTCAGTGTCTGGGAGTATATGTGACATTGTCAACATCGAAGATATCAGAATAAGAACATCCACCACCCTTGGAGACCCTACAGAGAGACTTGAACCATTGGCCCCTCTTCCTTTATCTATAATCGAACAAGCAGCCATCACCAAAATGGTATGTGTGCCCAAGTAACTTCATGCATATCAAAATGACCCTTTCCATAGGCCACCATCCCATCTTTCTTAAACGCTTCTCTCCAAAATTTTCTATGGCAAAACAAGACTTTAAGAATGTTAATGGCAAAGTTCTTCAGAAACCCTTTTAATATGGGCTTGAGCATGACGGACACTACTTCTTACTATAGACCCTCTTATCTAATAGTCATTAATGACTGGGTTTATGGCCTTGGGAGGAATGCTTGCAATTTGTCTAACCACTGGCAATCGCTCGGGGTAGCATCCCAACCCATCGTTCTTTTGCTCACCATGCCACCTCAGTTTGGAACCAGCTGTATGCAAATCAGTCTTGACCCTGCTCCTCATTGGAACGGTCCATCCGGAACTGCCAGGCCAGGTCCTCCCAAAAGATGTGTGCAGAGTGTTCTACCGCACCACTACCACCCACTTACATCATTCATTCACATCAAATGGAACACAATTCTACCTCATTCTACTACTGCACCAAATTGGAGTCCAGTCCAAATGATTGTTGTGGAGAAGAAGCACATTCTAAACTCAACACAAAGTGTTATCACTGCAGGTCTCTCAAACAAAGACCATGTTTTCTTCCTTTATTACATTGTGCAAAAAGTCCTACAAGCTCAAGCTTTCAACCTAATCTCTCAAGAGAAGCTAAAGATCAAGTTGGTACAGATGAAAATAGTGGGATCTACTTGCAATAATGCAAGCCCTAAACTCAGCAACAACATCCCACATAAGATGAGCTGCAGCGTTACACTAGTTCACAGCTACAGGACAATAAGATCTTCTAAAGAAACCTGCCTTCTGGCTGATATCCGATTTTGCTTCCACATCAGTGATACAAGTAATAAAAAGTAAAACTCTCAAGGATGCATACGCATAGAGCCCCTTCTCACAGAACACAAGAAAGCCCCAAAATAATAAATGCAAATAAGCCAACCTTGGGTTTGCCTGCTCAGGACCAAGGTAATGAGTCTTTATGTCACAGTTCTTCAGACTCCACTCAACCCTCTTCTCCTGTTGAAGAACTCTGAATAACCCTCAGCCCCAATGTCACGCACTCTACTACTTCAGTAGAGATAGTCTGTTATTATCAGATCCTAACTTGCAGTCATCCATTTCACTGAGTCCTATACCTCTGTATGTTCTTTTGTCCTCCTGTATGGTGTTTGTTGTAAGCACCTTACTGGTGCCTGGGCTTCGTTCATACTTTAGAGTTCATTAAATAATATTGCTAATGGAAAGCCTTTTGTGGAGGAACAAATTCCCATGGTGTTCTGTAACCATGATCTACAGGCCAGTGGGTCCCCCAAAGAGAAGTGTACTTCTACACAGTTAGTGAGTAATGTAAAAAAAAAAAAAAAAGGTCCACCGAACTACTAGTGCAGTGAGAAAATGCTACAAACAAAAATGAATTTTCTGAGGAAAGTGTAGGAGCATGACGGCGGATATCTAAAGTCAGTGAGTGATGAGTAATTATAGCGCTACTTTTATGATTTATACTGTGAACTAAATTATTAAGTAAGCAATACTTCATATTTCTAATAAACTACTAATGAATACATTTTAAGCTACTCAATCCCATATAGTCATCTCATATAAGAACAACTATCTGTCCATTGTTCTATCCCCTTTCACAACAGGCACAGTGTGATAAATAGATCCATCCGCCCGACATTACTGCGACGTGTATTAATATGTGCTGATAGAATTTCGCGATAAAAATGTTGCAACGTGGCTAATCGTCGGTGTTGCACTGAAGCCCACAATCCCAATAACTGTGTTGATTCAACTGAGAACACACTGAGCAATACCTACAAGAAAACAAGAAAATTACAAACAAGCATTGCCTGCAATGTCACACTGTTAAACAATTCAAGTATCATGTCATGTCACACTGTTAAACAATTCAAGTATCATATGTCATGTCACACTGTTAAACAATTCAAGTATCATATGTGATGTCACACTGTTAAACAATTCAAGTATCATATGTGATGTCACACTGTTTAACAATTCACAGACAAAGAAACCAGACTTACTTGGAAGCATGTTGGCCCAGGTTTTCCTGGTGGGATTTCAGACTGGTAGTAAACCTTGAGTTCAGGAATCAGTGCAATAACAGTCTTGATTACCAGTGAAATGATATCTGACCATACTTTCTTGATGTCTACCCCTTTTGAAGAGAGTCGGTAGAGAATGCTGGAGAGAGTCCTTTTGCTGCCAGTGTGGGCATTGTCAGAGTGGATGAAGTTCCCACTGTGGACGTTAAGGGAATAGTTGGTTAAGTGCATAAATACGTGGTGCAGATTTTTGTGGTTCGGCTCTTGATATGGCTCTGTGCAAAACCTAGAGAGTCCATCTTTGGCTATATAGATTTCGAGTGGCTCTAAAGACTTCAATAAGACATAAAGACGTATGTCAAATTTCAGCTTGTCAATGAGCAGTGGCTTGCTAATATATTCCTGGATCACGGATGGCCTGCTCTGAATGCTTCCCATCATCCTGATGTCTGCTGGATCTTTAATGAGGTAGATTCCATCGCCTTGACTTCCACCGTCTGGTTTCACAATGAAAGTGGGCTTCCACGACGGGTCTTTGTCTTTCACCATGCTTACCTTGGGAAGAGAAGGCAAGATATTAGGCGTTGATGCCTTTTATAGTTTAAATTATGCAAACAAATGCAAACTTATCTGTAAACTAAAAGGAATTCATGTTGACAGACACGAGGACAAGTTCATTGTGTTAAAATTATCAGGTGTATTTATTTGCCCCAAAGAGGAGCCGAGTGAAACACTTGGACCTGAAGTAATGGTACGCGTTAGCCGAATAACAGGGGCAGTGGAAGTCATCGCTCCAGCAGTTTCACAACTCAGTAGGCAGGATTAAAGCGGAGTCCGCCTATGCTGTGACGGAGGATCATTGAGCAAGGAGTAAAAGTTGAGGGAGATCGGAATCAGGGCTTGCCAATCGAATTTTATTTTCAAATCAACAACTCATTTCACAGCGGTGTCAAACAACTTGGAATCTGAACATGAAAATGAGCACATCAAATATCCATCAAATTAGTTAGCTATCCATACTCCTAGGTTAATTAGCATTAATCACCGTGCAATGCAACAGCAATACAAATGTGTATGCGTAGAGCACATTTTGCCCCAAAACAAATAAGGTTGACAGGTGTAGAGGGTCTAAGGAGAGACACATGCCCAAAACATATGAAATCCAAGAAAACATGAAAACTACAATTTAGTATAGTACCAAGATCTTACTTCACGCATGCAACACACATAATTAATTGTATGTCCTTCCTCCACGATCATTTGCAAATGAAATACCAGTCATGTACCAAGTGAGTAGTTTGATGTGCAAGATTTTCCTGATTCTGTATGTAGTAGCAGTGAGTCTAAATATATATATGGTCACTGTATGTTTGTTTTTCATGTATAACAATATTGACAATCTAAAAGGGTTTAATGTTGAGGACATTGTGCTTCATAAGAATGTATAAATAAAAGAATGTATCAAAATACACACAGACACACACACACACCACTCCGTCACAGTGGCACAGGAAATCTAATTCAAAAGGTAGTTGGGTCCAGCAATAGACCCAGAGGATTAGCTATCAGGAGGCAGGTGCAGAACAGCAGAGTACAGAAGAGTGCTAGTACACACATGCCCAAAGTAATAGAAAAGGAACTACCAAGTGACTACGTTATGTTATGTTATTCACATTTCTTAAGCGCAACTGTTACCCGAGGGTGTTCTGGCGCTGTACGCTATCTTCCGGTTACCAGAGAGTGAAATGCCTATAAGGCGAAAAGCCAGGTTTTAAGTCCCTTCCTAAAGGCCAATAGATCTGTGGCATTCCTAAGATGGAATGGCAACTCATTCCAGGCCCTGGCGGCACAGGTGCTGAAGCCTTTACCCCCATTTTGCTTTCCTAAAGGAGGGTACTATCACTAGTCTTGCTCCTGCCGATCTCAGTGTTCTCCTAGGGACATACCATTTAAAACATTGTTTTAGATGTTCTGGGCCTCTTCCATGGAGGGCCCTGAAAGACTGTACATAGGGATTTAAATTGAATCCGCTGTTTAACAGGGAGCCAATGCAGCTGTTTCAGCTCTTTTTTACTGAGACAAATTTCGATGTTCCGGTCAGGAGGCTTGCTGCTGCGTTCTGCACAAGTTGGAGTCTATTAAGATGTTTCTTTTGGATGTTTAAATATAAGCTGTTGCAGTAGTCCACCCGTGATAGTATTAAGGATGTTATTATTACCTTATGGCAATCTGCTGGCAGGAACGGCATGATTTTCCGTATCATCCTAAGAAGATGGAAGCAGGTCGATATGACCGCACTCACTTGATCTTCGAATGTCAATTTGTTGTCAATTAGGACTCCTAGATTTTTAGCTTTTCTGGTTGGTTCCGGGAGCGGCCCAAGTTCTTCTGGCCACCAGTCTGAAGTCCAAAAATTGGCATTGCTGCCAAATATAAGAACTTCCATCTTGCTAGAGTTTAATTTTAAGCAATTCATTGACATCCACTGCCCGACTGCTTTCATGCAGTCGTGAAATTTTTTCCCTTTCTCTGCTTCTTGCCCAGGACTTAATGACATCACTATTTGTGTGTCATCTGCATAGGATGTCAGGTGAAATCCAAAGGATCTGATTAACGCGGCTAAAGGTGTAACATAAACATTAAACAGCGTGGGACTCAGGGAAGACCCCTGAGGTACTCCACATGGTAAGGAAAATGGCGATGAATGGGCTTTGTCAAGATCCACAGTTTGAATTCTTTCTGTCAGAAAGGATTTCAATAGGTCCCAGGCCTTTCCTGTTACCCCGCAGTCAGATAAACGGTCCATCAAAATTCCATGATGGACCGTATCGAATGCTGCGGAGAGATCCAACATGATAAGCGCCGCACTGTCTCCCTTGTCCAAGGCTTCTTTTATTTCCTCTGTTGATTTTATAAGGGCTGATTCTGTGCTATGCTCTGCCCTGAACCCATATTGGGTGAAATCTAGTGAGTTCCTTGTAAGGAGATGGGTAGTGAGTTGGGTATTCATAGCTTTTTCAGCCATTTTTGCTGGCAGGGGCAGGCGGGAGATAGGCCTATAATTGTTGGGATCCTTATAGTCAAGGTTATGCTTTTTAGTAATGGGAGAATGGACGCTATTTTCCAATTTTTGGGGAAATACCCCGATTCAAACATCGCATTAAAAAGCGGAGTCAGTGCCTTGCTAATAAGCTCTGGGACAAGTTTGATCACTGGAACTGGACATGGGTCATTTGGTGATCCTGATTTAATAGAGATCAGAAGTTTAATCGTGTCCTGTAGAGCCAGTGACCGAAATTTATCAAGGGTTGGTTGATGCTCCGTTGGGTTAGTCATAGGTCTCGCACACTCCAGGGTCAGTGTGGTTGGGGGAGATCTGAACGAGGAGAAGATAGCTTCTACCTTCTGTTGAAAGAAGTTGGCTATTTCCTCACAGAGTTCTGGACTGCTTTGACATTTTGGGACGGGTGGAGTTGTCAAATTAACTACTGTTTTAAAAAGTTCCTTTGTTGACGATTTAGCTTTTGTAATTTGCTCCATGAATTTTTTTTTTTAATTTCGTGTAATAGCTGTTTATAAACAGTAATGCTATGTTTATAAGATTTTTTCTCATCATCCTTGTAGCTTCTTCTCCATCTCCTCTCTAGTCCTTTACATATACGTTTTTGCTTCCTTAGTTCTTCAGAGTACCAAGGAGCTGAAGGCTGGGTGCGTTTGGGAGTCCATCGTTTCACTGGGACTAATTTCTTGCATGTTGCATCTATCCAGTTGGTGTAGGAAGTGGTAGCTTCTTCTACATCTACAGGAAGACGGTTAGCTGTCGCCTGGAGAGAGGCGGCTAGCTCCCACCTATTAATTTCCTTCCAGGCTCTAGTTTCAATTTCCTTATTAGGTCCTAATGTTTTCTGGTGGGATTCAACATGTGTTAAATCAAATATCACCGCAGCATGGTCAGTCCAAGTCAGAGGTAATACCTTGGCGAACTTTATTAGGGGTTGTTTGAAAATATCCCATCTAATGTATGTCCTGCCATATGTGTCGGACCTTCCACTAATTGTCTTAGCTCCCAGCTATTCATCATCTTAGCCAGAGTGCTGGTATCTGAATCAAGGTGAGCTTCCAAATGGAAGTTAAAGTCCCCCAGGATCGTGAAGGTGTCACTGCAAAGGCCAGCTTCTAATAAAGTCCCAATTGACTCTAAAAACGCGGCTCTGGGACCAGGTGGTCTATATATAAGAATGCCCTTAAAGGCATTCTGCTGGGCTGAATAAAAACAAAACGATACCGCTTCACAATCTGTGTTTGATGCAGTTTGAAAAGAGGACTGAAGGGAATTATGATAAATGATTGTAAGTCCACCCCTCTTCTGTGGGGTCTATCTTGGGTGTGGCATTGAAAACCCGGAGGGGTGGCTTTGGCAAGGTCTGGTCCGGAGGCTTTATCTGACCATGATTCTGTGATAAATGCTAATTGTATTTTATTTTCTTCCAGAAATAGTGCACATTCTGTGCTATGTTTTATCAGAGATCTGGCATTTAATAGTAAACACCGCAATGTGTCCACTTTGGGTTTTCTTTGTTTATTTCCTGTTTACTACTGAATATAGTGTGTAATAGAAATGCAGTGCTAGGTCATAGCAAAAGACGTAGAGGTGCTACAGCATCAGCAGCCAGTGGTCTCAAAGTAAGATGACAAGCTTCAGCCATAGACATAGAAGAATTGCCACAATTCAGAAACAATGCAAAAAGCCTAACAAACACCGCGCCACCATAAAGGGAAATAGTGTGCCTAAGTCTCTTGCCCATAGGAAAGCAGAAAGAACCCTTAAGTTACAGTTTTTGACAGCACTGTGCACGAATGCGGCTAAACACAACACAGGAAAACATTAAAAGAACATAGTAACTTGTGCAAGTGTTTAGTTTTAAAGCATATCACCACAAAGAAATGTTTTTATTTCCTTTTATTTTGCTTAATAATGGTGGTACCTTCAAATAATCTATAAAATGAGCCGTTTTAAAATATTATCAACAACATCACCATAGATATGTGCAAAACGTTATTGACCTCTCACTAATACATGGATAAATACTTGATTCACGTTATAATACTGTGGATAAAAGAACTCCAACTATTCTAAAATAAGCATCAGTTTTTTTCCCCATCTGTACCATTGCAGCTTTTAGGTGCAACATGCTGGGGCTGAGACCTTTGGGGAAACAATTTTTGCGTTAGGTTAAAAATCTAAATTCATCATGAACGCCCGAAGAATTGCCTAAGGGTGGTACATTTTTACATTTGAAGGTCTGTTACAAAAAATGAAACATGTCCATATTTCATTCTCTTAAAAATGCATGAGATGTGGGAATGAAAATCCATATCAGGATAAAATGAAAACATCAAGAGAGGACAAATGGAGCAAGGACATGCGAAAGTAATACAAGTTATTCTCTTTAATGGATCTTGTACAAGTATTGTTTATTCCCCTTCCTGAATATAATCTACATGTACATTGCGCCTACCACCATTATCATACCACTGTGGCGCTGTCATGCTCTGGGTGCCCTTTACATACAGTTCTGAATTTCAATCGATCTGGTGTGTATGATAATTAGGTTTCAGTTGTCTCATGTGAAAGTAAAATGATTTTAATCCCCAAAAATATATTTTAGTATGTTCGGTGCATGCAAGCGTGCGTCAAAATATTTTATAGTTGTTTTTTGCTGTTGTTGACCTGCGTGGTACGTTTGCAGACTGCTTTATGCCTAGGCACTGGTTGCCAATTATATTAGTTTATTTGTATGTTGTACAAGTGAGGATGTGATATGGTTCAGTTAACTTTTATGAAAGGTTGTCACACATGTGTTGGGGAGGTGACAGTGAAGTGATGATCGCTTGGTAGCATTTTGTAAATGTTATGGCTGTAGGGCCATGAAGTGGGCATGAGGATGTAGGAGTTCTGTCTAGCGTGTTCCATCAGAGAAAGTCAAATAAAGGGTGCAGCTGCAAAGGTGTTGTTTAGTGGATATTGGTGAATTAATTATGCAGCTGGGTGTCTGATGACAGCCATTTGTGACCCACATTGTGGCATGTCATAAGTTTTTTGGGTGCTGTTGGTGAGGTTAATCTCCACTGTTGTTACAATGTTGGCCAGAGGACTGAGGAACACAGGTTAGTCTTACAAAATTTTTACAGCTTTACCAAATCCAAGATAGTGCAAAATCTAGACAGATCTGAAAACCCCAGATATATTTGGCTTCAGTGTAATGGAGAGACATGAACTTTTGTGCTACATGTCAAAGGATTCAGTTCTCTAATTCACTCACAGTCTTTTCCTTCTTGACATCCCTTCTTACCAGGAGAGGAGGCTCCCACAAAGTACCCAGCTCCGAATATACCAGTGCCACTTTTGTATAGAAGACCCAATTGTTCAACGTTACCACATTTCAATGACTTCCTCATAACAAACCTGGGCTTGGTGCAGAGACAGATCCAAACTCAAGCTGCTTCAGTGCTACTGTCTTCTTTATTAGAACCATGAATGTCTCTGTGCCTTATTGAGCTGGATGCGGGGGCCCCAACCCACACTGACTGTGTGCCACTTGCCATTATTCAAGGAGCCTTATGCCACAATACCACCACGTCACGTATAATGGGGAGATAACAGGATCCACCCTGCCGATTGCGTCTTCACTCTGCTAACCCACAAATAGCGATCAACGTAACATACAGAGGCACTAATAGGAAGAAATCTGTAATGTTCTGACCAACCGCAGCCCGTGCAGGTAAGAGCGGTGGGGCGGTTGGGCAGTGTGGAGGGGGATTTCAACGGACGATGACGAGGGAAAATTAATTATTTATTTCATTTTCCCTCGACATCGACTGTTGAAATCCCCGCCCCCCACCCCGGCCCCACCGCTCTTAGCTGCACAGGCCGCGGCTGGTTCTGGCCTTCCTACAGGGTAAGGAGTCCACAATCTCCTTCTTCCCTTTGACTTCCTTAGAGGCAATTGCTGTCATGGGTGTAAATAGAAAGTGGTCTTCGGTGACCCTTGTTATGTCATTGGTGTTACTCTCATAACTGAACATTGCAAACTTTTACAGGGGGCAGGGATGCTGATGCTGTTTACACTCTCTTCGTAGGAAGGAAGACACCACTGCACAAGATAACCTTTCTTTCAGTGCTATTGACCCACACTTTGCAAAACTATAGGGTGGAACATAAGAGGGTCATTAGTCATCAATGGAAGCCTATCACCAACTTCTGAGATCACAACAGGTGCAAGGTTAGGATATTATCAGTATGGCCAAGGCATAATTACAGAGACAGAATTGCTGGAGAAGTTGAGAGGGATTTGACTGCCATATTTAACCAAAAATCAAAGGCCTTGTGGTGCAAAAATGTTCCTGGGATTGTGGAATGCATGAGTCCAGCTGTAGTCTATAAACTGTACATTGTTTTTGGTGAAAGTGTCCAGGAGAACCAGAAGAAAGCTTTGGTGCATGCACATGACACTTTAAAAAGTGCCACTGCACCAATTAATATTAGAGCTCTTTACATAGAACACATGAAGAAAACATATACAAGATAGTTGTACAAGAGCACCAAACGGGTGTAGAGAACATTGGAGGAAACAGGAAGGGCAAAATAAGGAGGTCCTTAGGAAGAGGGCTAATGGAAAACAGGGAAGGATAAATAGTAAGAAGGGACCTATGCAGGATGTTTGAGAGTACAACGGTTAGTAATAACTAAATTCTCTCTGATGACTGTTCATGTCCAATAAGAATGCAAACAGCCAAAAGTTGAGTGCACGGCCTGGTGGCTATCAGTTATTCATGGAATAACTAGCAATATGATTTGCAATGGCGATGACATTAAAAGTTCTTAGACGCTTCTTACAAAAGTTAATGAACAAAAACATCATATAAGGGAGTAACCAATGTATTTGTCGTTCTTAGGAAAACCCCAATCGAATATGAAATGGTGTATCACTCTACGCAATCACTTACATGCATGCACACTATCAATTTGCTGCCTTTGAGGAAGAGGAAAAGTCACATGGATAGGAACAGCAACCTCGTCCTTGGCCAAGAGATGACTTTATAATGGTGTGACTGTATCACTTCCACCTGCCAGCCCTACTCATTTACCACCCTGAGGCACCCGTGGTCTACACTATTCTAAGCAATAACTTTATCCTTGCTTGACCATGTTTGGTCCAGTCTGATGCCAGTTCTACTGAACCAGAGCTACAGGCTACCAGCGGTACCTTTCCTTCATCTCTGTGGCTTCCTCAGGTACCTTGATTTGATTTTGCTACCAGATGTATCAAATGCCAAAATGGCTGTCAAGGATGTAATATACTCTAGAAACACAATATTCTCTAAGTACGGTTTTGTCACTAAAAAAGGTAGCAGGTCTGGAAATGCCAAAAATAATTTCTTCTCTCAGCCTCTGGAAAGTATTCCTTTATTCTGTAGATCCTCCTTTTTATAGAAGGTCTGTGGCCCTTGAGCTACAAACACAGAAATACGTCCATACAAAGTCCTTACGCCAGGGTTCTCTAAAGTAGTCTGTGACCTTTTTGAAAATTTGTCACATTCACGCTCTGAACTTTGCAGAAAAGAATGAGTTTCCTCCTCAGTTCTCCCTTTTTACATAACATTTCTCTTTCATCTATTCTGGGGTTTTGTTCTTGGAAGGTGGTAGGATCCTCCACTTACCAGTCCTGAAAAGAGGGAGTAAAACTCAGCCCGGACGGAGAGCCTGAAAATGACTTCTTCCATCCTTTCCATTTCTAGATCATATATTTTCCCTAAGGAGGAATGTTTCCTTTTCCTCTTCTCCTTTCCCCCCGTTTTCCCAGATATATACCCCTGGTCCTGTTCCTCTCTTCACATCAATCAATCAATCAATAAATCAATCAGGGGCATTGTAAGCGCGCTGCTCACTTGTGAGGGTCTCAAGGCGGTGGGGGAAGGGGGAGCAGCTCCATTTAGTCGAAGAGCCAGGTCTTGAGTGTCTTCCTGAAGACGTTAGGAGAGGGGGTGCATCTGATGTCGATTGGTAGCTCGTTCCAGGTCTTGGCCACGATGTAAGAGAAGGCCCTTCTGGCTCTGCAGATGCGCGGGGTTTCGGCGAGGGCAAGGCCGGCGGATCGGAGGTTTCTCTTGGGTACATGGAAGGAGATTCTCTCGTTGAGGTATTGGGGTCCGGTGTTGTGGAGGCATTTGAAGGCGTGGGTGAGTATCTTGAAGGTTACTCTCTTCTCGACGGGGAGCCAGTGGAGGTCTTGCAGGTGTTGGGTGATGTGTTCCTGTTGAGGGATGCCGAGGACGAGTCTGGCTGCGGTGTTCTGTATGGTCTGGAGTCTGCGGAGCAGAGATTTGTTGATTCCAGCGTAGAGGGAAGTTTCGGTAGTCCAGTCTGCTGGTTATGAGTGCGTGGGTGATGGTTTTTCTTGAGTCTGGGGGGATCCCTTTGAAGGTCTTGCGAAGGATGCAGAGGGTGTTGAAGCAGGTGGAGGCGACGGCGTTGACCTGTCGGATCATGGAGAGGGAGGAGTCAAGTACGATGCTGAGGTTCCGGGCGTGATCGGTGGGGGTGGGCGGGCTGCCGAGGGCGGTGGACCACCAGGTGGTGTCCCATGCGGTGAGAGAGGGTCCGAGGACGAGGACCTCTGTCTTCTCCGAGTTGAGCTTCAGGCAGCTGCTGCTCATCCAGTGTGCAACGTCCTTCATTCCTTCCTGAAAGCTGAGTCTGGTGGTGACGGGGTCCTTGGTGAGGGAGAGGGTGAGCTGGGTGTCGTCAGCATAGGAGACTATGTTGAGTTCGTGCTGTCTGACAATGGCGGCGAGGGGGGCCATGTAGATGTTGAAGAGCGTAGGGCTGAGTGACGATCCTTGAGGCACTCCGCAGTTGAACTCTGTGGGTTCTGAGAGGAAGGGTGGCAGTCTGATTCTTTGGGTCCTGCCGCTGAGGAAGGAGCAGAGCCATTCGAGGGCGGTTTCCCGTATGCTGGCGTCGTGGAGTCTGGCGGTGGGAGACGGTGTAGAAGGCTGCGGAGAGGTCGAGTAGGATCAGGGCCGCGTGCAGCCTTGTCGAGGAGGGTGTGGATGTCGTCTGTGGCAGCGAGTAGGGCGGTCTCGGTGCTATGGTTGCTGCGGAATCCGGATTGGAATAGGTCGAGGATGGAGTTCTCTTCAATGAATCTCGTTAGTTGGGCTTTGAAGGTCTTCTCGGTGACCTTGGAAGTGAAGGGAAGGAGGGAGATGGGTCGGTAGTTCTTGAGGTCCGAAGGGTCTGCCGAGGGCTTCTTGAGCAGGGGCTTGACTTCTGCGCGTTTCCAGTCGTCGGGGTAGGTGCCGGTTTCGAAGGTGGTGTTGATGGTGTGTCGTAGTTCCGGTGCGATGGCGGCGGCGGCTCTGTGGAAGATGTGCGAAGGGCAGGGGTCTGTGGGTGCTCCGGAGTGGATGCCTTTCATGGTCGATTCGGTGTCTTCGGTGGTAGCTGGGGTCCAGGCTGAGATGGTGGGTTGGCTGGCGTATTTGAGGGGGGGAGTGGTTCCGGAGTTCGTTCGTTGAAGTTGTCGTAGAGGGACTTGATTTTCTGATGGAAGTAGGAGCTAAGCTTGTTGCAGAGGTCCTGGGAAGGGGTGATGTCTGTGGCCTCGCTGGGGGTTTGGTGAATTCTTGGATGATGCTGAAGAGTTCCTTCGAGTTGCCGGCATTGGCGGGGATCCTGTTCTGGATGAAGGTTTGTTTGGTTGATCTGATGCGCTGGTGGTATTCTGTCGTGGCATTCTTGTATGTGGTGCGGTCTTCCAGCGTTTTGCTGTTTTGACAGATCTTTTAGAAATGTCTGCAGGTCCGCCTGGATTCTTGGAGATAGGCGGTGAACCAGGTGGCCTTCCTGGGGCGTTGTCTGTCGGGGTTGCGGTGGGGTGTGAGTTCATCTGTGCAGTTGGAGATCCATCTGTGCAGTTCTTTGGCTGCGAGGTTGGCATCAGTCGAAGAGGAGGGGGCATCGCGTTTGAGGGTGGAGTTGAGGTGCTCCTTGGTGACCTTGCTCCAGTTCTTTCGCGGTGCGCAGGGTGCAGGTTTGGGGGCGGTGGGTTTGTTGACGTGGAAGTGTATGCAGTGGTGGTCCATCCAGGGGGTTTGCGTGGTGTGGCTGAAGTGGGTGTTGTTACCTCCTGTGAAGACGGGGTCGAGGGTGTGTCCTGCCTTGTGGGTGGGGGTGGTGACGAGCTGTTTCAGTCCGAGGTTGGTGAGGTTGTCCAGGAGGGTAGAGGAGTTGGGGTCCATGAGGTTGTCGAGGTGGAAGTTGAGGTCACCGATGAGTATGTAGTCCGCGGAGGCGATGGCGTGGTGAGTGACAAGGTCGGTGATGGCGGTGGCGAGTGCGGTTTGCGGTCCAGGGGCCTGTAGGTGAGCGTGCCGCGTAGTGTGGGGCTGGTCTGTATCTGGAAATGTAGGTGCTCGGTGGTGGACAGGGAGTTGCTCGTAGAGGAGGTGGTGAGTCGGAGGGAGCTCTTGTGTGCGATGGCGAGTCCTCCTCCTGGGCGGTCGGGTGGTCTTTCCTCTGGATCTTGTATCCGTCGGGGATGGCGGTGGCGATGTTGGGGGTGGAGGAGGCGTTGGTCCAGGTTTCCGTGAAGAAGGCGATGTCTGGCGAGAGGGTGTCGAGGAGGTCCCAGATCTCTACTTCGTGTCTGTGCAGGGAGCGCACGTTGAGAAGGATGCACATCACCAATTTCCTGAAAAGACGGACTAAAGGTCAGTCTGGCCAGGAAATCTCTGTGTTTCTTTGATCATCTACTCTTTACTTTACATAAAGAAGACTGGTAAGTGGATGTGGTCAAGTATCTCCTATTTTTACTTGATAGGAGACCTGTCAAGAGGGAATTGCAGTTTCTTTTTGGCAGTTTGCCCGTATCCTATTATTTCTGATAAGCCACTCCTACTTTTCCCAGGTGTTCTCGCCTTCCCTCTGTAATCCCCTCCAGACACGGTTGCCTTCATGAACCTTCGTGCCTCGCCTTATCAGTGTTATCCACCCTGACTTTGCACACTCCTCTCTCCTCCCCGGCACCCCTGTCATCCCTAACAACCAGTACAGGTGCTGCCAGCCATTGAGTGACTCCACAGTGGAAATGGGAGACATGCCGACTATCTCCCTCTCCTGCAGTCCGTGTCGAGTCAATTCGTCGGTGAGCTGCAACCAAGTCGTCAGGAGATCCACGTGCTGTGAGAGTCTCTTCAGACTGATCCCACACCCACCACTGTCCTAGTTAAGGACTCATAGCATGGGTTATAGATTGGAGTGTCCAAACAATGTAGAAATGAGTAGAAATCAATTTTTTAACATTACAAAGAATACAGATTGACTCAAGTTTAAAAATGCCTCCAACCCTATTTCCAAAACTAAAACTCTAGGAGGAAAAAAGTAAAACATTCATATTTTTTATCAATATTTGCAAAACAATCAAATGCAAATACTGGGGTCTGATAAACACTGCAGTATTTTTAACGCAAGTTGCTCTATCCATCAGTAGGTCCTTCTTGATGAAATGGATGCCTATATGATAATTGGAAAAGGAGTGCCACATGTCACTCTCCACTCCTCAACCCTTGTGTCTTCTACTTCTAATGGATGTTAATATCAACCCCTAACTTATCTCATGAGAAAATCCTCCTTCAACATACTGCTTTTGTTGGTACATCTTTGCCAACATCCTGGCAATCTGATAGTACATTGTGTTTTCAAAATAATGCTTTAACAGCTTATGCAACTGTGTTATGGTTATTACTTTGTCTGTTTTCATCCACATATACAGATATTAAACACAACACTAATCCAACCATAATAATTATCATTGGTTCTAATTATATGTCCTCTACCAGCACTCAAAAGCTACAGAATTAAAACCTGCACAAGTGTATATTTATATGGTCTGGTTTGACAGCGCAGTTGTCTCCAGACAATTATGTGAACATCGCTAGAGAGGGGTTTTGGCTCCACCCACATGTTGGGAGACAGGAGTACATGTTTTGATTGGGGAGAAGTTGTGCGGTTCCTCAAAAAAAGTACTGCCCCCCACGCAGCTGTGATAATTTTGTTTATGTATTCATCTGACTGAGCTTGAACTTTCAGGCGCAGACACATAACATTGGAATGTTATTAAAGTGTCTTAGATAACTAGTTGTTTTTCTCTGTCAGCAGCACAGATGGGAAGAGGGCATTCCTCAACCTATATGGAGTTTTAGGTCCGGCTTGACAGTACAACTGTCACCTGACCTTTTAACCTACACAAATATTATTCTACAGCTCTTTGCTTCCACACAAATACTTACCTAGTCCTATGCTATTTACTTGTAATGCTTCATATTACCATGCAACATTTCTTTAAAGCCAGACCTATTAGCATTGCCAATGCTTGTTTCAAACTGCATATTAGATCTGTTTTCTTAAAATCACGACATATAGTTTCCTACATAGTATCAGAATAATATATGCAACTCAAATCACACTGGCCTAAGCAACAAGAATTGGCAAAGCCAATTGGTCAGGGTTTAATACGCCAACGCATTACTGTGTATTTGTGGATGAGTCAGCAACGAGGAGCCAACAGAGAGAGAGGCAGGTAGGTGTAAAATAGTCTCTCACGCATTGTAATGCATGATGCGTAAGGTTACACTCAAACAACCAACAGCATTAGGTGAGGGAGGCATCATATTCTTCTGGGCATAGCCAAGATGTCATTGTCAAAGTCTCAAGCCAATGGCTGAAAGAAACTGGTTCAAAAATATCATACGTCCTTGTTTCGTTTAGAGGGTACTGCCCAGTCTGGTGTCTTTCTCTGTCAAGAATACTGCTCAGCACCTCTTTATCCTCCACTTTCCCTCTGACTTCCAGTCACCCTCTTCTGCTACCCACACCAACCCAACATATATCTCCATTCTTCTGTGGTGCTGTACCACAGCGCGCACAAAGATATAGCTCAATTTTCAGAAGCAGAACTGTTCCCTTTTAGAAACTTAGTGAGAAAAGCTAATTTAAGGCAGCAGCGCTGTCAAGCCAGGCGTAAAAACAAACTGCACATTTAGGGCCTGATTCAGAGTTTAACGGTGCAGCTGTGGGTCAGCTGCACCACCAAACCTGTGGTCGGGCCGCCTGCCAGATTACGAGTTGAACTTGTGTCTGTCGGGCTTTTTTTGGCATTCCCACGGCGGTACCTTTAAAAACAGACACCACCTTAGGAACTGGTGTGCATGCACACGGGGGGCACATGATGTACCCCCTGTGTGCATACACAGGGCGTGCGGCACAAGGAGGCCCTGTAGAGCCCCCTTTGTTTCTTCTCTGCTAGGGTTTTTATGGAGGAGGAACTGCCATGAAAACCCTGGCGGAGCGGAAACTCGTAATATACTTGGCGGGACCACAGCGATCCCGCCAAGCATATTGTGGCCTCTGGACCGCCACGCCAACTCCAGGGTACGGTGGCTCCCTGGCCGCAGCAGCGGGCCCACCACCCGAGTCGTAATTGGGTGGTCGGGAGACCGCCGCCACCACGCCACGCAAGTCTGGCTGTTTGTGGACCGCCAGACTCGTAATCTAGCCCAAAGTGTTAATCCCCTAAATATGAATGGCAGAGGTGATGACTGCAAAATGTAGATTAAATCACGTATTGCTTCAGTTTTGATGTACATTTTGTTTATTACCAATGCTAATTGTACTTCTTTCTTAGGGTGTAGACCTCCCCCCATGGGGAAGCACAGACCTTTATGCTCCCATAGGAATTCTAAAAGAAGGTATGGACTTGAACACAAGCGGTCACGTCTACGAGGCACGTGCAGGTCCTGGGGACAATGCATATGCACTGATAAAACCAATAAATGAACGGGGGCACATTGAATTGTGCCCTACCGAGACTTTTGTTAAAATACCTTTCTAGTGGGAGCGGGGAAGGGGGGGGGGGGAGATGACAGCAAGGTCATGGCTACAACTTCATGAAGGTCTGTACAGTCTCAGTTAAAATGATCTCCCTTCACCATCAATTTGTATTATTATTTTTGCTGCTAGATAGATGAAACAAACAGCCAGATGGCCCAGACCCAACAGCTGCTGTGCTGAAGCAAAATATTCCATTTACAAAAAGAAATCTATACTAGTGACGTAATTGCCTGTTTTCTTCCATTTATCTTACCTGTTGATACTGAAAGTATTCGAACTATGGGCTCAAGAGCTATTTCTACCGTCTCTGTTACTCAAATTGCTAATTACATCAAAAGACAATCCTTGGAGTGGAATTATATGTGATATCCATTTTAAAATCAATAACGCAAACACAAAACAATATGATACTAAAGCCAAATAAATTATCGAGGGACATGCTACACAGACAGCATGAACAAAAGGGAAGGAAAAAAAAAGTTTGATGATGCGTCCGTGTCATTTTGTAGGCGCATTCACATCATTTTGTAGGTGCGCGCATGGGTACTCCTATGAATGCATGCAGACAGGAGAGCCATTTTTTTTCCATTTCCCGATCTGAGATGGATTGGTAGATTAACCTAATATATATATATGAAAATGAAGCAGTGTGAAAGCGCTTATATTTATAAAGAAGAAGGGCTGGAGAAAATTTCCTGAAGGCCCTAAAAAAAAATGCTAAAATTAAAAAAAATTAAAAAACAAGGGTAAGCTAGAGTGGTGCATAGGAGGGGAGTATTGGGGTTGCAGGTCGAGTGGAGGATGAGAAAAGAAGCACAGAGGGAGAGGGCAACAAAAAGAGTGAGCAACACATACTGCGGGGGAGAGTAGCACACGAACAAGAGCAACATGGAGGACGATGTGTAGAGAAGCATAAAAGCGACACAGCTGGAAGCACATGCACTCTCATGGAGTGATTAAGCAAAAAAAAGTAGTTCCGTAAAAGCGAGCAGTGGAAGGACACAAGTAAAGAGGATATGCTCCATAGGAGGGACAAACACAAGCGAGACAGGGGCAAACACAAGATGGACAAGGCAAGAACAGAATAAGAAGTAAGCAAATGAGAGGGACAACAAAGCCAGCAAGCGGTAAGCAATGACCGGACTCTAAGCCCACTATACGTTCTTGGTAAACTGACAGTAGATCTTTTGCAACCAGACAGTTTGCTGTCTGGTAAATTCAATCTTAAAAATGTTAGGTAGTTTCTTCACATGTATGCAATAAGGGCAAGATACAGCTTTTGTGCCATAAGTGTGGCACATTTGCCCATTCTCTCCTTTTCGTATAGTAAGAGCAGCAAAAAGTGTGCAAATTGATATTCTCCATTTTATTTTCTATATTCTGCACCAGTGTTAACTGACTCTAATGAGATCTCAGGACTGTTAAGGAACATATTTTAGAATCACCAACAACTCTGGTGAAAAGATTTTCAGAGCCTAGGACAAAATTCTAGGTTTTGCTTTTGGAAGCACTGTTTTCCCTGGCATGAAAGGTGATTAGTTGACATCTGACGCACTCTTGTGGCCATCTGTGGTGGTGCTGTAAGGCAGCGGCCTATACTACCCATAATGTGGCACTGATTGATCCAAACACCGCATCCATATAGTGACATTCTATCACCAAAAAAAGAATGAGTTATCGTCACCTCTCCCTTCTCCATCCCAAGCACCCAGTGACAAACATCTCCAAGCACGTGCCACAATTCCCGGCCCTGGTTTACAGAAGGCGCTGCACTGCATGAATGGAGCCAGCACTCATAATGGCTTTGGGTGAGCCATGCACGTGGAATATAAATACCGTCTCTGAGACATATCTGAAGCAGGAACATGCGGTAAAGCAGCAAAAACAGCAAGAAGCTGCATTACAGGTGCTAAAACTGTCAACGTCTAGTGATGAGGGAGCTTGTAAAAAGTCTGTCCTGGGTGATTTTCTTACCCTTGCGCCCTTCAGGGAAGCGTTAGCGATGTCTACTAAATGTAATAGGTCTTGTATTCCCACCATTTCATCTATGTTATGGCTCATTTTGGAGAAACTACACCATAATGTTCTCTTTAGACGTGCAAGATCCTGCCTTCGTTGTGCCGATGGGCTTTATCACCTTCTCAAGGACAGAGTGACCTCCAGATACCAGGCATTGTAGAGAGGAAACAGAGCAAAGCTCATGGGGCAATAAGTGTTACTTCCAAGGGTATGGAGTGTAATATTTTTAAAACATAACATCCCGAAAGGAGAAACACAAATACCAACTATTGATAGGGATCATATCACAAAGCCTACCGGAGAGAACATTTTTCTAACAGCAGGAGTATCTCAAGCATGATGGAACATGGACCAGTAGGTATTTTACATATTGGGTCCAACTGAAACAGGATTTCTAAAAACAGGATTTGATAGCAGAGTGAAGACATGTAATTGACCACTATAATTTTATTTTAGATTATTTTTTGTGTGCAGAGTCCAGATATTGGATGTTTACAATTTAAAGGACAATTAACAAAAAATAGGAATACCATGAAGTCGGAACCTTATTGCCTCCAGCACAAAAAAATGCATTTCTCTGTGCAAGTCAAAAGGCAGAAACTGACAGCGGATTAACATTACGTATTGCCCAAAAGAGGAAATCTTGAAATGGGCAGACACACAGCTTCAGATCCCAGTAGGAGAAATGTCAATGATCTAAGCTCCCACTCACAAGATTGTTAAGATCCTCAGCCATCAATGTCTAAAGGCAGAGCTGTTCTGTTGCACCAACCTCTGCAAGAGGCCAACCATGTCTTCCAGGAAGACATTCAGTCACTTCACAAGAGTGTTCCATCCCTATTTCTTTACCAGATTCCATCAATAAGCCTTTATTTCAAGGCTTTAATACACACTTCCCACATGCTGGCTGTTTGTCAGCCCCACTGGAAATATGCTTATTGGATACGATTTATTTTGACAAGATTAGTATCTGGTGAAGGATTTTCTTTGTCTGAACGTTACATTGTTCATCTCTATATTTTTGTTTGTGCTATGCTAAACCTTGCAGCAGCATCGCTTTCTTCGGGGGTCAAACCTTAAGCCTGGCAATCGACCACAACAGTTCATCCTTGAGAGTATGGTGTGTCTACATAGGTGGGAGCTTGGATAATGTGAATTAGGCCCTGTTTCAGTGTTCTACAGACGGGTACTCTGTCCCAAACGTATTACAAGTGTCAGAGGATATAATGCACATGTAACAAGGCGGATGGGACGTCCGTCACGTTGGTTATGGAGTACCCGTCCTCCAAACTCTAAATCAGGCCCTTAGATCTTCATTCTTTCTCCCTCCCCACTGCCAGACCGGTGAATGTTTTGCAGCAGTGCCTGTTGATACTGCATCGAATTTCTATGCTATATAGATGTACATAGAGATAAATTTGTGTTTCCGAATGTAGGTAAAGGTTTGTCATTAACAATGTCCCCAGCTACATGGACCTTGTTTCTTTGCTCACTTAATTCTTTTCCTTTATTTATTTAGATAAAATCCTTAAATTCTATTATTGCTACAGCAAACATTGCATTTGAGCAAAACGAGATGCCTGTCACTTTAAGTTCTTCACTAAGACAGCAGTCTTACTGTGTAGATGTTTATTTTCAGGTCTACCAATTACGTTCGATTTTGTCCTCTCTCGATTTCTATGAAATATGTATATTCCCATTATGATTGGCCAGAAGTCAAAGGCCGCACCCTCTCCCCTCTTTTCTCAAGGGCCATCAGCCACTAGAGAACAACCGCCATCGCCAGGCAGTCTGGGAAGGCAAGACCGTGATCGGCATAAACATATGGTTTGCACAACCATTATACATAAGAACAAATACATCACCTACAGGTATAACAGGCGTGATACATAAAGTGAAAAGCATCCAATATACATGAAATCACCAAAATAGCCTCGCCTCATTTAAACATTTACCAGTCACTAAAAATGTGATGTCTCTGCAACTTATTACACTACTGGCTCATTAAAACAAACTTACAATCAAGAAATAAGCTTTGCAAACACAAACGCCTCATGTCCCCAGGACAAACATGAATCGAAACCTGGTCACCACCAGAAAACCCTCAGATATCTTCAATAGTGCAGCAAAAATGTGAACTCCTCAATCAGTCCATTGTGCATCACTCAAGTCAAATAATGTGAACACATTGTATATTCAACAGTGTATACATGTCATCTGCACCTGTATCGAGATGTGAAGAGCATTCGGGGAAGACTGTAATACCACTGGCTTGTGGCTTCCTAAGGAGTCAGAAAGAACTATTCAGTTGGCGTGCCCCCTACTAAAAATATTATATGTTGCAAGAAAGGAGAGTTTCT
Organism: Calotriton arnoldi; assembly: GCA_963921515.1. Classification (NCBI taxonomy): domain Eukaryota; kingdom Metazoa; phylum Chordata; class Amphibia; order Caudata; family Salamandridae; genus Calotriton; species Calotriton arnoldi. The sequence continues at coordinate 1,039,010 of CAWUFW010004705.1, forward strand.
TAAAGCACCACATACTCTACAAATTAACTAATCACCAGATGAGGACAAAAAGATGACAAAGTTATGTTACTTTTTACCGCAATTTGCTTATTTTGTATACCTTTTTTAATTGCTTTATTTGTGGGTCTAGATGTTCGTAGGATACAATCATCACCGCACATTAATATGGTATGATGTGTTGTATAAATGTAATAAAAACAAGTTTGGCTCCAAGATATGAGTGGCAGATGGAGTTTGCCACATGCACCCTCTGCCCGACGTTAAACAGCAGGGTTGCCACATTACTTTTGACAAAATAATACGATTTCACAAATGCACCCGACAAGTAAGGCCTTGTTATCAACACAGTAATGAGTTCTGCTTCCTCCATCAATAACACAGGTTTTGCATTGAATTTTGTGCTGGGATATAATAGGTTTACGATAGTGCAAACCCTTGGGGTATGAGGCGCATTAGGTAAGACAAATTTGTGCATCAAAACACGGCGCGCATGTACACAACCTGAATAATTTCCCCGGCACGTGGCATCGACCATCAGTATAAACATCAAACCCCAGCAGTGTGTATGGCTTTGCTATACATTATTTTCTGAGAGTTGTTAATGGTGCAGAGGTTCACAGATGAGAAGTTGTCTCCATCTGCAGTTGAAGGCTGCTCCATCAGGGCACAGCAGTGACAAATGCCACGAGAATACAGAGTGAAACGTGGGAGTTGACTATTATTGCCAGGCCCCTAAGGAAACATTATACAGATATGATTTATCTCACAGCAAGCTATGTAAACAGAACTCTGTCTATGGGGTCAAGCTGCAGAAGCAAGGACAACGGAGGGACTAAACCTGAAATTCGGCCACTGAGATTTCCATCTGGAAGATAAGGCAGAGAATGCCATACCATTGCCAGAATTGGGGAATTCACGTTTTTTGTGAGTAGCACTCACTTGTCAGATGCTTACGGGGCACATAGGGCATCAGGATTGGTCAATCGCACGCTTGTTGAAACATGAGATTCGAGTTCCACCTACCACAGCCACCTTTGAAGCTTTCGCTGCTTGAGGTCAGGCTCAGCCAATCACATCTATGTACCTGATACCTTTGTGGCTAGTTTCAGATAGTACTGGAGCTGTCCTGTGACTACAGACTCGCAACGGAAAGGGCCATAAGCAGAGCACCACCAACTATCACCCAATCACTACTGAAGGACAGTACAAGAGATCTTAAAGAAATGAAATCAAAATGAAAAGTAAATCAAAGAGACTCCACAACAAGGATAAAAGACCAGTATTCTGAAGGACCAGGTCCTAACCATAGGCAGGACATGTGAGACTGAACCAATGGATTAGTATCTAAAACACTTTTAATCCTACTTGTTTATATTTCATAGGTTTTTCTCCATTCTTCCTTGTGCCTATTTTTTTTTAAATATTTTCCCTTTTGGAGAAGGGGCACATTAAATCAGACAAATGATGCAAGGACTTTGTTAGTTATTAAATCACACGCTAGAAATATGAGGTCAATAAGAACCGTAGAAAGGTGGAGTAGACTAGCCAGACTTCATACCCATGACCTTCAAGTTACACACATATACCTGTAGTAAGTACCACATTTGCATAGGAAATGTATTTTTGGGTTTGATAATAACTTTGGTGCCGCTTGACGAATCTTCCCAAAACTTCCCAAAAAACTCTCCCCCACCTCAGCTCCTTCCTGGAAAGTTTTGGGTTGATCCATCAGGCGTGGGTGAAAAAAAGGGGAGGTTTCAAAACTTGTTCCAGAAAGTGTGACTTTTGTGGTTTGGTGTAAATCTGTTCAGCAGTTTTTGGGAAATCAAGGTTCAAAATGTAGGTATACATCACGCCACAAAGGATCCGTGGATCCAACAGATCAAAAGATATGATCTGATTTGCTGCCACCACATCAACAAAGATGTGGGGGCTGCCATTTTAGAACTCAGTCCTCTGTCCTGAAAAAAAGTTTTTAAAAAAACATATAAGGATGGTAGGATTACACTGCTGGCCTAGGACTGGTGGGGGGTTTCAAAGGGCCCCACAGGGCCAAAACCGTAATTTGTTTTTTGTTTAACAGGACTGCGGATCCACACTTTTTAAAAATAAGCCCCCAGGGGCAGGCCAGAGTCCAGGAGGTCGTCATAATGTTTTTTTTATTGGGGAAGGGAGGCGTGCGGCCCACCTCTGTGAACCATCTGGGGCCCAGGGATCCCATTCCCGGGGGCTGATTCAATAATATTTAGTGGAGAGGCATGTGGCCCCTCTTCCCAAGCCTTAAGGAGGCCCTGGGGACCCTATCCGCTGAGGTAGAGTTTTAATTTTAAGGTGGGGCATGCAGCCTCTCTCCCTGAGCCTCATAGGGGTCTCGGGGACCCCATTCCCTTGGGTCGAATAATGTTGTTAGGGGAGCAGGCTTATGCCTCCCACCCAAGCCTTAAGAAGGTCCTGGGGACCCCATCCCCTGGGGCAGAGTTTTAAGTTTTGGAGAGTGGGTGTGAGGCTGCTTTATCCGTCCTTTTGATTGGCCTTGGAGACCCCATTCCTTGCGGCCGATGCGTGCTGTAGGGTCCCATACACCTCATCCCCCAGGACACTGGTGTTCCTTGCCCAGGAGAGTGCGGGCAGGGAATTTAAATTTTCCCGATCTACACTCTTAGGCAGGGAACACAACTTTACTCCTGCCTGGCGAGAGCACAAAAATAAGCTGCTCCTGCACAGGTGGGAGCAAAGAAATGAATCCAGCTGCACCAAGGATGGGTGCTGGCTTGAAAGCCGGCAGGGGCTGCAGAGGCCTTGGGAATCGCCCCATGATCCCCAACATGTCCACATGTTGTGGGTGCCCCAGGTTGACACCGGTGCACCCATAAAAAAATTAATTAAAAAATAATTCTAAATGAGCATCAGGAGCTGCTCATTTATTATTCATTGCTCCAGGGAAGGAGCGTCTCATAATGCCCTCAGAGGGGTTTTAAATTAAAAATTTTCTTGCCCTAGAATGGGCAGGGGAACCACCAACCATTCTTTTATGTTATGGAGGGCTGCAGGGAGTGCAGTAGTCCCCCAGCAACATTAGAAAACGAAAATAAAAATACAGTAAGTCTCCTGAGTCATTGAATCCATGACCCAGGAGAGCTTACCATATTTTTTAAAGCACTCCAAGTTGCAGCTGTAGGCTCTTCAGCTGGACTGCAGAGACCCCTTGTGGTTGGCTTTATGACTGTACTTTGACTCAAAGACAAGTTTAATGTTTTAACTTAAAAATGCTTCATTGAAAACATGTTGTAACAGTCACTATTATTAAACATTGCAATGTGTGACTTTATAAAATATACATTTGATTATAGTTATTGGTGGCTTTTTGACAACACCAATAGGCCTGCTTTATATATGTTGATGTGCTGACCCATTGATAAAGCCAATAGTCCCCCCTGCTTTTTATATTTTGCTTTTTTGACCCTTTGACAAAACCAGTAGGTTTACCTTACTTAATTTATTTTGTTATATGGCATAGCTGTGCGCACTCGCGAGGGTTGGGCCCCTGTGGCCAACCACATGCCACACATAGCCAAAGCCCATGCGCAGTGGGGGAGGAGTGCCCGCAGGGGTGTGGGAGCAGGGCTTGGCTGCAGAACCAGTGCCTAACCCCACGTTGTGCACTGTGATGGACATCTTACTTTACAATTATAATTTTTTTAAACTTCACTGAAAAAACAAAGATTAAAGAGACGTTATAGTTAGGAACTGTAATAATATCTAACTACTCACAAAAAGAAACACCTTAGAAATGTATTGAAAAAGCCAAATGTTAAAGGGACATTATAGTTAGGTGAAAATGTCAGTTAAAACGTATTGTTTTAAACTAACAAACCCACTGAAAGTCACCAGTTATATTTATGTCAAGTAACCATATCTTGTGCCCTCGCCGTGCACTTATAATTACCTCCCATATTACATAACACTTGACATGTTCTATGACATCATTGATAACCTCACTGCAACATATGAAATGACATCATTGATGACAACACTGTGCATGTCTTTAACTGGGACAACCTGCTTGGTGTCTTCGAGCTTTGCTCCATCGCGGTCTGCCTGACATTGCGCCTAAGTTCCAGTCCACTGTGAACTGTTGTTTTTCAACACTGCTTGACTTTTTGCAAGGCACTTTTCTGCTTTAAAAGTTTAAAATCCATGTCTCAAGTTTTCCCTAACCAATTCCGTTTATCTTGGTGTCTTTTTACTCATTACATATTTCACTAAGTTTCTACGTTAGTTTGGAAAATTTATTGTGTTCTTTACTTTAAAATTGTTGCCACTGCTTGAACTTGGTAGGGAGGAGCCTGCTGCTTGTGCCATAGCTACCAGGGGTTGAGCAGAGATTCTCTCAGAATGCTGTTTGGACATAACCGGAGTAGGTTTATTGAATTGGCAGGGGTGGCCCCTCCCGAACGAATAACCCCATTTCTGAGATAGATATAATCACTCTGGCCTTGATTGTGAAGACCAACAAGACTGAACTGGTATCTAAGATTTTCCTCAAAGTCTAGTACTTACTTCAAAGCCCTGATGAGTACCAAGAAGATTCCAACCTAAGCAGTAGTTGCTGAGGGACTTCTACTCAAACATTCAGCTAATAAATCATAGTACTGCAAACCCTTTTCCCAGAGGCAGTGTAGAGAGAAGTACTGCACATCTGAGCATGGGCTCACAAGGTGAAAACTCATGAGTAGGCTGTCTTTCCTAGTCCGCTTGTTCTGGGGACAGCTGGCAGGGCTGTTGGCCAGTGAAGGGTCTCTGATCTCCCTTAACATCCCCCTAATGCCAGGGTTTTTTATCATTGTGATTTCAAAGATGGGAAGAGCAGCATACCTCTTTCCAGGGCAAGGCATCAGGACAAAGAAGCTGCATGAAAAGGAAGAACACCACTGAATGATGGGACAATAAGCGCACCTGCCATGCTTTCAGAGAGGCCAGCACAATGCAGATGCCTATCAGAGAAGTGGGTGAATGTATCCAAAGATGATGTGGCATGAGAAGTAGGCCAAAGAGCCACTCAAGGGAGTTGACTCCTGCTGTACTGATAGCCTCTGAAGGCACAAGACCAAAGGATCCCAAACACCAGATAGATTAATGAAGGTGGCACAGAGAAAGAGATGTGCTCCCACGCCAGCAGCTTTACTCATAATAGTCAACAACACTTCAGATCTACCAAGCCCCCAATTCTCTTCTTTCCTAAACAGCTCAACCATGAAAACAGGCTTTGGAAAAAAAGTTCATTTTATTAAATTATATAGTGCAGACTTTTCTAAGAAATATAGTGAGCATGAGAGGTCTAAACTTTCTATAGTACTATTCTGATGTGAAAGGGGTATCAGATGAAAGAGGGGCTTGTTTTGGAGCTGCACCTGCACACACTGTAAAATATCATTGACTCATGGAATGGAGGAGGAATGTCTTAGACTTTGACGCGTCAGGTGACCACCTTGGAGGGACACTAGGAAAGCACTCATGACCTCTGCAAACCGTGGGCTCCTTTCTAGAGTGAGACATTAAACGACGAGAGCCTCAAGCAACTGTCCTACTGGTCTCCACCCTTATATGGAGAACATGCTCACAATTGTCGAGAAGGTATAAAAGTACTTTTCTTGTTTTAAATTCTGCATTTGGGCAGTTGGAAACATCTCAAGAGGTTGGCGTCGAATTTAACTCTGTTTCAAAAGCTTCTTGTATACGAGGCCCTCGATGAGAAACTAAGGGGCCTATTACGATGGCGGTCGGAAAACCTCCCCAGACCGCCATGGTAACGGGAAAAGACCGCCCGCAAGTCCCGCGACATAACCGCCGGTCGCATTAGGATGTTCCTTGCTCGAAATCCGACCGCGGCGGTCGGATCGCGGGCCTTAACATTGTGGCGGTTGCTGCTGCCCGCAGCACCGCAGCGATGTCCAAATGAGCATGTCCTGCATTTCCCTGCACTGCGTGGCAGGCACTGCACAGTGCCTGCCACCTGGTACAGGGAAATGTAGGGGGGGGACCATGGGTACCCCCCCAGTGCACCCACACCCCCCACAAAACATTGGGGGCCCGCAACGGGCCCCCGGAAGACAATCACTGCATGCCTTTCCATGGCGGTCTGACCGCTGAGGAAAGGCAGGCTACCGCCGGCATCATAATCCTGCCGGTGGATCCTGCCCTGCACCTCCACCATTATCCCGGTCCTGCTCCGTCCGCCAGGCAGGAGTGCGGATGGCAAACGGCGGAAAGCGGCGGTCGGAATTTCCCACCGCTGCGGTCACCACCGCCATCCTAATTTGACCGGCGGATTTCTGGCTTGCGATCCCGGTCGGATGTCCACCGCCGGTCCGGCGGGCACCACCGCCGGCCCGGCAGTGGACATCCGACCGCCATCGTAATAGGCCCCTAAGTACGAACAAATAATGTGGTCATATTTCCCTTTTAAGAAATAGCTATGGTGTTTATTATCCCTGCCCAAAGAAGCTCTCAAAATTGAAGCAAATATAAGTGTCAACTTAATGATTGCAATGGAAGCCTGACATTATAATACAGACGGTATGCCTCAGGACCCTCTCCTCCATCTGCACACATATAGCATTCACAAATACACACTGTACGGGGACACACAAAAATGTTCCAAAATATAAAGAAAATCGTAATAGAGGGCCTGGTAGATTGAAAAACTCTTCGAAATAACAGTTCAAGTGTATGTGGACGTATTAGAAAACGATATTGGTTATCAAATGCGTAAGTAATGCCTGCAATCAATCATGCTGACAAGTATTGAACAGTCCCATTGATCAGGCCAGGAATTCGGTTACTTCACTTATCTGGGTAACGGAATACTTAATGATTTACATCCTTTTACAATACATTAGAGTTTCTCAACCTGTATCTGCCCTGGATAAAACCAAAAATGATCACAAAGACCAGAAGGAAGTGAAACATCTTCAAATAAAAAGGGTTTGTGTTTTTATTAATCTTAATAGTAAGCTACCTTTTTACAAGATCAGTGCTACATCACTCTACTCTTTGCACAAGCTACATGTACACTTAAAGTCGATACACTGAGGACACTAAGGTGCACAGACCACGATAGTCACATCACATTCTTACGACTGGGTCCCATCTGCCACCGCCCCTTTCACAATGCTAGTGACTTTGTCACATAGGATAATATCTGGATCAAGTGCAGGGCCGGCGCTTCCATAATGGTAGGACATCCTTATGGGGTCACCTAGTGATTGTGTTAAATGTTTGCAAAAATCCAGCAAAACGGGTACATTTCTGTAAAAGTGCATGGGTAACACTCCAACAGGCACACTTTTGCCTTGAGCACAGAACTTCCTCCCGGCGTCCCTGTGAAGGGCTATAGCAGGCTTACAGAGAGGACAGCCGTGATAACAACGGAGGTGATGGAGGTCTTCTGAGCTAATACGAGTTATAAATTCATGGGGCTGGGAGTATATGGCTCTGAACACCTCGTAGCAGTGGCGTAACGAAACTTGAGGGGGCCCCCCTGCAAAGTACATGGACGGGGCCCCCCGTTCTCCGCGTCAGTCAAGAGCTCTCAGGCCAGCGACCCGCCATACTGCAGGGGCTCACCCCAGCCATAAAAAAAGGATTCTGGTTCCTCCCTTGGTCACATCCGCCCTTTCATCGGGCGATTTACATACATCAGTAAATACTGCTGCTGCGCCTCCAGCAAAGTTACATAACACTGCCTCCAGCCGGCCCACCAAACACATTCTCCTACTTGATGACCCACCTTCAAGCGAAGCCCGCTCAGTTGACTACCTCCAAACACAGACCACTGCCGTCGTGCCTGCTACTAACGCATCCATTAACTCTACTCTCACCCCTACGAAACCCGCAGTTATGCTTTTCCACCCGCCTTTGAAACCACCCCTTGGATGTCACTGTGAACCCGTGACTGCCGCCCACTGCTCCCCTGTCCACCACCGACAGAAAGACTGATGGCCGGTCACCATCTAACCACTGCCTACCAGTAAAGACAGAGCCTTTCAGCTGCTGCCCTCCCCAATTCCACTGTGGTAGTTTAAAACATGTTAAACAATCTCTTCAACTGACCACCCCAAAACAGTTCTTCCTGCTAGCCTCTACGGCATCAAAGCCGTTCCTGCTACTTTTCAACCTCTGCATGATGCACACAATAATATTAAATGTACAAAGGGTCCGATTTTTGTTTCCTCACACCAACATTAATTTACACTATGTACCCCACTAAACCATACCTCCTATCAAAGGCAAACCTGATCCCATGTGTAGCACCAGTCAGCAAGTACCCCAAGGACAAACACCAGAGAGAATGCGCGATTCATGTAATTAAACCTATAGTGACAACGTAGCATTTCCCCACCCACTGTCAGCCCAGTGAAGTCTGCAACCACACAGTAGCCATCAATACCGGCAACATCTAAAGCGCATTTCCACTTCCTTTCAATGGCAGCTCCTGATACATATACCTATGACTTCTGGGCGGCATCTACCACAGACCACAGCATTCTTTGTCTCCCTAAGACTAACCGAATGCTGTCGGTGAACGCTTCTCTTTCCCCTTCCTTACTAATAACTAATGGAGGATAACCAAAAAAATATAGGGGCATATTAGCAACAACTTGCGAAAATTATCGCAAACAGTGCTTAGCGCGATTTTTTTTATCGCCGCCTATCGCTGGATTTGATCGCGGAGATAACGCAGTATTACCAACGTTTATCTCCACGGCGATAAAAATCCAGCGATAGAGGCGAATCCCATCATTAACGTGAGATTTCCAGCGATAAAAATCCTATCGCTAAGGGGAATCTCGCTAATAGGCAGGTGGGGACTTAGCCGTAGAATCCACCTCCCATTGACTATAATGGCTAAGTCATGTTTTTACCAGTTCTAAAAAACCAGCGCTAATCGCGGTTAGCGCGCGTTTTTTTATCGCTTCGCGTTATTGCTAATAGGCGATAGCGATGTTAGCGACTGCTTTCAGTCGCTGTTAGGTTGGGAACGCCTCCTTTGCATGTCATTAGCGATAAATATCGCTGACATGCAAAGCGGCACCCAAACCAGTCGCTATCGCCTAAAAGCTGTCGCTAACACCTGTTAGCGACAGCTTGCTGATAGGGCGATAGAGCCCTTGATAATATGCCCCAATATAGTATTTTCTTATGCAAATAGCGTATCAAGCACTTGCTGCCCGCAGTCCTCACCAGATCCACACGTATCAATATTCTGCTATCGCACCATCCTGTCAACCCTATTATTATCTGGAGATGTTTTTTATCCCTTCCGTGAACTGGGAAAAGCAATACCTTGCACGAAAACAAGTCCCTTTAAAACCTTTGCTACTTATACAGGCTGGCAAAGCACTTACTTTTTTACTAACTGTCATTTTAAAGCAAACAGGTAACTCATTCTAGGATTGGAATTACGGTTTAGAAGTGTGGAAGTTAATACTGAGACCTAGGATGATTTTTTGCATGTCTGCCAGACACTCGTTCTTCCCTGCATGCGCACACAATGCAACAATACAATTTAGCTTAACAAATTGTTCAGAAATGTACCGGAAGGTAAAGAAACGGGCCATATTATTTTTACAAAGAAAAATAGACAAACCTCCACTTTATACCCCATGACATAAAAGCCTTAGCGTGCACAGCTTGTCCAAATCCACGCCACCTAATTCAGCCCTGCCAAGTAACATGCATCTGGCGTGAGACTAACGCATTTCAGTGTGGTGATCCGCATCACTGCACTGAAATGCAAAATCACGCATAACAAAATCCTCGGGTACCAGTGCTGCCAATCAATGCTGGTGTAGTATTATTTCCATGTGGCCGCCGTCTGTTTTCTGGTGCTTCCCCTGTCTCCTAAACGCGATGCAGTAAATTTCGTTATGCAGTACAGCTGCCTGTGTGGTAGTCCTGTAATGAATGTCCCTTTTCTATGCCCACAACATTTTGCCGTGTTTCCGTAGTTTGTTGCAGGCGCTCGCGCGCCATGCACTGGCAGCCCTATGATGTCAGCCGCTTCGAGTGCGACATTTGCAAGGACTGGTTCCTGACGGGAGCTAGGGGCTTGAGAAGGGCACCAGAGCTCTGGAGTGGGTGATGTTGTGACCCGGGATAACCTCCGCCTGCGGGGAGCGATGTGCAAAAACGGCCGCTCTGCATGGAGGAGTCGGGATCTAAGATTCCAACACGATGACACCACAGCGCTGAAGTGCCCAATTTCATTGCTGTTTTGATGTTGGGGGACCGGAAATAACGATGAGTAAGTATTAAAGGAATAACATACGGGAGTCTGTTTCCAGGCTGATTCCTACTTGTTTTCTTCGAAACTTTCACATGGCGGTAAAAGCTACTTTCAGCGGCAGCCATACCGGAATGAAAAACAAAAACGTTAATTGTGAAGGTCCCGTAACTCCTGTGACCTAGGTGTGTTGGTAACTCTTACCTGTGTCAGAGCGTTGATTTCTTCAGATGAAAGATAGATATATAGCTGCACTGATTAGGGGTGTTACATTGAGTAATTGCTAAATGCGTGACAATGGTTTCCGAAAGCGTTACTGTACCCAGGTGACATTGTATTGATACCGCACAATACACTCTCGGAGTGCATAGACATAACCTCCCCTCCCCTTACTGCCATGAATTATTGCTCCTTAGAGGGTTAGTGCCTCCAGTCATCTCTCGTAGTTCCACCTGTTACTGTGGTCAGTCACCTCGCAGCCATCCAACGCCTGTTGGCCCTCCCGCGGTCCTCAATGCTCCTCTTTTGACTAGAGTCCATCGAGAGGCATGCTCTGACAGTCTACTATATTGCCTCATCCAGCCTCTCAAGTTCGGGCCTCTGCCTGCTGGTCGCAGGCCAGTGAGGCCCAATTTACACACACACAGAAGAGGCCTCAGGTCCCCCTCCGTCCAGCAGGTGTTGTATTAATGCACCTACAGACCTTGCTCCGCAGACGAGCTGATTGCGCCGAGGGTCTAGGTGCCTACCGTGGCGCAGGGAGCTGTGGCCTAACTGTGAGACTGGGAGCATCAGAGGCACCACTGCACATACTGCTTCAGGCTCGGATCTCCCCTCCTCTCACACTCCTGGCTAAATGGACGAAACACTTCAGCCCAAGCCAGTCTAGACCACATAGTCCTAAAACATGTTAGATCCCAGTTCCCCCGATCTCAGACAGAAGATCACTGAGGAGGCATTAGAGGGTAGGTCACTGGGTCTTACCGTGATTTTAGCATCCCAGAAACGGACTGATTACTCATAGATAAAAGCAGCTCCTTTTGGAAGGTTTAATCTGACCACAGATTAGCATTTAAAAAACTTTGCAGCATTTCTACGCAGAGTAACCAGACATTATGGGAGGCCTGATTGGACCTTGAATGAACTGCCACTTTTAAAGTGCTGGAGTAAGTGTAACCTGGCACAGGCAAACCTCTGATTTCTGCAGAGAACATCCTATGTATTTATTTTGTAGAGTTACATTAACATGTAGCTGATGGAAAACTGCTTGGCGCTTGCAAATTTGCAAAGACACCTGGCAGGCTGGTCACCATGAGGGTGCAGAGGAATACACCTCAATTAGAGCACATTTTCACACTGATTCACTCATAGATGCCAAGGTTTCAGATTGGTAAGTGTGACGTTTTCATAATTTAACTGTAATAATGGGTGGCATTCACGCAGTCTGACTCTGCTCAGTTTTCCATAGCCTGCTGTTAGCGCACTTTAGTTCAGTGACTTTCTTAGAGTTTCTAGTTGCTCAAATGGGTGTAATTTCTGATATTTATATGTTTCCCTCCTCTTCATTGCTTGATTTTGCTCACGAGAAAGTGACACTCAGTCGTTGAAATGTCACTCATAATTACACTGAAATTATGAAAATGTCACACATAGCAACCTGAAACCTTGGCAGCTATGCTAATTCTACCACACACAGCACATTTGAACATCTCGTAATTCCATGCCACACTATTCAACTATAAATAATTTAACCCTACAACATTCCATACCACATAATTACAATCCTATAAATTAAAAAAACACATATTTCCACTTCACTCCATACCACAAAATTCCACATCACATAATAACATTCCACGCAACTTAATACCACTCCAAACCACATAATTACACTTCACACAACACAATTCAACTACACATAATTCCACTTCAACTTATATAATTATACTTCACACAACATATTTACACTCAACTCCAAAACACATAATTACCCTCCACAAAATACAACTCTGCAACATGCTGCATAATTCCACTCCGCACAATTATACACCACACCATGCCACATAATTCCACACGTCACACAATTCCACAATTCATCCCCACAATTCATCACACAACATAATTACACTCCACATAATACCACTCAGCACCACATAATTTACCTCCACATAATTATGCTCTACTCCATATTGCATAAATACACTCCACATAAATCCAGTCTATGCCACGTAGCAACATTCCACATAACTACACTTCACACCATGCCTCATAATACCACTCAACACAATTTTCACTCAACAGCGCACACTACCACGTCACACAAATTCAACTCTACACATTTCCATTCCACACCATATAATTCAACAACTACATAATTCAAACCAACAACACAATTACACAACACACCACATACATCCAATCTACAGCACACAATTCCACATCATGCTACAATATTTAACAGCACACCACATAAGTAAACTCCACTACATACCACTCCACGACACAAAATACCATTCCAGATAATCTCATTCCAAGACACACAATCCCACTCCATGACACACAATCCCACTCCACATAATTCCAGTACACTCAATACCACACAATTACTATCCACATAATTACACTGCACACCATGCCACATTATTTCACTACACAGATCCCATCCACACAACACAATTCCACAATTCCAATTCCAATCCAAACCATATATGACTTGCATATATGCAAATGCATATACTGCAAAACCATATATTGCAAATGCTTGTTTACCTTCTAATGGGTCCCAGCAGATCCTGTTCCTGGAGCTGCAATCCTGACCTTCTCCTGCCCCCGTCAGCTCTGTCCTGGCTGCCTCGTCCCTTCTCAGAGGCTGTGTGCCCTGTGGGGAATGCTCTCTCTGGGGCCCCCACCCCCATCCTTTTTCCGGGCCTGGCTCGTGGCTCTGACTGAAGAGAAACAATGTAACTTGTTACTTTGTCAACTCAGCGCGAGGAGCTCAGAGCAGGCTGCAGACTGCAGCTGCTTTAGAGCAAGAGAGTGAGACACACAGCTCTGTAAAGATGAGCTGAGAGGGGGCCCCCTTCACCTACTGAAGACTGGGGCCCCCCCGCACCGAGGGGGCTGCGGGGGTGTTTGTTACGCCCCTGCCTCGTAGGCTAACATCGCTACAGTTACGCTCAGTTATAGCTGTCTTACCTAAACTGTGAAGCGGCGAATGTGTGGTTCTTCTAGACATGTAGTTTCCTGGTGACATTTTATCTGGCACTGAAGACTGACATTCTAGGATTGGTACCAAAAATAGCTTGTATGGGTCACTTGGTGCAGTTCAAAGGGGGTAAACCTCTAAATTAAGTTACAGATTTGAGAAACTCCGAGGAGTACTGGGGTGAGGGCCTATTCCATAAGCTTCAAAGTTGTAGGCCGTTGGAAGTGATTAGTATCCAAACTGTGAGAAGCAGCACCTGATGCTGAAAAATTAAAATTCCAAGTTTGTGTTAAAATGTCTTAAGGATCTGGTACCCACACATTTAGAGCTGTGTTTTCCTTGGTAGTACAGATTTTTTCGGATTGCCTAACTCAACTCTCAAAGGAGTTGGCTATTGAAAGCAGAAAGTAGGAAGCAACACTATCGGCTCCATGGTAACTAAGATATCCAAGGAAAACTCACAAGAAGAAATTACATCTAAGCCCGGCGTACATGGTAACTAAGATTTCCAAGGAAAACTTGCAAGAAGAAATTACATCTAAGCCCGGCGAACATGGTAACTAAGATATCCAAATAAAACTCACAAGAAGAATTTACATCTAAGCCCGGCGTACATGGTAACTAAGATATCCAAGTAAAGCTCACAAGAAGAAATTACATCTAAGCCCGGTGTACATGGTAACTAAGATATCCAAGGAAAACCCACAAGAAGAAATTACATCTAAGCCCGGCGTACATGGTAACTAAGATATCCAAGGAAAACTCACAAGAAGAAATTACATCTAAGCCCGGCGTACATGGTAACTAAGACTTCCAATGAAAACTCACAAGAAGAAATTACATCTAAGCCCGGCATGTTTGAGGTGCTAAAAAAACACAGCCTGCTTGCATTTGATCAGTTTTGAGATCCTTTTCCCGCATATCCACTCATGCTTTGTTGCGCATTAACTCGAGTGATGTCCTCATCAGGAGTCGCCCAGAGTAGTATTCCCTTGTGATTCAGAGCAGCTTGGTGTTCCCGCACACGGGATTTCCCTCTTTATTTTATGGCTGTCCCTTTTCTGTAGGGTGAACGTGCCATGTGTTAAAATAATATGTGTAATAATTGCTAGAAACATAGCTAAATATTTACTCTCAATTTCACCATGTTTTCGCTGATTCATTTAGAATTAGATTTATTTCGGAATTGTACAATTATTAAAAAATCATAACAAAATATGATCCTAAACACTTGATGATAAAATTCAGCATACACATACAGTACAGTGTCATTTGGCTACAAATCACAGACACGTAACACATAAAATTGAGCATACATTGACATTCATATTCACCTAAAAGTTAAAAAATTGGACCTTCTCCAAATATTGGCCATGTTGGCATATCAAACTGTGCTAACCGTTATCCCCCATAGTTCAAACATCTGGGTTCTGCCCCTTCCAAAAAATAACCAAAGATAAATCCATCGACAGGGAGGGTCAAACGATAAAAAGCTTTGGTGACAAAGCGAGAGACGGTATTAAAACTATAAGAAAAAAGAAAGGGTGACCAACTACACCCCCCCACCTTCCACCCCGTAAAAATGTAAAGTGCAATAGTTTAAAGTGCGGTTGACGCAATGCAGTACCAAATGTGGAGGGGGAGCCCACATAAGACTGTTAAAGAATTTTAAAGTGCTGTAGGTGCAACCCTGTGATAGAGGCTGTAACTTCCTAATCACACTGGGAACTGCTGCTGCACCCCGCCTGGCTCAGAAAAGGGGACTGCTTTGAAAGATTATACTAGTTAAGGAGTGTGGACCCTGTGCCAGGAGGCTAATTGCCAGATTAGATAAAGCAGACAGCCGCCTCAAGTTAGGGGGGGCTTTGGGTACCTACCCATTCCGCCTGTTTCAAACCTTCTCAGGGAGTATCAGTGCCAAGGGCTATAATGGCTACTTTTAAAAATTACAGGAAACTGGCGGATAACTGGGGGATTCCCCCTTTAGGCAGCATTCAGCTGCCTCATTGCCGGTGCGTACATTAAGGGACCTGAAGATTGGACGCTACCAACATTTTCTAGACAGTAATATATTTTTGCAAATGCAGACCATATCAATGAGTGATTCAGTCCCCATATGACAGACTCGGCACAGATTGGCAACATCACTGCTCCTCCTGCCGTACCAATACACTTTCAGAGGGATCAGCCCAAATCTTAACCTCTTCAGATGTTTCTTCTGACCCTTTGAGAGGAGCTGAGATAAGTACATTGGCGGCAACTGGATGCCATATAGGTTAACACCCAGCTTCCATGAAACTTCTCCTTCAGTGCCTTTTTGTCGAGATCTGCCGAGATTATTTTTGCTTGCTTTAATAGAAGTTTTGAGATCTGTTTCGATGGGAGATAAGCAGACCATATGTTGAGAGCCTCTAAATTGTTTAATGAGGTGCCCAACTATTGTGGCCATGTAGAATTCTCTTGTATTATTGCAGACTAAAGACGATGTTTTGAGGTGATGGCCAAGGCCCTTTTCAAATTTAAACAATATGACAGAAACCTTGCATTGAGTAACAGATACTGCCTTCTCAGATTGAATTCTAGTATTCGGGCTTTGGAGGTACAGTCTGGTAGAGAGAAAAGTTTTCTGAAGCAGTTGCTTTTGACTTTATCCAGCCAGTTGGCCAGACTAGTTTTGAAGATCATCAAGCCATAAGCCACTGGCAGCATTAGTTTGCTGTGGACCACCTTCCTGAAGGCTCTTAAGGTCTGGGCAAATCAAGGAGCTATACAATTTGCCAAAGGCCCATAACACGGAGTTGGCGGAGTTCTGTTGAGCCTTTGTATGTGATGTGGTCCAGCCTCTCTCATCCAGCCATTGTCCTAGGTATTTGTAGGATGACACCTTCGCTATATTTCCATTATGTAAAGATCAAGAGCCACTTTTGATTTATTTACAGCCAAAGATCATGACCTTGGTCTTGGCTATATTACAGTGGTGGCTCCTTGTCGCCCCCCCCTGACAGCCTCAAAACTAAAACGATAATAAACAGGGTTTATTATCGTTTTATTTTTCAAGTTCTAGTCTTGGGGGCAGAACCATCGTGGGGGCAGTCAGGAGAGGTAGTGGAGGGCCATGGTATCTGTGCGCATAGGTATTTGGCCGGCTGTCTCAAGCCGGCCAAAGCCACATGCGGACTGAGCTGTCTCCAACCCCGGCTGCATTGCCGGGTTGGAGACACCAAAGCACAGACTCCCAGTTTCACTGGGAGAGCAAATTCTCAGCGCTCAGGCCAATACGTACGCTGCTTTCAAACATGATTTGTAATCATTCACATTAAACTGCACTACTTGGTGTTCTTACAAAATCAAAATGTAAGTTTCAGTGATAAGTGATATAGGAGGTTGCTGCTGATAAAAGCATCCCTAACCACAAGGTGTTATGCATTAAACTGTGTGTTGTCATCAACAATGTTTCATAGATGTGAGCTTTATGCAAACAATCAGCATTACCTGTCACAGTGCCATAAATGAATTAAAAGTCAGTAAGTGAGAGAACAAAAATATTAAGGTATGTCATGTAGTATGTGTTCAAAAGATTCAAGTACTTTATAAAGTACAAGCAACTTGTACAGTATAACAACCAACATGGTGCTCAGAGCAGAAAAAGGAAAATAAATCCTTACACAAATACTGAGATTCACCCTTGGAGTAATGGTTGGTAATGTGTATTTTAATTTATCAGACTTCCATGGCTGGATAACCCATTATGTTAACTAGAGATGACTCGTCATCTTAACCACATCAAAGAACACCACCTTCTAAGAATCACTAGATTTGAAAAGACATTGCCTTATGAAACGACAGCAGAGAAATTAATCACAGTTCACAGCTGGAACACTCTTAGACTTGGGATCCTTGGCGTGGTTTTCCCCCTAACGTTTTGCCTCAGACCTCCTGTTTTGCTGGCATTAGGACTCTGCACACTTTATCACTGTTCAAAGTGCTTGTGCTCTCCTTAAATAAGGGCAGAATTCGCTTATACCCAATCGGCATATATAAGTAACTTGTAGATCCCTAGTCAACTGGAACTACCTGTGCCCAGGGTCTGTAAATTAGATGCTACTAGTAGGCCCGCAGCACTGATTGTGCCACCCACTTGAGTTGCATTTTAAAGATGTCTCGGGCCTGCCTTTGCAGCCTGTGTGAGAAGTTTTAAATTGCCATTTTGACCTGGCAATAGACCTTTTGTCAGGTCCAAACCTTCCTTTTTAATATATAGATGTCACATCTAGGGTAGGCCCTGGACAGCCCAGAGGGCAGGGTGCAATGTATGTAAAACGTAGGACATGTACTTTTGGGTTTTACATGCCCTGGCAGTGAAAAACTCTTAAAATGTTTTTTTTCACTACTGCAAGGCCTACCTCTCTCATAGGATAACATTGGAGTTACAGTATTACATTTAATAAGCTGTAATGTCCAAATGGGAACAGGTATCTCGTTCATGTTTAGTGTTTTTGGAATTGTAATGAAAAATCCTGATTTATGGTGCTCAGATTTTAAATTACAATTCTGAAAATGCCACTTTTAGAAAAATGTCATTTTCCTGCTGTAGCCATTTGGTGCCTGCTTTCTGTCTGGGTGTAGTTGACATTTGCGATTTGTGTATTCCTCCTAGACAGCCACACACAATAAGGAGCTTAGATGTGCCTGGACGGGTCATCATTGGCAGGATGGGAGTGAGGAGATGGGCACAGCCCCACCTACACTTGAATAGGCTGTGTCATGCCTCCACACAAAGGGCTGCATATACCCTGTAGTTAGTCTGGAGCCAGGGCAAGGAAGGCAGGGCACCTGTGCACTTCAAAGGGATGTCTCTAGAAGCTTCTCTTCACTTCAAAGGAACCTCTGGGTATTAATACTGGACCTCAGACACCAACTCTTCAGTACACATTTGGACCTGTGGAAACTCTGCCAGGAAGGACTGCTGTGCTGCTGAAAGGACTGCCACTCTGCTGGACTGCTGCCCTGCTGTGCTGACCTGCTTCCCTCCTGCTTGTGTCAGAAGGACTGGGCTTGCATTTGTTGAATCCAGCACCCAAAAGTGATTCCAAGAGCTAGTTGGCTGACCTCCTGACTAGAGCCTCAGGGACAGAAGACTCCAATAACTTTGAACCCAGCACCTGAACTCTGCCATCTGTGAGGGTACCCTGCCAATTGATGCTGTCCCAGTCCTGGAGCCTTGGAAGTGGGCCTAAGATGCTCTGCCAGCCTCTGTTGATCCAGCGGAACAGACGCATCTCCTCTGCTGTGCGGCACAACTATAAGCAGAATTGACGCATTGCTGCTGCTGCGTGGATCGGTACTACCACAAAGACTTGCATCGCATTGCAGACCGTCATGCATCCTCAGCGCAGACCCTCACATCCCTTGTCGACGGCAGCCTCGACAACGACGCTGGACTCGTCATCGAAGCCTCGCAGCTCCTCGGAACCGACACATCGCCCCGAATGTGCAAAGCATCCCTGATGCAAGACTTCGATTGCAAGCCCTTGTCAACGTGATCCTCAACGATGATGCAGGACCTCACCTCAGAACAGACGCATCGCTTTGGCTGCGCGACACATCTTTGATACGGATCCTCGCAATGCTCCACAAACCAGGATCTGAAGTACTTTAATCAGTGGGCCTTCCTGGGTCCATGTAGCTGGCCAGAGCTCCATCGCAGTGACCTGCAACCAGATATCCACAGTTGGCACTTTGTGCTTTTTGGCACTATTTTTGCTGAACTCTTTAAAAGTACATATCTCTGGTTCTACAAATTAGAGTTTTGTCGTTATAGTCTTGTTATATTTATTAAAACGTACTCTATCTTTCTAACTCAGTGTGGGTTTCTTTTTGTGTGGTGCTTTTCACCTCATTACTGTTTACAGTGTTACACAAATACTCCACCTGTTGCCTCTAAGTTAAGCCTGACTGCTCTGAACCAAGCTACCACAGGCTTGAGCAAGGGTTAACTTAGGGTTGGCTTGTGCCTCACCTGGACAAGGATTGTGATTGCTGCTTTACCAGGGCTCACATCACAATCAACCAACAACCCAATTTCCTCCACACAAGTTTCATCCAAATATATAGCAACTTTTCAAGTCTCCAAAATAAAAAATATTCCATATTATATAGGTATGTATGCAAGTACCATCTTTAACACAGTAGTATCTAGTATAACTATGTTTGCTTTGGTTGACAGAAACGTAGAGAAGTTAAATACCGCAGCAAATTAAAGGTGGAGAAATACTTCTTGAAGCGCATTCCTTATATCTCTTGTGGCCTTCCAACGGTGGATTTTTTCGTCTTCAATTGAATACCCAGCTGAAGAAAGGCATCAATTGAGGGCTTTAACTCCTCTCCTCCCTGCAATGGCAACAAGCACTTTTCACACACGTTGATCACTAGTCAATTTCTACATCTATCCACTGTTCACCACGATACTCACAGTCTTGATTCCCAATGACAGACAGTAAGCACAGCTATTGCCTGCTATGATGTAACCTCTTCTATACCTGGCAGCGAATTCTGCTACTCTCCACCCGACCAAAAAATGGAACGGCCACAAATTCATCCTCAGTGGACAACCCTGGCTAAAAATCTGTATTTTTGGGAAACTTTGGAAGCCTGACACATCCAAGGCCTATCAAGACAAGCATTGGCAGAGAGTCATTCTACCATTAACCACCAATGCTATTTACTTTACCATTTCAAGAAGGTTTAACACAAATTTCATATTGGTCCGCTAGCCAAATTTTCACGGAAACCAAACATACTCAGTGTGGGTTGCCTCCAGAAATATGAGCTAGTAACATCTACAGTCAGATCTCCCTCAAGCTAGAGGATAATCATTTTAATCAAGGAACTACATCTCTTGGTTTCTTACCCAACTTTGTCTCTAGATCAATGTCCTGGCTTATGCAAAAAGTAGGAACAGGCATTGCTGTGAACAGACACCATTCAGAACACAAAGGGTTATGGCTTCACAACAACTTTGTTTCAGGATTCAGATCATCGTAAAAGCTGGTGGGTGCCCCTGAAGTCTCAATAAGACATGAAAAGAGACTCTTGCCGGGTGGTTTGGTAGTGTCCAGTGGTGTTGGGGCACATACATTCCAATGTCTTTTCATGAAAGATACAAATACCAGAAATAAATTCTTGAATCCTCAGCAAAATCCCCATGACCAAATCATATGTTAACTCTAAAAGATCGGGTATTTGAAAATACGCTGAATGCAGCCTTTGATCTATAATTCTTTTATGGAAAATATGTGAAATATTGACAACCGCCTGCCCAAAAAGGTCCCCTTAACGAGCCAATAAGTGAAAAAGTACCTTCAAGTTTTTAAGCAGCAATTGGTTTTACACCATACACTCATCTAAATATAGCAAAAAATATGCAGGGAGGTCCCACAAGAAGCAAACATGGCACAGACCAAAACAGCAAAGAATATACATTGTATGGCAATATACTCGTTCAATCCATCTGCATTTAAAGAGCTCAGACAGGAATTATCTACAAGTTTGGAGTCTGGCATGCATGTTGAATATACAGATAGTGATTCTGAGAGCACATTAATTTCATAAACAAACATCTGTCACCCTACACTGCTGAAACACAGTGTAGTTGTTCTAAAGCAAAGGCTAACAACCACTTAAAAAAAGAATCTCGCACACTCAGATCTGCAAAATGGCCCAACGCCTCGTCAGCTAAATTTTCCTCCACTATGTACTGCACAGTCAAGTCACATGACTACCATAATGAAGAGCACTGTCCTCAGTACCAGAGAACAACCAGACATCGATTTAGTGGATTTTCCACTTCCAAAGCCTTATAAAAATTGTCTAATTGATGCTCTTTGCAAACATAGTTGCAATACCAAACCTGCCCAGTTAACTGCTCACATCTGCCATCACTGAAAGTCTAGTCTGTTTCTATCTTTCTGGTGTTCAACCTCCTGAAAAAGACTAAGGCACATTCGAAAGTCTGGGAGATCAGTACAAAGTCTCCAAATCCATGGTGGACAAGTTGCTTACCTTTGGTAACGCCTTATCTGGCCACAGATTCCTTACCATAGAATTTCTCAGGCGTCAGGCTGGATCCGGAAGACTTTTGCTCGAGCAATACCCTTGCGTGCCAGTAGGGGGCGTCGTTCAGCTCCGCATGACGTCGTAGGCATCGTCCATCCCGGAAGTGACGCCTGCGTCACCTATATAGGCGCCACCTCACCCCGCTGACGTCAGTTACTTTTCACGAATTTCCACACCAGGAGCGCAGAGCCATGAAATGCACTGACATTGGGGGCGTGGCTACGATAGCAATGGAGACAGACGTGCCTGGGTAGAACTCCGTTAGAGGCTCCCCTCTCCAGGCTCAAACATCCGTTTACAGGTATCCGCTAGGGCTTACAACTACTTCTGGACCGATATGAGCAAGATCTGAAGCTCCGCTGAAACTTTCAACTCGCCCGGACCCTGCATGCCACATCGGGACCCTTAGACGCGGGAGCTGCCCGGTGAGTCGTTGCCGCGCGGGTGGGACTCGCTACGCGAGCTCGCGGCTTGACTCCTCCCACAAGGCCGCAGACAATGGTGCAGCCCGCACAAAGCGACGCCGCAGTGAACTGCTGAAGCCATTCCTGACGGGAGCAGACTTAACGCACACAGAGAGACTCGGGCCTTTTCCAACATTACAATGAGCCCACCTCTCTGGCATCGCTGTTCAACTCCGGCCATACAGAAGATTTTGCACCTCCGGGGGAAAAACGGCAGCAACTAACCCAAACCTGGCTCAGTCCCACGCCATACACGAATGATACGGAGCAGTAATTCTCCCGCACCACTGTGACCCTGAACTTCCCGCTACACCTGGCAAAATCTTACCTCGACCGGACCCTTCCTGCTGCATCAGGACCTGCAGATGCGAGGGAGGCCTCACGGATTGCTGCAGCACGGACAAGACCACCTACGCGAGCCTGGGGCTTGACTCCGCCCACAAGGCCGCCAGCATTAGCGTACGCACCGCGGAACAACTCCGGGGGGAATAATTGCGGTTGTCTCAGACAGAGACTAACACAGCGCATGCAGAGCAGCCTTCTGATGCCATAACACAGAGGATCCAGCACTACAGAGGACGAAAAAGTGCAATTAACCCACACTAGTACAAGCTCCAAGCCATAACCACCTGCCGCGAGGGACAGGATTTCTTCCGTTGTGTTGTGCTCTCAGGACCTGTCACCACAACGAGCTGATCACTCGAGGTGGGCCCCGATAGAGGCCACGACACTAGCGACACGCACAGCCTGAATCACGTGGCAACAAGGGTCAGTTAATTGAACCAGAGCTGTGACGGGCGGCGCGAACTGTGGAATAAGGGCACGCCTCAAGGCATCCAACAAAACGGCCCAACAGCAAGCCGCCATCACCTCTGAGACAATCCTGTACAGAGAGCTACCTTCACCTGAATGCATTGCCCAGTGTGGAGACGACGGATTCGCAGAACTGGACGTTCGCCCTGTTCAGATACTCAGTCCAAGTTCTACATGTAACAGCAGCGACCCTCTCACAGAAACTAATTCACGGCCAAGGTAGGCACTGCGCTGAGCTGCCAAGCATCGGGGCCATTCCATAGACGCCCCCGAGCCCAGGTCGCGCGGCAGTCCCATCACAGTGGGAGCGAGTCAACACACTCACACGGATCCCATAACAGTACTCTCTGAAGTAACGCACCGACTGCTTGGTTCTCGCCGGTGCACTCACGAAGCAGGCAACGAAGCGCACACGATAAGTGGCGTTACAGTAGCATAACCATACACAACGCGAGACAATTTAAACTCACACTCTGCAGCTAATGTCGGGTGGCACCCGCGCAAGGACGGGAACAGGAGGCACACAAGCACCACCTACCCCATCCAAACCTAAAGCGGATAAGATGGCCAAGCAAGGACTCACAGATCAAACCTCTAGCAAATTAGATGCGGTACTTGCTGCAGTGGAAAAATTGGAGGAAACAATTAACCAAACTCGCACCTCCTTGGAGAACAAAATAGATAAAGTGGAAATTGACCTCACCCATCTCCACGCAGATCACAGGAAACTAGCTGATCGCACCACCACCTTGGAAACCACACTTGCCGATATCAAACCACAGGTGACGCAAACAGATAAACATGTACAGAATCTACTAAACCGCGTGGAGTTCCTGGAGGAGAGGGCTGAGGATGCCGAAGGACGGGCACGGCGCAATAATATACGTGTGGTGGGTCTGCCGGAGGGCAAGGAAGGGAGAGATCCAACCTCCTACGTCGAGAATTGGCTCCGTGACTTGCTGCCCGAGGGAGTCCTTTCGCCTCACTTCGTGATAGAACGAGCGCACAGGGTACCAGCGAGGCCCCCTCCTACGGGCTCGAATCCGCGGCCATTTCTCATCAGGCTGCTCAATTACAGAGATAGGGACATTATATTGCAGGAAACCAGAAAGCTACAAGATATCCAGATAGACAACCACAAAATAATGTTTTTGCAAGTACAGAGGCAGCGATACTCATTCATGGCAGTGAAGAAGCGTCTTCGGCAATGTAATCTAAAATACTCCCTGCTATTTCCAGCACGCCTCCGAGTGGTTGCCAATGGCAAAACGCATTTCTTCTCCACTTCAGAGGAAGCAGAGGACTGGATGGACACCCTTGATACCGCGAGAACTGGAGAGTCAGTCATCATAACGAAGGCTCCAAAGTCAGGGGCCCCTTTTCGTCGTCGTAGGAGAGAGCGTAGGCAGACAACGTCACGACTTGTCCCTCCCGCGGGACCGCAACCAGAGCTGATACTCAGCGGACAACGTGAAGCCCTACAGGCAGCAGCAGAAATCAGCGGCTCCTTGATAGCCGATGACGCTTCCAACTCCAGCCACAATGAACACACGAGCGATGATGACCGAGCTTATGGCCTACAGACTTCACAAGACTCATGCGAATTACCGCATGTTACTCCGCAAACGGCTGATGGTATGGCATGAACAATGAAGAGTAAAACTGTCGGATGAAAGGCAGGCAGAGGCACTTGTGCATGAGTGCAGGTATGACCAGTCCTTTATTAAACAGTCCCCTGAGATAGCCGATGATAAGAACTCATATAAAGATATGAATCTGGGGTATGATTGGGGTCCGAGGTGGGGGACTAGTCTGGATAGCATAATTTGACGTTGATTCTTGTGCTTCCATTTACACCTAAAGTTAAAAGGGTGTCATTATAACAGTATATGTAACCCCTACCCATATTCATTCAGTCGGGAGATGGGGAGCCCCCATGAAACAGTTCACGTACTCTGACATTTTACACAGTACTGTGCGAAGCACACCCCCCCTAATCATTATTTGAATGTTACCTCTATTACTGGTTTGGACGATTGCTAGTTGCATAATCGCCCTTTTGGAATTTCTTACGAGATTGTTTTCTTTCTTTTGGATGCCATCTATTGCAAGCTGGACTATGATACGTCGAAATCTGCAAAATAAGCAGTCAGACAAGCTGTTACTTGCTATGTTTATTGAACCCAATGTGTTTATCGAGCAGCTATTTATTCACTCATTCAATGTCAGTAAAACGCAAACAGTATGGTTTCACTTAAGATAGGCACGTGGAATGTGAGAGACATACACACCCCGTCGCGTAGATATCAGATATACTCATACCTCAAAAGACACCAAATACAAATAGCCCTCCTCCAAGAGACGCATTTATCTAAATCTGAAATCGTGCACCTACATCGCCGCTGGCGTGGCCAGCTGCATGCAACAGGATACTCAGCATTTGCTTGGGGGCACTCATATGGGTTAGGCCAGGAGTCCCATTTAAAATCACTGACTCGATGGTAGACACAGAGGGCAGATATGTTGCAGTTAAAGGCACATTAGATGGCAGGCAGATTGTCATTGCATCGCTCTATGCCCCCAACACAGAACAGGATGCATTCCTAGACAATTTGTCGCGAGTACTGGCGCCATGGTACGACACTCCCATGATTCTGGGGGGTGACTATAATAGTGTGCTGGATGTCTCTTTGGACCGCTCTTTTCCACCCCTTCCAGGCACGAGCACGCACAACGCTATGAAGGCACTGACTAACTGGGCGACACAGTGGCATTTGACGGATGTATGGAGGCATCGAAATCCCCACGATAAAGTATATTTCTATTATTCTGGGGCTCATGGACTACATGTGCGCCTAGACCGCTACATGCTTTCAGAAGAGCTGCTTCCAAGCATCTTCACGACATATTATTTGGGTAGGACACACTCAGACCATAACCCGCACGTCCTTGAAGTGGAGTGGGAGCATACTAGACCGCCAATTCCTACCTGGCGGTTGCAACCCAACATCCTATTGGATGCACCATTCCGCAACATGTTAGCCACTAATATTACACAATATTTTGAAGATAATACAGGTACAGCCACGACGCCGCAAATAGAGTGGGACGCATTCAAGGTGGTAGTCAGGGGTAACTGCCTGAGCACTCGAGCAGGTATGCGCAGGCAACTGGAGGTAGAGCTCAGTTGAAAAAAAACTGATTAGGAAAGAGGGTGAAGCGGTGGGGGGCTTCGCAATATCATTGGCACAGGACAGGGAGGAACACTCGCTATTGCTAGAGCGACTCCGCCATTTAAACTATGCAGCGCATTCTGCGCGGACACATCAAATGGGGGACAAGCCGGGTAAATTGTTGTCATGGCTGATACGGCAAGACGTTGCGACTGCACCTGTGACATCTATACGCACAACGCGGGGAGACATTGTACATGCACAAAGGGACATACACAACGCCTTTCCAACGCACTATTACGAATTGTACAGATCTCACTTACAGACTACAAGTGAGGACATACAGGCCTTTCTCACCGAACTCACACTACAACAACTAGCACCAGAACAACAGGAGGAACTCAACGGTCCTATTATACCGGAGGAAATCAGAGAAAACATTTTCTCATTATCAAACGGTAAATCACCAGGCCCAGATGGCCTGCCGGTAGAATTCTATAAAGCATATTCAGATATATTAATACCGCAGCTGCTACGTGTGTATGAGGCAGCAATATGCGACTCAGCTCTTACACCCACACAAAACGAGGCAATATTGGTCTCTCTCTTAAAACCTGGCAGAGATCCTGAGTCTCTTGGCTCCTATCGCCCGTTGGCATTACTAAATACGGATTATAAAATATTCGCTTCCATCTTGGCAAAACGTATAGCCCCATTAGTGAAAACTCTAATACACCCTGATCAAAATGGATTTGTTCCAACTAGAAATACCTCTTTAAATATACGCAGCCTGTTCAGAATCCAAAAGTATGCCTTGGAACACTGGCCACGATCCGGATGCCTGGTGTTGGATCTGGAGCAAGCTTTTGATTCTTCGGAGTGGCCTTATCTCGCAGCAGTACTGTGTAAATACGAGTTAGGAGATGGATGTATGCAAATGATACAGCTATTAGATCAGCACCCCACAGTCCGGACTCGAACGGGTAAACTAATCTCTGACACCATACATATAAAGCGAGGGACCAGGCAGGGGTGCCCATTGTCCCCACTGCTCTTTTCTCTCGCCATGGAACCCTTGGCTGTGCTCCTTCGAGAGAGCGGTGCGGACTGGGGCATCCCCTTGGGAGATGGGCTACATGCGGTCTCCCTGTATGCAGATGACGTGCTTTTGTATGTCAAAGACCTACACAATATCCCTCCAGCCATATCCGAACTCTTTCGGAACTTCGAAATAATGTCGGGACTCCGGGTAAACTGGTCCAAATCAGGTGTCTACTCTTTCAGTGGCGATGTCGCAGAGGCTGACATAATCATTAGTGGGACTGCCCTCACCTGGTACCCAACCACATTTAGATATCTAGGCATATATATATATCGATCCCCCATAGATATAATCGACGGAAATCTAGTGCGAGCCATCTCTTCTGTCAAGGCACAGATACAGTTCTGGAAGACCCTCCCATTAAATGTAACGAGCCGTATCACGTTAGTCAAAATGATAATACTACCGAGATTGTTGTATTACTTCTCGAATCTTCCAGTGTATGATCCAGTCAAATTATTTCGAGAACTGGAGGGTTTACTCCGGGATTTAATCTGGAATAAAGGACGGCCGAGAATAGCATTACGAAAATTATATGCGCCAACAGAAAAGGGAGGTCTGGCAGTTCCGAACATGGAACTCTATTACCTAGCAGCCCAAATACAGTGGGTCACGAAATGGATCAGTGGCAACAATCTGGCTGACACGGCTACCACGGCACCCCCGTGGACACAATTTCAACTTTATAACCTGTTTCATCCAATAGCGAAATCCCCCGTCCGTCTCAGCTGCACATAGATCTGGCCCATAGATGCTACAGGAGAAGTCTACAACTCACTAGAGACACGACCCCATACGCCCCGACACTGCCGCTTATCGGAACACCCAGAGGCAGAGACGCAGTGACAGAAACAGCACTGACACCCTGGCATGAGGCAGGCATAGAAACATTGGGAGACTTATACTCAGAGGGTACTCTTCTAGCCTTTGGAACTTTGGCAGCAGATAGTGGCATTCCGGTGGGGCAATTTCTCCTACACACAGCCATAACGCAGACTCTGACACTAGCATGGGGAGATATGACAACCGAGCCGCCAACACACCTGCTGATACAGTACTTGCATGTAATGGGGGAAGGATCACATGTGATACACTGGCTAGTGGAGGCCCTGCTTACACATACATTAAAGCCGTTGTCGGATCTCCGTGCCCGATGGGCTGAAGACAGGGGACAACCCTGGACAGATAAGGAATGGGGGCATGTACTTGCTAGCTCTACATACATACCGCGGAGCTCCAGATTCAAACTGATACAAACGTACATAATACACAGAGCGTACCTTTCACCGGATAAAATAAATAAGTACTTTAATATAAGTACCTCCACTTGCCCGCGGTGCCAACTTGATGACGCTAGCCTCCTACACATGCTGTGGTCCTGTACCTCACTTCAGACATACTGGTGCGCAGTCACGGAGACACTTACGAAATGCACTAAAACCCAGATGCCCAACACTTGGGAAGTTTGTATCCTCAGGATTTATACATGCACAAAGGAAGCTAAGGTAATCTCCAGGTTCCGTGACCTGGGCCTCATAACTGCAAAACGACTGGTCACCAAACGATGGAAGCATAAAGATCCCCCTGCGGTGGCTAGTTGGCTGAAATCCCTAGAGGTGTGGGCGCAGGCAGAAAGTACTGTCCTACACAGGGAAGAGACGGCGGGGATGCGTAAATACCCAATAGCGCAATCCTGGGACGCTATCCTCAACACACTTACCCACCCTAATGTTGCGGAACACACAACGACTTCGCAGTCGGCAGGCGATAGTGCTGATCTTAGTGCCCAATAAACCCTCTATTCTATATATGTCAGCGTAATTCAGTTTATCTGTTAAGATAAGATTCACATCTGCATGCCCAAGACACATTCTGCAACAGATTTGACATACTCCACACCAACATCCACTCGGTCAAAATTAAAACATGAGATGCAGCTCAAACAAAGCATATACAATATGGCTCAGCTGCAGCCCACTCTAGATGGCACCCTTCACAATGTTTCCTTTATTAGTATTAATTATGTTCTTTTTCTTATTTTTTCCCTAGTTGTTGATTTACAAATTAAAATAAAATATCTATTAATCTATACAGTATTCACGTATATCAAGTATATGTCAATGCCAGCAACGCTTCGGCGCGTATCATTTATATGAAGAGCGCTTACAAGATGACGGAAACACTCGAAAATACGCAACAGTTGGCAGATATATGCACATATAGGATGTGAACACCATTTGTTAATGGAGGTAACACCAAGCATATGGAGATGTAGAAAGTCATAAACTATGCATGCATGAAGGTACCCATGCCATCACTGTATATACTGTTGTACTCTAATGATGGGAACATCCTTTTTTGGTATTTACAGGATTGTAACAACAACATTTCCACACTGTATGACAAATGTGAAATTGTATGTTTGATTATACAAAACTCAATAAAAGATATTTTAAAAAAAAATTAAATGCACTGACATTGGTGTGTTTAGAACAACTTGCCCCCTGAAATGGATCAGCCCTGACCCTACAATCCTGTCTGCAGCGCAGGGAGGATGGGTGGGTTGGTTAGGAATCTGCGGCTAGATTATGTCTCTACCAGATAAGGCATTACCAAAGGAAAGTAATTTGTCCATCTGATAGAGACATCTAGCTGCAAATTCCTTACCGAAGCATAGATACCCCAGCAATACCATCCCCGGAGGAGGGACTGCGGACAAGTTTAGACCAGGAAGTCCTGCAGGACAGAGCGGCCAAAAAGGCGTCCCTGTGGACTTGACTGTCCTGGCAGAATTGCTTAGTGTGCAGTGATGCCCACGTTGCTGCCTGACAAATGTCAAGGACTGGAACAACACGATGCAACGCCATGGTCGCAGACTTAGCTCTGGTGGAATGAGCTCTTAAGCCTTCAGGAGGCTGTTTTTTGGCCATGCAGGGGACGACCCATCGCAAGATAGTTCTCTTCTGCACCGCACAACCTTTCTTTGATTCAACGTACCCTATGAAGAGTTGCCTGTCTACTCGGAACTCTTTAGTGCGGTCAAGGTAGAATGACAACACTCTTTTTGGGTCCAGGCGGTGGAGTCGCTCCTCCTCTTTAGAGGGGTGTGAAGGAGTATAGAAAGTGGGCAAGGTGACTGATTACCCCACGTGGAATGGTGCTACCACTTATGGTAAGAAAGAGGGCCTAGTGCGAAGTACCAACTTATAAGGGAAGAAGGTCAGGTAAGGAGGCTTGGATGACAAAGCCTGCAAATCGCTCACCCTCCTGGCAGAAGTTATTGCCACTAAAAAGGCTGTTTTGATGGAAAGCAGCCGGAGGGGGCAGTTGTGCAGAGGTCCAGACAAAGCACACATCAGGAAGTTGAGAACCAAATGAAGGTCCCACTGAGGCATAATGAATGGGGCAGGGGCGAACATATGTACAAGCCCCTTAAGAAATCAGTTTACAATAGGGAATTTAAATAAAGACAGTTGGTCTGGCAGCCTCAAGAAGGCAGACAAGGACGAAAGGTGCCCATAGCAGAGCCCTTTGGGCAAGGGTCAAAATAAAGAGAAGGACTTGAGCGAGGGAAGCAGAAAGAGGATCAATTGACCGTTCTGTATAATATTTAACACATTTTTGCCACCGGCAGGCGTACACAGTCTTGGCAGAGGGACACCTGGCTGTCAAAATCACATCACACACTTCGGGAGGAAGATCGAATGCAGTCAACTGCCACCGCTCAATCTCCACGCAAGAATGAGTAGTGTTGACAGGTTCGGGTGGAGGACCCTCCCCTGCTGCTGCGACCGAAGATCCTCCTGAAGGGGCAGCCTGATCGGAGGATCGATGCTTAGTTTGGAGCCTCCATCTTATCTGTTATACTGTTCTATTGCACCTATTAAAAAGTGCGATTGGTTTTTAATAGGTGCAATAGAACAGTGACCCTTCTATTTACGCACCGCCTTACCTTTTAACCTTACCCCATCCTCAACATAATAAAAGGTATCTTGATAAGATGGAGGTAATTTTAGACTCATTTTACTCTCACTTTCACAATTACTGATCACTACTGTGAATACCAGTTGGTCTCCCTCCAGGTGGAGAAAAGCATAACAAAAGACCCGATGATGATGCTTTTCACGTCATAATGCTTGCGGATAATGAAGATATACTGCACCAATGGCTTCAACGAGAATGAGGGATTTTAAAGACGGACAAACCCTAAGACCCTGGTTAATAACAGGACAAGTGATTCATTCTCTCTTGATTATTTACTTACCGGATGGAAGCCGAATGAGTCTGAGCTTCTCTCTCCCCCCTTTTGGTTATAAGACTCTATAAAATTCAGTCATACCAGTTCCTGGAAAGGATGTTCGAAGCTAACTAAAATGGACACAAGAGGTTTCTTCCTCTTATCTGCAGATGACGAAATTAGAGAGGAATGGCACATATATTAAGACACTCCTTGATTACTCCATCAACCACAAAGACAAACAAACTGAACCACTAATAAAGTTTTAGGAGAGCAGCGAGGTGCAAGGCTTGGCCTCAAAGAAATGGATCTTTCTATAAAACCTTGACATCTTTTTTCTCTCCAGTTTCTTGAAGTATCTGTATGTTCTACAATTAAACATTTGTCATGCAGTTTAATCCACTAAGCAATCTTAGAGAAATGTCAACATGCGCATTTTTGAACAATGACATCAAAGGCAGCCTAGGAAGAAGATGGAAGGCATCCGATTGCTGTGCATCCCTTCTAGCGGTTCTATCTATGCCAGGCTCTCCCATGCTATTCTGTCCCATCTGCTGAAGTAACAGGGGCCTGATGTTTGTAATGCATAGGGAAGATGAAATGGAATGACAACGGGTGTCACCATATTGTCGGAGTCATTATATTAGCTTGCTGCTTAGTGTATTCTTACAAATACGATATGGTCCACCCTCAGAACGTTGATCTCGTTTTTACTTACTGTTCTCCTCAAACTTCTTGGATCCCCAACTCACCAGCAAGATCCTACTTTTGAATTTCTTCCTCATAAAATATTGTTTTTCTTTCTCGATCTCACAATGTCAAACTTAGTTTCCAAGAAGCAGCTGTCTTCACTGCTGACTACAGTAGAAGGTTACTTACTTTCCATTAAAATCTAAGCAAACGCCAACTCATCATCCCAAATCTCTACAGGAAAGAACCATGCTATTTATTCCTTATCACCAATCTTGTTCATTGAGAAGACCAGATGGAAGTTACAGACATGTAGAATTGAATGAGTACCTAGAGAAGGGATCTGCCTTTGAATTAGGTAGCAGTGTCACAGAAGGTGGACTCAGCAAGCAAAGATCTGGCTGCTGTGAGCTAGCTATGAGACAACTGCTATGGCACTGGGTGCCTGTACAACCGAAGAAAGCTGCCAGCATAGATCTGTTTGTTGTTTCTGCAAAAGAGAGACTGGGGTCCAGTCCTTGACCAAAATAAGAATGACAGTATAAATTGAGCTAGGTGGTGTGGGGGTTTGAAAGCAAATTATTCTAGTGGAAAACACGACCATTGACAGCCAATGCCGCAGGAACAGCACCCCAAAATGCCAGGCCTCAGTATCCAGAGATCTGAGGATAAACCTCAAGGCGGTGGAAGAGGTGGAACACCAATCGTTCATTTAAATGAATGGGAAGTTCGCAATCGCTTGCTGAAAAAACAGACAGGAAGTTTTAAAGCATGGACCAGATTTAGAATGAGTAGCGAAAGCTGACATAAAAATACATCAGGGAGAAAAGAATGCAAGTGTCTGATTCATAACTCAGATTACTTGTCTTTAATTCTCCAAATACTTCAATGTTATTTCAACTGTTATTTACAAAAATACTTTATATTAAAACACTTTTTTTTACATGTGTAGCCACTGAGGACCCAAGCAGGATGGTGAGTTGCCTGGGCAACTGTTCCCTCCAAGCACGTGATGTGGATCACTTGAGCTTTCCTATCGGTGTTAAATTTATTTACTGTATTTATTAGGCGCTACACGCCACCAGAGTGGAGGCCTCAGAGCACAAAATGTATCTGTGCGGGACGGCCGGCATTTTAGGACACTCTTTCTTCTAGCACTTGTCAGAATGGTGATTCTCTTACAAGGCACTGCCTCTTTCTCTGATTCTGGAGGCCTCATGGTACTTCAGTAGCTCTACTCTTCAACATGTAGTGCACCACAGTCTAGGGTTATCCAGTTCAATGTTTATATTTGTTGTGCCAATGGAGCTCTATTTCAATTATCTACTACACTTATCACTTTAACTTTTGTATAACTCTATTTCATATTACTCAAGCCCTCCTATCCTCCACGACAGAATGCGTCCTACAGTAATTCATCACTCCAAAACCTACCAGCTCCTTGACGCATACCTCAGGCCTCAAGCCAGCCATTCGTGGACCACATTAAAGTCATTTTCAGAAACCGTCTGAAATAATCCTCATCTACCAGCTGAGTTCTCCCTGAGCCTAACAAACCAGAGCTATTAATATTACCAAAAATCAGTTCGATGGAGACAGTCGAATGTACTAGAGTTTGTCATCCTCAAATTCGTCCTAT
Source organism: Calotriton arnoldi (assembly GCA_963921515.1). Lineage (NCBI taxonomy): Eukaryota > Metazoa > Chordata > Amphibia > Caudata > Salamandridae > Calotriton > Calotriton arnoldi. Next base: position 1,072,733 of record CAWUFW010004705.1, read on the forward strand.
CTGTAACAGCAGAGCGATGGTACACAACGTCACACATGCCAAGATTGCAGGCACACATGCAGAAACACTAAGACACTCATGCACACACAAACATCAGTGCCAAATTATAAAATATTTGGTGGCATGAGCGTTATGAAACAAGGGCACTAAAATAAATTAAATAATATTTCATCCCTCAGATACATCTGTGACGTACGACCAGCTATTTCGCAAAAAAGAAGATAAGGGTGAAGAAGCAAAGAACACTTCTTAGTCTTCCCTCGTTGAAAAGTGTAAAAAGATCGAATGCTACACAGAAAAACACACTACGGATATCTGCTTCTTTAAGGAATTCTACATAATGCAACAGAAATGCTCCACTAATTAACGCATGTGTTAGAAAAATACCTGCCCAACTTGTAGTTCACAGATTTGATCCCTGTATGATGGAGTAATTCGCTCTGCCACAATGCCATGGAAACAAGCACCACAAGCGAAAAACTAGTTGCTGTGAAACAGAGCGTTTTCATGTCACAAAATACAACACTTCTGAAAAAAGAAGATGTGCTGATGTAACTTGAGTCAGGATCCCAGTTGTTTCACTGCGAGATATGATGAATGGTATCCCTCTGTTGATAGGGTGCCGTTTAGGCCTCCAGATGGGAGAGTGACCAATCACGACGGGTTACACTTCCACACGCTCTACTACTGCCAAATTTATCAAAGGTAAGATTTAATAACAATTCACGTTAAAAGAAAGACCCCTTTATATAATCACATCCACAAACAGTGAGTAAACATGCATTTCCAAAAGTAAAAGACTGAACTGTAAACAACAGGTAAAGAGTAAACAAGGGTTGGTTGGTGTAAGGGTGAGTGACAGTGCATACCACACTTCTAACTCGCGTGCCAAAATGCATATTTTTCCCAATAAAAAAAACCATTGCAAAGCAAACCGAGAACAAAAAAAAAACAGAGTTGCACCTCCCCTATCTGCAACAATCATATGGTCATATGCCATAGTGCAAACCTGGTATGTCATGATTCAGAGTTACCAATGAGCAATGACTACAGGAATGCCAATCCATGGCTCATGGGGCCTGAGCTCCAAGCCTCTCACTGCATAGACTGTATGAGCTCTGGGAGACAGCTGCCAAACCTCAACTGACTGCTCCGAGAAGAAAAAGAGCTCCCAACTTAAGACCCAAGATACGGTGAACAATTCTAGACTGTTCAGCCACATCAGGACCTTGTCAGGAGGAATGGTCCACATTGCCATACTGCAAGAAACTCAACAACACATCATGTCAAAGCCAATAAACAGCCACACTCGCCACCAAAGCCCTTCAGAGAACTACCCCAGCCCAGGATATGTTCACCTAATAGTACCATTCACTTAGTTTCGGATCCTGAGTGACAACTGTTGAAGAACATGGAAGTTCATTACTCAATAACCGGTCCATTCCCCAGTACGCACTGACCCTCCTTGATAACCTGACCCCACACAATCCTAAGTGCCATGTCTGCCAGAAGGGATTTCATTACTGCCTGTGGAGATGCGGGCGAGCAGTCTAAGGCTAACTGAAGAGAGGGTGAGTGGATGAGTCTAGGTCTGCTGCCACGCTAATCACAGCAGCAAAACATTACAACTCTTCAGGTAAGGGTTGTGGGTTCACAGCCCTTTTAATATTAACTCAGATACATCTACAAATTTACAGCACAAAGACGATTTAAGCGACTGGAAACACACAATACATGGCACACAACTAATACACACAATAGCAAAGTTGTACAAAAAGTATACAAATGCGCAAAGCTACATCCAAAGGGCTACAAGCCTCGGTCAATACAGTAAACTGAATAACTACACATTAGAGTTCATGATTCTACCTTCATGAATAAATTGAGCAAGTATGGCTTTCATGGAAGGATAGTCAGAAGAAAACCCCTTCTCAAAGGAAAAAACTTTGGTGCACAGCTTAGGTTTGCAAAACAAAATAGTAATGCTTGGAAGGAATGCTTAAATTAATCGCAGCTACTGGTAATCATTTAGACAACACCCCGGTTCATCATCATTTTATGCACCTGAGTTTGGGCACAGCCATATCCAAATCAGTCTTGACCCTGTTCCAACAAGAGTCCAGCCAGAACTGCCAGGCCAGGTCCTCCCTGAACTAGAACACAAGCAACCCAGGACCGGTGTCGCCTTGACTAGGGCTCGTCAGTTTGGTGCAGCTTGGTTCCACTGGCACGGTGATCAAGGGACCCAAAACTGGGCATTCCCATAGCACTTAGGGAGTCACACTGAAATATACAAAAATAGTGATAGACACTGAACTATAAAAAGGGTCATGGATGGAATGCTTGAATTAATCTCAGCCACTGGTAATCACTCTGGCTGCATTCCCAGTCCATTATTATTTTGACCACCATGCTACCTCAGTTTGGGCTCAGCTATAAGCAAATCAGTCTTGATCTTAATCCAATAGGAAAAGTCCAGCCTGAAATGCCAGGGCAGATGGCATGGTGGCTAATAAAACGTTGACTGGGATGCAGCCCGAATAATTACCAGTGGCTGAAATTAATTCAAGCATCATTCCCATCACTTTTGTTTACTTGGGTTAGCAAAAAGCCACCAGAATGAGCCACAAAAAGTCTGGAAAATGTCCTTTAGACAGAGGAGACCAAAGTAAAATTGTATGGCTGTAATGCACAGCAAGTTCGCCAAAAACAAGGATTGTGTATGTCCACAGAAACCTCATGCCAATGGTTAAGCATGGTGGGTGGTGGAGGAGTGAGAATTTGAGCCTGTGATGCTGCCAGTTATTGAGTCCACCATGAATTTCTCTGTAAACCAATGAATTTTAGAGAAAAATGTGAGACCATATGTTTAACAGCTAAACCATAGCTGAAAGTAGATCACGCAACAAGACAACAATAAAAAAAACACCAGTACATTTAAGACTGAATGGCTGAAATTGGAAAGAATCTGTATTTTAGTATGGCCAATTCAAAGTCCAGAACTCAACCCCAGTGAGATGTTGTGGCAGGCTCACCAAAGGACGACTTTGCATAAACAAAAGCCCTCAAACATCAGAGAGTCTAAGCACTTTTGTGAGGAGGGGTGCACTAGAATTCCTCCCAGGCAATGTAAGAGACTAGACATATTTACTTCAATTTACTACTATTATAAGAGGTTCCACAGTTTTCTGAATCAAGGGGGGCACATACATTTTTCCCAAGGCTACAGAAATTATGGTTGATTTTTTTGTCACACACGCACTATATTATTTATATATATGTCACAGAAAACTTGCACCGGCACTCAAGGAGGGTAAACAGACAAAATATCGAGTCTTAATTATCGACCTACTAGAATATCGATGTTGAAATATCGTCATGCCAGAATATCGACAGTCAGAATATCGTCGACAAGAATATCGAGTTGAAGGTAAGTAATATCGTTTTTTTAAATATCGATGTTAAAAATATCGTTTTTTTAGTTACTGTTATGTATGCTAGTATTTAATTTAAATGTATGTGTTCTATATTTTTGTGTAACTATTGCTTTTGTATTTCAATATGCGTTAAATTTTTATAAGTTATTAATTTTTTTTTAACAACATTTTTTGTTTTAGTTCCGTAGCGGGTTGTGGGTTTATAGGGGAATAGGGTGGGAAGCAATTTAATTATAATAAATGTATTAATAATTTTTATGTTATAAATTATTTTTTAATTAAATTTTGTGTTTTAGTTCTGTAGCGGGTTGTGGGTTTATAGGGGAATAGGGTGGGAAGTAATTTAATTATAAAAAAATGTATTAATTTTTAGAAGTTATTAATTATTTATTAACTACATTTTGTGTTTTAGTTCCATAGCGGGTTGTGGGTTTATAGGGGAATAGGGTGGAAAGTAATTTAATTATTATTAATTAATTAATAATGTTCATTAGTTAATATTTATGTATTTAATAATTTATATGGTTAATTGTCGTAATTAATTTAATATTAATGATTTAATTGGTTATTAATAATTATTAATTAATTGTTAAATATGTTAATTGTCATTTTTTAGGAGTGGGTTGTGGGTTTATAGGGGAGTGGGGTGGGAAGTAATTTAATTATAATTAATTAATTTATGTTTTTTATTAATTAATATTTATGTTTTTAATATTTTATATTGTTAAATGTGGTTATTAATTTATTATTAATTATTTATTATTTGGATATTAATAATGATGTTAATTGTGTCTTTTTTTTAAGAATGTGTTGTGCGTTGATGGGGGAGTAGGGTGGGAAGTAATTTAATTTTAATAAAAGTTTTATTATTTTTTTCTATAATATTTATTTAAAGTTATTTTATAGTGTTAATTGTGTGAACTAATTTATTAGTGATTGTTTTTAATTTGCTTGTTAATTGTTATTAGTTAATTAATTGTCAATTAATTATGTTAATTTTATCATGTTTTACAATACTGGTGGTGTCGTTTATAGGGGAATATGGTGGGAGGTAAATCATTTTTGAATAATTAATTATTTGTTAATTAATGTTAATTATTTTGCTGGAGTGGGAATACTAAATTATTCCCTCCGCTATCCAACACTTTCCCTACTGTTGCACTCGCTGGAATGGGAATAGTAATTTTTACCCACCCGCTATCCAACACTTTCCCTAGTGTTGCACTCCCTGAAGTGGGAATAGTAATTTTTACCCTCCCGCTATCCAACACTTTCCCTACTGTTGCACTCACTGGAGTGGGAATAGTAATTTTTACCCCTCCGCTATCCAACACTTTCCCTACTGTTACACTCGTTGGAGTGGGAATATTAATTTTTACCTCCCCGCTATCCAACACTTTCCCTACTGTTGCACTCACTGGAGTGGGAATAGTAATTTTTACCCACCCGCTAAAACACTTTCCCTACTGTTGCACTCACTGGAGTGGGAATAGAAATTTTTACCCACCTGCTATCCAACACTTTCCCTACTGTTGCACTCACTGGAGTGGGAATAGTAATGTTTACCCTCCCGCTATCCAACACTTTCCCTACTGTTGCACTTACTGGAGTGGGAAAAGTAATTTTAACCCCTGCGCTATCCAACACTTTCCCTACTGTTACACTCGTTGGAGTGGGAATAGTAATTTTTACCTCCCCGCTATCCAACACTTTCCCTACTGTTGCACTCACTGGAGTGGGAATAGTAATTTTTACCCCTCCGCTATCCAACAGTTTCCCTACTTTTGTACTAAATTATTTAAAATGTAATTAATATTTTATATATTAAAATTATAATATAATTGTTTTTATTTATAATATTTATGTTACAGGTGTTTGTGTATATATATATTTAATTGTATTTTTTGTTATATTTCTAATATGTTGTAATTAAATAAAAATATTATTTATTAATTATTTTAAAGTAAATATATATATTAAATTGTAAATATGTATGTTTATTTTTTCAAATTAAATTTAATATTTATAATTTTTTACATTTACAAATAAATTAAAATAATTTATTTTTAAGTTAATAGTATTTTTTTCTTTATTTTACAATATTTTTTTAACATTAAAAAAACGATATATTTAACTTCAATATTTTAAACAACAATATTTTTTTTCTCGATATTTTTGTACTTACCATGTTGTAGATAGGATGTCGATATTCTGGACATCGATATTTTTGACACGATATTCTGGTAGGTCGATATTGTTGTCGTCGATATTATGTCAGTGATCCCTCAAGGAGTGGTCTGCTAATTTTATTTATTGGAAATCCCAAAGTGTACACATCTACACGTTTCGGGTTTCAAGAAGCCTTGGTCATGATGCGAGTTGCTATTTTGAAAAACATTTAAATACCCCACGTGCAACCTCGGTGCTAGACACAAACAAAATAATTATTGATAGCTCTGTCTTAGTCACAATGCAGGCGCAAACACATTATCTTCTTAATCACAATGCACCGCAATAAACGTCACAACATTTATCATTTTAATAACTCAACAATTATACTGCCCCAGAGGGCATTTATCTGAAGAGAATATATGCCTAATCATCTACCTTCTCATTGCTATTTAAAGCACTTTAATACTGGAGTCAAAATAATTCCCAATCCTATCAAAAAGTATTCCTGGTGAGCATTGCATTAGGGGTGCAAATATACACTCTGCATCATACAACATCTTGCCCCAATAGGGAAATTAATTCCCCCATTATCCACACTGTACTATAATCGCACAATAACACCATATATTCCAAATATGATCCCATTTATCTTGCGGCAATTGTGTAGTGCAAAAGATTCTCAGGTACTTCAGTAGACTTTCGACTGCCAGAATTGTCTGTAAAGTAAATTAAAAACAAACGTAATTACTGTTTACATTAAAAACATTGATCTTGCAAAGATGTTAAAAACATGTGTTTCAAAATAACAATCATCTTGTCTGGCTTGGCTTCCTCATAGGTCTACAAATGGACATGCATCTCTTCATCAATGTTCAATCCATAGGGTTCCAACTATATAGGGCTAGGATCTATTTGGACTACAATCTCCGTAACGGTCTTTCTCTGCCTCCTACCTTTGGATTAGGTCTTTTGGCATCAATTACCGTATATCTCATTACATTCTGATCTCCTACGTGGTTACAATTAACATGTCTGGCCACTGGGCAGCTCATGTCTTCCTTTTTGATCACTCTCAAGTGCTGTAAAATCCTTTCATGCACCTGTAGCGTGGTGCTACCCATGTACAATTTGGGGCAAGGACATTTATGGATATAAACTGTCTGGTCTGTTTTACAAGTCAAATGGCCATTTATTTTCTGACTTTTATTCTGTGGAAGTTGTGTGCTCTTCACGCTCTCCCCAACGCAACATGCTTTGCACTTGAAGAATTTGGTGAAACCCTCATGTGGCTTCAACCGAGTCTCCATCTCCATTCTGGTGTTACTTTTAACCAAATTGGTCTCTCATAGATCTTGCTCTTCTAAATGTGATCTGAACTCTCCTACCTAATTTGCCCCTCATTATAAGATCACTTCTGAGTAAATGTTTATTGTGATAGGCTGTAATGAATCTTCCCACGCTAGCTTTTTGAGTTTTACTCCTGGAGTCCCTGAATAGTGCTTGCTCCCTTTGTATGTGTATATTTTTATAGAGCGCATATAACCAAAAGGCATCAAAGCACTAAAGTCAGACACATCACCACATTGGTGAAAGCCAGCTGGCCAACCACCTAGACAGAGAAGCCCCCGCCCATCTAAGGACATGGAAAGAGCCAAGTTTTAACATGCCTGCGAGACCTAAGATTAAGGGGCAACCCTCCTGTTAGGCTCAGGAAGGCTGTTCCACAGTCTGGCTGCAGCTACCGAAAAAGCATGTCCGCCCCCCCATCCCCCATCCACCCCCATCTGATTTTACGAAACCTGGGGATGACAACTTTTCTTTGTCCCACAGATCTTAATAATCTGCTGGGGGCATACCAGTTAAAAATGGACCTGAGAAACTCTGCGCCCCTTTGTTGGAGAGCCTCATGCACTAGACATACTGATTTAAAGATTACTCTCTTTCTAACTGGTAGCCAATGGAGGGACCTCAGGCCCTCCTTAACAGAACAGGCTTTCGGCAGGCCTAGAACCAATCTAGCGGCTGCATTTTGAATCATCTGCAGTTTGTTTAAAGAATATTGATTTACGTTTAAATAGAGGGCATTGCAGTAGTCAAGGCGTGATGTAATAAGTGCCATGACCACTGCAACCCTCAACTCCTGGGGTAATAGAGGAAGAATTTTCTTTAAGATCTTGTTAATCCAAAAGCATGTGCTCACCGTTTTGTTGACCTGTATATCAAAGGTCAATGAATTATCAAAGATTTCCCCAGATTGTTTGCCATGTTTCCTGGCACTGGGAGCATCCCACAGGTTTTAGGCCACCAAGAGTTAGACCAGATGGAATTCTCTGATCCAAAAAACGCTATTCCAGTTTTTTTCACTATTCATTTTAAGCCAGTTCACCTGCATCCAGCTGCTGAAACCAGCCATGCAAGAGTTAAATTTATTGGCCACATCGTCCAAATCATCAGAGATGGAAACGATGATTTGGGTATCGTCTGCGTAGGAGACTTAAAAGCCAAATGAGCACACTAGCTTAGCCAAAGGGGCAACATACAAATTAAAGAGTGCGGAGCTCAACAAGGAACCCTGGTGGAACCTGCATGGAAGCTGAAATGGTGGAGTCCTGAACTCGCCACAGCTGATCGTGAGAGTTCTATCGGTCAAGAAGGACTTTAATAGTTTTAATGCAGCAACACGCAATCCTGCCTCTCTCAACCTTTGCACCAAAATAGATGGAGATATGGTGTTAAAGGCTGCAGACAGGTAGAGCAAAACCAGAATAGCCACTCCCCCAGAATCAACCTGATGGAGGATGTAGTCTGCCGCCATAATTAATGCAGATTCAATGCTGTGATTACTTCTGAATCCATTTTGGATGGATCCAGACATCAGTGTATATTGAGAATTTGTGCTAATTACAGTTTAATATGTTTATCCAGAATTTTGGAAGGGGCATGCAGCAGAGAGATCGGGTGCAGATTTTTAAGATCTCCCCATCACCCTTGGGCTTCTTCTTTAGTGCAATCACAATTGCCTCCTTATAACAATGGGGAAAGATGCCAGACTCCAACACTTGAGAATAAACTTTCTCCAAGAAATCTCCAATAATATTAGAGACCAGTTGCAGCACCTTAGGTGGGCAGGGGTCATCTGGTGAGCCTGACGCTGTTTGCACCAGAAGAGCTTTAATTCTAGTTGGAAGAGGAGAAAACTTTGCTAGAGAGGCATTGGCAGACATGTCATAGGAGGTAACTTCCAGAGCAGTGATAAGCTGGTTATCCTCCAGTACAAAATCCACATGGATCTTCATAACCTTTTCTCTGAAGAACTCTGCTACCCTAATACAGAAATTATGGGAGTTTTCCAGAACTTGTGGAATGGGAGAGGAGAGATTAGTGACCACTTTAAAAAGTTGTTTCGGTTTGTTAATGGCCAGCCTTATTTTCTGTGAAAAAGAAGAAGATTTAGCCTCATTAATCACACCTTTGTATTCTTTCACTAATTTCCTATGCTTAATCTTGTTCTCAGTGAGCAAAGTGAGTCTTCATCTGCGTTCTTGTCTCCGACATTTCCTTTGTAGGTTTTTCAGGTCTTCCGAAAACCACGGGCCGAAGTATTCATCCTGCTTTCCAATTTGGGTTGAGCTGGGACCAGTTCTTCAATCGCAGAAAAAAGTCATTTTTTAAATTTCACTGCTGGTGATCCAGAGTCCTCTAACACAATTATCTGTGATTTAATCAAGACCTCTCTAAACTCCCTGCCAGAAAGTTTACTACATTTCCTCACACCAATAGCTTTATCTCAAATCCTTTTAACTGCCTGCTCCTTTGATGCTTGAATAGCACTGTATAATGATCTGGCTGGCTACACTCTTCCCCCACCAGATCAAGCTGATTGGAAAAAATTCCATTGAGTGTATGGCCTGCTTTATGTGTGGCCAGAGCAACACGTTGGGAAAGGCCAAAGCTATGTAGGTAGTCTAGAAAGACAACAGCATTCGTATCATCCTCTTTCTTCAGGTACAAGTTAAAATACCCTAAAATCGTGCAAGTATTGCTGGTGAGGAGGGGTTGAAGCACCTGATTCCAGTTCATTAATAACTGTGCTTTGGGACCTGGTGGGTGGTGCACCCGTAGTCCTGCCATTTATGCGAGCGGTTGGACCGTAACTTAAAGTGCCCTACCTCACATCCTTCAATAGGCAAGGATGATAGCAATTCAGGGGAGCACACCAACCTGTCCCTGTAAATATTAGCCGAACCCCCCTCCTCTCAGAGTGCCTCTATCCATCCTAGCATTAGCATATCCTGGCGGGGTAGCAGTTACCTAGTCTGGCCCAGAATCCTCTCTAGCCCATGTTTCAGTAATGAACAGACAGTCGACCCCGAGTCACATCAATCATTTCACAAGTTTCTATACAGCGTTTCGTCATAGATCGAGCATTAACCAGAGCGCATTTCAGGATGTTCTTCTCTTCTTTATTATTCCCCTTTGGCCTATCCCTACTCTCACCACTCCTAAGAGACCAATTGCAGTCTGGACATACCACTTTCTCCCTTTTACCAGTGTCTACCCGCTCACAGATTGCCCCAGAATCATTATTATCTAAATCAAGCAGAGCTGCCTCGAATACATCAGCCTTGATTTACCTGGCTTCTGACCGGCAGCATCCCTGGCCCCTGGCACAGTCCAGGCGGGGACAGGTGCAGACGGGGTTGCCTTTGGCGCACCAGCAGCGCGTCTGCGCATTGACACGCTTAAATGTGGTGCTGAGCACATAGGAGGAGTGCTGATTGATCCTCCAAGTGTCGCACCCAAAATGGCTGCCAAGGTAATGTGAAAAGGGCTCTAACAGGCCCGCAGTCCCATCAGCTTCCACTTCCCGGTTCCAATAAAAACAAAAAGATGAATTCCCCCCAACACAATCTCTGTTCAAATATAGCACAATGCAATTCCGGTATACAGGTAAGCGGAAAAAAGGTTCAGGTGGATAGCAGTTCACCAACTGTACCTCTATGTCAGACCTTTGCCACATTCACTAACTTCTCATTATATCCTCTCTCTCTCTGAACCTGGCAACCATATCTTTTGTCACTATTTCATAATCTTCTTGAGAACTACAAATTCTTTTACCTCTCAGAAGTTCTCCATATAGTATACTAGCCTTTAAAGGTTCAGGATGGAAACACTTAACGTGTAAAGTATTGTTACCAGCAGTGGGTTTCCTAATCACAAAAATATAATCTATAAAATGAACCTGCAAGATTATGTGCTTGTCCCATCTTTCTTTGCCAGACCCATTTAGCACCTGGTCCTCCCACCAGCCCATATGCAAATTATGCATAGCTGGCGGCGAAGCAGGTGCCCAATGTGGCCCTCCTCAGTTGCTCATACAGTTGATCATTAAACAAAAAAATATTCCTCCTCAAGCACAAGTTTAGCATTCCACAACAGCATCTCCGAGTGTTCGTAATGTTTAACAGATCTCGATCTAAGATAGTGTCTAACCGCCCTTAACCTAATTTCATAACGTATGCCGGTATATAGGGTGGCTACATCAAGAGTCATCAATAACATCTCCTTTTCCCAGCTCACATCAAATATGAATTTCTAAAAATCCGATGTATCATTCATATATGACATCAAATTTGCCATACAGGTTCTCAAAAAGTGATCTAAATACTTTGAGGTATTTTCAAAAAGTCCCTTCTGGGCTGCTATTATAGGTCTGCCCTGGTGTGTATCCAAATTCAAATTGATATGGTCTTGATTTCTCCAGTCCATGAGATCCTTATATAACTCAGATTAACATTCAAGAAATATGCCTTATCTACCTTCCTGTAGCAACTGCTATCATTCAATTGGTTGAATGCTTCTGCCATATACATGTCTAATGGCCACAAAAGGAGGCCACACAGGGAGAGTACTAAGGAACCTGTAAAAGACAAAAGAACGATAATTAATTTGACTTACGAGACTCTTACTGATATTGTCTTTTGGACGGTCACATTGTCCAGAAGCTGAACTTGACTATGTACAGTTGAGAAATCATTCATTTAAGTTCATCAGAAAATTTTAATTAACTAAGATGCACGAAATGAAACCTGGATAGAGCCTAGATCTATGGTAAAAATGGACAATGAGAAAAGTAACAAGTTATTAATTGAGGATGCAGACTTGATGAAAATGTTGTTGGAATTGGTGTGCAAAAGTGGGGAGGGACTTCTTGTGAGGTGGATGCTGTTGCCCAGAATTTGTTTATCTCAGAAGAAGGAGGCACGAATTTTAATTCCCAATCCAAATTTGATCCCACATCACATCTTATAGATCAATTTTCAGAAGTAGTGATTATTGATCTACGGAAACTACTAGTGAAGAATAAAAAATACTCCATTGGTGATATAGCGAGGCTTTGCCCGCTGCTCTTTTGGGCTCCCATAAGGCGGACCCCCGAGCTCCTACCCTATGCGGAAGCCTTATCTGAGGTTATCCTGATAGACACAAGAAATAAGGTAGGCTGGATCACCAACGCCAGGAAATTGATGTCTGCACTAGGGCTTCAAGCCAATTATGACAAGCAAGATCCACCCCGGAAAGAAGTGCTTAAACGATATTACTGGGAATGGGTGGAACAGCAAGAATCCAGCAAACCAAACCTGGGGAGACTCACCACAGAATTTTATCTTCACAAACAGACCAGATGCCTGGAGCACTACCTAGACATAATTCAGGTTCCCCGAGACAGAATATTATACATCCATTTTAGGTTTGGCACACTCCCTGTCTGTGAGGTAACAGCTAACTGGCATCCATGTAACCCAACATCAAAAGATTGCCCATGCTGCAAGGACCCAGTGGAATTCGTTGCCCATGTTATGTTTGCTTGCCAGGCTTACGCCAAACTGAGGTCTAAATGGCTAAAACCGACCTGCCAGCAATTGGGCACACAGAACCATTGGGATGCCTTGCGCATTTTAAGATCAGATCCTTGACCACTTTTTGCTTGTGGAGTGGCCAAGTTTTTAAGTCATGCATGGCTTATAAGAAGGAAGGCCCAGATATGAACGTCACAGTATCAAGCAGGATGAGGTTCAAATACAGCTGCCTAAGGGCTCATAGGAGGGTAATTTATGTCTCAGCAAAATGCTATGCACATGCAATTTATTGATAATAATCAGTCTGCAATTTTGACCTGAGAGGGTTAGAAAAGCTATTATAAGGACTGCTGGGTACTGTGAACTAGGTCCAATTGAAGAGGTCCTAAATGTGAAAACATCGTGACGCTCCTCCTTCCTCTTCCATACTGTTTTAAGTATGTGTTATTATTGTAATGCTGTGCCAATTGTTTTAATTATTGATCTGTTGAATTTTATATTGCTTTTTCGCCGTAGCCATGAATCATGACAAATAATTTGTTTGTTTTTAACTGTAATAAGCTGCTGCACAAACTGTCTATTTTCATATTTCTTCTTTTATCATAATTGGCGTTTTCTATAGCTTTTATGGCACGAGTTGTAGAAATAAAGCTTATACAACAAAAAATCCTTACACACTAATCCTTTCAACATTAAATACAAATCAACTATACAGAAACTGAGTAAGAACAAAGGATGTATGATCAGAAACTCTGAAAATACATCAATGTGGTATTGTGGCCACTAGACATGTATATGGCAGACACATTCAACCAACTGAATGAAAGCAGTTGGTACAGGAAGGTAGATAAGGCATATTTCTTGGATGTTAAATCTGAGTTTTATAAGGAACTCATTGATTGGAGAATTCAAAGCCTTTTCAATTTTGATGAATATGCATTCCTTAAGAATGATCATTTTAAAATACCTATATTTTACGTTATCCCAAAGGTGCACAAGAATTTTGATATACCCCAAGTTAAACCTATAATAGCAGCCCAAGAGGGACTTTTTGAAAATATCTCAAAGTATTTAGATAGGTTTTTGAGACAACATGTGGCAAATTTGATGTCATCGATCAAGGATACATCAGATTTCTTGAAACGCAGATTTGATGTGAGCTGGGATGAGGAGATTTTATTGACGACTCTTGATGTAGCCACCCTATATACCAGCTTACGTTATGAAGATGGGATAAGGGAGGTTAGACATTATCTTAGATTGAGAGCTGTTAAATATTTGCAACACATAGAGATGTTGTTGAGAATGCAATGCTGATGCTTGAGAAGGAATATTTTTTTAATACTCAACTGTATGAGCAACTGAGGGGGACCACGATGGGCACCTGATTCGCCCCCAGCTATGTGAATTTACATATGGTCTGGTGGGAGGAGCAGGTGCTACACGGGTCTGGCAAAAAAAGATGGGACGAGCAAATAATCTTGTGGGTTCGTTTCATAGATGATATTTTTGTGATTTAGAGGGGGAGTGAAGAATTGGCGAGGGAGTTTGAGGCTGAGATTAATGACAATGAGCTTAATCTCAAGTTCACAAGCAAGATACGTAAAGAAGAGATTGAGTTATTGGATGTCAGACTAGTAGTGAGACAAGGGCAGTTGACATCTACCCTCTATAGGAAACCTACTGCTGGTAACAGCACTTTACAGGCTAAGAGTTTCCACTCTGAACCTTTAAAGGCTTGTATACCATAGGAAGAACTTCTTAGAGGTAAAATAATTTGTAGTTCTCAAGAAGATTATGAAGTAGTGGAGAAAGATATTGCTGCTAGGTTCAGACGGAGAGGATATAATGAGAAGATTTTGAAGATGGCAAAAAACAGAGTGTTGAAGGTGCAATGGGAGCAAGCACTATTCAGCGACCCCAGATGTAAGACTCAAAAAGCTAGTATGGGAAGATTCACTATCGCCTATCACAATAAAAATGCAGCAGCGAGAGCTATTCTTAATAGGAGTTGGCATTTAATCAGAAGTGATCTTATAACAGGGGACAAATTAGGTAGGAGGATTCAGATCACATATAGAAGAGCAAGATCTATGAGAGGCCAATTGGTTAAAAGCAACATCAGAATGGAGAAGGAGACTTGGTTGAAGCCACGTGAGGGGTCACCAAATGCTTCAAGTGCAAAGCATGTCGGGATGCAAAGAACGCAAAGAGCATACAACATCCACATAATAAAACTCAGAAAATAAAGAGCCATTTGACTTGAAAATAGACCACAGTTTATATCCCTAAATGTCCCCGCCCCAAACTATATGTGGGCAGCACCATGCTACAGGTGCATAAAAGGATTTTACAGTACTTGAGAGAGATCACAAATGAAGACACAAGCTGCCCAGTGGCCACACAAGTTCATTCTCACCACGAAGGAGATCAGAATGTGATGAGAAAAACAATGATTGATGCCATAAGACCTAATCCAAAGGTGAGAGGCAGAGAAAGACAGTTACGGAGATTGGAGTTGAAATATATCCTAGCCCTAAATAGTGAAGAATTCTAAGGACTGAACATTGATGAGGAGATGCATGTCCATTTGTAGACATATGAGGAAGCCAAGCCTGGCAAGATAATTGTTGTTTTGAAATGCATCTTTTTAACGTTTTTGCAAGATCAATGTTTTTAACATAAATGGGGATTGTTTTTAATTTACTTTATCAATCAGGATTTCAATCAATCAATCAGGATTTATAAAGTGCTGCAAATCGCCATTTAGGGTCTCAAGGTGCTGGAGTTGCTAGCTGCTTCGCAGAGAAAGCAGTGAAAATGAGGCAAAAGCAGGAGAAAGCCCTCAGAAAAAAGGGAGAGGAAGAAGTACAAAAAGAGGCAAAAGCAGGAGAAAGTACTCAGAAAAACAGGGGAAAGGATGGAGAAAGCAGTAAAAAAAACAAGGCAAAAGCAGGAGAAAGCACTCAGAAAAATGAGAGAGAGGAAGGAGAAATCAGTAAAAAACGAGGCAAAAGCAGGAGAAAGCACTCAAAATATCGGGGGAAAGGAAGGAGCAAGCAGTAAAAGAAAAAACAAGGGGAAATCAGGAGAAAGCACTCAGAAAAATGGGGAGGAAGAAGAGTGGTGAAGCAGCACGGGAGAGCTAGGACTGAGGCCTGCTCAATGGGGTCACGCTGTTGCCTCCACTAAGTAGGTCCTGGGACAACTCTGGCAGTTGAAAGTCTATTGAAGTACCTGAGAATCTTTTGCACTGCATAATTGCCGCAGGATGAATAGGATCATATTCTGGAAGGTGTGGTGTTACTGTGCTAATATAGTAGAGTGTGGACAATGTTAGTAATTTATTTGCCTACTGGGGCGTGATGTATGGTTCCGTCGGAGTGTATATTTGACCCCCTGATGCAAAACTCACCAGGAATACTTTTAGCCAGAGTGGGAATTCTTTTGAGTCCAATACTAGGGTGCTTTAACTAGCATGAGAATGTAGATGATTGGGTATACCTTCCCTTCAGATAAATGCCCACTGAGGAGGTATAATTGTTGAGCTACTAAAATGATAAATGTTGTGACATTTATTGCAGTGCATTGTGATTAAGAAGATAACATGTTTTCTCCTGCATTGTGACTAAGACAGACCTGTGAATAAGTATGTTGCTTATGTCTAGCACTAAGATTGGACGTGGGGTGTTTAAATGTTTTTCAAAATGGCGACTCGTATCGTGACCAAGGCTTCTTGAAAGCTGAAATGCTTAGATGTGTACACTTCAAGATTTCCAATAAATAAGATTTCCAGACTGCTCCGTGATTGCTGGCATTTCCTGCAAAAGTGCGAGTTTTCTGTGGAGTACTGAAAGCAGAGGAGGGCAGTCCCGCTTACTAACACTACCGGGTACCAGCGACGAGTTAGAGCCAGTTGGGAACCTGCGCGTTCAGGAGAAATATATATATATATATGTGTGTGTGCATGTGACTGCATTGTTGCTGTTAGTTTTTTCGTTGTATACGGTGGATGTTCAGAACATCTACGGTGATGATAAAAAGAAAGTGCACCTCCTTCAGATTCAACTGTTTTTATTTTAATATATCTGAACCTCATGTAGTTTTTACAAAGTCCTAACAGTAGAAAAATGTAATCTCAAATAACCCTCACATCTAATTCACATTGCCATTATATATATATATATGGCTTATGCATTCGGACATTGTAAGAGAAATTACTGCTCTGCTTGTATGCCTCGCACTGTATATACTTTCCATTAGTATTTTGTTACTTTTTTGCACTCGTGTCACGTTATACACATTAACCCTTGTATGTATATACCACAGCCTCACCAGCACTTTTCACTTTAAAGCCTGCACACTTAGCACCAATACACTTCCCTGGGTCTATGCTTGTAAATAGAAGTAACCTTTTCGTTATAGCAAGACGCTTCTAGACACCATCGAGATGACTGAGGTCAGCGCAGAACAAACCAAACAGCACAAACTAACATATCAACCTATGTACAGTTTTTGTTATTTGTGTAGCGACAATGTGGTTAAGTGTTGCATTCAGGCAGCAAGTAAATATATGATGCACTGCTAATAGAATGAAGTAATTCATTGCATATGGTCTTCTTTGATTGATTGTTGAATTCTTGATAAATTATGTTAGCAAGTTGCACACCAGTATTATATATTATTATTTTTTCTATTATTGCGCTGAACCTACTACAGTGAAATATACAGATGTATGTGTCTTCTATTTCTAATTTAAGATAGGTGTCTTTAGTCTGTTTATAATGTCTATGACCTACGTGGTCACTAGCATGTGGTTAATGTCCTAGGGGATGATAAAAGTTATCTCACCTGTGCAAAACAGTGATGCAAATGACGTTAGAGTAACAACCATGTACCCTATATAAACTTGCCATTTATATGTAGCGCGTTATGTGAACAAGGCCGCAGGTCGGCGGCCGAAACGCGTCATGTGGACCATGTCATGTAAAGAATAAAGGAACTTTTTCACTATACCTGGAGTCTGTGCCCGAGCCGTGTTTCTTCACTCTCTATGCACCGGGAAGGAGTTATATATATATATATTCCCCAGATATATTCAAATAAAACAAGTAGAATCTGAAGGGGGTGCACTTTTTTTTCACATCGCCGTAGGTGTTCTGAACATCAAATCAAATCAGGGACATTTGTACAGCGCACATATCACTCGGAAGTCTCATGGCGCTTGCAGACGGCTCTGATAGAATACTCATTTAGTTGTCAAATAGCCATGACTTCAGCTTCTTGCGAAAGCAGTTGTGATCTGTGATAGTACATAGGTTTAAGGGGAGTTTGTTCCAGGAAGCAGGGGCAAGAAAGGAAAAAGACCTTCCTCCATTTCTCACGGTACGAATTCTGAGCGGTGTGAGAAGTGATTCGTTGCTCGATCTTGGCACCCTACAAGGCTGGTACCAACGTAATTTTTTGGACCAGTACCCCGGGCCTTTTCCATCCATATTTTTGTGTGTTAGAAAGAGAATTTTAAATAGGATTCACTGTCTAACTGGGAGCCAGTGTAGAGATCTCAGACAGGGGGCAGAAGGGTATCTGGGCAGAAGATTCAGAACCATCCTGGCCGCAGTGTTCTGCAAGATCTGAAGTCTTGTAAGAAGGCCTTCGTTGATTGAGGACAACAGGGCATTTCCGTAGTCCATGCGATTTATTATTAGTCCCTGGACTAATGGTTTCCTGGCCTCGATCGGAATCCATTTGAAGACCTTTCGTAAGCTACGCATCACTCCAAAGCAAGAGCCAGTTATATGATTAGTCTGACTTTTCATTGACAATTGGCTATCCATATAAAAACCTGGGTTCCGTACCATCGGTTTGGGTGTTGGACAAGGGCCAAGGTTCCTCCATATACAACGAAAAAACTAACAACAGCAACAATGCAGTCACAAGAACGTGCAAGGGAAGAGAGTCTCGGAGCACGTGCACATTGAACGTGATAACAGGCACACACGACCCACTCCCAATAGACCAAGGAAATCAGAGTGGGCCACATAAGGTCCCTGGATCCTGCTAACCAGGTGCTGGACGGCCGCACACAGCAGGGGAAGGGAGTAATGAGGAAACGGCATAAAAATAATCAAAAGGTATTGCTAAGAGGGGTATGCTCGCCAGACTGAGCCACCACCATCTGTCCCACTCTGTCCAAAGCCTGAAAATAGCACAGCAAGCCAATCTGACGTACAACTACTCAAAAGCCAAAAACAAGTAGTAACTTTCTTCACCAGAACATGCAGGGGCAGCAAAGCAAAGAGGGTGCAGCTACCAGAACGTATTTAAGTTTCAAGACCAGAAGAAAGGATGTCAGCAAGTTTCACAGAGGAGGCGATGCCTGTAGAGTGTAGAAGACAACAAGGCCATTAGCTAAAAACACCTCTTAAACTAAGCAGCAGCAGTACCATTTACCTCCATCCAGGTTAAATTTCGCCCTCTAAACTAACTCTCATTTTCCCCTTACTCTAACCTTCGCCTGGCTCTGGGTTTATGATTTTTAAAGAGAGACGTGTTTTACTGATGGCGGGAATGGTAAACCTTTAACAATGATGTATTAATAATTATTGATTGTAGCGTTTGAATGGACCATCCGGTGAATGATGTCACAATGTGTGTCAAAACACAAGCGGGCATCATCAAACAAAAGAACATTCTCGAATGCTTCTTGCTGGTATTATTAGGGTGCAGGACTGTGGAAAGAGAAGAAGGCGTTTCTCCCCAATGGGTGGAGCCCTTTAGGCATTCATAGAATGTTATAAGCGTGTAATGGTGTCGAGGACATGATGGTGACTGACTGCATTTTGCCTCATTATTGTATTCACTCTTGTCCTTTGCTGTAATGTTCTCATGAACTGTAAATGGAAACAAAAAAAAGTATACCTCTGTGAACAAAGATGCCATCAGAGCAAGGTGATTCCTCTAGGGGCAATTTACCGTTTAAATGAACCAAGTGCGCATGCTCAGCTCCAACTACCGGCGATACTAAAGTTGCCAGAATTTGAATCTGAAATTGCTAAGTCACACGCTCACAAGAATGACTTTTTATTGAGCTGTTTAACAACAAACATTGAAAGCCACCTGGCTTTTAGCTGACAGGTTTCCAATATTTCTCCTTCATCTATACACAATAAAAGTTTGGATGAAATCTTCTGCAATAAAATGTTACAATGTTTCTTAGACCACAGTGCCATCTGCTGGTCATACGTAGGCACTATGAAATACATAAAGCACATGGAACATTTCAATTGTGAATTGCAATTTGTGATTCTGTAATGTAGTAAGACAGATTGAGAATCGTGTCAGTACAATGCAAAATTCTCGAATCCATGTATTAAGGACTTTCAGACATTGATTGTTAAGGACTAATTTCGAATTTGTGACTAATTTGCAAAACGCAAATGCCTAAAACACATTGCCCATGAGTCCATCCACAGTGTAACACGTCCATATTAGGAAGAGCTTAGAATCCTCATACTGAAAGTGAACTAACGTGAAAACAAGCATTATTTCACATTCAGCTTCACTACTGCTGCTAATACTCCGGAAGTACATGCCTCCATTTGAACAGTTTCTCACTCAAGCCTCATTTATTTATTTTCCCTTTTCCAAGTTCTTTGGCGTTTGCTAGGCGAGTACCTCTGTATTACCACATTGGAATATTGGAAGTTCCATTGAAGACAATGGAGTGCTCTGGCCTTCTAATGGCCGGTAGAAGCCCGGAGCATCAACATTCCAATGTTGAACAAAGTCACGGAGCCCGAAGGAATCTCAACCCCCTGGGCTCTGTGAGGCCTTTGTTTTACAAATTCAAACATTCTGCCCTCTAGGGGCGGAATGTTCTAATAGCCTTAGAGCCCTCTGTAGCGGGCTTTACCGACCATTAAAGGCCCACTCCCTTGTTAAAGGCCCTCTTTAATGCTGGAGCAGGCCTTTAATGGCCGGTAGCACCCGCTACGGCTGACTCTAAGGCTATATTACACACTACGTCCCACATGTGATAGGGAACCCTCAAATTTGCTTGAAATGGTTACAATACAGGACTGTGCTGACACAGTTTCACTTTCCCAGCATGCAACAACCGCCTACCTGAGCAACGAAGAGGTGGTACTCTTCTGGAAGGATCCACGAGCGGGGGTAGAAGTTGTATTCTTCTGGAAACAGTTCCTGCATTGTCCGCACAGCTCGACTTAGGGTAATTTTACGAACCATCTCTATCATGCCTAGGAAAAAATGTAATTGTAAAATGTCAAAGCTGGATTTCTACGCTTTTTACCCCATACGAGATATACAATGGTCATACAGGAGCAGCCTTCTTAGACCCCCGCCGAAACACTCTTTTTTTTTAAAAACATATTTTTATTGTAAACAACAGCAATGCTTTCCATTTCAATTATCCAATATTAAGCAGCGGTTCAAAGTTTCCTGGTACAAAAATGAATCACAATGCATATTCCCTTGGTTGCCCATACCACCCCCTATCCCACCCGGGTCCCACCCAAAGTACTAGTCCTTCCCTTCAATCGGACAAAGAAGCCCCACTATATGCCCTCCAGGCCGCCCAGATTCTATCCCATTTCCGAGGGCACCCTCTGCTCTGGTACACCACTCGTTCCGCCCGCTGGCACCAATCGAGATCTTTTTCCCAGCATGTCACTGAGGGAACCTTACCCGCTCCCCAGAGCCTGGCTAGATTTCGTTTTGCCACTACGCCCGCTAACGCCAGCCAAATTGTCTCCCACTTGGGCCACACCACCTCCCCCGTCACTCCAAGGACAAACCATCGAGCTTCCAGCGGGACCGCGGCTCCCACCACCTCCGACATGACCTGGGCCACTCCCTCCAGTAGCCCTGTACCAAGGGGCAAGCCCACAGGATATGAAAAACGACCCGCTCTCATTACAGCCCCGTAGACACCTATCTGAATCACAATAACCCATACGGTGCTGTACAGTCCTAGGTACATAAGAGCGGTGCAGGATACGCAGTTGGATCAGCCGAAAGCGGGCCCTGATAGCTATCTCTCTTGGGCTTTGTAGGGCTTCCAACCAGTCATCCTCCTCGAGCAGGCCCACATCAGACTCCCACGCCTCCCGCAGTGGCCCCAGAGGATTTGGGGTGTTGTTTATAAGTTTTTTGTAAGTTAGGGAGATAGCCTTGTCAGGCATGGGGTCAAGCAGAAGCCTATCTTCCAATGGGGCATATTCGGTCAGTTCTTCCCCGTCCTTCAGATGACACCGCAGAGCATGTCGGACCCGGAGGTATCGGAAGTATTCCTCGTCCCCCATATGATACTCCGCTTGTAGGGCGGAGAAGGCAATCATCTTGCCATTTTTCCAGAGATCTCCCAGGAGATCTATGCCTATATTGTTTCAGCCCTGAAAACCTTGCAGAGTCGCAACCTCTGAGAGGAAGTCCCCGTGCCATAGCGGCGTCTGTTCAGTGCATCTGGCCCCCCACCCCGTCATCCTGGTCGCCTTTCGCCATATGCGAGTCACCGTCTCAGTACGAGGCGGGCGAGTGGGCCCGGCACTCCTCTTGGAGTAGAGGGCAGCCAAGTAGCAGCCTTTCCCCAACGCCATCCGATCCACCCGGTATGCCGGTTCCTCAGTGGGGGAGAAAACCCACCCGTTGATATTGACAAGTTGCGCCGCCCCGTAATATTTCCGCACATCCGGCACTGCCAGCCCCCCATTATACACCCCCAATTGTAATTTCTTCAGGGCGATTCTAGGGCTCCCTCCTCCCCACAGCAGCCCGCGCTATTCCGCCTCCACCACTCGAAAGAATCGCTCCGGCACCGGGAAGGGTGTGTTCTGTAGCGCATACAGGAGGCGCGGGAGGGCCATCATTTTAAACAATACAGCACGGCCCATCAATGAGATCGGTAGCCCGCGCCAGTGTATGACATCTTCCTTCAACCGGTCCAATTGTGATAGGACATTAAGGCGCAGGAAGGCATCTTCCGATTTCGTGATCCAAATTCCCAAGTATTTGAATTCCTCTTTACACAACAGTGCCCCGCATTCCGGTGTCAGCAGCGGCGGATCACCAGCTAACACGAACACCAGGGACTTCCCCCAGTTAATTTTATAGCCAGAGTATTCCCCAAAGGACCGCAGGATGTGAAGAAGCCGATGGAAAGTCTGTCTGGGCCGATGTGCATATAGCAGAACATCATCGGCGTAGAGGGAGATACGCTCTTCCCATCCTCCCCCAAAATCAATACCTCGCACCACCGGATCTCCCCGCACCCACGACGCCAGGGGCTCCAGGGCGAGCGCGAAAAGGATCGGGGAAAGGGGGCAGCCCTGCCGCGTGCCTCTGTGCAAATCAATAATCCTTGAGACGGACCCGTTCACTCGCACCCGCGCCCTCGGCCTCGTGTAAAGAAGCCGCACCCAAGCTTGAAATTTCGGCCCGAAGCCAAACTTGTCCAGGACCGCAAACATGTAATCCCACTCTATGCTATCGAAGGCCATATGGGCGTCAAGGGACAAGAGAGCAGCCTGCGTATCAGGGTGTTGCGACACCATATACATGACACCATAGAGGCGTCGGAGATTGAGCCGAGTGCTGCTATGGGGCATAAAACCGGATTGGTCCGGGTGTATCAGAGAGAGGATGATCGGGCCCAGCCGGGTGGCCAGTACCTTTGCCAGTACTTTGGTCTCAAAATTAATCAGGGAGATCGGTCTGTAAGAACTACATAGGTCCCGCGGCTTACCCTCCTTTGGGATCACTACAATAGTCGCCGTTCTGAGATCCTCCGGTAGCTGACCGGCCCCCAGCGCCTCATTGAACATTCTCAACATGTACGGCGCGACTCTTCCCGCCACGCACTTGAAACTTTCAGCTGGGAACCCATTGGGGCCCGCCGCCTTTCCAGCCTGTAAGTCCCTCATGGCCCCCTCCAGTTCCTCTATTCCCAGATCTAGGTCTGCTGTGTCCCGCTCACTTCGGCCAAGAACTGGCACTTTAATATCTCTAAGAAACTCCTGGCACTCCTCCTCCCTACGGCTGGTCTGCGACTGATACAGCTCTTCATAATATTGCGCAAAGGCGTCCACAATCTCCCCTCCGGCCAACCGTTCCGTACCCGCCTTAGGTTGGATGCCTGCGACCCAGTTTCTACTCCGATCCCGTTTCTCAAGCCACGCAATAACCTTGTTGGCCTTATCCCCCAAGTCATACACCCGCCGCTGTGTCGCTATGGCATGAGCCCGTGCCGCATTTTCGCTGACATCCCTCAGTTCCCGCTGTTTAAGCCGGAGGGTATGGCAATGGTCATGTCCCGCCCCCCCCGAGTCTGGATCCGTTCCCCTCTCCAGCTGGGTTATTTCCCGTTCCAGATCGTCACATTGTGCCCTTTGTTCTTTACGTCTAATCCCCACCTCAGCCTGTACGAAGTCCCTCGCCACCGCCTTATACGCTTCCCATAGTACACATTGAGAACCCACCGTCCCCTCGTTTTCTGTGAAATATTGGTCCGTCCTCTCTCGGTCCTGGAAATCACGATCCCTGAACAAGTAAGGGTCTAAGCGCGGAGGCACTGTCCAGTCTCTCTCGGGACCCCAGAGCCACACCTCTACCGGAGAATGATCTGAGATACCCCTGGCCCTGTGACAGCCCGCTCTAAAGAGTCCCGCCGACATTGCCTGTGTGAAGATGTAGTCCAAGCGGGCACCGCTGCCGTGTGCTGCTGAGATATGGGTAAAGTGTTGAGTGTCCGGGTTGTGTGCCCTCCATAAGTCCACCAGGCCCATCGCCTTCACAAAGGCCGTCAGCGGGCACGCCCCCCTAGGCCTATGCCCCGACGAGTCACGGTCAAGGTCATGCGACATAACGTCATTCATATCGCCCCCCAAGATCAGGGTCCCCGTGGGCAAATCCAGCAGTAGTTCACTCAGATCGGGAAAAGTCACCCCGTGCATTCTTGGTGGTATATATACAGAACACACATTCAGTGTATGCCCCTCCCAGGTCCCTGTGAGCGCAGCGTATCGGCCCAGTGGGTCGCACCACTTACGATTGAGCACCAATGGCAGGGAGTTCCTAACCAGGATCGCTGTACCCCTAGATCCCTAGGTGAACCCCGCGTGTGCCAACAGTGTGTAGCCGAAGCGGTTCATGGCTAGGTAGTTATTCCCTTTCAAATGTGTCTCTTGGAGGAGAACTATATCCGGGGTATGTCTATGCAAATATTGTAGCACCATGGTTCGCTAGATCTTGTCCCCAAGACCATTCACATTCCACGACAGGATCTTGAGGCGCCTAGCCCGTTGCACCGCCATCAGGGAAATGTACCACTCCTCTCTTCCCTCCCTCCACCCCCCAGGACCACCTCCCACCGCCCCTCCCATTCATGTAAATAGTGGAAAGCATTGTCAACTTAAAAGAACCCCAACTAAACCCACCAACTAACCCTCCCCCCCCGACCTACCCACCAAAACGAACCTACCCCCCTCCCTGCTACCCTGCTTCGTGGGCCTAGAACCACCCACATCCCCAACTAGCAGAGCGCCTGTCGCCCACAAAACAATTAACTAGAGAATGGGGTTGTGTAGCCGAGCTCAACAATGGCTCCAGAAGGCCGCTTTCCGCCCTTAAGACAAAACTAAGCAGCAGACAACAATCACTAAATTCAACAGAGCAGCTTCCTCGAGCCTGGCCCCTTATACTCAACAATTCACGCAGTCAGTAAATACCGCACTCAGTCCATGTCTTTCAATATTTTCAGCCCCCCGGACCTTCGGACGACGCCGGACTTTGTGATCTGGATCTTCGGGAGCGACGATCCCGCCCATTGCCACCCTCCTGTTCACTGGTGGGTGCCGGGGAGCGGTCACAAGTGTCTCTCCAACCCCTTTCAGTTCTTGCCGGGTCCACCTGCGACCGTGGCCCATCCAGCCATGCCTGGGCCTCCGCCGGGGACGTGAAGAACCAGGATTTACCCTCTGCGATGATTTTAAGTTTCGCAGGGAAGAACATCATGTATTTGATGCCCCTGTCTCTCAGTGTTCGCTTCACCCCGTCGAACGATCTCCGCTCCAGCTGTACCTTTAGCGTGTAGTCCGGAAAGAACCGCACCGTCACATTTTCATATTGGAGGTCGCCCTGCTGCCGGGCCGCCTGTAGGATGGCATCGCGGTCCCGGTAGTTGAGGATCCGTGCGATGATCGTCCTCGGGGGCGCCCCCGGTTTTGGTGGAGGAACCGGTGCCCTGTGCGCCCTTTCCACTGCGAACAGAGCCGAGAGTCGTTTAGGCTTCAGATGTTGTAGAATGAGCTCCTCAAGAAAGAGGTCCATGCTGGGCCCCTCCGCCCCTTCCGGGACTCCCACTACCCGGATGTTGTTCCTGCGGGCCCTTCCTTCCGGATCCTCCATCTTCAGGGCCAACTGTTGGTGTTGCTTAACCAGCTGCTGGACCCTCTCCTCTAAGCTCTTAGTGGAAGTCTGTAGGTCAACAATGTTCGACTCGGCAGCTTTAACTTTCTCTGACGTCTTGGACATGTCCGCTCGCAGTAGGTTCATTTCGATGGAGACCTTATCAATCTTGGTCTCCAGCGTCGTCCCCAGGGTCTGGATCGCCGCCATGATGGAGCTTAGGGACGGTTCCGTGGCCGAGGCATGTCCTCCCGCACCGGCGTCGTCCCCTGCCGGTGGCTTCGCGACTGCGTATCGGTCCAATTTGTTCGTCTGGACCGGCGCTCCCCCTTTCGGCTTCATAGTGCGTATCCTGAGGTGTCGCTCAGCCCACCTCGCTCCACCGTCGCTATCCTGCCCCTCAGTGTCAGTCATTCACCAGCGTGGCAAAAATGTGTAGGGACGCAGTCTCCCGAGCGCGACCCCTCACGGCCTCCGCTCGCCACCCAGATCAGTCCCAGTAAGTCACAGGGCCACCACGGTACGCCCGAAGCACCAAAGAAAACTCGCCTCCCGGCCCTGAGTAGTCTCTCATCCCACGTTCGTAGTAGGCAAAGGAAGGCTCCTGCGGCCCTCACATTGGGCGTCTGCTCTGGTAGCGCCGGCCCATTCTGATCGTCCCCCTGCCACGTGGGGATGTGCGTGGGCTTGCAGGCCTCGCTCGTGGAGTCACTTCCTCCGGGTGTGCGCCTCTCGCTGTCCCGTGGGGCCCACAGGGCTTGTGTGCTAGATCTCAAAACGACACGATAGGCGGGGGCTCGCCCTGTACTGCTGTGGCACGTCCCGTCGCGCGCCTGACTAGTCCGCGTCAGCTCTGGCACAGTTCGTGATGTGCCAGCAGTTCTCAAGTGCCTGCTCCGTATGCCGTATGTGCCACCTTCCTGCCTGTTGCACGCGGTCTGCCTCCCCCTCTCGAGTCCTCCTGTCTCTCCCAGGCTTTGATTGCCCCAGCTAGTGTTCACATGACTGCCACTGAAGGCGGGGGTGTCTACCTGATAGCTCCGGGGCAGTGCGGTATGATCCACATGCCAGTCGTCTTCCTCCACCCTCTAGGACCGCCCGAATCACCTCCTTTGGGTCCCGCCAGCAGCCCAAGCGGCCCCCCGGTACCTTGAGTGTTTCCCGCTGGCAGTTCGTGAAGCGTGCGCCGCTCCCGTTCCGGGCTCCCAGTGCGGCGCACGGCGTGGTCTCTGCGCAGCGGTTCTCCCCCTTTCAGCGCCACTGCTCCCGAGCGGCCTGGAATCGGCCCTGCGCAGCACCCCACTAGCGCTGCTCCTACCGGCTTGCCGGGGCCTGGATCTCCTGCCGGCACACTCGAGGGTCTGGGCACGCACCTCCCACCGCGATGCCTGGGCGGTCAAGAAGTTCGCACGCTGTCTCCCGCGACCGGGTACTGCCGCCTGCGTCCCTCAGCCTGCTTTCGCTGTGTCGGGCAATCACCGCGCCAGCGGCGCCATTTTGTTTATTGCGGGCTGGGAACCCGGCCGGACCACCAGTATCGGAATTCGTCCCCTCCGGCGCTTCCTCCGGCGGCAGAGGCACACCAGTCAGGGCTCCACCATGTCCCACCACTGCTCTGCTGCTTTTTTTTTTTTTAAATTCTTTATTGATTTTTTCCCCCTTTAATGCAAGGAATATAGTGATCATGTTTCACAAATCAGGTCTTTCAGTCAAAATATTACAGACACAGCAGCAGATACAGACAGAACTTATATATAAAAAAATATAAGCATACTGAAATAAAGAAAATCTGACAATAAACAGTGGTTATCCATTATTCGACATTAGATCCAATCAGTAACGGGGGCCCAGATCTTAGCTCCCATTACACTCTTCCTTCTCCCTTTAGTCTTGTATATAGCTGATTCCAAATTGTACATTGCAAGCAGTCTTGCCCGCCAACTCAGAAAGGATGGAGGGTCAAAATTTATCCAATCCTGTGCAATACAAGCACGGAGAACAGCCATGCAAATAAACAAGGATGCCCGTGTTCACCGCTATTATTTGCTTTATATATTGATTTTTTTTTGATAAAGCTAAATCAAGCTATTGATATTAAACCGATCCAATTACGGCATATCGATTATAGAGCTTTGGCATATGCCGATGATATTGTTGTTGCTACTAGAGATATTGTCACTGCAATACCGGTGATTGAGGGATTGGCATCTAAGTTTGGGTCCTTCTCGGGGTACAAACTAAATACCTCTAAAACTCAGATTTTATTTATTGGTGAGGAACCTCCTGTTAACATAACAACTGTCTCTGAAGTTACGTATTTAGGGATTAAAATCTCCTTACCAATCAGTAAGATTCCAGAACTAAATATGGATCCTGTGCTTATTAAAGTAAGTTCTATGCTGGAGAGGATGGATCACTTACATCTATCTCTTTATGGAAGAGTTAATGTTTTAAAAATGCTAGTTTTGCCGAAGTTTCTTTATATGTTTAGAACAATCCCACTCGAATTTCCGGTCTCGTGTTTTAAGAGATTAGAGAGGATCAGCTCTAGATTTTTGTGGGGTTACCGGCGCCAGAGAAGGGCTTATAAAAAGATGGTATTACCAAAGAACCGTGGAGGTTGGGGCATGCCTTATTTTATGTTCTATTATTGGGCAGCGGCCCTTCAATTTATTAGTCCTCTGGTAGTGGGGGATCGGGTCAAGCTTTTGCCATGTCATAGTCCTTCTATCTATGAGTTTGGATTGGGTGAAGAGGCTAATGGTAGCTTGGTTAAAATACTGAGAACCTAGCTACTTTAAGAAAACAAAATTTAAAATTCTTAAAGCAGCATATTGTGTTTGGAGATCAATTAAACGACATCTAGGGGTCTTGAATCTAAATGCATATACCCCATTATCAACTATTGGGGTACTCCCATTGATTTTTCGTGATCATACGGTAAATAGTTGGCGCTTAAAAGGAATTCAGTGTTTAGGGGATTTGTATGAGGATGGACAGTTGATATCATTTGCTGAGCTACAAATAAAATATGATCTCCCTAAACATGATTTTTTAAATACCTTCAAATTCGGAGTTATCTGAATTCGCTTGCCCCGGATGCGGAATATCAATTTAGAAAAGTTCCCCTTATTGAAAGGATGTGTAAAATAACGGCAATTGGTGAATTTTATTCTCAACTGATCAATGTACTCTCAGATGATGTAGAGATTTGTCAAAACAAGTGGGAAATTAAGTTAGGTCATGGGGAATCGATATTATCAAATCCTTAAGTTTTGCTAATCAAGTTTTGATGTCTGGAAGGATGCGTACTCAGCATTATATGGTTGTTAATGATCTGTATTATACTCCAAAGAAGATTTCTAAATGGGGGACATCTGCTGGTTCCAAATGTAACAGATGTGGTTTATATGCAGCCGACATAGTTCATATGTTTTTTGCCTGTCCTAAATTAGCTGAACTATTCCTGTCCATTGAACGATTTTTAGCAGTAATAATGGGGATACCAGTGTCTATTACTGGGGAACTGGTTTTGATTGGTTTTTACTCAGATACTTCCGTCATTACAAGATCTAAAGTAATGGTTTCTTTTCTGTTTATTTGCATGGCTCTGCTGCTTCTTGACGTGTTTTGGGTTACTTTGCTGCCGGATTTTGTACGGATGGCTCGCGGAGCCTCTCTAGCAAGCGGCCATCTCGCAGCTCGGCTTGGCCACGCCCCTCGCCGAAAACACTATTAGCATATATTTCTGTCAAATATAAAATGTTCAGCACTGACGTTCTCTCTACAGAAGATTTCAGACGGTGAGTGTATTGTAGTCTGAGTCACGGGTGATGAGGGTGGAGACTGAAATTTAAAGACGATCATTGCAGTGTGCCCAACTAAAAAGACACATAGACCTAATAAAGCTTGGCTGATCTATCGGCTGTGCCAATGCTTACTGCTGATTGTGCATATATGGCTGACAACCGTAAGTGCCGCTCCTGGTCCTTGTGGGCTGCGTTCTAGAATTGGGGACACTGGTGGGGAAGCGGGAAATATCGTTTTTAATTCTGGGTTGCTGGAGCGAACAGACTTACTTTTAAAACTGTAAATATTTTTCACCTGTTTTGAAAAGCCCGCACTCCGACCCCGGTCCACCACAACCTCGCTGTTTGTGTGGAGGGCGGACCTGCGTTTCCTGTGCACACCCCTTGCTGACGTCACTCGCAAGGTGGTAGGCAGGGGCTACAAGAGGGCCGATGCCACGGACGCGCAGCGGACAACTGTAAGTGCCGCTCCTGGTCCTTGTGGGCTGCGTTCTAGAATTGGGGACACTGGTGGGGAAGCGGGAAATATCGTTTTTAATTCTGTGTTGCTGGAGCGAACAGACTTACTTTTAAAACTGTAAATATTTTTCACCTGTTTTGAAAAGCCCGCACTCCGACCCCGGTCCACCGCAGCCTCGCTGTTTGTGTGGAGGGCGGACCTGCGTTTCCTGTGCACACCCCTTGCTGACGTCACTCGCAAGGTGGTAGGCGGGGGCTACAAGAGGGCCGATGCCACGGACGCGCAGCGGGCGCGTCAAAGGCACGCCCATCTGCGCCTGGTCCGAGCCGAGGGCCAAAACCCCTGGTCCATGCCGGACTGACATTCTGGCCTACTCTAGAGAAGCACTATTAAAACTTAATAATACAGCCTCTGCCTCCCACTGCATACGACTGTTGGCTTATGACACTAATCCAGCCTGTCTATGCGGCTATAAACTCCCTCTAGCCCAAAAGATTAAGTCACGCCACTCTATACATAAGACACCTCATTTTAGTTCCCACAATCATGCCAAACTTGTAGCAATGCCTCCAAACAAGAATATCAGTAAAAATATTTCATGAATATGGACAGACAAATGATTAAGGACTTTCAGTTCCTTAGTACAAATTGTCGCTCTCTCCCAAACACAAATGTGACATTTTTGACTTATTAACCAGTGAGCAACCTGACGCTTTTTCCTAACCGAAACCTGGCTTAATGAAAGCTCTGATCCAGACGTTGTTGCCGCCCTACCATCTAATTACACCATTGTCCGGAAAGATAGAGGCAATCAAGTAGGCGGCGGAATAGCTATCATTTTTAAAAACAACTATCAATGCAAACTGGTCAACCTACCATTTGAGAACTGCGAGGCAGCTGTTTTCAAGTTGTCTTTGACTTTCTCTGGCATTCTCGCTTACCGTCCTCCGGGGTCTGCGATCTCCTGGGCAGCATCCTTCCCTGAACTTATTGCCCCATTTCTGATGAATACTTCCAACTTCTCTATCCTAGGCGACCTAAACTTACATTTAGATGATTCAGCATGTAAAACCAGCGTAAATTTTATATCAGACATGGAAGCTCTTAATATTCACCTTCACAACTCTGGTCCCACGCACAGAGGTGGTCACTTATTGGACCCCATTTTTTCAAACTAACCTAACTTGCACTGTTCCCCGGCACTTCCATTATGCTGGTCTGACCACTACATCATTAAATTTAGCGTAAGATCCCCAGAGTATTCCGGTTCTCCTGTTCCCACTCAGAAGACCTCAGCTAGGAACTGGAAAAAACTGAACATCACCGTCTTAAATGAACTTCTACACTCTCATCTACCGGTTTCTAAACATACGGTGGACACACTTGCCGTGTCAGTGCAAGACTGGCTTCTGAATGCCATTGACACCTGCCTCCCTGTTTCCCTAAAAAGAAATTTTAATCATCGTATCCCGGCACCGTGGTTCAATGAAGAATTAAAAACTGAAAAAGCCAAATGCAAGGTTTTGGAAAGGAAATGGAGAAGGGACTACGCCTTAGAATCTAAAAATATCTACAAAAAGCAACTAAAGCCTATCACAAGCTATGCAAATCAGCTCGTGCAAATTATGTATCTTCCACCATTACTAATGCTTTGAACTCTTCGAAAACTCTATTTAATATGGTGAAAGAGTTGGCAGGATCAAAAATTCAATCCAAACCTCCCCCACTAAATAAAAAACAATGCGACGAGCTGGCCAACTTTTTTGTGCAAAAAGTTGAAGATATCTACTCGGAAGTAGCCAATAAACATACTGATGGCCTCCCCCTAAAGCAACATGATACCCTTTCTCAATGTACACCCACCCCGACCCCAAGGGCATTGATCCTTTCCAATCAGACTCCTATGATCACACCCTTTCCAAACTGTTTGCACTCATGGCCCCTCCTAAACCTCGATTCTTTTAACAAACTTTTACATAGCATCAAATCCGGGTCACCTAGGGACCCTTTACCTATCTCGGTGCTCCAACAATTAGAGTCGTCATCCCTGCAAACCATCATGGATCTTCTGAATCTCTCATTACAAGAAGCACTAGTTCCATCTGATTGGAAACACGCCATGGTGTTCCCTCTTCTAAAAAAGGCCAACGCAGATCCTGCTGTGTTATCGAACTATCGACCCATTTCATTACTACCGGCCTTCTCTAAGATCCTTGAGAAGCACATTCACTCCCATCTCTCCTTCTTTGTTGAAGCTCAAGGCTTACTTCACTCATCGCAATCAGGCTTCAGAGCTGGTTTCTCTACTGAAACTACACTATTGGGAGTCACGGAAAGACTACGGCAACATCTGGATGATGGAGAGACAGCTGCCCTTATCCTATTGGATTTAAGCGCGGCATTTGAAACCGTGTCTCATTCCATCCTTGCAAATACTCTGAGATCACTAGGCATTTGCGGTCCGGCTCTTAAATGGGTAATTTCATTTCTGGCCAACCGTACCTTCCAAGTCTTTTCTGAAGAGGCCAGCTCTGAAATCCATTCATCACCCTATGGAGTCCCCCAGGGCTCTGTTCTTAGCCCTCTGCTCTTTAATCTGTATGTGAGGCCTCTAGCCGCTGTAGCTGAAGGGGCAGGTCTGACTTTGTTCTCCTATGCAGATGACTCTCAAATCATCTTCTCCCTCTCTGCAGTGAGAACAAATGGGCAGTCCCCTCTTCAATTTGGCCTGCGAAAAATTGCATCATGGATGCAGTCGAATTGTCTCAAGTTAAATGGGGGGAAAACGGAGGTGCTCATCCTCGGTAAAGACAAGGATCTTTGGAGCTCACAACATTGGCCATGTGAGATGGGCGTCTTGCCTCAGCCCGCCTGCCAAGTTCGTAACCTGGGCTTTACCATCGATGACTCGTTATCAATGCACGCCCAGGTGGTGAAGGTAGCTGCCACTTGTTTTTCCATCCTCAAGTGGCTCAAGAAGATCATTTGGATGCTACCAGAGTCCACCAAAAGAACGGTAGTCCAAGCTCTAATTACATCAAGACTGGACTATGGCAACGTTCTTTATCTCGGCGCTAACAAAGAGGTGACACGCAAGCTGCAGATGGTCCAAAACTCCGCAGCCCGACTTCTCCTCCAATTACCTAGGACCGCCTCTGTTTCCAACCATTTGCGAGACTTGCACTGGCTCAGGGTGGAAAATCGAATTCGATTTAAAGCTCTGACCTATATGTTTAAGATCAAAACTGGAACTGCACCACACTACTTACGTTCCCTAGCCAAACTGTATGTCCCGTCCCGCTGCCTACGTTCATCCTCTCAGGGAAGGTTCTCCGTTCCCAGATTTAGGCTTTCTCGAATGGGTGGGCGCTCTTTTTCCTTCCTTGGTCCTTCACTCTGGAATGCCCTTCCCACTGCCATCCGGAACGAAACAGTCTACGTTCAATTTCGTAACTGTTGCGCCTTACAAATTAAATAAATAAATAAATAAAATAAATAAATAATTAAACAAAATATATCCCAAGATGGTCGCTGATGTGCACGCATGCATCATGATGCCTGCGTGCACCATATCACAACAATTGTGTACACATGCGTCATAACTCGTACCCACTTTTTAATTTACAGTTGACTGAAAATAATAAGCGCAAGACTGGATGTGTGCAGCCCAACACCAGCATCTGAAATGGCATCGGTGATCTCATAAATCAACCAGCATTTGTAGAAGGCTGCACTGTCACCCCTGGGGGTATCAGGGCAATGAGGTGCGAGGTTTCCGTCGTGCCAGCTCCCCCTGTGACAGATCTTGAGACAGCAGGAAGAGAGAAGAAACAAGCAGAACAGAGGGCAGAAAAACAAGCGAGCAGAAAGGGCAAAACAGAAGACAGAAAAACTAGCACAAGAGGGCAAAACAGAGCAGAAGAGAGCAAAACAGAGGGCAGAAAAAGTAGCAGAAAAGGCAAAACAGAGGGCAGAAAAACCAGCAGGAAAGGCAAAACAGAGGGCAGAAAAACCAGCAAGAAAGGCAAAACAGAGCAGAAGAGGGCAAAACAGAGGGCAGAAAAATTAGCAGAAGAGGGCAAACAGAGGGCAGAAAAACGAGCAGGAAAGGCAAAAGAGAAGGCAGAAAAATGAGCAGGAAAGGCTAAACAGAGCAAGAAAAGAGCAGAGGAGGCACAACCAGAGGGCAGCAGGTAGACAGGCAGCAGAGGGTAGCGGACTGTGGGCAAGCTGGGCAGGAGAACTGTCAATGGAAAAGCTGGCACAAGGACCTTCTCAATGGGGTTGCGCTGCAGCCTCCATTAATCAGGTCCTGGGGAGGGCGCGGAGCTGGGTGGTAGGAGGAGGGAAACAACAGGAAGAGGGAAGAAAGGAGCAGAAAAAGGCAAAACAGAGGGCAGAAAAGGCAAAACAGAGGGCAGGAAAATGAACAGAAAAGGCAAAACAGAGGGCAGGAAAATGAGAAGTGATGGCAAAACGGAGGGCAGCAGGTAAACAGGCAGCAGAAGGTAGCGGACTGCGGGCAAGCTGGACAGGAGAACTGTTGCAAGGGGAGCTGGCACGAGGACCTGATGTCATTGAACATGTCATGAGTGATGTAATATGTGAGGTCAGAAGCAGTGCATGGCGGGGCGCAAGTTATAGTTAGCTCTGCTAACTATAACTGGCAAATTTCTGTGGCTTTTTAAGTTCAAAACATTAAAGTTGTCACTGAGATATTCACCTAACTATTACGTCATTTTAACCATTGGTTTTTTCAAAGAATTTCTAAGTTTAAAAACCCCCAAAAAAAACATCTTTTAATCACACCTAATTATAACATTACTTTAGCCTATCTATCTATCTATCTATCTATCTATCTATCTATCTATCTATCTATCTATCACCTAGTGGCAGTTGCCACTGGGTAGATATAGTTAGGTCAGCGTTTGCATTGGAAATGCATTTTTTGTGATGCTAATAAGTTGGGCACCGTTTGACGAATCTCTACAAAATCCCCCCCCCCCCCCAAAAAAGTGCTCTTTTTGCCGAGTTTGTGCATGGAAAGTTTCGGGGTGATCCCTCAAGCACTTGCCGAGAAAAAAGGGGGTCCCAAAATGCAAAATTCCCATGTATTTTTCATAGACTTGTTTAGAGAGCGGGACCACAAAAACTGCTGAACAGTATTACACCAAATTTGGCCAGGAACCTAGATCTTGGTTCAGAAAGCGTGTTTTTTGTAATTTGGTGTAAATCCGTTCAGTAGTTCTTGAGATATTAGCATTTAGAAATATTTGTATATCTGGACGGTTGGGTTCAAGGGACTCTTGCAAGCGCTCTGGTTGGCTGCCAGAAACACGAGAAAAATGTTGCTGGCAGACATTACAGGACTCGGGGACTTAGTCCTCTGACCTGCCCCCCTAGACCCCGCCCTTGAGCCAAAACAACAAAAATCAAAAAATAATCAGCAAATTTTGCCGCGATCCCACAGGAGTCCCATGGGATTGCAACAAAAAAAACAACTAATAATAAGAATGCCATTTATAGAGTGCATGGTTACCTCACATGAGGTGTCCCAGCACTAGGAGGTAGAGCACAACAGAGAAGCCTAAATGGAACCAAAAAGCCACGTTTTCAGTTGCTTTCTGAATATCACTTCGGTGGGTGCCAGCCGAAGGTGGAGCGGTAATGAGTTCCAAATCCTGGGAGCCAAGTAACTGAAGGAGGAGCCACCCGCTCTTGCCTTCTTGATTCTATGGACGGCGGCCAAATTGGCCACAGCTGAACTCAGTGCACTGCTCGGAGCGTAAGGAGTAACCATATCCTGCAGATAAGCAGAGCATCGATGGGCAAGTGCTTTGTTGCAGAAACAGAGAGCCTTGAAGGTGATTCTCTATTTCACTGGTAGCCAGTGCTGTTTATTCAGTGCCATACTGATAGAGGCTCGCCTCGGGTGTCCAAGCAGTGTCAGAGCCATCTGTTCTCCGGCTGGGGTTGCGTAAAATTGCATCGTGGATGCAAACCAACTTTCTTAAACATAATGGTGAAAAAACAGAGGTTCTGATTTTGGGGGAAAAGAAAGATCTCTGGGGCCCCCATCACTGGCCTGCGGAAATGGGTGCTCTGCCTCAGCCCTCTCACCAAGTCCGCAATCTTGGCTTTATTATTGATGACCAATTATCAATGCGTCAACAAGCTGTGAAGGTGGCCGCGACCTGTTTTACCATCTTGAAATGGCTTAGGAAAATTGTCTGGATGCTGCCTAGTTCTACCCAAAAAACCGTAGTCCAGGCTCTTGTTACCTCTAGACTGGACTACGGCAACATTCTTTACCTTGGGGCTAACAAGGATGTGATACGCAAGCTTCATGTGGTGCAGAACTCTGCGGCTAGACTGCTCTGTCAGATCCCCAGAGCGGCCTCCATCTCAGGCTCCCTGAGGGACCTTCATTGGCTCAGGGCTGAGAACCGGATCAAATTCAAAGCTTTGATTTTTATGTTTAAGATCAAATCCGGAATGGCCCCTCAGTATCTGCAAGCCTTAGTACATCCTTACCGGCCATCACGCACCCTCCGATCCACTACTCAGGCGAAATTCTCGGTGCCAAGGCTCAGACTATCTCGCATGGGGGGTCGTTCTTTTGCCTGCTTAGGCCCTTCTTTGTGGAACTCTCTTCCCTTGCGGCTCCGCAATGAAACTGCTTATGGGATTTTCGTAAATCTGTAAAAACGTGGTTGTTTGATCAATAATCTTTACTTGCTTTGTTCCTCTCAGGCTGGCGCCGGGAAACCCTTTTTGGGTAGCTGTTGCGCCTTACAAATCTAAAATAACATAACATAACATTCTGCAAGCATTCTGCATGCGTTGAAGCCTCTTCAGTTGTGACTGGGGGACACCCAAGTACAGAATGTTACAGTAATCCAATCTGGATATAACCAGCGCCTGGATAACTGTTTTTGGGCGGACTCTTGAAGAAGGTAAAGGATTTTTTTAGGGATCTCAATATCCGAAAGCACTTTCCGGCAAGGACATTGATCTGGGCATCGAACAAGAGCTGCTCATCGATCCAGATGCCCAGATTCCTAACCTTGGGCTTGAGAGATGGTAAAGGGCAGAGGTTATCTGGCCACCAGGCATTAGACCGGATATTCAAATGCTTGCCCAGTACTAGGACCTAAGTCTTTTCAGCATTCAGTTTTAAGCAGTTGAGGTCGATCCAAGCGGCAACATCCGACAGACACGCACGTAGGGAGGACGCCATCGGCTCACTATTATGAGATGGAGTAA
Organism: Calotriton arnoldi; assembly: GCA_963921515.1. NCBI lineage: Eukaryota > Metazoa > Chordata > Amphibia > Caudata > Salamandridae > Calotriton > Calotriton arnoldi. The sequence goes on from CAWUFW010004705.1 coordinate 1,110,162, forward strand.
TGACAAACTGAGTGTCATCAGAGTATGAGGCAACAGTAAAACCATACTGCTCAATAACTCCAGCCAGAGGGATAACATAAACATTGAAAAGAGTGGGGCTCAGAGACGAGCCCTGGGGCAATCCTTTCTGAAAGTGGCGTAATGAGGAACGAAACGGTTTTTGAGATACTCGAAAAGTACGCCCCTGCAGGAAAGAGGCCAGCCACCGCAAAGGTTTGCTGCTAATGCCACTATTCCAGAGTCACCCGATCAAGATATTGTGTAAACAGTGTCAAAGGGGGCATTGAGATCGATCATAAGAATGGCCGCGGTGTTGCCCTCATCCACTAATCGGCCTAACTGATTCAGAGGGGCGCAGAAAGGCAGACTCTGTGCTAAAGGAAGGGTGAAAACCTGACTGCGTTCCATGTACAAGACCATTATCCTCCAAAAAGTCAGAGAGCTGTTTGTTTACATGTTTTTCCACCAATTTACCAAACAGGGGCAATAATGAAAAGGTCATTAATTACATTTTCAGGTCTTGATGGATCCATTAGTGGCTTTTTTAACAAGGGGATAGCATGGCGTGTTTCCAGTGTTGAGGAACACAGCCGAAGGTCAGGGAGAGATTGATCACTTTACCAACAGCAAGTTGGATAACCTTGCAGGCCTGCTCTAAGATGGTGGGGGGAATTAGGTCCATTGGAGAACAGGATTTAACAGTAGAACAGAGGGAGATCAAATTGGCAGCGAAAAACCGCAGGGGGCGACGAGAGGCACTATTAAGTGGCATTCGCTCCTTGAAGAGAGAGTGACTACAGGGAGATGCTCACGCTTGCACTTCAGTTTCAGAGATACGCGTGGTAAAACTTGGAAATCTGTGTGTGTGTGTGTGTACAATTAAGGTCATTATAGCTTGGATGAATACATCCTCTTAACTTCATTTAGTCTATAAGGGTAATAAATTAAATGGGATCGCTAGTCCTGAGGAAGGACGAACAACCCTCTGTGGGCAATAGTTAACGGCCGAAACATGTCGACAATATCAGCAGTAAGGAGGGATGAAGAGGCACTAATTACCGTCTGGGTCATCCCAGTTTCAAACCTTTTAATCCTATCCATGAATAAAGATAGTTTAGGGCATCTCTGAGATAGTTTTATTCTCTACCTTTACTGTCTTTTGTTCTGCTGCGTGGATCCCAAGATATTTGTCTGTACTGTCTTCCCCAATCTCTTTGCTCCATCCCAGGCATTGGTCTGCGGTGGAATGTTGTAGCAGCCCTATAATGAAGAATGCCACTATTAGTGGGACAGGTAATTTTAAAGAAACCTTGCATTTTTCCTATGTGTTGTCTCTGTCCTAACAGAACACTCACATTTCCTCCTTTTTGTGGGTAAAAGTGGTCATATTTATAGAGGATGGAAAAGAAGTTGTACCCAGTGGTGGTTGGCATGGATCGGGGGTGGCGGGGCGGAGGGTGGGAGGGGGAAAAGGGGGTAAAGAAAAAATAAATAAAACTTACCTCCTCGCTACGTCTCTCCTCGTTGTCCCTCGTCATGGTCCCTCCGCCCCGGCCGGAACAGGAAGCACCCAGGCTCCCCTAAGCCAATCACAACGCTGCAATGCAGCGTTGTCATTGGTCTGAGGGCAGTGGTTCAGCACTCAGCCAGGGAATGGAAGCCTGCTCATGTTTTCCACCCAGGCTGTAATGCAGCCTGGGTGGAGAACATGGAGAATGCTGGCCAAACATTCATGCGCACTTTACAGAGTGCCCACCACCCCCCCTCTGAGAGCAGAGCAGACCCGCCAAGCTGCCGCAGCAGGATTAAATAAAATTATATTAACAACGAGTAATTATCATTTTATTTTTCCTTTATTTCCACTGCTAAAAGCAGTGGGGCGACGCTCCTCCGCCTTAGTGGAGGAGCCACCACTGGTTGTACCTCGCTCCCCTTCTGTGTGTGTTACAATAGCCATTTGCCACTTGACAGCGGTGAACAAAACGTTTCAAAAGAGACGTTCATCCACTTTCGGTTCTTCATGACAAGTTTTGTACAGATTTACAAAGTGGGGAGCCACGAAAAGAGGGGGTTTCCCACTTTAATTCCCCTAGGGTTCTTTGATACAGAAAAAATGTGTTGAACAGAATTGCACAAAACATGCCACATAACCATACATTTATTCAAGGATTTTGCAGGTTTAGTACAAATCTGCTCAGTCCTTTTGAGAAATTAGCTTTTAAGGGACGCTCGACTGGACATTCAGTGGTTACATTTTCAGGAATCTGTACAGTTTATTTGACCAAACTACCGTGATTGTCCACAGGGCCTGGCAGAAGGTGTCTGTTCAGTATCAATTGCATACCTATCAAGTTTTTGACTCAAAAGCGTGGGTCATGAGAAGTCTGTAAGAGGTTAATCCTGTTAATTTGAATGGAGTATGAACTCTTTTTAGGAGAATGCTCAAAGCTTTTTTTTTAAAAGGGAGCAACACCATTAAAGATTAAAGTCTACAGAGGGATTTTCTTTCTTATGTAGGGAAAACCAGTGAAAAGAGTGTAACATCCAACAAATAAGGTAGACTTGACAGATATGTGTCCAGCATGTGATCAAAGGTTAAGTCCATTATCAAGTGATATAAAATTAGCCACAGGTATAGAGTGTCCACAAACTCTATAGGACGATGTCACATGGACTGGATTATGTGGCAAGAAGTGTCACTTGAGATCAGAGATGTCTTTATTTATGTCAATTAACATGTCAAGAGTGATGTGAGGTTATAAACAGTGTATGGGGGTGCAAGTTATAGTTAGTTCACTAAACTATGACGTGAATTTCAATTGTTTGGGGTTTCTAAATGTAAACATTTTTTTCTATGCTTTCAGAACGTAACTATAACTACACAGTGGCTACCTCCACTGTGTGATTATAAATATATATGTATTTATATAATTGCATTTTTAAAAATATTTTCTTAATAACTTTAGCACTGTTTGAAAGTTCCGCACAAAACTTTCCAAAAAAAGACATCAACTTTAGGTTCTTGATGGCAAGTCCCCAAAACACCATTTCCCATTTTAATTTCTATAGGATTCTTTGTTTTTCAATATAGAAAAAGAACATTTTGCACAAAGGTAAAATTTTACTCAAGTATTGTGCTTTTGTTGGTTTGGAATAAATCTTTTCAGTAGTTTTCAAGAAAATTAGTGTTTAAAAAAGTATTCTAGTTGGGCATGAAGAAGCTACATATTCGAGATATCTGGACAGTTATTTTGTTAATCGTCCATGGACTCGTGAACCAGAGGATTCACAGCATCGATTCAAACAGTGCAGACAAGCATCGATTCAAACAGTGCAGACAAGCATCGATTCAAACAGTGCAGACAAGCATCGATTCAAACAGTGCAGACAAGCATTGATTCAAACAGTGCAGACAAGCATCGATTCAAACAGTGCAGACAAGCATCGATTCAAACAGTGCAGACAAGCATCGATTCAAACAGTGCAGACAAGCATCGATTCAAACAGTGCAGACAAGCATCGATTCAAACAGTGCAGACAAGCATCGATTCAAACAGTGCAGACAAGCATCGATTCAAACAGTGCAGACAAGCATCGATTCAAACAGTGCAGACAAGCATCGATTCAAACAGTGCAGACAAGCATCGATTCAAACAGTGCAGACAAGCATCGATTCAAACAGTGCAGACAAGCATCGATTCAAACAGTGCAGACAAGCATCGATTCAAACAGTGCAGACAAGCATCGATTCAAACAGTGCAGACAGTCCACTGGACTATGGAATGTTTTCTTCCTTCGTGCATTACAGTTTGGTGAATCCAGCTCCAGATACAAGGATCCTGATTGGCAGGTCATCACAAGGACACTTCTGTTGTGGCCACCATTGCCCAACATGGTTGGAAAAAACAAAAAGAAAATGGGCATTAGGGATAGGGTGAACCTACCCTGACCCCCTGGCCCATGCAGTATGGGGGGTTCCAAAGAGATGTTCCTCCCCCCCGCCCCCACCCCCACCATATTGAACTAAAAATAAAAATATATTTTTAGCACGGATTCAGAGGATCCAGGACTTTCTCCGGGTCCAGTGGACACTCCAGGGCCTCAAGATTCGTGAATCCAACATAAGATCCACACACTGAGACAAATTTGAAAAAAATAACGTTTTTAGAGCAGTAATGCTGCACTTGACCAACAACGAAAGCAGTGATTGGCCACAAGTGGTGGGGTGGGAGTATGGCTGGGCTGGAGGCCAGGACATGCGGCTGGCCCCACTGCACGACTGAAGGCAGTGTGCATCTGGCCACCCATAGAGTGGTGGGTGCAGGGCCTGTCCATGCAGGCATCCCCCTCTGCGCATGGCCAAAGGCTGAGAGCTGCATGTGATGGCCACCCGCAGAGAGATGGGCACACAGGCTGGCCTAAAGCAAGGCCCTTTGTCCAACCCTGCTGCATACGGCCAAAGGCTACAAGCAGCAGGGTTTGGCCGCCTGAGGAGGGTTGTGAATCTGCTCTTTGGGGGCACCATGGCTCATCATGGCTGTTGAACTTTCAGAACAGGGGTGAAGAAAAGGGCAGCAGTGAACAGTGATGGAGGGAAGAGTCTCATAGCGGTGTGGAATAAAGACGCTGTATGAACTGCACAAAGCAAGGGAGTGTAGCGCGCAAACAATAAGTGCTTCGGTGATGCTCTTTGGAGGTGGGTATGAGCGCGCAAACAATAAGTGCTTCGGTGATGCTCTTTGGAGGTGGGTATGAGCGCGCAAACAATAAGTGCTTTGGTGATGTTCAGAGAAGGGGGGTATGAGCACGCAAACAATAAGTGCTTTGGTGATGTTCAGAGAAGGGGGGTATGAGCGCGCAAACAATAAGTGCTTTGGTGATGTTCAGAGAAGGGGTGTTTGAGCTCGCAAACAAGTGCTTTGGTGATGTTCAGAGGTGGGGGGTATGAGCGCGCAAACAATAAGTGCTTTGGTGATGATCAGAGAAGAGGGTATGAGCGTGCAAACAAGTGCTCTGGTGATGTTCTTCGGAGGGGGGTATGAGCACTCAAACAATAAGTGCTTCGGTGATGTTCTTCGGAGGGGGGTATGAGCACGCAAACAATAAGTGCTTTGGTGATGTTCGGAGGGGGGGGTAAGAGCGCGCAAACAATAAGTGCTTTGGTGATGTTCAGAGAAGGGGGTTATGAGCACGCAAACAATAAGTGCTTCGGTGATTGTTAGAAATGGGATTTCTGGTTGGCTAAGGCTTGCGCCAAAGCCAAGCAGAAACCACCACTCTAGTCAGGGCCAGGAGGTTACACACCCAAGATAACCCCTGCTCACCCCCTTGGTAGCTTGGCACGAACAGTCAGGCCTATCCCGGAGGCAATGTGTAAAGCGTTTGCGCAACACCCACACAGCACAACACCCAAGGCACACTACAAAAGGAACTCCACACAAGGTTATATATAAAAATAGCCTTTGTATTATCAGAAACACATTAGAATAGTACTCACATACAATACACTGTGCCAACTGGCACGGGACAATATTTACAGGGAATTATGTACACATGACAGGGCCACGTGGACCACTGTCAGAACCATCACTTAGTGAAAGGTAATAGATGTAGAACACATAATAAATGTAGGACATGTCACAAACGTACAACCAGTAATCACTGGCAACCACTGTACTTAGCATCAGCCTGTAACATAAACCATATTATGCACAGCATCACATTAGGCGCAAAACCTTATGCGCCAACCTCACCAGCATAAACACATTATGCAATTATCTCTCCAGTCTAAACGCATTAGACAATAACATCCTAAGTATAAATCACATTAGGAAATAATCTCAGGGGAAAATAACTCACAACCTAAAAGCATTAGGAAATAATGACCTCACAAGCATAGAAACCACATTTTAGAGGTAACCGAAACAGGGTGCGTAAAACATACTACATGCCTTACATTTCCTAGCACCACATACTCACAGTAGCACATAACCTCTTAGTAGAAAGAGCCACAGCAGAGGTATAAATCACATTAGCCTATAACTCATAGGAGAGAAGCTTGCTAACACACAAATCACATTAGGGCCTGGCGCCCTAAAAACCTAGCAGTCCCCTTGGCCAACTGGCCATCTCTAAGGGGCTTAAATGCCCTAGGTCCAAAGAGTCAGGGCGCGCTGCAAGGGTAGCGAGAGTCAAGGGTGCGCAATCTGCGCAGGCCTAAACGTTGTAGCTGCCCACTACTTGCTGGGCAGCTGGGAATGTAGGGGGCAAAAGGAGGGTATCTTACTCCTGCCTAAATCAACAATAATGCCCCCAAAGAATCACGCCTAAACGGTGCAGCTGGCACTAAGTGCTGCGCAGCTGTGAGGACCAAAATGTGGGCCCTGGCACGCATGGGGCTCTCTAGGACAAATATCGCAAAACATTGCAGCTGCCCTCTGTCAAGCGGGGCAACTGTAATCATCTCGGCCAAGGGGCCCAGCACCACGGTGCCCTCTGGGCTCTAAAACAAACTATGCCCAAGTTTAGAGCCATCTGGGCTCTGAGACCAACTATGCGCCACATTGGAGCCACACGGGGCTCTGAAACAATTATGCCCCCGTTGGAGCCACACAGGCTCGGGAAACAACTGTGCCCCGCGTTGGAGCCACGCCGGCTCTGAAGCAATTATGCCCATGTGTGAGCCCTACGGGCTCTAAGAACAATTATGCCCAAGTTGGAGCGGCCCGCTGCCAGACGGGGCCGCTCGGGAAAGCTAAACACGGTGCCTTCCCTGGCACCACAGAACACGGGCACTGGCACTACGTGGGCCTTCTGCGCCCCCACCTGACCGGTATCACCCAGAGCCCCCACTCACCAACTGGGGGCAGGACTCCCGGGACTTCTCTTGGGCACCGGTCCAGCGCGGGGTGGGCTCCCGCCTGGATTCTCTCACTCTCCTTCACCAGCGGCGTGCGCAGGACTTCCCTCGAGAAAACGGAAGTCCCGCCCGCCGTCAGGCACTACGTTGCCTGACTTCCGGTTTCGGCCGAACGGGGCCGCAGCAGTGATTCTTCTTCTTTGGGGCAAAGTCGCGGGGTAGGCACCCGCGCAGTTTAAATAAAAGTTCGCACGGCGGCCAGGCGGGGTGGGCACCCGCAATAGACTCAAATACGCAGGGTGGGCACCCGCGTTAATTATAAAACAAAACGAAGTCGCAGGGTGGGCACCTGCGCACTAAAATCCGAAAATAAGCGGGGTGGGCACCCGAAAGGCCAGCAATCTCGGGGGAATCCCTACGCTGGGGATTCCCTCATGGCGGAAGGCAGCTCGGCGTCGCGAAGCCCACGCTCTCCATCAGCTGGGCAAATCACAAGGCAGCGCTGGTGCTAAAAAGGTTGCCTAAAAGCCCTGGATAAAATAAAGCTAAAGGTCCCAGGGGTCTTCCAGGCATCAAGGGCAAGGCAGGGCCCAGGGCTAACAGAAATTAAGCCAAAGGGTTCCAGGGCATAGCTGGGCCCAGGGAGGCAGCCCTCCTGGCAAGTCCTCCTGGGCCCCAGCAGCAGCACGCCCTGCAGGAATCAGGATCCACAAGCAAGAACATTTCCATGGGGTCACAGCCCCTTCTTTTATACACCAAAATCCCTTTGTGTTAGAGTGCAGGGCATGGGGGAACCAGATGCAACTGGTTCAGGGAAGTTTTGGAGCACTTTGTTTTGCCCAGCTCCTCTTCCCTTTCACAAGACAGGCTAGGGACATCAGACGCACCACAGGAGGTGGAGCCAGCATTGTACAGGGCAGGCAACATCCTATTCAGGGTCAGGGGATCTCTCCTCCCACCACTCTCAGCTCAGGTGTCCCATTCAGCCTAGCGCTGACTCACCCTGCCCCTCCTGCAGCCACACACACCTCCCAGCTCCTGTCACTCACAGAGCCAGACATGTAATCCACATCAGGCAGGCAGACACAGAGCACACATAAATGCCAACTTCTAGAAGTGGCATTTCTCTACCAGCCACTATAAATCTGCGCGCACCATTGCGCAGCATTTATTCTCACGAATTCAGACATACTAGACTTGACCATGCTGCACCTCTCAAAACAGGAATTACCACTGACACACTCATCCTCAATGCATTCCTATGGAAGGCAGGTCAATCTCACTAAATGTGCACAGCGCGCGCACGCACTTGGCACTGGACCACAGTGTCCAAGTGCCCAGAGGCCTAAAATTACTAACATACAACGCAAGAAGTTTAGGGGTGAACCTGGCAAAAAGGGCCAAGTCCAACACAACCCCCTTCCAGCCAAAACGCAGGGTAGACCAATCACCACCGTGATGGGCTTCCCTGCTTGGGGCGATAGAACACGGACGCGGGCCCGCACTGCAGGGACATCCTCCTGTTCTACAGTCTCTTCGGAGGCGTGGGTTCGAATCCCACCGCTGCCACCAATGTTAGAAATGGGATTTCTGGTTGGCTAAGGCTTGCGCCAAAGCCAAGCAGAAACCACCACTCTAGTCAGGGCCAGGAGGTTACACACCCAAGATAACCCCTGCTCACCCCCTTGGTAGCTTGGCACGAACAGTCAGGCCTATCCCGGAGGCAATGTGTAAAGCGTTTGCGCAACACCCAAGGCACACTACAAAAGGAACTCCACACAAGGTTATATATAAAAATAGCCTTTGTATTATCAGAAACACATTAGAATAGTACTCACATACAATACACTGTGCCAACTGGCACGGGACAATATTTACAGGGGATTATGTACACATGACAGGGCCACGTGGACCACTGTCAGAACCATCACTTAGTGAAAGGTAATAGATGTAGAACACATAATAAATGTAGGACATGTCAGAAACGTACAACCAGTAATCACTGGCAACCACTGTACTTAGCATCAGCCTGTAACATAAACCATATTATGCACAGCATCACATTAGGCGCAAAACCTTATTCGCCAACCTCACCAGCATAAACACATTATGCAATTATCTCTCCAGTCTAAACGCATTAGACAATAACATCCTAAGTATAAATCACATTAGGAAATAATCTCAGGGGAAAATAACTCACAACCTAAAAGCATTAGGAAATAATGACCTCACAAGAATAGAAACCACATTTTAGAGGTAACCGAAACAGGGTGCGTAAAACATACTACATGCATTACATTTCCTAGCACCACATACTCACAGTAGCACATAACCTCTTAGTAGAAAGAGCCACAGCAGAGGTATAAATCACATTAGCCTATAACTCATAGGAGAGAAGCTTGCTAACACACAAATCACATTAGGGCCTGGCGCCCTAAAAACCTAGCAGTCCCCTTGGCCAACTGGTCATCTCTAAGGGGCTCAAATGCCCTAGGTCCAAAGAGTCAGGGCGCGCTGCAAGGGCAGAGAGAGTCAAGGGTGCGCAATCTGCGCACGCCTAAACGTAGCAGCTGCCCACTACTTGCTGGGCAGCTGGGAATGTAGGGGGCAAAAGGAGGGTATCTTACTCCTGTCTAAATCAACAATAATGCCCCCAAAGAATCACGCCTAAACGGTGCAGCTGGCACTAAATGCTGCGCAGCTGTGAGGACCAAAATGTGGGCCCTGGCACGCATGGGGCTCTCTAGGACAAATATCGCAAAACATTGCAGCATCCCTCTGTCAAGCGGGGCAACTGTAATCATCTCGGCCAAGGGGCCCAGCACCACGGTGTCCTCTGGGCTCTAAAACAAACTATGCCCAAGTTTAGAGCCATCTGGGCTCTGAGACCAACTATGCGCCACGTTGGAGCCACACGGGGCTCTGAAACAATTATGCCCCCGTTGGAGCCACGCAGGCTCGGGAAACAACTGTGCCCCGCGTTGGAGCCACGCCGGCTCTGAAGCAATTATGCCCATGTGTGAGCCCTACGGGCTCTAAGAACAATTATGCCCAAGTTGGAGCGGCCCGTTGCCAGACGGGGCCGCTCGGGAAAGCTAAACATGGTGCCTTCCCTGGCACCACAGAACACGGGCACTGGCACTACGTGGGCCCTCTGCGCCCCACCTGACCGGTATCACCCAGAGCCCCCACTCACCAACTGGGGGCAGGACTCCTCCGGTCTTCTCAGGGGATTCTGGCGGCTGTACTCTGGGCTTCTCCCTCACTTGGGAGACTCCGGCGGCGTCTCTTCTTCAAGGCGGCGGGGGCAGGCACCGGCAACGTGCCTCGTGCCCCGGCGCCGCAATCACCACACTGCGGGGCTCTCCCTTCCACATGGGAGCCCCGCTGAACCGCCTCTCCTTTCTTCCGGCCGCTTCACCTCTTCACCCGGGCCCCCTCTTGGGACCAGGGACTTCTCTTGGGCACTGGTCCAGCGCGGGGTGGGCTCCCACCTGGATTCTCTCACTCTCCTTCACCAGCGGCGTGCGCGGGACTTCCCTCGAGAAAACGGAAGTCCCGCCCGCCGTCAGTCACTACGTTGCCTGACTTCCGGTTTCGGCCGAATGGGGCCGCAGCGGTGATTCTTCTTCTTTGGGGCAAAGTCGCGGGGTAGGCACCCGCGCAGTTTAAATAAAAGTTCGCACGGCGGCCAGGCGGGGTGGGCACACGCAATAGACTCAAATACGCGGGGTGGGCACCCGCGTTAATTATAAAACAAAACGAAGTCGCAGGGTGGGCACCTGCGAACACTAAAATCCGAAAATAAGCGGGGTGGGCACCCGTAAGGCCAGCACTCTCGGGGGAATCCCTACGCTGGGGATTCCCTCATGGCAGAAGGCAGCTCGGCGCCGCCAAGCCCACGCTCTCCATCAGCTGGGCAAATCACAAGGCAGCGCTGGTGCTAAAAAGGTTGCCTATAAGCCCTGGATAAAATAAAGCTAAAGGTCCCAGGGGTCTTCCAGGCATCAAGGGCAAGGCAGGGCCCAGGGCTAACAGAAATTAAGCCAAAGGGTTCCAGGGCATAGCTGGGCCCAGGGAGGAGTCCTCCTGGCAAGTCCTCCTGGGCCCCAGCAGCAGCACGCCCTGCAGGAATCAGGATCCACAAGCAAGAACATTTCCATGGGGTCACAGCCCCTTCTTTTATACACCAAAATCCCTTTGTGTTAGAGTGCAGGGCATGGGGGAACCAGATGCAACTGGTTCAGGGAAGTTTTGGAGCATTTTGTTTTGCCCAGCTCCTCTTCCCTTTCACAAGACAGGCTAGGGACATCAGACGCACCACAGGAGGTGGAGCCAGCATTGTATAGGGCAGGCAACATCCTATTCAGGGTCAGGGGATCTCTCCTCCCACCACTCTCAGCTCAGGTGTCCCATTCAGCCTAGCGCTGACTCACCCTGCCCCTCCTGCAGCCACACACACCTCCCAGCTCCTGTCACTCACAGAGCCAGACATGTAATCCACATCAGGCAGGCAGACACAGAGCACACATAAATGCCAACTTCTAGAAGTGGCATTTCTCTACCAGCCACTATAAATCTGCGCACACCATTGCGCAGCATTTATTCTCACGAATTCAGACATACTAGACTTGACCATGCTGCACCTCTCATAACAGGAATTACCACTGACACACTCATCCTCAATGCATTCCTATGGGAGGCAGGTCAATCTCACTAAATGTGCACAGCGCGCGCACGCACTTGGCACTGGACCACAGTGTCCAAGTGCCCAGAGGCCTAAAATTACTAACATACAACGCAAAAAGTTTAGGGGTGAACCTGGCAAAAAGGGCCAAGTCCAACAGTGATGTTCAGAGAAGGGGGGTATGAGCGCGCAAACAATAAGTGCTTCGGTGATGTTCGGAGGAGGTGGGTACGAGCGCATGAACAATAAGTGCTTCGGTGATGTTCTTCGGAGGGGGAATGAGCGCGCAAACAATAAGTGCTTCGGTGATGTTCGGAGGAGGTGGGTATGAGCGCGCAAACAATAAGTGCTTCGGTGATGTTCGGAGGAGGGGGGTAAGAGCGCGCAAACAATAAGTGCTTTGGTGATGTTCTGAGAAGGGGGGTATGAGCACGCAAACAATAAGTGCTTTGGTGATGTTCAGAGAAGGGGGTATGAGCGCGCAAACAATAAGTGCTTTGGTGATGTTCAGAGAAGGGGGGTATGAGCGCGCAAACAATAAGTGCTTCGGTGATTTTCGGAGGAGGTGGGTATGAGCGCGCAAACAATAAGTGCTTCGGTGATGTTCGGAGGAGGTGGGTATGAGCGCGCAAACAATAAGTGCTTCGGTGATGTTCGGAGGAGGTGGGTATGAGCGGGCAAACAATAAGTGCTTTGGTGATGTTTAGAGAAGGGGGTTATGAGCGCGCAAACAATAAGTGCTTCGGTGATGTTCGGAGGAGGTGGGTATGAGCGTGCAAACAATAAGTGCTTCGGTGATGTTCGGAGGAGGGGGGCGGGAATTCTTCTCCCTTCCAGATAATAGCGTGACATGAACTAGGAGGTGACAGGGAAAGGGAAGGTCACACGATCCAGGAGGTTGGATGAAAGGGGATGGTGGCAGGAACTGGGAGGTCACAGAAAGAGGAAGTATCACGGAATCTTTGGAGGGTGAGGAATGGGGAGGTGGACAAGGACTGGGATGGGAGGTCACAAGTATGGGAAGGATTAATGGATCTTGGAGGGTGATGGGGATGGAAATGGTAACACTGATAGGGAACATGATAGAGGTTAAAAAGATGACAGTGATAAGGAGCATGACAGGTAAGAGAACATTGACAGGGATGAGGAGGTTAACAGAGATGGGAAGGATGACAAAGATGGGAAGGATGACAAAGATGGGGAGGATGACAGGGATGGGGAGGATGACAGGGATGGGGAGGATGATAGGGATGGGGAGGATGACAGGGATGGGGAGGATGACAGGGATGGGGAGAATGACAGGGATAGGGAGGATGACAGGGATAGGGAGGATGACAGGGATAGGGAGGATGACAGGGATAGGGAGGATGACAGGGATAGGGAGGATGACAGGGATAGGGAGGATGACAGGGATGGGGAGGATGACCGGGATGGGGAGGATGACCGGGATGGGGAGGATGACATGGGCAGGGGTTGGGGAGGATGACTGGGAATGCGAGAGTGTTAAAGGGGATTGGATGGTGATAGATGGGGATGAGTGACAGAGACAGGAAATAAGACAGGAAGAGGGAACAGGGATGTGGCAGGAATGTTATTGTTACAGGGTTTGGGAGGGTAACAGGGAATGAGATGGTGAAAGGGATTTATAAAGGGACATGAACTGGATGTAGGACAGATGGGGAGTGGGGTGGTAACAAGGAAAAGTGAGGGTGGGAGATGAGAGGGATTTGAAGGCTGACAGTGACAGTGAGAGTGACAGGGGTTAACAAGATAATGGAGCTGGGGAAGGTTTCAGCGATATGAAGGGTAAAACCACTGCCCCATGGTTGCCCAGACCATAGAAATAATAACCACACCGGTTATGTTATGTCTATTTGTATAGCGCGGTAATCACTCGTAAGAGTATCAAGGTGCTTTGCCAGGTTGGGCGGCAGCTGCCTCCTAGGAGAGATTATAAGAAGAGCCAGGTCTTCAGCTTCTTGAGGAACTCAAGAAGCAATGAGAAGGCTGAGATGTAATGTGAGAGGTCATTCCATGCTTTGGGAGGGATGCACGAGAAGGTGCAGCCTCCGGCTCTGTTTTTCTGTATGCGGGCTACATGTGCTAGTGAGAATCTGGCTGAGCAAAGGTGTCTGGGAGGTTGGTGGAAGTGTAAATGGCTGTTGAGGTTGGCGAGACCCAAGTTGTGTAATCCTGTGTGTGTGTGATTTGAACTTGTGTATGGGGAGACAGTGAAGTTCATTGAGGTGTGGGGTGATATGGGTGCAGTGAGGTAGGTTAAGGATGAGTCTTGCGGTGTTGTTTTGGATGGGCTGGAGCCTGTTCAGAAGCTGTTTGGTGATTCCTGCATACAGTGCATTGCCGTAGTCGAGCCTGCTGGTTATCAGGGCCTGTGCCCTCTGCATACACCTCATTCAATACCCACCTGTCCCCTACACCATGAGCCAACCTTAGCCACTAATTGCCTAGCTGCCCTGCAGTGCCACCTGCTCCCACCTCCATCCTCATTTAATACCTGCCTGCCTATGTCCCTGCCCCCACCTTAGCTCCCACCTTAACTCCCACCTGTCACTACCCACCTATCCCAACACATGCTGCTACCCCTCCCATCACTACCTGTCTGAATGCCACATCTGTGCCCACATTCAACATAGTACCTGCCTGCCAAACACCTCTGCAAACACACACTACATTCATTAACCACTTACATCCTACACCCCTGACGTCACCTGACTCCAACATAGTGCACTCCACCCAAATCTACCCTATCCCAATCTACTCCAATCCAATCTACTCCACTCCAATCTACTCCACTCCAATCTACCCCACTCCAATCTACCCCACTCCAATCTACCCCACTCCAATCTACCCCACTCTATCCCACTTCAGTCTAGCCCGCCCCATCCCAGTCTACCCCGCCCCATCCCAATCTACCCCACCCCACTCTACCCTACTCCACTCTACCCCTCTCCACTCTACCCCTCTCCAGCCTACCCTACTCCAACCCACCCAATATAGCCCACTACAAATATACCTCAATCTACCCCTGTCCAATCCATCCTAATCTACCCCACTCTACTCCACTCCACCTCAATCTATCCTCTCCAATCTACCCCACTCCACCACAATCCAACCTACCCCACTCGAATCTACCACACCAATGTACCTCACTCCCCCACTCCAATCTACCCCAATCCAATTTTCCTCACTGCAATCTACCCCACATCCCATCTACCATAAATAGAATCTAGACCAAATCTAATCTACCCCAATCCACCCCACCCCACTCCAATCTACCCCACTCAACTCCAATCCAATCTACCCCACTCCAATCAGAGACGTGAAACGCAACAGAATTGCCATTCACTGAATCAGTACTGACAATGTTTTGCAGTTTTTGCTACATAACCCAGAATATATCGATGTCTGAACACTTTATTTGAGAAAAAAAATGAAATGCCCTAAGCACACTCCTTTTCTCCGAAACATCCTTTTCTTTAGCACCTGGAAAATGAAAAGTTCAAAAATTGGAAAATCTTTACTGAATTAGAAATGATTAATGTAATAACTGTGACTTCTATCTTTGAACCTTTTATAAAGAGCAGCTTATCTGTACATCTGCAGCACTCTCCCTAGCTCTCCATCCCCCTTTAGAGCCTGCTAACAGCAGCAATAAATCTGAAATGAAGGGTTTAAGAATATCAATACCTTGCCTCTTAGTCTGGCGTGCTGAGATCTGGGCTGGGATTAAATGAGAAATAAAAGGATTAGGGTAGAGGAAAGAAAGCCAGAAAAGGTTCCTATGGGACAACAAACAATCAATATTCAAGCAAATGCTATCAATAAGCATTGGTTGTACACAGTCTGCAGAAGAAACAAGCGGTCAGCTGATACTGCTGAGTGATTCATTTCCAGGCAGGTATGGGTAATACAGCAATAAGAAACTTCACAAGAAGAACCCCCTCAACCAGTTCCCATGACTCTAAACTCAATGAGGCTGGTGGCTCAATACCTTCTGCCCAGCTGATCGGTGCTATAAACCGCTACTGCTGACCGTACCTGCAAAGAGGGTCACCAAATGCAGCTTTTCACCAAAATCAATACACAGGCAAATGACTGCTATTCAAACATACTGCATGCAAACCCATCTTATTAATATTTACTGTGATGACCCTGAAGGCTGAAATGGACAGGGCACTCTGCGTCCATCACTTGTCGATCCAATTTTATCCCACTGTCCGTGTATCTAAATGTTGGAACTGTGGCAACCAAAGTTCCTGATTAAATGAACTTGCCAAGATACAGCAAGAAAAAAATCATTTTCTGAACCTATACGAGCACCTTCGAAAGGAAAAGATGGGAGAAGATGAGTGTTCAATGTCTGCCTGGAGCATCTCACACGGTACCGCCAGTAACTCATGAACCTTTGCTTATGTTTGGTCATCTTAGTCTATGTAGCCGAAAAAAAACAAGATCACTATGTACCATGTTGTGAATAACTCTTGTCCACTTCACTTTGAAGAAGACCTAAGAAAGTGAGCGCAACAAAAAAAACAATACAAATACATCAATGCACTAAGTGCTCACTGCCACACTGTACTGTGAAGTAGTGCTTAGTTATACAGAACAGCAAGCTACCTCACTCCAAAGTGGTTAAATACAAGTCCTGCTAATTGGTCAGGGAAACTGCTCTCCCCTTGCGCAGCTACATCGTTGCGCCGCTGCCCTAGCACCTCTCTGGTTCCAAGTAGGTGTTCGAGGTCCTCCTCCACTCGCAGGTTCCTGCCTGTGCCTCATCCCTGGTGGTCCAGATGGAGAGCCTTGCTCTTCTGCTGGTGCGCTCGGCCAGCCTTTCTGTAGTTTTCTGCCTTGTCTGTCTGCTGTTTGTCTTTCTGCCTTTTGTCTGTCTGTGCCCTCGTTTGTGCCTCTTTTGTGCAGTTTCTGCCTTTTTTGTGCCTTTTTGTCTATTTGTTCTTTTTGTGCCTTTCTGTCTATTTGTTCTCTTTGTGCCTTTTTGCCTATTTGTTCTCTTTGTTCCTTTTTGTCTACTTGTTCTCTTTGTGCCTTTTTGTCTATTTGTCTCACTGTGCCTTTTTTCACTCTTTTTCCCTGTTTGCTGTTTTTCGCTCCCTTCCCGCTGCTGCTGCCCCCGCAGCCCCTCCCCACCTGCCTGTTCCCACTGCCCCCTCCCAGCTGCTCTCCCTCTCCCCTACCCCTACTTAATGGCATCCGCACCTGTCCGCGACCACGACCAACGCCAGGGACCCTGGTCCTCTGACCCCCCCACCGCTACGACTCAGCAACATTCCACACACTCAACCCCGGAAGAAACAACAACTGCCAGCTGTCAACGCCGAACACCACCCAAGGCCATTTCTCCTGCCGACACTGCCGCCGCACCTTCACACACCTCCGGACCCATACAGCTACCGCCAACCCACCGGACACCAGCACACCCAAACCCCTGAGCTGCAACCTCCTCAACGTACGCTCCCTGCACAGACACGCAGTAGAAATCTGGTACCTCCTCAACAATCTCTCGCCCGTCACCTTCCTCACAGAGACCTGGACCAACGCCAGCTCCGCACCCAACATCGCAACCGCCATCCCCGACGGGTACAAGATCCAAAGGAAGTGGCCTCGCCATCGTACACAAGAACTCCCTCCGACTCACAACCGCCATCTCGAACGACTCCTCGCCCCCCATGGAACACCTCCACTTCCAGATCCAGATCAACCCCAGAACGACACTAAGTGGGACTCTCGCCTACAGACCTTCCAGACCCCGTGCCCAGTTTACCAACACCATCGCAGACCTCATTGCGCCCCACGCCCTCACCTCCACGGACGACGCACTGCTCAGAGACCTGAACTTCCACCTCGACAACCCCAGCGACCCCAACTCCACCGTCCTCCTGGACAACCTCGCCAACATCGGACTGAAGCAGCTCGTCTCCACCCCCACCCACAAGGCAGGACACACCCTCGACCCCATCTTCGCAGGAGGAAACAACATCCGCTTCAGTCACACCACGCAGCCCCTCTGGACGGACCACCACTGTGTCCATTTCTCCTTCTCGAAACCCAACGCACACAAGCCTACACCACGCCCCCCCGCAGAAACTGGAGCAAGATCACTGAAGAGCACCTCAACTCCGCCCTCAGCCGCACCCCTCCACCCACCATGACCAACGCCAACTCTGCTGCTAACGAACTCCACAGATGGATCACTGACTGCGCAAACAAGCTCGCCCCCCTCCAGAACTCCGACAGACAACGCACCACGAAACCTACCTGGTTCATCACAGACCTCCAAGAATCCAAGCGCACGTGCAGACGACTTGGGAAAGCATGGAGGAACAGCAAAACCTCTGAAGCACGCACCGCCTACAGGACCGCAATGAGAGACCACCACCAACTCATCAGATCCACGAAGAGGAACTTCATCCAGGAAAGAATCCTCTCCAACTCCCGCAACTCAAAGGAACTCTTCAACATCATACAAGAATTCACCAAGCCCCCCAGCGAAACCTCTGATGTCTCTCCCTCCCAGGACCTCTGCAACAAACTCTGCTCCTTCTTCCATCACAAGATCAGGACTCTCTACGACAACTTTGACGAACAGAACCAAGGCACGGACACAACACCGGCCAACAGCAACGCCACCCAGCCGACCATCACCACCTGGACCCCTGTCACCACGGAAGATACCGCAAAGACCATGAAGAGCATACACTCCAGAGCTCCCACCGACCCCTGCCCGCCGCACATCTTCCACAGGGCTGCCTCCGCCATAGCACCTGCACTACAACACACAATCAATTGCACCCTCGAAACAGACACTTTCCCTGACAACTGGAAGCGCGCCAAAGTCAAACCCCTCCTCAAGAAGCCCTCCGCAGACCCGATGGACCTCAAGAACTACAGACCCATCTCTCTCCTCCCCTTCGCTGCCAAAGTCACCGAGAAGATCGTCAACAACCAGCTCACAAATTTCATAGAATCCAACTAGATCCTCGACACTTCTCAATCCGGATTCTGCAGCAACCACAGCACAGAGACCGCCCTCCTAGCCGCCACGGACGACATCCGCACTATCCTCGACCAAGGCCACACGGCAGCCCTCATCCTACTAGACCTCTCAGCAGCCTTCAACACTGTCTCCCACCGCACACTAGCTGCCAGACTCCACGACTTCGGCATACAGGTAACTGCCCTTGACTGGATCCGCTCCTTCCTCGCCGGCCGAACTCAAAGAATCAGACTCCCGCCCCTCCTCTCCGAACCCACAGAGATCAGATGCGGAGTACCCCAAGGATCCTCCCTCAGCCCCACACTCTTCAACACATACATGGCCCCACTGACAACCATCGTCAGAAAACACGGACTCAGCCTAGTATCCTACACCGAAGACACCCAGCTCATCGTCTCCCTCACCAAGGAACCCGACATCACCAGACACAGTTTCCAGGAAGGAATGAAGGGCGTCGCATCCTGGATGAGCAGCAGCTGCTTGAAGCTCAACTCGGAGAAAACGGAAGTCCTCGTCCTCGGGTCCACCCCTCCGCTTGGGACAACAGCTGGTGGCCTCCCCGCCATGGCAAACCCTCCCACTCCCACTCCCACGGACCACACCCGCAACCTCGGCATCATTCTCTACCCCTCCCTCACCATGACTGACAGATCAAAGCTGTATCTTCCACGTGCTTCAACACCCTCCGCATACTCCGCAAGACCTTCAAATGGACCCCCCCAAATCCAGAAAGACCGTCACTCACACACTCCTAACCAGCAGACTGGACTACAGGAACGCCCTCTACGCCGGAATCAACAAATCTCTACTCCACAAACTCCATACTATCCAGAACGCCGAAGCCAGACTCGTCCTCAACATCCCACGACAAGACCACATCGCATACAAGACCTCCACTTACTCCCAGTTGAAAAAGAGTGACTTTCAAGCTGGTCACACATACCTACAAAGCCCTCCATAACACCGGACCGCAATACCTCAACGAAAGAATCTCCTTCTACACACCCAAGAGGAACCTCTGCTCCACCGACCTTGCCCTGGCCGAAATCCCACGCATCCACAGAACCAGAACGGGAGGAAGATCCTTCTCCTACATCGCGGCCAGGACCTGGAACGAACTCCCACTCAGCATCAGGCGCACCCCCACACTGCATGCATTCAGGAAGAGCCTTAAGACCTGGCTCTTCGGATGAGCCGGAGCTGCCCGAAATCCCTTCTCCCCCAGCGCCTTGAGACCCTCACCGGTGAGTAGTGCGCTTTACAAATCCCTGATTGATTGACCTCCTTTTGGCCACCTGAAATGACTGTTTTAACAAACTGTACGGAATGTGTACAGTTCACAGTTATAGGTAAGGCATGTACGGACTGTGACTAGCAACAGTACAATAGGAAGGCCGGGCCAGCAGGACCAGAGACTTCTCGTTAAAGCTGTGACTGGTTTAACAGGCTGAGTGTACAGTCTGATTGGAAAATGTATGCCAGTTTCATCCTAGCAGGAAAACAGTGGTCAGTCAACCACTTCCTCCACTCAATACACGCAAAAGGGTATAAACAAGGAAGTCTGTCACCAAAGCTTTAACAAGCTATATAATTATAATAAAAACACAAAAAGTGATGGATGGAATGCTTGAACTCTTCTCAGCCATTAGTAATTATTCAGGGCCACATCCAAGGCCATCGTTTTTTGGCCACAATGCTACCTCAGACTAGGCCCAGCCATATACAAATCAGATTTGGTCCTCCTCCAGTAGGAAAACCCCAGTCTGAAATGCCAGAACGAGTCCTCTCTGAAGCAGAGCACAGGCACCCAAAGAGCGGACATCAGTCGGGTGCTGTTTGTTTCCAGTGGCACAGTCAGCAAGGGACCCACGTCTGGGCACACTCGTGGCACTGATGGCGGGTATGTCCAGACGTGGGTCTGCAGCTCATTGTGACGCAGGACTCAAGCTAGATTTCACTGATGAGTCCTAATCAGATTGAAACAGGTCTGGGACTGCCTGAGTTGCCATCTAGAGAGGGCCTGGACTGGCAGTTTGGGCTGGACTGTGCTATACAGCAGGACCAAAACTAATTTGCATAAGGCACAGTGGTGTAGCAAGGAAAGGGGGGGCGTACGTCCTCGGGTGGCATGAGTTTTGGGGGCAACGCTCTTACCTGTGTCAATTGCGAGCTGCGAAGCAGGGATCGCCAGCACCCCCCCCCCCCTTGCTTTTACCTGCGGCGGCAAAAGCAGGGACCGCCACGGGCGGCTAAACGTCTTGCTACGCCACTGGGTGCACCTCTTTGTAGAATGGCGCAGTTGGAGAAAAATTGTCAGGAATGGGCCGTGAGCGATCGCCAGTGGCTGAGATTAATTCACGCATTCCTTCTAGAACATATAATTGCCAGGAGAAACACATACTAAAAATTTATATTTGTAATCTTTTGAAAGCCACTCATTCAATTAAGGTACAAATCAATTAATGTTGTGTTCATACCACAGTGAAGTGTCCAAAAGCATATTATGCTAATGATGTTTACCAGATGCAACAAGAAAGAATAAAGCAAAACAAGTTTATAACCACAGATGTCAAAACAGGAACCCAATACCCGTTACTTCTTGAAAGATAAGCTCCTGATGGATTATATTATGTAGTATTGAAGGGTGGGTTTTGGGAACAAATGACACAGAAGAGCTTGTCAACTGAAATATTTGAAGATGCTGAACCTGAATATCACAGGCTGGAAGATGGACTTAGATTCTATTTTGTAGTGTGATTATTAATGATTGATTATTTATGAATAATACCTGAACAAACAAATGATATAACCCAGATATGCGTGGGCTCTGCCACTGCAACCCAGCTGCTTGGGCGTTGGCACAGTGTAAGGCTTAATGACCGCAGCAACAAAATATTAACAATTCCAGGGTATAATAGGGGTATGGGGATGATCTGCCAGCGTCATTTGAGCCACATCTATGGGACACTACATGTCAAGACCAATGAGAGCCACAGTCACAAACTGGTATACAATGGCAACGTATTACAAAGGAATGTCGATGACCTCACAATGCCATTCCCCCAACAATGAGGTACCAGGCTTTATGAGTCCAGGAGGGCTCTAATGTCATCGGAGACAGCCCTGATCACAGCCACTGATGACATCAGTGCCCTCCTGGACCGCAGCAAAACAGCAGCCCTCATTCTCTTGGGCCCATCAGCCACTTACGACACCGTCCTCCACCACATCGGAATCCGGGGCGATCGCCTCATACCTCACAGGAAGAACCTAGAGAATCCGTCTCCCACTGTTCACCTCGGAACCCAAGAAGATCATCTGCGGCGTACCCCAAGGATCGTCCCTCAGCCCCACCCTCTTTAAAATGTACATTACCCCCCTCGCCCCCTCCCCCCCCGGCCAACACAGACAGATCGCACAGACTTAACTTTATCTTCTACGCCGCCAACACCCATCTCATCCTCTGGCTATCAAAAGACCCCTCCACCACCAGAGCCGACTTCCACAGATGAATGATGAATGTCGCCGACTGGATGATGGACAACTGCCTCAAGCTCAACACGGAACAAGACGAAAGCCCTCATTTTTGGGAACAACACCTGGCCATGGAACGACGCGTGGTGGCCTGCTGAACTTGGCCCATCCACAGCCCCGAAAGACCACGCCCGCAGCCTCATATCTTGGACAGTAAGCGGTCTATGAAGAAACAGGTAAACGCAGTCTCATCCTCCTGCTTCCACACGCTGGACTACGGGAACACACTCTACATAGGAATCACCGCACACCTCCTGAAGAAACTACAGACAATACAAAACTGAGCGGCCAGACTCATCCTCTACCTCACCAGATGAACTCACATCACACCTCACCTCAAGAAGATACACTAGCTCTCGATCCAGAAGAGATGCAAATTGAAGATGCTGACCCACACATACAAAGCCCTGCACAAGAGACCAGCATACATCAACAAACGCATGAGCTTCCACCAACCGAACAGACACCTACGATCTGCCTCCCTCTTCCTCGCTGACCCCCCCCCTCCCGAAACCACAGAGTCGCAGGGGACGCGCCGTGTCACACCTGGCGGCCAAAGCTTGGAACAGCCTTCCCCTGCACCGCCCCTTCTCTACAGCAATTCAGGAAAGGACTCAAGACTTGGCTGTTCCAATGAACAGTTCACCACGAAGAAGCTAGCAACTCCAGAGCCTCAAGACCCTCATGGGTAATTTGTTGCGCTTTACAAATCCTTAATTGATTGATCCAAAAATAATAATGCACTTGAGAAGTCAGCGATTTTAAGAACACAGACTGGTAACTTGACCAGCAGTAATGTGTTATAATCTATTACTTGATTAGTGCATCCTCCCTATTGATGTCCTCTGCCTAGCTGCTCAGTCATGGGTGATGTCATCGGAATGTTGTGAGTGTTTGAGTTGGAGAGAGAGTCAGTTGGAATGGATGGGCTGAGCAGCAAGGAGGCTGCTCCTGGTGGGGCACTTTTATGGATCAGACTAACATCCTGTAACCTAAAAAGTTCTCAAGAATAAATCTACAACCTTTATATACAAGGCTTGCCTGCGCATCTTTCTTCGTTTTAACACTGGCGACGATCTTAAAGAACCTACGTGAGCTACCTTGAATAGACTGGTATCTAAGAAACTGAAGAAGCGCATTTGGAAGAAACAAGCTGGCAGTCCAAAAGCCCCACCAGTGACCAGAAGATCGGTCGGCCCCATCGTGGACGTGCCAGTTAATGATGGACTTGGGTGAGTGTTCCCCAAATGAGTAACTAGACTAACAGAAGTTCCTGACATTCCTCACCACCTGTGAACGGTCAGCCCTAGACTGGGCCTGCCAGTTCCTGTTAGACTTTATTTGGTTTGAAATCTGCTTGATTAAGGAGAGCCCACATGCTTGTAGTGCAGAAGATATACAGTATCACCTTATGTTTGAAATCTGCCTACCTACGAACTATTGGATGTCATGGATGTCATGGTCTGCATATCACATGGAGTAATCCTGCATTTAGCTTGTCAGCAGCTGGTAAATGTTTGAACAACATTGATTTGTCTGCCTACGTATTGGATATTTTTAGTTGTGACCCTATGCTCCAAACCTGCGTTTAGCAAACAGTCTACTGATTTGAACAGAGAGTGAGATCGCTACTTTGATTGGAAACTGCTGCCATCAAACTTTTTGGATAAACCTGTGTTCATGTGCTGTGAACTGTTAAGTAATTCAACTGTTGGTAGTGCAACTTAAGGGAAATTGCTTATTACCACAATATGCCTCCCGCAGATGAAGTTTACTGGTGTTGCTGCGTTTTTTTAGTTGCGTTTTTAGTATTTTTACGGTGTTGGCAGCAAGTACGTTTTTATTCTCAGTGACAGTTCTCTCTGTCTCTTGGCAGAAATTGGAGCATAGAGATGTTGCAGTGACATTGAAATTGCAAGTAAGACATCTTTCGTCTATTATTGTTTCTGGCAGTTTCCGCAATCCTTGTGTCAGTGCCAGTTAAACAGTTTTTTTTAACATGTTTGAAAATTTGAGGCCCGAGTCGCGAGAGGCGCGCACACTCTTACCTTCATTGTTGCGTCGTGCTGACTGGAACTCGGCTGCTATTGAACGCACGTCTTCGCTGCGAGCCACCCGGCGCGGGCGTAACAACGTGCTGC
The DNA here is from genome assembly GCA_963921515.1 of Calotriton arnoldi. Classification (NCBI taxonomy): domain Eukaryota; kingdom Metazoa; phylum Chordata; class Amphibia; order Caudata; family Salamandridae; genus Calotriton; species Calotriton arnoldi. Next base: position 1,134,416 of record CAWUFW010004705.1, read on the forward strand.
CATCTTGTGTTTCTATTGCAGTCCTGCACTTCAGCGACGCTGTCTACTGTTGTTCTTTCGTCAGTGCGGCTGTGGCACAATAAAGTTAATTTCACTGGCGCTCTCAACTTATTAAAGTTAAATTCAACGGCGCTCTCACGCAACACCAAGGCGCTATTGGTACTCATGCTAGTTTCCCCGTCAAGCTCCGTGGCAATTTGAAGCAAGTTCCTGTTCCTCTGAGCTGTGATCTCTTGGGAGCATCCCGATCAACTGCGTATCCTGGCTTTGGACTTCGGCTACTAGTCAGTGTGAATTTCAGACATAGGACAGTTGGGAGTTTAGCTGCGCAGTACTATCAACACACCTGCTGAAATGAAATTACTATCTTCTTGACTAACTTACGCCTTCCTTAACAATTGGAATATCATTGAGTGGAGAGTCTACTAACTAGAGGTTTCTGGGATTGGAGCATCGGGTGAGAAATCGCTCACCGGAGAGAAGTACCTTATTCCTTGTTTTTCAAAGTCTTATGCTATTTGTTGTGTTTATGTTAGCATATATCTCTAGCATGTTTAAGGGGGAGTACTGTGAGGGGATGTGCTCTTTTGTCTAGTTAGTGGGGGGGGGGTGAGTAACGTTGTGGTTGTGAGTCCACGAGGTGGGTTGGCTCATTCCCACTGTTTAAGTGGCTTATTTTACGAGTCAGAGATACCTTGTGTGTTTGCTTTGAGTGAGGTGTATGAGACCTCTGGGGGTTGTGATGATACCCTGTGAATGGTTGTTGGGTGTGAGGTACTTGGACTGTGCGTTGCGGGTGCGCACGTGAGAAGACTCCTTCTTATGAAGCTTCTCTGACTTACCTGTTTTGGTGATACCCTCTGATGGTTGTTGCCTCGTGTGAGGTGCTTGGACTGTGCGTTGCGGGTGCGCACGTGAGAAGACTCCTTCTTATGAAGCTTCTCTGACTTACCTGTTTTGGTGATACCCTCTGGTGGTTGTTGCCTCGTGTGAGGTGCTTGGACTGTGCGTTGTGGGTGCGCACATGAGAAGACTCCTTCTTATGAAGCTTCTCTGACTTACCTGTTTTGGTTATACCCTCTGATTGGTTGTTACCTCATGTGAGGTGTTGGACTGTGCGTTACGGGTGCGCATGTGAGAAGACTCCTTCTTATGAAGCTTCTCTGACTTACCTGTTTTGGTTATACCTTCTGATTGGTTGTTACCTCGTGTGAGGTGTTGGACTGTGCGTTACGGGTACGCACGTGAGAAGACTCCTTTTGGTAAGCTTCTCTGGTTTACCACTATTTTGTGGTTGTGGGTAGTCTATTACCCTAGTGTGAGTTAACGTGAGTGTGTTCTCACTGATTTATAAAGTGGAACGCTTTTCTTGTCTTTTCCCTATCTTTTCTAGTTGGGGTTGGGCATGTGATTTTTAGGAATTTGTGGGACATGTGTAGTGTGTGTGTTTCATCTTGCATGCAATCAACATCTGTTACATGTTGTTGTGTGTGCTATGAAGTTGCATACCTTAATGTTATTTTAATCATTATAGAGGGGGGGATATGTTATAATCTATTACTTGATTAGTGCATCCTCCCTATTGATGTCCTCTGCCTAGCTGCTCAGTCATGGGTGATGTCATCGGAATGTTGTGAGTGTTTGAGTTGGAGAGAGAGTCAGTTGGAATGGATGGGCTGAGCAGCAAGGAGGCTGCTCCTGGTGGGGCACTTTTATGGATCAGACTAACATCCTGTAACCTAAAAAGTTCTCAAGAATAAATCTACAACCTTTATATACAAGGCTTGCCTGCGCATCTTTCTTCGTTTTAACACTATGCATATTTCTGAAATGTATTGTGCACTTCATGCTTGTTTTTAAGCATGTAGGGAAGGTAACGTAACCTTGAGTACATTTAACTTGTCAGATAATTCAGAGTGTTAATAGTTACATAGGACAGGCCAGTTTTGTGCACATCTGATGACATATGCAGTTAAAATTATTCTTTCCAATCACTCAATATGAGCCTGCATTTTATAGTTATATGCAGTTCACATGGAACCAACAAATTCTGTTGTCCATCCAGCGTGTGCCACCCCAGGTCTGGAAATGCACTCGCTCATAAGAGAGCTCGTGCAATGCAAGTTTCGTTGTAGGATTACAAGGCTGGGTTTACTTCTTGTCAGCATAACGCCTACAGCTTGCTTAGATGGCTAGAGAAATTGTTAAAGAGCTCATATAAACCTGTTGAGGTGTATTATTTTCAACAGTGTTTCATCCAAGACTACATGTGCCTTCAACCTTCAGTCAGTATTCTGTGACCTTCTTTGAGGTCACACGCTAATTACTGTTTTACAACTGATTCTTTTTTATGATCTTAAACATTTTATTTAAAAATGTTTGTACAATTTAGTATATATGTAATCAAGTTGTTATACTTTTAATATTATTTTAAAAATTGATTTCTTCAAGCAATAGACTGCATTTCTTCTACCCCTCCCCCTTTATATCCAGCACTAACCACAGTATAAGAAACTGATGCCCAAAGCAGCTGTGAATCCTCCAGAACATAGAAGGAATTTGTGGAGATTTAAACACTGCCTATAGGCGTATTATATCTTTTGTTAATCAGATAAAGAGTACCGGAACACAGAGAAATTTGATTTGTAGGAGTAAATCGGTGTAGGACAGGCCTATCCAGACAATCCTCACTAGTGTCAGCGGTGAGGGCTACAATATAGGTTGATGAGGATACTTTAAATTGAGATAAATCCCCAGCTGAGATAAAACAACTTAGGCAAAAGGAGGTAAAAAACATTCTGGCGTAAAATAGATGGTGTATGGAACTCTTACGTAAGGCATTACCTTACAAGACATCCTAACTATTAAAGAGCTGTGTAGTAATCAAATAATCAATTTGGATTATTTCGAAATACAGGTTTCATAAATCTACATAAGAATTACAAGTAGTTATGCACAAAACGAAAGGAAAAGCTAAAAAAACAAACTAAAATTAAAATGTTCAAAACTACTCAAAATCATTAGTTTGTTTGATAGTTAACACAGATCATTACCCTCAAGCAATTAATCCCAACAATTTAAAAAACCACTCGTTAGCAATCCTAAAGAGACTTGATTCGGAAAAAGAGTTTTTGCAACATAATTTTAAAAAAACTATAGATGACATTTAAGTTCTTTGTCATGCAGGTAGACATTATTACTGAGATTACGTATTGGTAATCTTATCACTCCGATTCTCCTTTCCTCATTGACAGGACATCTTTTTAAATCCTCTCCCACAGGTAAAGTTAATAAACGGGTATGCTAGTCCTACCTACCCTACAGCCAAAGCGAAGTGCAAGATTGAAGGGAGTGAGGGAATAAGGAATGGAATGCAGAAAAAGGATCAGATTCCTGGATTGCTTGCAAGTAATCCAGGCATTACCTTATCTCTTCTTCTTGTCACCATCCCTACCTCTGACGACATACTGAAGCGGCTGCTTTAGAAGCAATTCATGCATAAAAAGCACATACAACAAATAGATTGATACATTTCTGTCCCAGTTAATAAAGCACACAATGCCACCATGTCATGGTAACCTGAAGCTAGAACAACCTCATCAAAAGAAAATGAGGCAGCAACTCCATATCCGGCCTTCGGTGAGAACTGATCTATGCTCAAGGACTATCAGCATGGCAGAAAACAGGCCCCAAGTAAACCAATATTGCAGGAATTTTGGAACTCGCACCAGCTCACATTCTCGTGGAATTTCCTCCCTCTCAACACACGGCCTCAGAAAGGTGCACTGCGCGGGCAACTCCCAGAAACAGCCACAGACGTTCCAATCCATAATGTTTCGATGCCACCGCAAGAGGCGTGTCCTCTACAGAAAAAGAGCCAAAGGAGGAGGAGGAGACTGGAAGGAATATGACACTATAGCATCCCGCCTTCAAGGGCCAAAAAGGAACTATACCACAGCGCTCGCTTGCCACTAAGCAGACAAGCCTGGGAATGACGAGGTAATGAGGAAAGGCGAACAAGAGAACCTCTGGCTACGCACACATCAGATTATGCACTTCCAAAGCACCTTTATCAGGAGCCTGGGACAGAACATCAGAAGCAAGGTCCAACTCACAAAAAACCCACCACTCGAGTGCCAAACATACTGCAAATCTTCCCTAACAATACACAGAAGAGGCTGGGAGGAGGGGAAGACATGGCTCAGTGAGTCCTTCAGAGAGTTCTTACCCCTGATTTATACTGCTAACAAGGAGAGATGTTCCTTTGCTGCCTGCATAGTCCTAAATGCAAGCTGCCTGCACCATTGTTAGACCGAAGTACAGCCTGGTTAACAAATATCAACGTAACTCTTCTCTCTCTCTGGCGGCTTTATAGATAAATCTGCAAGAAGTCTCAACCCCAAATAATTCTTAACATTGACACTTTCCTAAAAATTACCTTCAATTTTAAACATGATTAGTAGGGATTTTATATTTCACATAATTATTACTTTTGCATTTGTATCATTGATAACCATTTTCTGTCTTTCACAGTATTCACTAACTTCCTGAATCAGAGCCTCCATTGAGTGGACCATAAGCATTTATTCTATATAACGTCCTTTCTAAATTATTTGTAACAATAGTAACTAAGCTTGAAAGAAACACCAGGGTCTGGCAAATCAACTAATCCAACCACACCAACTGGTCGAGAACTTAATAATGCTACTAAAACCATCAGGTCTCCTCTCAACCTTGTTTTCTTAAAGTAGAAATGCAAATATATATTTTAGGTACAGGCTCTTATATTCTGTAAAAATGAGTGCATTAAGCCAAGGGTGGTGGCTCAGGCGATTAATGAACCATTGCATGGATGCATGTTTGAGGGTACCTACTAGGATTTGATCCTCTGACAATGAATCAGTCTTTCATAATTCCAAGTCTGACTGATTGAGTAATGCTGATCTTGAAAACTACCACCGCTTATCTGTCAATAACTTCTCATTGTGGAATTGCGTCAGACAAATGCATCCATTATGTGTTTTTATGTTTTCATCACTTTTTATGTGATGCAGTAGTGCTGGGAGGTGAGAAGGTAAGACAACCAAATGAGGGTACATAGGTTGGGACTTACTCCGTACCAACCCTATCACATTTTACAATGCACAACTGAAATAACAGCTGATTCTTCCCCAGCCCAGATGAAATTTTACAGGCAGTCAGGGGCCCGTAATTTTTCTTAGGTGGCCGCTGCCCACTAGTGGCGCCTACTCTCCCCTCCCTGCTGACTCCGCCCACTGATCCCACTCCCAGCCTGCATGTACAATGCCCAAAGTAGAAGCACAGGGACAGTGCAGCGAGCGAGCCGGACTCTTAACTTGGGAAGGCGAGATTTCATCCAAAGAACATTTTGAAAAAAAGGGATAAATTGGTGAATTTTACAGTCCAGTTTTCACTTAAATTCGCTAAGAAGCCATACACATTGAAAGGGTACTCTCGAAGGGTACTTGTGAAATATGCCAGTACTGTTGTGGTTTCGCTTAGGCGGAGGGCAAAGGCTGGGGCATGTGAAGAGGTAGGTGTTCTGAGTCTTACTGTTCCAAACAAGTAATTAAACCCACATGTAAATTATGTAGCAAACATAACCAAAACTGAGTAAAAACAACAATCTTTCACACATCAAATGGAGCAAAATTAATAAATACACTTGAAAAAAACACTTATCAATGGTAGAGGGCTGAGGTTCAGTTGATGACAGGTTGGTCCCTTCAGAGGAACAAACTTTATGAAAATAAATATAAAGGAACTGTGGTTATTACAGATTTGACCTTGCTCCTGCTATTTATAGCTGAAGGAGGTGCATATATACTTTCTTTGGAAAATCAGGAATAGGAATAACAATTGAACACAACATTCAACTGCATTTCTTAACACAGGGATGATACATTACTTACATCTGAACTTTTTAATTCAAGACATTTATAAACAAACATAATGAAAATGAAATCAAAACAGACAAAAACAGATGAGGACAGTGTAGTAAACTACTACTCTGCTATTCCCCACTGTACTGCTCTATTGGAATGTATCATGACATCATAGAATGTCTGAGTGCCTCTCTGTGTTTAGAGTGTCAGTTGGTCTACTCAGGCTGAGCAGCTAGGAGCTTGCTCCTGGTGGGGCTGCATCTGTACCTCCTATCTTCTCCTATTCACTTATCCTGGAACCAAGCTACAATAAAGGATTACTCTACTTATACAGCTGGACTGTGTATCTTCCTTTACCACATTTTGGCGACGATTTGAAGAGAACCTACGCGTTGAGGAAGGAAGGCTGTGGATATCTTGCTAAAGATACATGAACTGGAACTAAGGGTCTCACTAAATAAATTGAAACTGATGAACTGGAACCCCAAGAAAAAGGTATTACTACGGAAACGCCCTGGTCAGCCCCACCAGTGTCCATTATCAACAAGACAGCCTGCAGTCTAGGGCGTTTCACCATCCTCTTCTACTACCGGCCTGTGCCTTTGAAGCACATTGTTAGCGCAGGCACTTTGTTGTGTGGACTGTCTGAACTAAACCGTGCACATTCTGTGGCTATGTCCTCGTGGTGCCTGTGGATTGAGTGGGACCTGGACAAACTGCTGTGTAGCGCATTCCTACTACCGCTCTACAAATAGCTTACATGTAGAGCCTGCCATCATCAGTTTTGGAGTCTGTGTTTGCCATTTATGATCCTACTGGCAACTGCGTCGATTTTGTTGACGACTCTTTGACATGCTTTGACTGATGCAACATTTGTGCAGTGACTTCGAGATGCTACTGCCGGTGACTGTGTATTTTGTCCCTGACCGTCTGGAGAGCGCCTACTCTGAGGTTCCCAAGTGTCCTCGGTGAGTTAACTTTGTCCGTGGTTTAATTTTTGGAAGTTGGGCGCTGGTCAGGTGTGCAGGCCGTTGGGAGCGTGCGGTTGGGAGCGAGCATGCCCTTTTTAAAATCATCCTGCTGAGACTTTGCAGCGCGAGCAACCTTACCTGTTGCTGTCTACGCGTTACTCGTCAGGGATCTTTTGTGACGTTGCACTCTACGCATCTCAGGGCTGCAGAGGGACGTCCTGCAGCATGGTCGTGCCGTGAGCCATCCGGTGCGGCGTTGTTGATGCGTGCTGCCATCTTGTGTTTGGCGCTTCACTGCAAGCTTACATTCTACGTGGTTTCTACGTTTATACTCCATGTGGTGTGCACTCTTCGCCAACCACATTGTCAATAAAGTTGTGAACGTCGCAATGTTCCAGTCGGCTGCTATTGTGTCGTCGTGGGATGTGAATGTCCGGATTGTCTTCATCCCTTGGCGCACAGGTATCCTTTTGCTTATAGACCTTGTTCTTGTCTCTACTTTCGGCACAGTCGTGGTGCAGCTATCCAGTTTTTTTATGGAGACGCATGTTGCCGCTGAAGGAAAAATGGTATGTCAACCATTTTGAGCTGAATTGCAGGTCACACTACATCTTCGTTTACTAACCACACTCCATTGCAGTTTGTGTGGAGTGTGTTGAAGGATACAGCACATCCTTAATTACTTTGGCACATCCTTAATAACTTTGCACATTGTACGTGAGACGCTACCAGGAGGAAGTCACTGCGATACACAGCGTTGGAACTTTTGGTGAGGACCTCGGGTGAGAAATCGCTCACCGGAGTAAGAGTCTTTCTTTTCGTTCATTTCATGACTGTGATACTGTTTTGTGGGGGTGGTTGCAGGGTGGTGTATTTTGTTATTGGTGAGGTTTTGTGAGAGGTTGTGGCATAGTGTAGCTGAGTGCCCCAGTTCAGCTTTTAAGACGTTTTGGGAGCTCAGTGCCCCAGTCAGGGATCATAGGGAGGTGTGTTTCCCTATTACGTGGGCGTTGTGGGAGCTAGTGCCCCAGTATTGGATGATAGGGTGATGTTGCCCTATTATGTGGAGGTTGTGGGAGCAGTGTGCCCCAGTTTAGTTTTAAGAGGTTTTGGGAGTGTAGTGCCCAGTTATGGATCATAGGGAGGTGTGCCCCCATTACGTGGAAGTTGTGGGAGCCGAGTGCCCCAGTCCAGTTTTTAAGAGGTTTTTGGGAGATAAGTGCCCCAGTGCTGAATCATAGGGAGATGTGTTCCCTATCACTTGGAGGTCGTGGGAGCTCAATGCCCCTTTTCTGGATGTTTACCAGATTGTCGAGTTTTGACTTGTATGCCAACGAGTGGCGTTAATGGTTGTTGGTTTTAATTTTGCCTAAGGGAGGGGGATGGGGTTATTACCAAGGTGTTTATTTGTAAGAATGCAATGTAAATGTTTTCCTTGCAATGTAAATGCTTTTCTTTCTGAATGCATTGTATGTATTGATGTTTGTGTTTACTTCGTTTACTTCTGCATTTTGTTTCCCTAAGGAAGGGTGACATATGTTATTAGTGACTTCTGTCTTTCCTGTCTCTGGCTGTGTCTTCCCTGTTGCTCAGCCTAGTATGAGTGTTGGAATGCCAGCACCTTCTACTGCTGGTATTCGTGCAGGTACTGTGGTGATTGCTGCCATCCTGTTATCTGGGAAATGTTACTCTTACCGTGCTGGCCTTACTACAGTCGTGAGTCACCCTTCTGAGTTTGATTGCCAGCAGCAACTGGTGTTTGGGAATTGGCACCAGCGACGTGTGTTGACAGCGAGTTGTGTTTCTTGAAGCAAAGTTTTACAGCCTTCAAACTTAGAAGCCAACAGCCATATGTGAGGACTGTCGTTTTAGTAAATTACTGTGTGGTGCATCGTGACAGTCTGAGCATCTTGCGGTGAGCAACTTTTATTCAACTAGTGAGGAAATCGGCAGTTACTGTGTTTGTTTGGAGTAACGCAGCACAAGCCATTGGATCGGTGTCTGTGTTAGTTTCAATTTACTGGGAGCTGTGTGCAACACAAAGCAGAGCGTACTTAATTGTCTGCCATCCGTTGAAGCTGTGTGTGTACCCCAAATGGCTCTGCTGTGAAATACCATTTCTGAGGTGAGACAGTTTGTTGGTTGGCCGCTTGCCATGCTGTGCGCAATTTTTGAAATTTGTATGTGCGCTCCGTCACAAATCCCTGAAGTTCTATAGTGACACTTTTCTGACGTTCCCACATCTTTTCAGCTGCTCATGGACGCTCTGCAGTGCATACGTGCCATAAGCCACCCGGCTCCACGTCAAAAACGTGCCAGTATTTTGTGGTTAGCCGTGGCTCATCCTAACAGTTGGTACAAGGCCCCTGCATGCCAACCATGTTCCCCACGTTTGTTCTTGTCTGGCAACTGCAGCAACATTGCAACTTTATCGGAGCTCTTGGTGACTGTCTCCCATTCTGCCTGGAGTGTTCTCTTGCTTCACAGATATTTCGTCTGGTGGTTCTTTGCTGCGATGATGCAACGGCTTCGTGGAGTCTCCACACGGTACTACAGTTCATTACCACTGGGTTCGGGTGAGACGTCGCTCACCAGGTCTCCTTCAGTATGGACTGTGGTTTAGGAACTGTACCATGCAGACTCGTTCTTATGCCTGTATACTGTATGTGCTTATGTATCCAAACAAAATGGTGTGTACTCTTCCTTATGGAAGTTCTGGGGGCACTCAGTGCCACAATTCAGTTCTTTTTCTAGGGTGACATTTACCCTCTGGTGTACCCTTTCATGGGGAGGTTGTGTGGGCTGCTCCAAGGGGAAGTACCCACTGGTGTACCCTGGTATGGGGAGGTTGTGTCCTGCCATGGGGAGGTCAGTTTTTTTTAGGGTGACGTATACCCTACGGTGTACCTTTCATTGGGGAGGTTGTTGGGCCAGTCAATGCCCAATTTTTGTTTCCTAGGGTGTTGTCTTACCCTATTGTGTACCCTTCATTGGGGAGGTTGTTGGGCCAGTCAATGCCCAATTCCTATGGTGTACCCTTCATTGGGGAGGTTGTGGGGCCAGTCCATGCCCAATTTTGTTTCCTAGGCTGATGCTTTACCCTACGGTGTACCCTTCTTAGGGGAGGTTGTGGGGCCAGTTAAATGCTCCAATTTTGTTTCCTAGGGTGCTGTATAGCCTACGGTGTACCCTTTATTGGGGAGGCTGTGGGGCCAGTTAATTGCTCCAATTTTGTTTCCTAGGGTGATGTATACCCTACGGTGTACCCTTTTCGGGGAGGTTGTGGGGCCAGTCAAATGCTCCTATTCCGTTTCCTAGGGTGACGTATACCCAACGGTGTACCCTTTATTGGGGAGGTTGTGGGGCCAGTTAAATGCTCCAATTTTGTTTCCTAGGGTGATGTTTACCCTACGGTGTACCCTTCATGGGGGAGGTTGGGGGGCTAGTCAAACGCTCTAATTTAGTCTCTAGGGTGATGTTTTTACCCTACGGTGTACCCTTTATTGGGGAGGTTGCGGAGCCAGTTAATGTTCCAACTTAATGTTCTTTCTACGGTATTGCATACTCTTTGGTATATCTAGTGGTGGCTGTCCCTAACCATGCCCTCGCAATGTTGTTGTTCTTCCCCAAGGGAGGGGATGGGGCCTTTATGGTCGTTTTGGGGCATAAGATCTTTCCACTTTCATTTGTGTATGCCCTTGAATGTTTCTTCCTTTATGCATGCCCTCTCATGCCAGTTGTATTCTTGATACCTCATGTACTACACCCTTGTATATTTGCATTTCAATGTGCTTCTTTAATGCTGATGTTATTTCTGAGGTATCTTACTGGTTTTTCCTCCTTATTCTTGTTGTCGTTCCCCAAGGAAGGAGGATGTGTAGTAAACTACTACTCTGCTATTCCCCACTGTACTGCTCTATTGGAATGTATCATGACATCATAGAATGTCTGAGTGCCTCTCTGTGTTTAGAGTGTCAGTTGGTCTACTCAGGCTGAGCAGCTAGGAGCTTGCTCCTGGTGGGGCTGCATCTGTACCTCCTATCTTCTCCTATTCACTTATCCTGGAACCAAGCTACAATAAAGGATTACTCTACTTATACAGCTGGACTGTGTATCTTCCTTTACCACAGACAGCATAAACAGACAATAAATAGAAACTCCACATTTGCAAATGAATACAACATATTATAAAAAAAAAATATATATATATATAAAAATCTGATAAAGTATTACATACTTAAAATAAATAAAACATATAAAACAGACGAAAACATAGAATATACAAAACAATCTATGGATGTGCATTGCCAACTTTCTGCTAATTCTAAATCAGCGGCGGCTGGCACAGGTAAGCGCGGTGAGGCGGGGCAGGTGGGAGCCAACGGACGATGGAGTAGGTGTTATTTATTTATTTAATTATACCTATTTCATCGTCTGTTGACTTCCCCCCGCTCCCACCCCGCCCCACTGCGTTTACCTGTGCCGGTCGCAGATGTTCTAAGGACTCATTCCTCTGTGTCCCAAAAAAATCTAAATTCCTTATGCTGACTCTTTTCTTGCCTTTCTTCTAGTGTCATCAGCAGCTCTTCGTCCTTTTGCAAGCCATGACTTAACATAAGGGATGAGGTTGAATCTATTCAATGGCGGGCCAACACGATTTAAGAACATCAAAGATGTGGTGTCAGTCAACAGCGATTGGAAAATCCTCGCTCATATTCCGCTATAGAAATGGCAATAATGATCACTGCTTTTAAACGCTCCTTGTACTCCCTTTCATTTCTTTGCCGCCACATTCCCTATACTCATATAAGCTTGTATTGCTTCACAGCTGCTGAGGTCAAACGTTTCAAAGAGAGACTCAATTCTGCTTTCTTCAAGAAGGGTAGGCAGCTCTTCAGGCTAGTACTGTCTGTCGACAACTTTCAATTCACTGATCAATTTGTCACGCCCACTCATGTTTTCAGTAGCAGCACCACCACGTGTGGAGATTTTTTTAAATTTTTCTGCAAGGCCACGAAAACGTTGACCCTGCTGAATTATATTACTGGTAGTGTTTCCATTGTGCAGTGTCATATCTTGGAATGTATTGTCTTAAATTACCTTTTACACAGCAAATATTTCCCTTCCTTGTTTACTATTGCCTTAAACACTGATATTTGTCAGTAAATAGCATGACGAGCATCAGTGATTGTGATGTCACCTTTCTGTAACTCAACACACAGCTCTGATAACTCTTGAAGAGCATCAGACATGATACTTAGATTAGCGACAAACAAGACAGATGATAACCACCAACTTAGGCCCGTCTACATGTTCTATATTGAGCTGTCAACCATTATCAGCTACCATAGTAAAGTACCTGAAGACAGCATGACAAGCGTTCCATAAAGTCACTACTATTCTGAAGCTTGATGAAACCCAGGAGTATCTAACACTCTACCTATTCTACAAAGCTGAATGTCAAGAGCTTCTGCACATTCTTTCAGCTACAAACTTTTTTTTACAAATGTGCTAAATAGAGAATACAGCTCATCAAGCAAGTTTTCGAATTGATTTGTAACACCAACATCATTCATGACATCATTGACTACAAGTTTTATACAAGCCTACGATATTGAGAACAGTTCTTTCTTGTCTTTATAATACCACTATTATGAACAAACATCACTGATGTTCCATCAGCAGCAATTGAAACTAAACATTATATAAGAAAGTGCTCTTGTGTTAATTGGGTCTTTTTTGATGTAGACAGTAATCGGTTAACAATGCTCAATGAGGTAAAACACATTATCTGCAGACTCCATGTCAGCCAGCTGCATTAGCCTGTACAAAATTAAAACACTTTTCTAACTTAAAGTAGTGGCGTCATCCAACAAAAAAATTACATTTGCGAAAAACTCAATTATGTTGGATATGCGTTGTAGTATATTTGAACAGGCTGCAGTGGAGAGCAAAATTCAGCCCATATCCAGTCCATTCAACTGATGGTAATCTATCTCTGTTCTAAAACCATACAGAGGCCTGCTTTGCTTTGCTTCCTTATAAGCCAGACAACATTTCTAGCTGTTGTTAATATTTCTTCTGATTGGGCTCTTGAAACTACTTGTAGTGTAGAGGCTTTTTTTGCTTGCTCTAGGCTCCTTGAAGCTATGATGTGTGCTTTCCTTCGTGCATGTTCAGTTATTTTGTTCCTTAGTGACTTCCTCGG